>CM062820.1:1569202269-1569802269 GCA_031772625.1 Pinus tabuliformis
TTTTTGCCCCAAAATCTGAGATTCTAGATGATTCTTCTGAACATATCTGGATGGGGTCTTCTCTTCTATCCTTATCTGCTCCTCTGGTTCTTCTTGAGGTTCTTCTTCTTCATCATTTTGTCTTTGAGGGTAGTCTTCATCTTCTTCGATATCTTCATGATTTACTTGCCTAGGAATGTATCCCTTCTCATCAACCACTACATCAATGCTGTCAACAATTCTTCCAAGACTTTTATTGTAGCACTTGTATGCTTTGCTGTGTGGAGAATAACCAAGAAGAATGCCTTCATCTGCTCTAGGTTCAAGTTTGCCAAGTTGCTCATCAGTATTCTTAATATAGCATTTTCTCCCAAAGATTTTGAAGTGCTTTACCGAAGGAGTCTCACCATACCAAAGCTCATGAGGGGTTTGAGTGCTGTTCACCCGGACATTTGTTTTGTTGAGAATAACAACCGCAGCATATGCTGCTTCACCCCAGAAAGTTGCGGGAGTTCCAGACTCATCAAGCATAGCACGAGCCATTTGTTGGACTGTTCTGTTCATTCTTTCCACCACTCCATTTTGCTGAGGAGTTCTAACTGTAGAGAATTCTCTTCTTATCCCATGTTCTTCACAGAAATCGAAAAATTCATTTGAGGTAAACTCCCCACCTCTGTCGGATCTGAGGCACTTAATTTTGTATCCTGATTCATTTTCAACCAAGGCTTTAAAGGATTTGAATTTTTCGAATGCTTCATCTTTGTGCTTCATAAGTCCTAACCAGACAAACCTGGAGAAATCGTCAATGAATAATATCAAGTATTCTTCTCCTCGAGGTGTCCTTTTCCTGAATGGACCACATACATCTGTATGTACTAGCTCAAGAGGCATGCTAGCTGATCCTTCCTTCTCCGGAAAGTTAGTTCTGGTTTGCTTTCCAAACTGACATGATTTGCATATGGTGTTGTCTGGAATTTTGATATCTGGAAGACCGCGAACTGCCTGATATTTGCATGCTTTCCTTATTTTTGAAAAGCTTAGATGCCCCAACCTCCGATGCCATAACCAGTGTTCATCATCCTTGCTTAGATAGCATTGTTGTTGTCCTTCTTCAAATATGTATAGATTATTTGGAGTTCTTTCACCTTTGATCACTGTTTCACCTGTATCAAGATCACGAACAAGACATCTATTTGATCTAAATATCACCTCGGTTCCTTGATCACACATCTGGCTGACACTTAGAAGATTATGCTTCAATCCATCAACATACAAAACATTTCCAGCTTTGACCTTTTCTTTTAACTGAGCAGTGCCTTTTCCTTTTATAGCTGCAGGGGTATCATTTCCAAAAGAAACTTTCTTTCCCTTTTCTAAAGCAGAATATGATTCAAGTTTTTCTTTATCACCTGTCATATGCTTCGAACATCCACTGTCAATGTACCATAGATTTTCCTGTGCCTCTGCATAAAATTCTATCCCACATATTTCTGTTTGTGGTTCCTTTATTCTCCATGTTTTGGTGCTTGAGGCTTGTTCCTTTGTCTGCTGAAACCTGCTCCTGCATTCAGAATCTTCATGACCAAAGTTATTGCAAATAGAACATTCAACTTCATTTTAAAGAGCCGAAAAGTTGTTATAGGTCCTTTTTGTAATCCCGGTCATACTTCTTTATTTTTGAGCTTCTCTAGTCATGATTGTTTTATATGCAACACATTGAGCTGCTTTGTGACCAAAGTTATGGCAAGAGAAACATTGTCCATTGAAGAAACTTCTGCGGTTATCAAATCTACCGGCCAAATGATTGTAATTTCTATTGTCATCCATTCTTGAACCAAATTGAGAAGATTTTACCTGTGGCTGGTTGTAGCTTTTGTTCACCCTTAAGACGGATTGCCCCTGATAGTCTTTGTTTGCAATTTGTCCCTGCTTTACCTGGTGATCTCCATTGTGCTTTTTCTCATTCCTTCTTGCTGCATCAAGATAACTTCTTGAGGTGGATGCTTGAGAAGTTTCTCCATTATAGCCCAAACCTGTCTTGTTTAGAGGAGAACGCTGTACATTGATGATCTCATCCAGAGTTTCAGATCCTTTGACAAACTTAAGATTAATAGCCTTTGTTTTCTCAATCTCTTTTCTAAGACCAACAATTTCACCTTCTAACTTTTCAAGATATTTTTCTTTTTCATCAATTTGAAGTTGTAGGGTATCAATGATCCTATTCTTTTCTTCTATACATGTCTTCAGTCTAGAAATTTCTTCATAAAAGCTATCCACATCTATAGCATCCATGTAATCATCATCTTCAAATGCCATTAAAATTTTATAGTCATTACCTCGTTCATCTTCATCACTATTTGATAGACCATCACTATCTTCATGAGTGTAGTAGCTTTTCTTATTTGCATTCTGTTTCTTGTTCCATCTAGCAGGTTCCTTTCCTTTGTCAATCTTATCCTTATGAGGACATTTCGCAGCATAATGACCTACTCTTCCACAAGTAAAACATTTAAAAGGTAACTTACCTCTAAACCTTCCAGTACCCCGTTGAAGATTTCTGACAAAATTTGATTCTTCTTCTTCTTCTGGCACGTGACTTGCTTCATAGTAGTCTCCTTTGCCTGAAGCCTTGAAAGCAGCTTCTCTTCTGTCTGATGGACCTCCCTTTCTCATTTCATAACCAGTTAGAATTCCGTGTAGCTGAGACATAGTAAGAGTTCGTAGATTTTCCTTTTCTTCTATTGCAGACACTTTAGATTCAAACTTGGGGGACAATGATCTTATAACTTTTTCAACCACAATAGCCTCTTTTATTTCTTAACCCAAGTTTTTCATGCAATTAACAGTCTCATCTACCCGAAGGAAATAGTTAGCCACACTTTCATCATTATACATTCTGAGATTCTCATACTGAATCCTAAGGGTTTGAAGTTTAGCACGCTTTACCTGTTCATCTCCTTCGTAGCTCAAGACAATATTGTCCCATATTTCTTTTGCGGATTTATATTGCATAACCTTCACGAATTCTATTTGAGATAAGCATCCCAGCAGAGTATTGACTGCTTTAGCATTTGTTTCATATTTCTTCTTTTCGGCCGGATCTGTAGGAGTAGCTGAAGGAAAAGTGTAGCCTGTATCTATGATATCCCAAACTTCTGTACCAAGAGATTGAAGATAGGCAGTAACTCTTACCTTCCAATAATTGAAGTTTGTCCCATCAAAAATTGGTGGCTTGATTGATGCTTCCCTCTCGTAGTTGCTCATGATGAATGATCTTCCTTCAAGCGATCAAGCTTCTCTGAAGGACCTGCTCTGATACCAATTGTTGGAAATAATACTGAGAGGGGGGGTGAATCAGTATTATCAAGTTCTTTTAACAAATCTTCCTTATTTATACTTTGAATTATTTTTGTATGTCAGTACCATAAAATAATGAGCATGAACAAGAAAAACAGATAGTCACACCAAAGAACACCAGATATAAGGTGGAAACCCAATGTGGGTGAAAACCACCTGCTACAATATGTCTCTATCTTTTTCAAATTAGAAACTCCTTTTACAATAATTTTGTACTGGTGCAGTCCTTTACCAGTACGCAGGCTACAACCTGCAGAGAGCTACAACTCTCTCTAGTTTTCCAGTCTCTCCTGGAAGGGAGCTACAACCCCTTAATTCTTTTCTTTCAAGGATCACTTTTCATAAATTTTCAAACTGGATCCATGAACATCAAATGATCATCAAGTACAAGAAAGTCACTCAGTCAACTGCAGTAACCAGATCAATAGCAACAGTAAACTAAACCTAGAACACCTTATCAACAGAGAAAAGTCAGTCAAATAAATGCCTTAAGACAGATACGCAATTTTTCTTTATCTGGACTGCGTGGCTTCGCACTTCACCTTCTGCATCTCTGCATGTCCCCGTAGAGAGCCTTCCACTGCACTGCGTACCCACGCACTGTTTCTTCAATCACGCCATGTACTACTACTGTGGCCACGCACCCTCAGATGCTATCGCGGCGCGTATCTATGCACCTGCGGCTTCTGTAGTGCCGCGTACTTTTACTGTGCCTCCGCACCTGAACCTCTATCGCGCTGCGTACCCACGCACTGCGCCTTCTTCTATTGTGCGTACCCACGCACTGCGCCTTCTTCTGTTGTGCGTACCCACGCACTGTGCCTTCTTCTGCTGTGCGTACCCACGCACTGCGTCTTCTTCTGTTGTGCGTACCCCCGCACTTGCACTGTTAATCACCTGTGAACCTCTGATTAGGGCCGAATTGGCAGTCCACCAGTGTGCCACAGATAGTCAGCTACCCAGATCTGATCATGCGCCCGAGAGATCACACTTCATAGATTCACTTTCAACTTCTATATAGATCAAGCTTTTAAACTGATAACCCAATATTAGATCTTAAGATATACAATTTGTAAAGATACATTGGCCAAGTGATCTCCTTCTCTATTTATAGTCAAGCCCTTATCCACACCATGGGACAAAACCATCAATAACCAATACAAGGGATTCAAACCGGGGCTAAATTAGATCCTATACCACGGGCCAAAACCATAGAATCAAGAACGGCGGGCTAAAATACCACGGGCCAAACATAAGAAACCCCACGTGAGTGCGCTTCTCTGCCTTGAAGTGAGTGAACTGGGGGTACGCACCTCATGAACGAGTAACCTGTGTGTATGAACGCACTTCCTGACCGGCGTACCTGCGGGTCCGCACCTTTTGAACCATTCACCTGCGTACCTCTTAATTTCCAACATTTTGAGAGCCTGATCAGAGCATTGCCACTTGAGGGTGTTGCCATCAAGTACAACATCTGTAACATAGAGCCATACCAGAATTATAATGCCAACAACCCAAACCCTTCACTCGGACTTACAGATGCTTACCGATTGTTCTCCTCAAAAACCCATTACATTTCAGATCCAAGATCATACAAGAAAACTTGAACTCCCTTTCCCTCATAGAGCCGTGCTCTATTTATACCTTCCTATTGTCCGCGGACCGACTTACTCCCTATTATTTTATATTATTTCTTAGGTGGACAACCCTTTGACTCGAGCATTTACATTTCACGCTCCGCATACTTCTGTTATGAAACCAGCTCAAGAAAAGATAGAAAAGATAGATCAATGCCTTAGAATTCAGCCTCTTCAAGGGGGCAACCTCCTTTACATTACATAAATGAACAATTATTCGATGATACAAATGAAAAAACCTCCTTTCTATATATAGGAGTCTAAGGAGTCACAATATAATCCAGCCGACCTAACAATAATAATATAAAGCCACAAAAATAACAATAGAGGGATTCTATGGGGCACAGAAATAACAATATGGGGGTAATAGGGGCTCAACAATATAAATAAGGGGTATAACTACAATAGTAATGGGGTAATCACTAGTATTATAGGGACCCAACATGCCCCTCTCCTTCAAAAAGGTGTTTTCCTCAATGCTTGAGTAGTTCTGGATACTTCTGCAAAAAATTCTCATCCTCTCATGTGGAATCTTCAGCGGATAAGTTCTTCCACTTGATAAGATACTCTGAAATTGATCGATTTCGTAGCTGTCGAGTTCTTGTTTCTGTGACTGCTTCCGGTTCCAATATAATTTTTCCTTCCTCATCAAGTTATGGCAATATTGTTTGAATTGGGAGCTTGTCGCCTATAAACTTCTTTAAACATGAAACATGGAAAACTGGGTGCAATCGAGAAGCTGCAGGAAGCTACAATTTGTATGCCATAGTACCAATCTTTTGCAACACCTTGTACGGACCATAATACTTTGGTGATAATTTATTATCCTTCTTAGCTTGCTTTAGGGACATTTGCTTATATGGTTGTAGCCGTAGGAATACCCAATCACCTACATCAAAACTTCTTTCACTGCGATGTTGATCTGCTTGTTGTTTCATTCTATTTTGTGCCAACACGAGGTTATCCTTTAAGAGTTGGAGGACTTGTTGTTGATGTTCGATGTGATGTTCCACTGCCTGAACCTTAGAATTTTCTCTTAAATATGATGTGATGGATGGTGGTTGATACCCATAAAGTGCCATAAATGGGGTCATTTTTGTTGCTGTATGGAAGGAAGTGTTATACCACCATTCAGCCAGAGGCAACCATTTGACCCATTGTGTCTGTTTATCAGATACAAAGCAACGAAGATATCCTTCCAAACATTTGTTTACTATCTCAGTTTTCCCATCAGATTGAGGATGATAAGATGAGTTATGAGCTAACTGAGTACCAAGACAAGAAAATAATTCTGTCCAAAAGTTTCCAGTGAAAATGGGATCTCTGTCACTTACAATAATCTTTGGGTTTCCATGTAGCTTTTGAACTATTTCCATAAATGCAGTAGAAACTGTACTGGCTTTAAATGGATGTGATAATGCACAAAAGTGTGCATACTTGGTAAGTCTATCAACTACCACCATGATGACACTCTTTCCCTCAGACTTGGGTAAACTTGTGATAAAATCCATTGAAACCTCCTCCCAACGTTGGCTTGGAATGGATAAAGGTTGTAATAGACCCGATGTCTTAATTGTTTCAACTTTATTTTGTTGGCAAACCAAACATTCCACCACAAACTTTTGAATATCTGATTTAAGGCCATCCCAAAAAAATTCCTTCTTAACCCTGTGGTAAGTTTTTAAAAATCTTGAGTGCCCTCCTAAGGGAGAAGTGTGCAATTCCATAAGAATCTTTTGTTTTAGCTGGGAATTCTTACAGAGGTATAAGCGATCTTTGTACCATAACGAATCATTTTTCTAGCTAAATGTATCAGAAGTACTGGAATCTTGTTGAAGCTTTCGAATAAGTGCCCACACTTCTTCGTCATTCTTCCATTCCTCCCTTGCTATGTTTATCCAATCTGGTTGGATAATAGAAATGGCACACAACAATGCTTCCACATCCTCATCCTTTCTTGAGAGTGCATCTGCCACCACATTTTGCTTCCCTTTTTTGTAGATGATTTCAAAGTCATAACCCAACATCTTTGTGACCCACTTTTGTTGCTCTTCAGAGGATAATCTTTGTTCTAAAAAGTATTTAAGGCTATCATGATCCGTTTTTACCTTGAAGTGTCTTCCCATTAGGTAGGGTCGCCATTTCTTAAGTGCATGGAGTATTGCCAACATTTCCTTCTCATAAATAGCTTTGCTTAAAAACTTTCCCTTGATTGGACGACTTTCAAAAGAAATGGGTCTTTCATCTTGCATTAGAACAGCACCAATTCCATTTCCTAAAGCATCACATTCCACAATAAAGGTTTTTGTGAAGTCCGGTGTAGCTAAGACAGGTGCTTGGCACATTGCCTCTTTAAGATGTTCAAAGGCCCTTGTTGCTTCTGGAGTCCATGAAAATGAATCTTTCTTCAATAATGTTGTTAGAGGTGCTGTTATTCTCCCATAATTCTTAACAAACTTGCGATAATACCCTGTCAACCCAAGAAATCCTCGCATATGCTTTATGGATGTGGGGATTTTCCATTCCTTAATGGCTTTAATTTTGCTAGGGTCTACCTTAACTCCTTCATGAGATACAATATGACCCAAATATTCCACCTCCTGGACTCCAAAGAAACATTTGGATCCTTTTGCATATAATTGTTTCTCCTCCAATAGTTGTAGCACCCTGTCAACATGTTCAACATGATCCTTCCAAGACTTGTTGTAGATTAGTATATCATCAAAAAATACTAACACAAATTTTCTAAGGAATGGTTTGAAAATTGAATTCATCAAACCTTGAAATGTTGAAGGTGCATTGGTAAGGCCAAAAGGCATGACCAAAAATTCATAATGACCCTCATGAGTTCTGTTAACACCCAGGTTGTTCCCTATGACTCCCAAGGGAATACGGCCGGGGTAACCACTAACCAATCTTTGGATCACTGTTCCTAGCCAAACTGTGATCAGAGAGGGCTCTCTCTTTGTGATTTGCAACTGTTTGTAATAGGGTTTTAGGCTAGCTATTATGTACTGGTTTTTTGCTTATGTTTTGGTTGATGAAACTCCTTTTAGGTTCTAGTGAAGTAGTTTTCTGAGAGGTTGAGCACCATTGGGCGATGGAGTCTGTAGCTATATGTGTTTGAAACTTTGAGATGAAAGATGGGACTTACAGGGCCATTTGAGTGTTTAATAGAACGGATTCTTGATTTAAAGACTGGGAACAGGTAACACAAGTAGTGAAAGCATTTAAGAATTTTCACTAGTTATCTATATGTTCCCAACAGACAGCTTTAAGAAGAGAAAACAGAGGTCTTAGGGGCAAAAGTTGAATCCCTGAGAATGACTGTTACAGTAAAGACACAGTTTTGAATTGCAGCAATTAAGAATTACAATTCTGTCACTGTATATGAGGAAAACATATATAATAGCTCAGTTTGAGTCCAGGGTAAACATAGTTAAATCCTGGTACTATCCTTTCACCTTGCTATCAAGTGTAAACATTAGAACAACTAAGAGAACAAAAGACTCAAAACACATAACAAAGAGATTTGAGAATACTTGCTGTTTTATGCAACATCCTGGAATCCTGTAACATTCATCTTTCACCACAATACATCAAAGAACATCCAGCCTTGGAAATTCCATTCTTCCTTTTATTAATTCTCTCCAAATGTTACAACGAGCTAGAGCTCTTCAAAAGAAAATCCCAACAACCCCTTTTCACTGCTGTGAAGGGTCAATATATACTCGCGGTCATTTACAAAATATCTGAGTCCTAAGTTATCTCAGATTTTACTTTCTTACCAACTACTTAAGATATTATGTGCAAAATTTAATGCAGCATTGATTTCAGAGTACAGGCATTTTAATGCTCTGTCAGAAGATATTTTAGCCTTTGGAGGCAGCTAAGTCGGTCGAGATTTTCTGAGTAAATGCTGGAAAATCTGTCTTTAATGCTTTGTACGCTGTGTCTCGGACTTGTCACCTGTGATTGTGACTGATGCTTGTGGTGAGCTCAATGGTCCTGCTGAGTTGGCTCAGCCTCTGCCTCTTTCCTGTAGATATTTTCCTCAAAACCTTGCCTGCGCATGATGCTTATTTGCCTGTTGAGACAGTGCTACTGATTCTGGCCTGACAGAACTGTTTGTGTTAAATTTCTCCAGGCATCCTGTGTGGGCAGTTGGTGTGCTAGGATTGCACCCAGAGTTTCATCTGCTTCTGTAAATTTGAAGAAGTTAGGTGGTGTGTCAAACATATGGTCCACTTCATTCATTAGGAAAAACAGGTTTTCCACTCTGTCATACATACTTTGCCCTGTGGCTGGCCCTGGCTCTGCTGAAGTGCTGGGTGGTTGTGCAATCTCTGCCACTGCATGGGCGTCAATCCTCTTGTTGTAATTGTCCAGGGTGAGCAGTCTTCCTACACTGCTTAAGATGCTGGGGAGGCCTCTGTTCTGCAGAGTCACGAATTTTTCCAGGAATCTATTGATCTCAGTTTGCATATCCTGGGTCCTCCTCTCCAATGTTCCGACCAAGTTTCTCAATGTAATGACTCTCTTTGCTACAGCAATTGCTTTTGTCCTGTTAGTGATACCCATGACAGCTAATTGAGAGCTGGTCTTATAATTCAGAGTGTTGATTATCCTTGTAGCAGTTTCTGGCATGTGTCCAAGGCTTGCCCTGGCTCTCTGAATTTCTCTGTTTGCTTTGGTGATGAGCACCATTTGTTCATCCATAGTCTCAATATATTGCCACTGTTTGGCAATGGACCTCCCAATGTTGCTCCACAGCACTGCTTTCATTTGAGCTGTCACCCTTTCTAGTGCAAGCTCCTTCTCTAGTTCAGCAATTCTCTTCTTAAGAGCTTTCACCTCTCTGTCCTTAGCTGCCTCATTCTGCTTGCTCTTGTCAAACCTTTCATTTACCTTAGTCAAGGTTTTCTTAAGCTCATCCAGCTCTTTGATTTGAGATTCCATGGCTTGGATCTCAGCTTGTAGCTTTTGCATGTCTAAGCTAGCAGCCTGTTCTGATGTTGTGGTTGTTGCTGCTGTGGATGGTGCTGTAGTTTCTGTTTGCTGAGGAGGAGGAGTAATCTTTGGAGGGGTTTCCTCAAGATTTATTATTACAGGAGGAGGCTGGGAGGGTTGGCCCTCTTCTCTTTGCTTCAGTGTTTCCTGTAGTGCTGCCTTTGCAGCTTCAGTTTGTCCCAGCTGGTCTTGAGTCCTAACCAGCTCTTTGTATAGGGATACCAGCAGATCTGTAGCATCTTTCTCTTGCCTTTGCTGGGCAACTTCATCTGTCTGTGGGTGGATGGTAGCCGGGAGTTTGATTTTCTTTCTTAGGGCTGCCATGTCTGCATCCCTTATCTTCAGGAGCTCTTGAATGCCTTTGACATCTTTAGGGTCATGCCCTATCTCTATGATTACCTCTTCCAAGGACTTGATCCTATTGTCCTTGGCTTGTGATGAAGCTCTTTCTAACTCCAGCTGAGAAGCTGTGTTGTCCAGGCTGCTCTTTAATTTATAATTCTCCAAGGTCTCATCTGCCAGGGAGGCATACACCATTTCACCAGTCTGCTTATGTAGTTCAATCTTGTCCATGGGGTGTATGTCTTTGGCAAGAACCTCCATGTTGGTTCTCAGATAGTCTGAGGTGGACTGAGGCTGCAAAGTTGTAGGCATGAAGTGGCTCATTATCATTTTGCCTTCGCTCACATCGAAAGCAGACATAAGTCTCTGCTGGTTGCTAGGAGCTAGGTTCAACAAGTGATCGTACAGCTGCACTTTTATTGGATCACTCCTCCTTTTTATGTCAATGAATTGCTGTTTTATACTTGACTGCCCCTTTCTTGTTTGACCGGAGGAGCTGACCTCTCCTCCCATTGTCATGTCATGTCCTCGCTGGGATGAGCTGGCCGAAAGTTCTCCACTAGGTGGCCCCATGCCCATGGCTTGCCTTACTGCAATGTCCTCCTCTTGGGAGTCATTCAGTCTTTGTCTCTTCTCACCCCTGATGAAAGATGAGGTGTGGGGGGTCTCTCTCTCCCTTTTCCTTGTCACATCCTCCTTTTGTGGTGTTTGGAGGACTGATGTGTCAACATTGGTGTCTGTCCTGGGAGGCACATTTGTTTGAGGCTGCTGCTCGGTACTGCCAGGTTGATCTGTCCCCTTTTCCTGCTGCAAGGGCTGTTCACTGGACTGTGCCTTTTCTTGTTGCTGTCCCAGTTCTTGCTGTTCCATTTCCTCTTGCTGCTGTAGCAAGGTGTCCACTTGTTCCTCTGTCAATACAGGTGGCTGTTCCACCTGTTTACCTTTGTCTTTGCTTGCTGCCTGGGATGTCTTCCCAGTGGTTTGCTGCTGTGCTGCTGAAGATCCAGCAGCTGTTCCACTTTGCTTTCTGTAGGAGTGGGGCACCTGTGCACAAGTTTCCAAGTCAGTTTCCTTTTGTACATTCCTGGCTTCTTTCTCAAGCAGTTCTACCTCAGTGAGTTGTTCTATTAGTGTACCCTCTTCCCAATCTAGTGCATTGGCATACTTTTCTATTTCCGGTTGTCTTTTATGTGCATAGTTGCCCAGTCTGTATCTAATTCTCCTGAGGGAAATACTATGATTGGGGTCATAAGGAATCCACTCAAAACTGGTCTGCAATCTGAGGCCTTCCAGCATGCTGTGTGCCTCTTTCCATCCTTCCTCTTTCTTGTTATACAGGAAGGAACCTAACTGACTTCTTACCTTCAATTGTGACTTCTTGTTTCTACTCTGAAAGTGAAGGTAATCTGAGTTCCCAAACTGCCTGAAATATTCTAAGGCAAAAAGCCTCATGGGGACATATCTTGGCAACCTAAATGGGTTCAATTCACAGCCATATATCCTAATGACTGTGTGGTTCTGGTAGAAGTACCAGTTGCCAATATTGTAAGATTTGTTCAAATGTAGAATCCTCCTCATTTCATCGGTTAATCTAGGAGGAGGAGTACCTTGCAGAACTGTTAGGGCCGGATGAACAAATAAATCAATGAACTCACAGTATGTATAGGGTGATACTGAGGTAGAATGAAAAACAGAGGTCCAGAAAACAACTGATCTTGGGATCCCTTGGGCATTGAGTGGCCTCAAAGGAACAGAGAAAGTAGCTGGCTGGTAGAAAAGGAATAAATGATATATATAGGATGTGTACCTGAACAGTTTCTCCCTTTTCAGATTCATGAACTGCTCATGGATTTTCTCTGCTATGTAAGTTGCATAATCATACTGCACAGCTGGAGGCTTACCAGGGGCAAATATGGATAGCATTGCCATTATGCTTTCATCTACATCTTCCAGCCCCCTGAACCCTAGGACATAGCTAATTAGGTCCACCAGCATTCTGCCCAATTCATTCAGATAATGATACCCAATAGGAGGGGTTCTGACTGTTTCAGAGCTTGGTGTGACAAACAGTTGGTTAATCTTGATGATCTGGTCACTGGACAGCTTGATCCCTGTGTTAATTAGATTCTGCATGGACAGAGGGGTCAATTTCTTGGCTGTATTGAAGTGCAGCATCTGGTTTATGCTCTCTGGGGTGATCTGGAACAGTACTAGGCCTGTGGGGCTTATGACTGCCCTTTGGCTGGGGTCATAGCATTCCTGGCAGCTGTAAATGAGCTCTGGCATTGGATTGACTTGGGGAAGATTGTATATGGGCAAATTTGACTCCCAAATCCCCAAGATATCTGCTCCACTGAGGTGCTGGGCTCTTAGTTCATTGAACATTAGCACATTATACTTGGTTCCCATGGGAAACCAATCCAGCATTTGGTAGTCCATGTCTCCCAGGGCTTTCCATGCTAGTTCTTGGTGAGGAGCATTGATGGGCTTAATGTTCAGTGCAATAGGGGTCTCCATAGCTTTTCAAGTTACTAGAATTGCAAATAGACAGGTGGAATGGTGAAAACACAGTGTGGAAACAATCTTCTATGGATACAGTTTGAGGTTTTGAATGCTGAAGGGGAATTCTCTCAGTAGCAATTGAAATACTACTGGATTCTAGTGATAGAACCTCTCTGTGGTGTGACTGAACTCTCTAACAGGGTGAAATAATGTCTATCAGCAATTCTGCCGGGAAAACGCAGAATTACAGAGGTTTAATGGAAATTGCAGGTTTTTAGAGCTCTGCCAGCGTTTCTTGGCCCTCACAGTGACAATGCTGGATGAATGAAGGGGAATGAACGGTGTAAATCTAGTCTTTATGGTCCTATTATCCTTGTGAGCAATTTTGAGCTAAATGAAGGTTGTATGGAGGGCGAAATGGTCTAAATACCTGTAATTCGACGAGCAGAGGTTGAAACACAGGTACACAGGTGCTTTTTGAGGAGGTCGCCCGGGCAAATCAACTGGTTGGCGAAAATTCGAGCTCAAACGGTCAAGCAGAGCGCACAGTAGAAACACAGTGTAAATGGTAAAAATACGGGAAAATTTGGTAAATATGGCTCATTTTACCATTTGGCGCTTTTTTCTGCTGACGTCAGCATGACGTCATTGGTGGGTCATGGTGAGGTGACGTCAGCTGACGTCATCATCGGACGACGTGGCAGTGGGCGACTGGTCAAAGGTTTAGGCGAGGTGGCAGCCCAGTCAGCAGTGAGGTGGGCCAATAATATAAGCGGGTACGGGCAGGCAACGACGTGGCGGTGAATTAACGGCGGGTAGGTTGCGGTTAACGTGCAGCGGTCACGGTTAAGGACTTAACCGTTGCAGTCTCCCGGGGCGGTTAAGGTACGACGCGGAGGATGTCAGAGCGGGCTCCGAGATAGTTTAACGCCCGACGCGTGGAGGAGGCGTGACAAGGCGCAACGTCACTTCCCCGGAAGTTAACGTGCGGTCACGGGAGGCGCTCCGATATTGCTGTAGGCCGTCGGATCTGGTGGGCTTGATCCGACGGCTGGCGGAGGGACAACATGCGCCTTCGATATTACGGGCGGAAAAATCAGCATTTGTGGGTTTGTGTGGGTTTTTTCAAATGTTTTGTTTAAACCATAATGCGATAGGATCGGGAAACGCGCCAGAGGCGGGCTTTTGACCTTTGCAAAGGTTTTATAGGCAAAATGGGTTCGGAAAGTGGGTTTTAGCAATGCAGAGGTGATTTGAAGGTAAATTGACTTGCAGTAAAGGGGAAAAGGGTGGAATAGGTTCACCAAAGTGGCCAGATGCCATTTGGTCCCTTTTTTGAAAAAATACATGGCTATTATGCCTAGGGGAGGGAATATACATAAGATTTGGGGTTTTATACACCTTAGTGTTAATACTATTAGGGGTAGGGGTAAGATAAGGGATGTTATATAGTAGAATTAGGAGTTAATATGAATGAAGGAGGGGGATTTAGAAAGGGAGTGTTAGTGATGGAGTAGAGAGGGAAAGAGAGGAAGTTAGTGATGTTGTTTGCTGTAATTTCATGAACTTCACCACTTTGCTTGCTGACAGATCGATTGCCTTGGCAAGAGACCTATGGATACTTGTGTAATGGTGATCATATTCTTTCTGCAACCACAACTGCCTACCCAACTATTTTGCCTAGCATTTTTTGTTTCTTCTTGAAGGAGCACTTGAACTTGCAACCCTCAATTGCCTTTTCTTTTCTTTGGCTTTTTCCTCTTTTTCTCTATCTACTTCTACCCTTATGTCCTCCAAGGTCCCAGATTAAACTTTTGGGAACCTTTGCTTCTCTACCTAAGCTACTTGTCTGCCAAGATTAAGCTGTTTGGACAGACCTCTTTCTCTATTCTACCACTCAAAATTGAAACATGGCATGATCCAGATTAAACTGTTGAATCATCCACAAAAATTGAAATAAGGTCCTCAATACTTGAAACACTTACCCAGCTCTTGCTTTCTAGGAAATATGGGATCTTTGGGATACCAAAGCAGAGCATATTTGGCTTTTCTCTTGCCAATCATGAAATATGAAACCTATTACTATAGGTATCCAACAGTGGCTCCACATGGGGATGGTTTTTCTTTTGAAAGACCAAGAACAGCAGGTCAGATTGCCTTGTTGCTTGACTGCCCATCTTTGTCTTTAAAATCTGCTGCATATAATCTGTCAAAATAGTGTGCTTTTTTCTTGGAGAAACTTCTGATTTTATCTGCCTGTTGCTGTTAGGTGCAGCGTTTGGGGAAAACCTCTTTATATAATTTAAACCAAAAAGAATATGTACAATTGCATATATACAATGAACCTCTGAATTACTATCATAGTGAACAGTCAAAATAGTGTTTCAGCATCCTGCCATTGACAGGACCTTCATCCAATTCAGTTATAGTCAAGCTTTTTAGGAAGTAGGTGTTATTACCTTGTACTGCTTGGACAGCAAATGGTCCTTTCCATAAAGAATCAAACTTCCCATGTTTTCCTTTCTCTTCTCTTCTGGCATCCCACTTTAAAACTTTATCCCCCACATTAAAATCTTCAGCTTTAGTTCTTCTGTCAAAGGCCTTTTTCAGTTTCTCTTGTAGTATCTGTACTCTGCTGAAAACTTGTTCTCTGGTCTGCTGTAGACAAATGATCTGGTTAACCCTTCTTTGCATGTCATTTGGCTCTGCTTGGCTTTCTTGTAGAAGTTTCATAACTGGTACTCCTAGTGATGAAGGAAATCTGGCCTCTAATCCATAGACTAACTCATATGGGCTGGTCCCAATTGATCTTTTGGTGGTTAATCTGTCTGCCCATAAAGCATTTACCAGTTTCTTGTGCCAGTTCTTTTTGTTCTCTCCCAGCACTTTCTTTATGATGTTTATCAGGCTTTTGTTTGATGATTCAGCAAGACCATTTCCTTGAGGATAATAAGCTGTAGAATGGCCCAAAGTAATGTGAAATTTATGGCAAAAGTTTACCATCTTCTTGGATCTGAAGGCAGCAGCATTGTCTGTTATTATCTTGTCTGGGCAGCCAAATCTAGCCAGTATATTGTTCTCCAAAAATTGAATGATTACTGAATCATTTGCTTGTCTGCATGGGGCAGCTTCAATCCACTTGGTGAAGTAGTCTGTTGCTGTTAGAATCCATCTGTGTTGTCCTGAAGATGAGGGGTGAATTTCTCCAATGAAATCCAAGCCCCATTGTTGAAAAGGTCTCTCTGTTGCAATGGGCCTCAAAGGAAGTGGCAGCAACTGTCTTTTGCCTTCAAACAGTTGGCACTTGTGGCATGATGTTGTGAATTTCTTCATATCTGAGAACATAGTGGGCCAGTAATAACCAGCCCTTAATATCTTGTCCACAGTGGACTTCCAGTACAAATGTCCACCACAGTCTCCATCATGGAATTCTTGCATAATATTTTCAGTTTCATTCTCAAGAAGACAGTGCAACAAAATACCTTCGTGGTTTTTCCAGAGTAGATTCTCATCTATCACACAAAATTTAGATGTTTTCATTTTTAGGAACCTAGACTTAGTTCTGGACAGTCCTGGGGGAGCACACAGGTTTTGTAACACATAACAGATATCAGAGTACCAGGGAGATTGTTCAAAGGCTACATTGATCTTTGGAGTCGCCAGCTCTGTTTCACTGTCCATTTGGTTGATATCTAAAGCTCGGAAATTTGCTTCTGTCATTAACTTGGCCAAACCTTGCCCTTTTATCAGCTTTGTAGGCTTTATTTCAATGTCAAATTCAAGTATGTTTGCAATCCATTTTCCTCTCCTTCCCTCTAAGTTTTCTTGTGTCAGAATGTCTTTGACAATAGGACTTGGTACATAAGCTACAACATGGGAGTAAAGGATGTAAATCCTAAAGTCTTTGATGGCTTTGATCAAGGCATAGGCTTGTTTCTCCATTATTTGGTACTTTAGGGGGGCATCCCTAAGAGCTCTGCTGAAAAAAGCAATGGGCTTTTCATTCCCTTGGTCATCTTTCTGCAATAAAACAGCAGCAATAGTGTGTTGGGAGGCAAAGGAGAAAATGACGAAGTCTCTGTCAAACTGAGGGTTAGTTAACACTGGGGTTTGAGTCAAGGCCAATTTTATACTTTCAAAAGCTTGTTTTGCTTCAACAGTCCATTTGACCTTTGAATCTTTCTTTAGCATATTGTTTAATAATCTGATTAACTCTGCTAAATTTGGGATAAACCTTCTCAAAAAGTTGATTTTTCCCAAGAATCCTTGCAGCTCTTTGACATTCCTTGGGTGAGGCATTTGTAGGATAGCTTGTATCCTATCTGGATCAATTCTTATGCCATCTTTCGAAATGATGTGTCCTAGAAGTTTCCCTTCTTCTAAACCAAATAAAGACTTCTTGGGGTTTAAGGAAATACCATATTTCCTGCATGTTATGAAGATTTGTCTCAGATGTTTCAAGTGTTCTTGGTCAGATTTTGAAAAGGGTGTAAGATCATCTAAGTAAATGACCAAGAAATCATGAATTTCCTTTGCAAACGCAATGTCCATTGCTCTCTGAAATGTTGCCCCTGCATTTTTCAATCCAAAGGGCATCTTCACATACTTGAAAGTACCCCATGGGGTAGTAAATGCAGTCTTGTCTTGATCATCAGGGTGTACCAGGATTTGATTGAAACCTGAGAAGCCATCCAACAATGATATTCTTGAGGCTCCTACTACTCTTTGAAGGATGTGGTCCATTTTGGGTAAGGGATAATTGTCTTTGAGTGACACTAGGTTCAAATTTCTTAAGTCTACACAAAGTCTAATCTCACCAGTTTTCTTTCTTGTAGGGACCAAATTTGAAATCCACTCAGAAAATCTGATTGGTGCTATGATCCCCGCTTTGAACATTTTTTGTAATTCCTTTTCAATGGAAGGAAGAAGCACAGGATTAATTCTTCTCAATTTCTGTTTGAATGGTTTTTGATCAGGCTTGAGGGGAATGGTGTGCTGGATAACAGAGGTATCATAAGACTTCAAGTCTTCATAACCCCAGGCAAAGACATCTTGGAATTCTTTAAAGAGATCAACATATTTGGGTTTCTGATCAGGGGGCAAAGCAGCAGACATCTTTATTATTTTAGGCTTGTCAGTGGTACCAATGTTACATTCTTCAATTGTTGCATCTAATGGCTGCATCTTTGGTTTCCTGGGGACATCATTTGAGTCAAAAATGTCCTCTAGTGGGGTAAGGCCTGCTGGAAGAAGATTGTCTTTGAGTTGTATGATTTCATCTTCAGCGTTGCTCAGCTCTTCACAGTCAATTTGGTGAATTTGCTGAATGTTTTCTTTGTCGAAAATGGTTGGACTGAGTAGTTGTTTTGCTGTCCTAGGTGACATTGGGTGGGCAGACTGTTGAAACTGTAATTGTGATTGACATGCTGCATCAACAATTTGAGATTGACTTGTTGTCTCAAGGTCAATATTTAATCCTGTAAACTCTTGTTGCAAGGTTAAAAAGTTGTTTATTTGCCTATCATTCTCAAATACTTGCCACTCTTTGACATTGTTTGGGATAGAAGGCCTATATTTGACCTCTGCTGTGAAACAATTGTTGGGTTTTAGTGGGAATTTGAAGGTGCTGGCAAATGTTGCCAAGCTGTGAGCATGGAGATTGTGGCCCCTTGGAATCTTTGTGATAACAAACTCGGAGAAAGTTTCTAGTATTTCAATTACAGCAGACCTATAGGACCTTAATCTTTTGTCATTGGTGACAAAATCCCCTTTTACTTGTTGAATTACTAGATCAGAGTCCCCCATGATTGAGAGGTTATGTGCTTGTAATGATTTTGCAATCTTGAGGCCCAGTAGTAGAGCTTCATATTCTGCCATGTTGTTAGTGCATTTAAAGTTCAATCTATAAGCCCGGCCTTGTGCACAGGCTTTCTCTTTGTTATGTATCCATACTCCAGCTCCTGCCCCTAACTTGTTAACTGAGCCATCAAACTCTAGGACCCACAGACTATCTTGCTGGTCAGGGGATCTTAAATTCTTTTCATGGGATGGCCATGTGAGCATGAGTTGAGGTTTCTTTTCCCATTTGTCTCCTAGGATAATTTCATTATTTGTTTGACAATTTTTGATAGCTAAAGGAGGGTAAATGGGTACTATTGGGCTGATTGAAATTTGGCAGGTATCACTTATTTGACCGATGTTTTGTTCCTGTATGGGTGTTTCGGTCTTAATGTCATTGCTTAAGGAACTTGTGCTGTCATTGAAAAGGATGAAGGAGTCTATGTCCGAATGGACAGCATATATTGGAAAATTTTGAGGCTTTTCTTCACTGCTGACCATATATTTCATGAGTGTTTCCCTATAAAGTCTCTTGGGTTGTCCAAAGACAGAGATGGTTGCATATGACATGTCTAATTGCAGGGAGCCTTGGAGCTTGGCTCCCCATGATCTTGATAAGAGCATTCCATATTTGGGTGGGATATCAGCAACAACAACATCCATTAAAATGGTTTTGTTGGGAAATTGAACCAGGGACACACATAAATCCTTAATCAGGCCCAAGCATTTTACTTGACTAGAATCAAAAGAAAACAGGTCTTTGTATGGTCTAGTTATATCCAAGTTTAATTTTTCCATGACTGCTTTTGGCATAAGGTTGTGAGATGCACCTGAGTCAAACATTGCGTTGTGCAGTATTTTATCATGGACATGTAAGCTGACATAAAAAGGTAAAACCCCTGTGACTACTGTTTTTCCATCTACCTCTGGGCCAAACAGTAATTCTGGAGTGTCATCTAGCACATTTACATCATCTTTGTTGTTGGTGAGCTGAAGGGATTTTTTGATCTGTTGCTTATATATGTCATGCTTGGCTAGTTCTGAAAGGGGAATTGCTATCTTTAACTTGCCAATCTCTGTTCCTAGGTCAAAGGGTTTATCCACCTGAATTTTAGGGTCACGGATAGTAGTCCTCTCCTTGTTCATTGAATCTTCTTGTTGGATTTCATCTTGATTTTGGAACCTGCCCCTCATGCCCATGTCTTGAGGGGTAATGTTCGGATTTAGGTGAGAAGATGAGGTTGCTGTGGTCTCTTGTGGTGTGGACAGTAATTCGGTGACCTCCTCAACCACTACTTCCTTTGCAGGCAGGTTTGTTTTGTCATTAGGTTCAGTGACTGAGGTTTCTTTGGATTGCTGTTTCTCCTTTACCTTTTCAGGTTGATTTGCATTTACAGTCCGACTTCTTAGTTTGTATTGTTTATGGACTTCATAGACAGCAGTATCATACCCTTGTTTAAAGTCAAAAGACTCTCCTAATTGTGTTTGGAATGTTTTGTTTTCATCCTCCTCATGGTCTTCTTGTGTTAAGAAAACATGGCTTTTACCATCCAGACCTATTAAGTTGATCTCAGGATCTTCATTGAGCTGATTGGCTGAGGAAGTTTCTGCATAATTTTCTTCAAAAGGGGGTCTGATATCCTGGTCAGCACCTGTTTTGCCTATATTGGGGTTCTGTGTTCTCCTAAAATTTGGGTTTCTAGGAGAATTGTTTTGTGGTGCCTCCCATGATGATTTTCTTTCTACTGATTCCACTCTCTCACCTAGTCTTTTCATGCTGTTTAGTATTGCATCCAACTTTTGATCAAAACCTGAGGGCTCTTCTTTGAAACCAACCTTCTTTTCCAGCTTTGCCCTGTTTCTTTTGGCAATTAGGTTGGCCTCCACAGTGACTGCAACTCTTTGGGCTTCTGCAAGGGTTGGAGGGTCTCTTTCTCTCAACTGATAGGCCATATCAGAATCAAAACCATCAGGGAAGTTATAAAGGGCCAAATCAGGAGGGGGCCTTAAGTTCTGGGGAATAGCATTGTATATGTTGTAAAACCTAGCACAATACTCCAACACCGTTTCTTGGGGACCTCTTTTAATAGTGTTATATTCACCAAGTATATGGTGCGGATCTCTCTTTTTCTCCCATCTGTTGGTGAATTCCTGGTATAGAACTTCAGGGGTTGCAATGGAATTTGCATTTAAGGATCTAAACCAAGTTCTAACATCCCCAGTTAAGCTTTGAACAAAAATTCTCATCCTGACACTGTCATCATCTATTTCATAGGTCTCAAAGTGGTCTTGCATCTTTTTAGCATGCTGGATGGCTGTCAAAGGGCCATGGGAGTCAAAAAATGAGAGTCTAGTTTGGTAGTCTTGGGGTAGAGCTGGAGCATTGGCTGGTATCTGCAGCGGTGCATATCTGTTAGCCATGTTTATGGGATTTATAGGGTTAATAGGAACAAATGGGACAACAGGGATTACAGGTGTAACCGGATTAAGAGGATGGGTAATAAGTGGGGAACTGGTTGAGGGAGTGTGTGCAGATGGTGAAGATGGGAGAGAAGGGCTGTGAGGTGTTGATGATGAGCTAGGGGAATTAGGTGTGGAACGGAAAAGGACTTTACAAGGAGTTGAAATGAGGATAGGTTGGTCTAAACTTATATCTGAATCAGCAAGCTTCTCCTGCTTTTGCTGTCTCCTTATGTTCTTTGGTATGATATTTGGGTTATCGACGATGATGGGTTGATTAGGGTCAGGGTTTGCCCTAGTGTGCCTTGGGTTTCTTTTGGGAGCCAGCTTCTAAGTATTCTTTTAGAACTTTATACAAAAAGTTTTGTATGTACAAGGACTGGGTAAGAATTCAGGAATGGCTATATATTTGTCAAAACTAAGATGAAGTTCCCCTAGTTAGCTCTTCCCTAAAGCTGTCCCTGTGTTTACAGAAACAGTCCTAAGGCCTCTTGGCTAGTTTCAGGCTTGATGGTAGCTTTTGGAAATAGATAGTAATTGAAAAAACTCTAGTTCCCCAGTGGAGTCGCCATTTATGTTAACACCCAGGTTGTTCCCTATGACTCCCAAGGGAATACGGCCGGGGTAACCACTAACCAATCTTTGGATCACTGTTCCTAGCCAAACTGTGATCAGAGAGGGCTCTCTCTTTGTGATTTGCAACTGTTTGTAATAGGGTTTTAGGCTAGCTATTATGTACTGGTTTTTTGCTTATGTTTTGGTTGATGAAACTCCTTTTAGGTTCTAGTGAAGTAGTTTTCTGAGAGGTTGAGCACCATTGGGCGATGGAGTCTGTAGCTATATGTGTTTGAAACTTTGAGATGAAAGATGGGACTTACAGGGCCATTTGAGTGTTTAATAGAACGGATTCTTGATTTAAAGACTGGGAACAGGTAACACAAGTAGTGAAAGCATTTAAGAATTTTCACTAGTTATCTATATGTTCCCAACAGACAGCTTTAAGAAGAGAAAACAGAGGTCTTAGGGGCAAAAGTTGAATCCCTGAGAATGACTGTTACAGTAAAGACACAGTTTTGAATTGCAGCAATTAAGAATTACAATTCTGTCACTGTATATGAGGAAAACATATATAATAGCTCAGTTTGAGTCCAGGGTAAACATAGTTAAATCCTGGTACTATCCTTTCACCTTGCTATCAAGTGTAAACATTAGAACAACTAAGAGAACAAAAGACTCAAAACACATAACAAAGAGATTTGAGAATACTTGCTGTTTTATGCAACATCCTGGAATCCTGTAACATTCATCTTTCACCACAATACATCAAAGAACATCCAGCCTTGGAAATTCCATTCTTCCTTTTATTAATTCTCTCCAAATGTTACAACGAGCTAGAGCTCTTCAAAAGAAAATCCCAACAACCCCTTTTCACTGCTGTGAAGGGTCAATATATACTCGCGGTCATTTACAAAATATCTGAGTCCTGAGTTATCTCAGATTTTACTTTCTTACCAACTACTTAAGATATTATGTGCAAAATTTAATGCAGCATTGATTTCAGAGTACAGGCATTTTAATGCTCTGTCAGAAGATATTTTAGCCTTTGGAGGCAGCTAAGTCGGTCGAGATTTTCTGAGTAAATGCTGGAAAATCTGTCTTTAATGCTTTGTACGCTGTGTCTCGGACTTGTCACCTGTGATTGTGACTGATGCTTGTGGTGAGCTCAATGGTCTTGCTGAGTTGGCTCAGCCTCTGCCTCTTTCCTGTAGATATTTTCCTCAAAACCTTGCCTGCGCATGATGCTTATTTGCCTGTTGAGACAGTGCTACTGATTCTGGCCTGACAGAACTGTTTGTGTTAAATTTCTCCAGGCATCCTGTGTGGGCAGTTGGTGTGCTAGGATTGCACCCAGAGTTTCATCTGCTTCTGTAAATTTGAAGAAGTTAGGTGGTGTGTCAAACAGATGGTCCACTTCATTCATTAGGAAAAACAGGTTTTCCACTCTGTCATACATACTTTGCCCTGTGGCTGGCCCTGGCTCTGCTGAAGTGCTGGGTGGTTGTGAAATCTCTGCCACTGCATGGGCGTCAATCCTCTTGTTGTAATTGTCCAGGGTGAGCAGTCTTCCTACACTGCTTAAGATGCTGGGGAGGCCTCTGTTCTGCAGAGTCACGAATTTTTCCAGGAATCTATTGATCTCAGTTTGCATATCCTGGGTCCTCCTCTCCAATGTTCCGACCAAGTTTCTCAATGTAATGACTCTCTTTGCTACAGCAATTGCTTCTGTCCTGTTAGTGATACCCATGACAGCTAATTGAGAGCTAGTCTTATAATTCAGAGTGTTGATTATCCTTGTAGCAGTTTCTGGCATGTGTCCAAGGCTTGCCCTGGCTCTCTGAATTTCTCTGTTTGCTTTGGTGATGAGCACCATTTGTTCATCCATAGTCTCAATATATTGCCACTGTTTGGCAATGGACCTCCCAATGTTGCTCCACAGCACTGCTTTCATTTGAGCTGTCACCCTTTCTAGTGCAAGCTCCTTCTCTAGTTCAGCAATTCTCTTCTTAAGAGCTTTCACCTCTCTGTCCTTAGCTGCCTCATTCTGCTTGCTCTTGTCAAACCTTTCATTTACCTTAGTCAAGGTTTTCTTAAGCTCATCCAGCTCTTTGATTTGAGATTCCATGGCTTGGATCTCAGCTTGTAGCTTTTGCATGTCTAAGCTAGCAGCCTGTTCTGATGTTGTGGTTGTTGCTGCTGTGGATGGTGCTGTAGTTTCTGTTTGCTGAGGAGGAGGAGTAATCTTTGGAGGGGTTTCCTCAAGATTTATTATGACAGAAGGAGGCTGGGAGGGTTGGCCCTCTTCTCTTTGCTTCAGTGTTTCCTGTAGTGCTGCCTTTGCAGCTTCAGTTTGTCCCAGCTGGTCTTGAGTCCTAACCAGCTCTTTGTATAGGGATACCAGCAGATCTGTAGCATCTTTCTCTTGCCTTTGCTGGGCAACTTCATCTGTCTGTGGGTGGATGGTAGCCGGGAGTTTGATTTTCTTTCTTAGGGCTGCCATGTCTGCATCCCTTATCTTCAGGAGCTCTTGAATGCCTTTGACATCTTTAGGGTCATGCCCTATCTCTATGATTACCTCTTCCAAGGACTTGATCCTATTGTCCTTGGCTTGTGATGAAGCTCTTTCTAACTCCAGCTGAGAAGCTGTGTTGTCCAGGCTGCTCTTTAATTTATAATTCTCCAAGGTCTCATCTGCCAGGGAGGCATACACCATTTCACCAGTCTGCTTATGTAGTTCAATCTTGTCCATGGGGTGTATGTCTTTGGCAAGAACCTCCATGTTGGTTCTCAGATAGTCTGAGGTGGACTGAGGCTGCAAAGTTGTAGGCATGAAGTGGCTCATTATCATTTTGCCTTCGCTCACATCGAAAGCAGACATAAGTCTCTGCTGGTTGCTAGGAGCTAGGTTCAACAAGTGATCGTACAGCTGCACTTTTATTGGATCACTCCTCCTTTTTATGTCAATGAATTGCTGTTTTATACTTGACTGCCCCTTTCTTGTTTGACCGGAGGAGCTGACCTCTCCTCCCATTGTCATGTCATGTCCTCGCTGGGATGAGCTGGCCGAAAGTTCTCCACTAGGTGGCCCCATGCCCATGGCTTGCCTTACTGCAATGTCCTCCTCTTGGGAGTCATTCAGTCTCTGTCTCTTCTCACCCCTGATGAAAGATGAGGTGTGGGGGGTCTCTCTCTCCCTTTTCCTTGTCACATCCTCCTTTTGTGGTGTTTGGAGGACTGATGTGTCAACATTGGTGTCTGTCCTGGGAGGCACATTTGTTTGAGGCTGCTGCTCGGTACTGCCAGGTTGATCTGTCCCCTTTTCCTGCTGCAAGGGCTGTTCACTGGACTGTGCCTTTTCTTGTTGCTGTCCCAGTTCTTGCTGTTCCATTTCCTCTTGCTGCTGTAGCAAGGTGTCCACTTGTTCCTCTGTCAATACAGGTGGCTGTTCCACCTGTTTACCTTTGTCTTTGCTTGCTGCCTGGGATGTCTTCCCAGTGGTTTGCTGCTGTGCTGCTGAAGATCCAGCAGCTGTTCCACTTTGCTTTCTGTAGGAGTGGGGCACCTGTGCACAAGTTTCCAAGTCAGTTTCCTTTTGTACATTCCTGGCTTCTTTCTCAAGCAGTTCTACCTCAGTGAGTTGTTCTATTAGTGTACCCTCTTCCCAATCTAGTGCATTGGCATACTTTTCTATTTCCGGTTGTCTTTTATGTGCATAGTTGCCCAGTCTGTATCTAATTCTCCTGAGGGAAATACTATGATTGGGGTCATAAGGAATCCACTCAAAACTGGTCTGCAATCTGAGGCCTTCCAGCATGCTGTGTGCCTCTTTCCATCCTCCCTCTTTCTTGTTATACAGGAAGGAACCTAACTGACTTCTTACCTTCAATTGTGACTTCTTGTTTCTACTCTGAAAGTGAAGGTAATCTGAGTTCCCAAACTGCCTGAAATATTCTAAGGCAAAAAGCCTCATGGGGACATATCTTGGCAACCTAAATGGGTTCAATTCACAGCCATATATCCTAATGACTGTGTGGTTCTGGTAGAAGTACCAGTTGCCAATATTGTAAGATTTGTTCAAATGTAGAATCCTCCTCATTTCATCGGTTAATCTAGGAGGAGGAGTACCTTGCAGAACTGTTAGGGCCGGATGAACAAATAAATCAATGAACTCACAGTATGTATAGGGTGATACTGAGGTAGAATGAAAAACAGAGGTCCAGAAAACAACTGATCTTGGGATCCCTTGGGCATTGAGTGGCCTCAAAGGAACAGAGAAAGTAGCTGGCTGGTAGAAAAGGAATAAATGATATATATAGGATGTGTACCTGAACAGTTTCTCCCTTTTCAGATTCATGAACTGCTCATGGATTTTCTCTGCTATGTAAGTTGCATAATCATACTGCACAGCTGGAGGCTTACCAGGGGCAAATATGGATAGCATTGCCATTATGCTTTCATCTACATCTTCCAGCCCCCTGAACCCTAGGACATAGCTAATTAGGTCCACCAGCATTCTGCCCAATTCATTCAGATAATGATACCCAATAGGAGGGGTTCTGACTGTTTCAGAGCTTGGTGTGACAAACAGTTGGTTAATCTTGATGATCTGGTCACTGGACAGCTTGATCCCTGTGTTAATTAGATTCTGCATGGACAGAGGGGTCAATTTCTTGGCTGTATTGAAGTGCAGCATCTGGTTTATGCTCTCTGGGGTGATCTGGAACAGTACTAGGCCTGTGGGGCTTATGACTGCCCTTTGGCTGGGGTCATAGCATTCCTGGCAGCTGTAAATGAGCTCTGGCATTGGATTGACTTGGGGAAGATTGTATATGGGCAAATTTGACTCCCAAATCCCCAAGATATCTGCTCCACTGAGGTGCTGGGCTCTTAGTTCATTGAACATTAGCACATTATACTTGGTTCCCATGGGAAACCAATCCAGCATTTGGTAGTCCATGTCTCCCAGGGCTTTCCATGCTAGTTCTTGGTGAGGAGCATTGATGGGCTTAATGTTCAGTGCAATAGGGGTCTCCATAGCTTTTCAAGTTACTAGAATTGCAAATAGACAGGTGGAATGGTGAAAACACAGTGTGGAAACAATCTTCTATGGATACAGTTTGAGGTTTTGAATGCTGAAGGGGAATTCTCTCAGTAGCAATTGAAATACTACTGGATTCTAGTGATAGAACCTCTCTGTGGTGTGACTGAACTCTCTAACAGGGTGAAATAATGTCTATCAGCAATTCTGCCGGGAAAACGCAGAATTACAGAGGTTTAATGGAAATTGCAGGTTTTTAGAGCTCTGCCAGCGTTTCTTGGCCCTCACAGTGACAATGCTGGATGAATGAAGGGGAATGAACGGTGTAAATCTAGTCTTTATGGTCCTATTATCCTTGTGAGCAATTTTGAGCTAAATGAAGGTCGTAAGGAGGGCGAAATGGTCTAAATACCTGTAATTCGACGAGCAGAGGTTGAAACACAGGTACACAGGTGCTTTTTGAGGAGGTCGCCCGGGCAAATCAACTGGTTGGCGAAAATTCGAGCTCAAACGGTCAAGCAGAGCGCACAGTAGAAACACAGTGTAAATGGTAAAAATACGGGAAAATTTGGTAAATATGGCTCATTTTACCATTTGGCGCTTTTTTCTGCTGACGTCAGCATGACGTCATTGGTGGGTCATGGTGAGGTGACGTCAGCTGACGTCATCATCGGACGACGTGGCAGTGGGCGACTGGTCAAAGGTTTAGGCGAGGTGGCAGCCCAGTCAGCAGTGAGGTGGGCCAATAATATAAGCGGGTACGGGCAGGCAACGACGTGGCGGTGAATTAACGGCGGGTAGGTTGCGGTTAACGTGCAGCGGTCACGGTTAAGGACTTAACCGTTGCAGTCTCCCGGGGCGGTTAAGGTACGGCGCGGAGGATGTCAGAGCGGGCTCCGAGATAGTTTAACGCCCGACGCGTGGAGGAGGCGTGACAAGGCGCAACGTCACTTCCCCGGAAGTTAACGTGCGGTCACGGGAGGCGCTCCGATATTGCTGTAGGCCGTCGGATCTGGTGGGCTTGATCCGACGGCTGGCGGAGGGACAACATGCGCCTTCGATATTACGGGCGGAAAAATCAGCATTTGTGGGTTTGTGTGGGTTTTTTCAAATGTTTTGTTTAAACCATAATGCGATAGGATCGGGAAACGCGCCAGAGGCGGGCTTTTGACCTTTGCAAAGGTTTTATAGGCAAAATGGGTTCGGAAAGTGGGTTTTAGCAATGCAGAGGTGATTTGAAGGTAAATTGACTTGCAGTAAAGGGGAAAAGGGTGGAATAGGTTCACCAAAGTGGCCAGATGCCATTTGGTCCCTTTTTTGAAAAAATACATGGCTATTATGCCTAGGGGAGGGAATATACATAAGATTTGGGGTTTTATACACCTTAGTGTTAATACTATTAGGGGTAGGGGTAAGATAAGGGATGTTATATAGTAGAATTAGGAGTTAATATGAATGAAGGAGGGGGATTTAGAAAGGGAGTGTTAGTGATGGAGTAGAGAGGGAAAGAGAGGAAGTTAGTGATGCTTTTTGCTGTAATTTCATGAACTTCACCACTTTGCTTGCTGACAGATCGATTGCCTTGGCAAGAGACCTATGGATACTTGTGTAATGGTGATCATATTCTTTCTGCAACCACAACTGCCTACCCAACTATTTTGCCTAGCATTTTTTGTTTCTTCTTGAAGGAGCACTTGAACTTGCAACCCTCAATTGCCTTTTCTTTTCTTTGGCTTTTTCCTCTTTTTCTCTATCTACTTCTACCCTTATGTCCTCCAAGGTCCCAGATTAAACTTTTGGGAACCTTTGCTTCTCTACCTAAGCTACTTGTCTGCCAAGATTAAGCTGTTTGGACAGACCTCTTTCTCTATTCTACCACTCAAAATTGAAACATGGCATGATCCAGATTAAACTGTTGAATCATCCACAAAAATTGAAATAAGGTCCTCAATACTTGAAACACTTACCCAGCTCTTGCTTTCTAGGAAATATGGGA
This sequence comes from Pinus tabuliformis, assembly GCA_031772625.1. Taxonomy (NCBI): domain Eukaryota; kingdom Viridiplantae; phylum Streptophyta; class Pinopsida; order Pinales; family Pinaceae; genus Pinus; species Pinus tabuliformis. The sequence goes on from CM062820.1 coordinate 1,569,230,987, forward strand.
TCTTTGGGATACCAAAGCAGAGCATATTTGGCTTTTCTCTTGCCAATCATGAAATATGAAACCTATTACTATAGGTATCCAACAAGTTCTAAATGCCGTTTCCGGAATGTCTTCAATCTTCATTCGGATTTGATGATATCCCAAACGAAGATCCAACTTGGTGAAGTAAATTGATCCATGCAATTCATCCATTAATTCATCAATGACAGGAATGGGGAACTTATCTTTAATAGTGAGCTTGTTGAGCTCCCTATAATCCGGACACATGCGCCATGATCCATCCTTCTTGTGCACGAATACTACTGGAGCTGAGAAAGAACTTTGACTCGGTTGAATTATACCAGCCTCTAGCATTTCTGCAACCATACGTTCAATTTCACTTTTTTGGACATAGGGATATCTATACGGCCTAATGTTTGGAGGAACGCTTCCTGGAATCAGATGAATAGCATGATCATGATCATGCATAGGTGGGAGACCTTTGGGAGTCTCAAATACCTTGGAATGATTGTCCAGGACTTTTTGGAGATCTGGAGAAATAGATGATTCCAATGTTTAAACATCTAGCGAACATAATTGTGCAATTACACCTCTTTGCTCCTTTTTTAGAAGCTTTGTCATGCCATTAGAGCTAATTATCTTTCTTGGTTTCCCTGCAATACCCCTTAATTCAAATTCCTTTCCTTCCGTAGAAAATTTGATGAAAAGTTCTTGAAAATTAAAAGCTATTGTACCCAAGGATTGTATCCATTAGACTCCTAGTACAACATCAACACCTCCCATTGGAATGGAAAGCATTGGGCTAGTCAATACATATTCTCCCATGGATAGCTTGATATTATGGCACTTTCCAGAGCAATTTATTGTTCCTCCATTTGCAATCATCACTTGACACTCTGGTGCTGGATATAGGAAGCAATTCAATTCTTTTGCTACCCTACAATGAATAAAATTATGGGTGCTTCCTGAATCAATCAACACTATTACCGTTTTCTTCTTGATTTGTCCTTCTATCTTGATGGTTTGAGGAGTGGCAATTCCTGCCAATGCATTACAAGATATGGTCGGATTAATTTTTTCTTCATCTAGGCTTTGTTCCTGGAGTATATCCTCTTCTTTTAACCTTTCTTGCTCTTTTTCTTCTTCCTCTTCACAATCTATGTAGAATAATTTCTTCTCAGCACACTTATGACCTTTTGTGTATTTGCTATCACAATTGTAACAAAGCCCTTTTGCTCTTTCTTCTTCCAATTGTTGTGGTGTCAACCTTGTAGGTTGTGGAAGACTAGGGGCAACAACACTTCCATCTTTATAGTTGTGACTGGTATGCTTCCTAGTTGCCATAATTTTGCTTTCCATTTTTCTTGCTAACCTGAATGCCTTCTCTAATGAATCAGGTTCCCAAAGGCAAACATCATGTTCGATATTATCCTATAAAGACGCTACGAACACATCAATCGTATGCTCCTCTGGAATATCTTTTACCCTTATGTTCAATTTTTGGAACTCCTCAATGTGCTCCATTATTGAACCCTTTTGTTTGAGACTTATCAATTGGCTAAAAAAGGTGTTGCTTTTTGTATCCTCATAATGTGCTATCAATTCTTCCGTAAAAATTGCCCAAGTGATAAATTGTTTATGAGAACAAAGCCATTGATACCATACAAACTGGTTTGGTTCCAAATATATAGTTGCCATACGTACCTTTTGTGCGTTTTGCACATTATTGAGATCGAAGAATTGCTCCATCTATAATATCCATGTGGCGGGATCCTTGCCATCAAACTTCCTCATACCGATTTTTGGAATATGGTGATTCTTTGATCCAACATTAGCGTCTATGGACTCATGATTAACATTTCTTTTGTTCTCATCATGAGTTTCCTTTACTACCTTTTCACCATTAGTAAGTATTTCTTGTAGAAAATTTGTCAAATCTGTCTTCAAATCTGCCATGCCTGTCTTCAAATTTGTGTTCAAATCTATCTTCAAATTTTCCATCTTAGCTTCCATTCCATTCATCCTATCTTCCATGCCATTTATCTTAGCTTCTGTTAACTTTTGTGAGCGTGACATTTGTTGCACTTGTTCTTGTAATTTTGATATATCATGTAGCATTTCTTCCTCTTCTTCATGAGTCATGCTAGAGCTTTCAGGTTCCTTACTAGGTGTTTGAATTTTCTTTCCTCAGGGCATCAGTTACTGATAATAATGCTCTACTATGCCCTTTTAATTCCTTCAAAATAAATTTTCAAACCAAGCTTAAGCAAAAATTTAAAAAAATCTACACACCTTTCTTCACTTTGTAAGAGCTTGATATTGCCTCTGATGTATCTCTGTACTTTCCAATCATCTAGTTCTGAATTTGTGATCTGTAGTAGCTCTCTGTGTCCTCTTTCCAATGCCATCAGTCTGATCCAAATTGGATTCTCCAAGAAAGAGTTATGCACAATCTCCAAAGATGACCTGATTATAGACATTTCCAGAAGAGCAAACTTGTATGAAGTGCCATGTATACAATTTTTGATATTTCGTTCTAAAAAAGATACACAAGAAACTACAGTCTGTCCTCTTTCTATACCTTCTTATGAAATTTCAATCTGATTCCAAAAGAGAAAGTTATGACGATTTTCCCCAGGTCACCTATTTTTAATGTAATTCATGAGTCTGCAAAAAGACCAATTTCCTTAGATCATATCTCTGCAAATATTGCGCAAAAAGCTCTGAAATTCGGACCCAAGTTTCAAGGCGATTTCGTCTCAAATGGGTTTTTTTTCGACTTCTGAAACGTCACAGAAAAAAAGTTATAGCGACAATTCCACGATGACCTGTTTGGAGCAGCGAAACCCTAGAATCCAAAGCTCTGATACCAAATGTTATGAAACCAGCTCAAGAAAAGATAGAAAAGATAGATCAATGCCTTAGAATTCAGCCTCTTCGAGGGGGCAAACTCCTTTACATTACATAAATGAACAATTATTCGATGATACAAATGAAAAAACCTCCTTTCTATATATAGGAGTCTAAGGAGTCACAATATAATCCAACCGACCTAACAATAATAATATAAAGCCACAAAAATAACAATAGAGGGATTCTCTGGGGCACAGAAATAACAATATGGGGGTAATAGGGGCAGAACAATATAAATAAGGGGTATAACTACAATAGTAATGGGGTAATCACTAGTATTATAGGGACCCAACAACTTCAGAGGCTTACAATATTTTTATCCTACTTTCTAGGCTATTAGACCCAAAATAGTTACGTGGGACCTCTGGTACCCAACAGTCCCCTAACACAATCATCGTGACTCGTCTTGAGTCACTCGTTGGTGCAGCGAGATGCGGTGCCATGGCTTCGCGGTTCACCTACATCTCAGTGATGCTCGTCATCCTACTGCTTCTTTGTTGTTTCCTACAATGCTTCGTCCGGCTCCTACTTCATTGTTTCTACCCATCCTTGCGACCGATAATGCTCATTCTACTCTGCTCGGTTAACACAGAACACCCCTTCCTAGGATTTTAGCTCTAGCAGGGAAGCCGCATATGGGACCTTCTTGTACCACCGTAGTCATTTCCGACCTTCGTATCTACTCTTTGCACTGTCTGTGGCAGCTTGTGTTGCAATTTTGCAAGACCTATGCTACTGTCCGCAAGATCCCAATCCTCAAGGTTCATCAGAGACGACTTATTAACTTCGTTTCTACCCGTGGTCTTCGTCTTTCCATCAGTTCTCTGTATTTTTGTAGTTCGTCGGCCTGCCCTTGGGCAGGGCGACAACATCCAGACCAATTCTACTTCGTGTCTCCTCTTTTCCGGTACCTCCCCTACTGTTGTTGCTGCAATCTGCGAGACACCCGCAGCTATCAAAACCATTCTCCTTAGAGAGTCTTGCTACTTCAACGGCCATAGCAACGCCCTCGGGCTTATTCCTTGTGCAGAGATAATGAACAGCTCCATATTGATACCCAGCATATGGTTTCCAGAAGTGTAGTTCGCCCGGTGGATGCTCCCCGGTGATTTATAAGCGATTCAAGTTTCAATTTCACTAATTCCCACCTGTTCTAGTGTCCCCATGTAAAATCTGTGGTAGCTTGTGCCATATCTGGCTAATACTCCTTCTCTTAATTACCCGCCGCCTTCTCCCTATCACCATAATGTAGACATCTTGTCATGAATAGTGACATGAACAGTCACCTTTGCTCGTAGCAACACAGCAACGTACTTCAGACCATGCAACAGCGATCTTGGTGATGGGCCAGTTCGATGCATATCTTGGCACTCATGCCGCTTTCCCCCAGACTTCTTTACTGTCCTGTGATCTCTTTCAACTGGCTGGAGCGGTGAGACTGTCCTATGAATGATTAGTCAGGTTGTCGGCCCACTTGTATAGAGCTTCATGCGATTGCCATTCACTTGGCCTGGGAAGGGATCTACATTGAGTTTGGCAAGCTGAACCGCGCCCCCATCGATAACTTCTTTGATGATATAGGGTCTTAACCAATGCATTTGGAGTTTTCCAAGGAATTTCTTGAACTTACTTTCATATAGCAATACTAGATCATTCTCCTTGAAGGTGCACACCTTGATATGGCGATCATGTTGATGGAATCTGACAAAAAATCGTTCCTCCTCGAGTTCCTCTAGCTGTGCAAGCCTTTCCTCCATAGCCCCGCGGTCTGCCATACCTGTGATTGCTGGGATCCGTAGACTATGCACAATATATTCCATAGGCATAATGGCCTCCTTGCCATAGACTAACCGAAAAGGTGTCTGGCCTGTCAACTTCTTGCACGTGGTTCGGTATGCCCATATCACAGCAGGGATGCACAAGTCCCAATCATTTCATCGCACATTACAAACCTTGGTCAACGCTATTTCCAAGATTTTGTTGAATGCCTCAATGGTCTCATTCACTTGCGGGTGGTATGGCATACTTTGCTGATGATATATTTAGAATTCCTTAGTGAGTGCACTGATTGTTTAATTTAGGAAGTGTGTTCCCCGATCGCTCATGAGAATTTTGGGACAGCCAAACCTTGTTAGTACATTCTTGAACAAAAACTTCGCAGATGTTGCAACAGTGCAATCCTTAACCGACTGTGCTTCTACCCATCAGGTCAAATAATCTGTCGCAGTGATGATATAGTGCATGCCTGTCTTCCCCTGCGTTTCGATGGGTCCTACGAAGTCGATTGCCCACTTCTCGAATGGCTGTAGTGTCATCTGTCGCTGGAGTGGCATTTCATCTCTCCGCGATGGTTTCCTTGTCCGTTGGCATACGTCGCAGGCTCGGCAATATGCTTTCAAATCCTAATGTAAAAAGGGCCACCATAATCCTGCATGAAGAATATTTTGGGCTATGGTGCGACCTACATAATGTCTACCAGCAACCCCCCCCATGTGCTTCAGCTAGGATCTGTCCTCGCTCGAACTCCAATACATACCTACGCAATATTTCACTATTGCCCATTTTGTAGAGGTGTCCTGCAATCACGGTGAATTTTGCTGTGCGTATCACCAATTCCTTCTTCTACTGAACAAAATATCCCTATGGCATAGTTCCTGTAGTTAAGAAATGGATTATATCCTCAAAGTGACCATCCACTATGTGCACTGCATATAGCTGTGCATCCAAGAGTCCATCCTCTAGATTTGTGGGTTCTTCGCCGGTCTCAATTTGGGACAGGTGATCAAGGCCTACGTTTAGACGTCCCAGCTTTACATGACCTTAAAGTCATACTCCTGGAATAACAGTAACCATCTACAAATGCGCCCCCCCAACACAGTCTTCTTCACTAGGTATTTTAACATCAAGTGATCGGTATACATCTTAAAGTGGCCTCCAAGCAGATAGTGGTGGAATTTTTGAAGTGTGTATACCATCGCTAATCCCTCACACTTGGTAGTGGAGTAATTCTTCTCAGCTTTTGACAACTGGCGACTTGTGAATGCAATCGTATGGTCAATTCCCTCCTCTCCTGGTTGAGTAGGTACCGCCCCCAGCGCGATACATGATGCGTCAACAAGGACATGAAACTCAACGTCCCATTTTGGAAAGACCAATATGGGGGCTGATTCCATCTTTTCCTTGAGCGTCTCCAAAATTTTGTTGCATTCCTCATTCCAAAAATAAGTAGCATCCTTCTTCAGCAATTGTTCTATTGGAGTTGTGATCTGGGCATAGATTTTGATGAACTTCCAATAGTAGCCCGTGTGTCCTAGTGTACCGTGTAGTTGTTTGAAACTTCTTGGTGCTTGTAGATTGAGTATGACGGTGATCTTTGCCGAATCCACCATCAGGCCTTGCTTACAAACCACATGGCCCAATAGGTTCCGGAATGGGACAAGGAAAGTACACTTCTTTACGTTTAGTGCAATCTGGTGCAGGCGGCAAGTATCCAGCATCAACCGTAAGCTCGCTACATGCTTTTTAACTAGTCCAAACATGGTCCAATCATCAAGATAGACCTCTAAGAACTTGTGTATAAATTCTTTGAATGCTGCTACCACTATTCGTGAAAATATCACTGGCGCATTCTTCAGTCCAAAGGGCATCACCATGTATTGAAAGCAACCCCATTCAGTGCTGAACTTTGTTTTACTCATGTCCTCTGGCATGATCTTGATCTGGTGGTAGCCTAAGAACCCATCTGTGAAGGAATAGGCTTCCTACACCCCCACATTTTCCAGTACCTCATCTATAAACGAAGTTGGAAATGGATCGTTAATGTAGTAATCATTGATCTTCTTGAGATCCACGTAGATATGAATCTCACCCTTCTGTTTCTTCTCCTGCACAACCATTGGGCTTATGCAGTCAGACTCCTCGACTAGTTCAATGATTCCTGCTGCCAACATCTTTTCTAGTTCTTCACGAAACTTTGCTTTATATTTTGGGTTCAATCGGTAGGGTCGCTTTTTAACTGGTTCGTATCTAACTTCAATGTTATCTTCATCATTCCCAGGTCTCCTAGGATCCCTTTTAGCTTCGTGATTTTTGTTGGGAATAAATCTTGATATTCGCAAAGCAATTAGATGAACTTCTCCACTGTGGCGTCGTCCCACTAGTCCCCAAGCATTGCATACTTCGGCTCGTCTTTTGTTCCAATATTGACTTCTCTTGTTTTCAATGGCACCTTGATATTTGGATCTTCGATTTCGGGTCCACACACCTCATGGCTCCCCTCTGATTCTGGAATATTGACGTTTCGCGGATCGTCCTCATCATCTTCTACATGGAAATTATAGCATTGGAGAGCCTGGCTCAGTTGTCGCAACTAGTTGGGCTGCGCAGTTTCTTTTAGTTCCAGTGATGTCTTGAAAATGGCGGCCTTTACCAGCTGTAACGCGTCATCCACAAGATCCATCCATTGATCTTCAAAGAGGTATGTCGACAAAAACCCTTTGAGCGAGATATCCCACTCGCCTATGTCGTGCTGGAGCTCTGCTTCAGTATACCAGTTTCTGGGAATGATGTCCATGTTATCGGGAAATCTAGTGTCTATACAGAGCTGCTAGTCCTACTAAGACTGGTAGCTATCTTAGAAACAAACAAACTAAAACTACTTTCGTTTTCCTTTATGAGAAGTAGATAAGAGGGGAACAAATGATGACCAACCTCTGTCTTTCGCTTGGTTCCTCGCTTGATTCCTCTCCCTTCTGATAGATCTTTGCCACTCGCTTCCTTGTCTACCCAGCTTGAAAGAGCACCTGTGGAATCAAAGCAGCATAACACTATCCAAGAATAGAGATCTACTATCACAAACAATATAGGACCAGATATATATTGACCACACAAATGCATATATCATCAATCATACAAGAATGTGGAGGAAAACTTGAATAGCTTTATTAATATCAAGAATAGAAAAGAGGATTACAACCAATTTTTCTGACCCAGCGTCATCCTCTCAGCAAGAAAGCCCTTCTTCACCTCATGAAAAGCTTAGGTCACCCAACACTATGATGTTACACCAAGAAACCAGCACCACTTCCTTACAAGATACAAAATTCCAGCCTCTGGATGTCTGGGATGAGGGATCCATATATAGATGATTGCAGGGAGGCGAGTCAGCTTCTGAGATTTGACTAGTGTCCTCTCTCTGATAGTTCTTGATTCCACTTGGAGATTGATGATCTCTTAGTCATCCCTGGGCGAATTCAGAGAGGCAAGTGTCATAGGAGAAGTTTCTGGAAGATTCCATGTCGAACCACCTTGCAAATTGTCCTTGCCATTTGTCCACTCTCGCCCATCTCACCCTACAGAAGAGCTATCCAGTATGCATCACACCTTTTACTCTGGGAAGGTGGGATGCATCGCACCTTCTACACTGGGCAGTCTGTATAGTCCAGATTTGACCAGTTTTGAGCAGTTTTCTATCGAGAACTTCTGGGAGATGATGTAATCAGCTGACCTTGTTCCTTTAGGGTGTGAAACAACACTTTTAGGGACTTAGGAGACCTTGGTCTATGGACATATATGATTAGGGTTGCAGTGCCCAAAAATGTCTATAGTAGTTGCCCCCTAAAGCATGAGGTCGTTAATATTTTGATGTCGAGTGAAATGCTTTATCATGAGGATATGAAGTTTTTTCGAGCTGGAAGGCGACCTGTAATAAGATACAATACAATACATTATCTTCATAATATTTTCATGATCTAGCTGAGGCAGGCATTCCCATGCTCAGCGTTATAAATTCATTTTCATGTACATAAGACAGACAATCATCTATGTGCAGACTGATGATTCTAGTAGAGTCATCATCCCTTAGATTGGATGATTATCTGTGCAGCCATGATGTACATTTGATGTCTTTATTTTCCTGAATATATATCACAGCCCGGATAGATGAAACTAGATCCGGGGTCTTCAATCTCATTCGATCTTCACTCAAAGTACAAGTCGATCCATTTGAGAGATGTTCTGGAGTTGAACATGGAAAGACATCGCCTGATTACCAGCCGGTGATGTAAGCTATTAACAGGCGCGAGAGGAATCACCGATAATGATGATGACCCTCAGGGTATGATAGTACAATTCACGTGGTGTGAAGAAGGGACTTGGTGTCGAACACCATGCAAAATCTTTCGGTCGAAGGCCATTGATGTAAGCCTGTCGCCGGAAGTGAGAAACTTACCATTGAGGCATGCAAGCTTCAAAGTACTGAAAGGGTTGTTCCTAGATCGACTTCTTGGATAATGAGCTGATGTCGACAAGAAGCGATCCGTCCTAGGAGGGCCTTAATGAATCCCACATCTACGACACAGAATGGAGCAAATGATTTTAATGGAGGTGAAAAAAATCTGATGATATAAGGTTTAGGGTGGCAGTCATGAAAGAATGAAGCGTGAATGTATTGTAGTGGATGAGACACAGGTGAATTCTCTAAGCGACTTCTCTTGAACATACCGGTGACACTAACATTATGGATTGGTAGCATTAACACCAAATGTGGATGGTGTGATGGAATAATGGTGATATGACCAGTTAACGGAACAACCCAACCCGACTCAGATGCAGAGTGAAAGTGTCATGTTCAAGAGCGACTTGCTACCAATAAAGTTTCTTCAAGTTTTCTTCCCAAATTTTCCCCAATCATTGCTGACCAGTACCTCTTTATTTTTGTCAAGCTTGAAGAGGATAACATATGCTTGTTCTATAATCTTCCCTTTGGGCAAACCCATCGCTATGTTTTAACGAGCCTAGCGATAGTGAAACTCGTTCTTGTCTGTATGGACAAGTTTGTCGCTATTCGGTTTTAACGAGTTTAACGACAAAGATAATTCGGTCCTTTTCAATTTTAGAGAGTCTGAAAGGGCCGTAAATAAAACTCCAATAATCTTTTTCCGTCTTATAATCCCTTAAGTCTGAAAAAGTATAAAATAATACAAAAGGGATGAATTTTCGGTAATTTTAACGAGCCAAACAAAACAAGCGCTCGATCTTTTTGTGTAATAATCCCTCAGGTCCAAAAAGATTAAAATCTAGAGGAGGGATAGCACTTCCGGTCACTTTAATGAGCTGGAGAGGCTAATTGCTTAGCAATATTTTCATATTTTACGAGTCAGATGAAAAGAGCTTAAAGGAGACTCGTTTTTCGAGGAACGAGTGATAAATTCGGGTAGCGGCTGATTCCAGGTAAGGTTTGGAATTTTCCAATCACGACAGTGTCACAAGGATGGCTAACAGGATCACTCTTTGCAGTTGTTCCTCAAAAAGGGTAAACAATCAAATGGAGGTGAATGATCAGCCAAAACAGAGTGGAGGTGATGATGAGAACATGACCAAGGCTCAAAGTTTGATGATAATGCATTCACGATGGTTATTTACCAGAAATTGGTTCATTTTTTAATGAATGAGCTTAAACTCTGGGGCAAACATTTGCTCATTGCTTATGTTTAATTTTTAACGAGCTTGAACTCCACATAAAAACTGCTCGATTCAGTCGTATAATAAGGATGTCTCATCTAAGATGCCATTTTTTATGGAGCTTGCACCTTACAAAGCTTTGTCCCGCATCCTTTCTTTATGCGAGTTAGGAAACGACCAATCCTACAAGTTTAAAGGGTTGGAGGACCTACAAATTTAAAAAATAAATGGTCGCTCTTCGCTTGCATGCTAAAATCTTTGCATGCCCCCAGGTATAGCGAAAAAATTCCAGGTTACCAAAGATTGTTCCATCCGCATTGCAGACAAAACACTTCCTCGGCGATGTCTACCGAAATAAACAAAGGTGAGTGGCGTAACTTGCCTCCACTCACATAACTTTGACGAAGGAATCTTATTCCAGTCTAATCTCATAAACCAGTCATATATCCTTCGTGGAAACCTACCCTATGCCCAAGGTTTTCCTACCGAAACAGACCAGGGTGCATGTCACCTAGGTTTCAGTCATGTCCTCCCGAATCACTCACGCTCATCAGGTGGATAGACTGGGGATTGATGAGACATTCCTTGCATGAAAATACAATTCAGGGATGGTATTTGACTATTTGTTGTGTGTGAGCCAGGGAATGAAAGCTGGTCTACGAGCTTGACTACTCTTCCTTCATGCGGAAAACACATTACTCTAAAGAGCGAGGAGACAATGGCTCCCATGCAATAAATATAGTCACGTCCAAGGAGTAGATTATAATCTAGGGGTCCTTGGACTACCATTACGTTCATGTGAATGGTTTTCCTTCTCAATTTTAGCGGCACATTGGGAAGGATCCCTAACGGTCGACTGGTTCCTTTGTCAAAGCCTATTAGATTTCTCATCTCAGGCAAAAGCGATGGCAAACCAAGCGCTTTCCAAGCAGTTGAGGAAAGGATACTCACAGAAACCCCTTCATCTACGATGGTACCAGCCATGACCATTCTGTATGTTTGTGCAATGATTCAAAATGGCACACTAGTCGGTAAATGGGGTCTGCCTAATAGATTCCAATCGAAGGAAACAACTAGTTTGCTTCGAGGTGGGACCGAATAGATGGTCAGATATGACTCTCATGAACTTCCTTCCTACGGTAAAGGAATGGGTAGATTGCCCCCACGTTCATCAGAGTCTGTGTTTATGAAGAGAATTTGAACGGTGTCATTCTTGTTCTCTCCGGTGACTGTATCATCTGAAGATGGACCTTCTGAAGGCAAGACCAGGTCAACTACCACCTCGACCTTTTGACTTTCGTTTGGTGTGAATTCAGATGGTTTATCTTCAATGATAGATGCTTCGACTGACCACAATGGCGTGTCAGTCAGATTTTCAACTAGTGATGGACTTGGCAAGAGTTTCTTATATCCAGGAGGAAGCCGTAACGGTGAAACTAGACGGTCGTCCAAAACTATTTTAGCCTCATCTAGGAAGGGACAATGGTGGACGGCGTGATCGCCTTCACATAGTTTACAAGGGAATTTACTTTTCCTTTTCTATCCCGACACTTCGCCTTCACTAGTTGACGATGTACTTTGAACATGATAATCAGAGGTTGTTGACATCGAATTGTGCAAATGAGGAGATCGGTCCCTTAAGATCCAAGGGATGCAAGGACAATCTAGATGATAGTGATCTCCTTTGCAAATGACACATGGAGATTTAGGCTTTGACAGTGCAATGTGTTGATTTTCACTAGATGATGCCTAGTTGCCCCTTTTTGCCTTTGGCTCCTTCTTCTTCTTCTCTTTCTTCTCCTTCCCTTTCTTCTCCTTCTTAGTTACTTGATTTTTGGCTTTACCAGCTTCATCAAGCAAAGAGGAAGGATGAGAGGGAGAATCGGACGAAGTAGAAGGTTGGGGGGTAGCTTTGGTATCATCTAGTTGCTGACTTGATTGCTCAGGAATCACGGTGTTTTGAACAACAGAGGTCGAGGAGAGCCATACGAGCAGGCCAATTGTCAATCCTGGAAGCAACAATGTGGCCATATGGGGTGCACCAACATCTCCCCAAGAGGAGAAAGGACTAGGATTTCCTCCAAGGGGAAATCCTTGGTTGGTGGACTCCATTTTTCTCAACCTAAGACCAACATAGGAAAGGTGACGTTTATTCTGATTAAAATAAATTTTAGATGCTTTGACACAACTTGTTTTCTCAATTTTTAAGAGTCGAGAAAAAACAAAAGATGACTCTAGTCGCCTTCGATTTTTAATGAGCTTGAAGTGACATGTGCTCAGATGGACCTTTTCCTTTAAGGAGTCTTAAAAGGAATGAAAGAGACTACTCTAGAAGTCTAGACAGAGGGATTTACCAAAGCAATCGCAAAACTGCAGAATACTTTTATGGTACAATAGTCAATCTTCCCGAATGCTATGTTCAGTGCATTGCGATCGATAGGGTGGCAGACACAGCTTCCTATGGATAAAGGATATAGCCTATTCTGGTCTCCCAATATATACTCGATGGTACATGGGAGCACAAGTCCATACTGACACTTGTCATCTCAAAGTGGAGGAATCACCCAACCAGCAATGAAAACAATAGTTACCAGGCTTTACAACGCCGGAATACGTCTCTAGCCTAGACTTCTAAATGTTGTGTGTTAGGTTCCAAAGCGTTTTTAGATTCATTAAATTTATTTTACAGTTGATCTTGTTTAAGAAATTTTCCTTTTAGGTTCACCGCGTGATGTAGATATACAATTCCTAAAATGCAATCTAAGATGATAAACAATCGTTTAATCTTCATTCTGCAATGAAAATCCTAGCTACTAAAGAAAGAGAGATGATATTCTTTCAACATAGAACAGAGAGCACACACTATATGCACTATCCTAAATCAAACCAACAAACATTCTAAATGCAAATGCACATGCATGTATTTGTTTTTAGCCTTCTTAATGTGTGAATGATAAAAGAAAGCTAAGCGCAAATCTAAATTATTTTTCAAAGCGACATTACTAACAAGTTTCTTTTCAAGACAAAATGAAGACAATGACGACACTTTGCGATTTGGAGTTGAAAACTTGCTTTCGACACTTGAAAATCTACTAATTCAAATCAAATACAAGAGTAACAGTGTAATTGACTATCAAGAACAATCGGATTCTCTTCTATGACTGAAAACAACACTTGCAACACTTCCAAATCAAGAAATGACAGTTCAATTACGCTACTTCTTTGTAAAAGAGAACTGAAAATGGCTCACAATACATAAAAACATTTACAGTTCTTTGCACAAAGGAGGCGAAATAATGTCAAGGAAGGGGGTTTCCACAGAGGTATACTGACTATAGATAGCAAAACTCCTAAATAGAGCTGAAAAGAGTGAAGAAAAACCAAAGTCTTGAGGCAAAATTACCCTTCTCTGATGATCGCACCTGTTACACAGGGATTCCAGTATGCATCCCACCTACTGCACACGAGAAGTGCAATGCATACTAATATTCTTGAAGAGAGGGTGCGATGGTACAGTGCGAGACTTTTTATCCAATTCTTGATCACAGTTTGCAGCACAGTTCAGGGATTTAGGCCGAGCAAGTGATAATCAGTAAATAAATCACAGGGGTAGATCTAAGGAGGTTACTAGAGCCACCACAAGGGCAATTAGGATGTTTACAAATCAATTGTTCAGTTTATAAAGAAAACCTAGAGATAGATTGAAGCAGCATTGATCTACTTTGCACTTGCATAGCAAATGCAGTTCGAAGGCTTGCTGGCTTGACTTCAGGCTCCATCTCTATGTTTATAAAACAAACAAATATAGAAAAGTAAACAAGCTATTTGATCCCCAGCAGAGTTGCCATTTTGTTATCGGGAAATCTAGTGTCTATACAGAGTTGCTAGTCCCACTAAGACTGGTAGCTATCTTAGAAACAAACGAACTAAAACTACTTTCGTTTTCCTTTATGAGAAGTAGATAAGAGGGGAAAAAGGGAGACCAACCTCTGTCTTGCGCTTGGTTCCTTGCTTGATTCCTCTCCCTTCTGATAGATGTTTGCAGCATAACACTATCCAAGAACAGATATCTACTATCACAAACAATATAGGACCAGATATATATTGACCACACAAATGCATATATCATTAATCATACAAGAATGTGGAGGAAAACTTGAATAGCTTTATTAATATCAAGAATAGCAAAGAGGATTACAACCAATTGTTCTGACCCAGCATCATCCTCTCAGCAAGAAAGCCCTTCTTCACCTCATGAAATGCTTAGATCACCCAACACTATGATGTTACACCAAGAAATCAGCAGCACTTCCTTACAAGATACAAAATTCCAGCCTCTGGATCTCTGGGATGAGGGATCCATATATAGATGATTACAGGGAGGTGAGTCAACTTCTGAGATTTTATTAGTGTTCTCTCTCTGATAGTTCTTGATTCCACATGGAGATTGATGATCTCTTACTCATCCCTGGGCGAATTCAGAGAGGCAAGTGTCATAGGAGAAGTTTCTGGAAGATTCCATGTCGAACCACCTTGCAAACTGTCTCTGCCATTTGTCCACTCTCGCTCATCACACCCTGCAGAAGAGCTATCCAGTATGCATCACACCTTTTACTCTAGGCAGGTGGGATGCATCGCACCTTCTGCACTGGGCAGTCTGTATGGTCCAAATTTGACCAGTTCTGAGCAGTTTTCTGTGGAGAACTTCTGCGAGATGATGTAATCAGCTAACCTTGTTCGTTTAGGGTGTAAAACAACACTTTTAGGGACTTAGGAGCCCTTGGTTTATGGACATATATGATTGGGGTTGCAGTGCCCAAAAATGTCTATAATAGTATAGGGTGCGATAAAATAAGTGCACCCATTCTGGCTGACGTTCTTCTCCATAGGCTTTGATCCATCTGGTAAGGTGCATGCGCGAGTCATCACATCCATCGTATTTCTTCGTTAGGCATAATTCTAGCTTCCCAAATCTGATCTTCATCATACGTCTGTAGGCGCACCAATATTCGAAAGTCCCTTCATGTGTTCCCCACCATCGTGCAAGCGTCACACGCAACACCCACCTCATCACATCAAACTGTTGGTGCTCTGGTACTACGACTTCAAATTTGGTCAATAATTCCTCTATTATTGTTAGCTCATCATACATAGACATTTCGCGATCTTGGGCCCCCATGTAGTATAGAGATTTAGTCACCATGTTGTAATGTAGTGTGGTCACTCCATTCAACCTATTGCACCATCACTTGTCTTCCTCATCTGACTCGGAAGTGCAAGATTGTGCATAGCTTCGTGATATTCTTCTATCCTTCATTGTCTCAACCCATTCTTGCCTTTGTGTAGACATTCAATAGCTACAATCTACGTCGTCGTCGCTTTCTCTGTCATACACAGGTTCAATTTAGCGTGGTCCTTCAGCCGAATCTAGCAGAATGACTACATGGAGTGACTTTATTTCAAATACCATTGTCCGCTTCTTTAAATTAATAACCTCATTCATGTCGGTGGGCTAGTGTATTCCTAACAATGCAGGATAGGGAATACTTTCATCCATGAGCTCAATAACTTCAAATTCCATCCAAGTACTTGTGCCATCAAGGTCTACCATAACTCCTTACAACCTTCCCATGGGCTGCACCTTCTACTGATTTGCCATCCACAGTTTGGTAGGGGACCATTGTAGCATAGGCTTACCCATGCGCTCCCAAGTCTGTTTAGGCAGTACGTTGGCATCTGAGCTTAGATCTAGAATGACCTGATCCATTTCATACTCATCGATCTGTGTTATTAATCACATTTCTCTCTCGGTTTGGGACGCATGTCTTCCAAACTTCCGAACTACATGAGGTTCACTCCATCTTGTGCATCTATTTATCAATTCATGTAAGAATTTAACTGCCCTATTGTCATGAAGCAATGTTATACATGTCTCTAAAAAGGTAGTTATCATCGAGGGATCCCTGACCAGCTCAGGCTGATCCCTGCTACCTAGGGTAGAGACTTCTGCGAAGCTCCCCCAAGCTTCCAAATATGTCTTCTTACCCACCCCTACATCTGCCTTACTTAATCTCCTTCTATCTGCTCCTGTGGCTGTGCCACTTCTTAGTACCATGTTGACTTTGGGATCTTCCTCATGGGGTTCAGACCTCATCACTTGCACATTCTAGGTTGTTGTTGGTTGTGCTGCCTTTTTATCATGGATCAATGCTATCAACATAGGACAATCTATGAGCTCATGATCGAATTGCTCACAATAACTGCACAAAATTCTGGTGGGGTTGGTACAATCCCATGCGTAATGTCCTGGACCCCTGTAGTTGTAGTAGATTAGCTGCTTGCGACCCCTGCCTGGCCCTATTCCACCCCATCCTCATCCTCGGTTGTGGAACCCACCACGTGCGATCGCCACAGCTGGATCCTATCCTCACACCTCAGTCTACATTCTGTAAGTAGATGACTGGTCCATTAACAATTGGTAGCTACAACAGTCTC
Source organism: Pinus tabuliformis (assembly GCA_031772625.1). NCBI lineage: Eukaryota > Viridiplantae > Streptophyta > Pinopsida > Pinales > Pinaceae > Pinus > Pinus tabuliformis. The sequence goes on from CM062820.1 coordinate 1,569,247,856, forward strand.
TTTCCTCATGGCCCACCGACCTGCAAAAGTTACAAAATAGCTACTGGGGGGTCTATTTGTAGTTTGGTAATAGATGATAGTTATCAGTGTTGTGCTTTCCTCCCACCTAACAGATTGCGCACTAGAGCAGAGATGTGGTGCTCAGTCCTGCCTGTGCCTCTGGTCACAACAGTGTTGGTGCCCCTGTTGCCCCAAAATTCATTGAGGCCGGGCAGTGATCTTTATCATGTCCCTGGCTTCTGCACTTTATACACCATACTTCCTTCCAGACTTCTTGTCGCGGTACCTGTTCTTGTTTTAACTTCTTCATTTCCAATCACAAATTTTGGATCTGCGCTTGGATTTGCTGAACTCCCAACCCCAGGTCTTGTAACGGAGTTTCGTGTAACCTCATTGCTATCTCTAGTGCTTCGGCCTAGGTTGAGATCTTATGTTGTGATAAATTCATCCTCATATGTGGTGTTAACGATGCCATAAACCAAGAGCAGTGCTGGGCATCTATCAATGTCATGTTAGCTTCACGAATAGTACTTTTTAGTCTTTGGTCCAAATCCCACGGGGTTTCACCAGGCATCATTGCGATCTCTTTGAACCCTATAATCGACTGTGTTTCTGACTTCAGCCAGCTAAACTCCTTCTTCAATTCAATCTAGATTTCTGCTATCCCTGTCGTTGGGTGATTGCTTGAGCACTTTATGTACCATGTCAGTGCTCAGTCCTGCAGCACACTGACTAAGGTAGCCTTTCTAATATTATCATCTGCAATTCGCTGTGTGTTCCATAATAATGTTAACATGAACCAAAATTTTTCTGGGTATTCACCTCCTACTCCTTTGAATACCGGTAATTGGATCGCGCTCATCCTTGTTACCCTTGAACTACTACTGTTTCTGGTCCCTTCGATCCTTCAATTTTCTTCTCTCTAGAGTCCCTGCATTTCACACCAGACATCCCCTAGGCAGATCCCGGTCCTGGAAACGAAACCATTTGTTGGCTTATATGGGCCTGACCCAGGTTCAGAAGAATTATTTAGCCAAACAAATCCCACACATACCGGCCCTTTCAACAACAGTCCGCAGAGCGCGAATTGAGGTCTCACCTTAGGTAGCAGGGGAGGATGCTAGAACTAGGTTTCTGCACCCTTGGGATGTCTAGATGTGGTCTGGAGGTTTCACGCACCATTCTGTAATGTCATGCTACCCTGTTGCATGCAGATCCGAACCCAGAATAATCTTTACTAGTTATTAGCGCACTCTTTACAGATCTATTCTATTTGATGAAGTATTACTTAGAAGGGTATTTAAGCAAACATTTATCATATTTATCCAGTTCTCATGCTTAGATTAAATGCAGATTCACATGTATTCAAAATGTAAGCATATGCACATAGATCAAATAGTGATACTAACCATACAGAAAGCTAGATCCATGATACTTAGATTTAGCACAGAATTACCAAAGACGCTTATCTTTATTGACTTTCTTCACCAATACATCCAAATATGCCCTGTGCACTCAGCTGCAGGGGTCTGTGCACACAACTGCGGACTCTTCCAGGCCTCTGTGCACCTAGCTACAGAGCCTCTATCCACTACCAAAACCCTCAACTTAGACTTACAGACGCTTACCAATTGTTCTCCTCTAAAACCCATTACATTTCAGATCCAAGATCATACAACAAAACTTGAACTCCCTTTCCCTCATAGAGTCGCGCTCTATTTATACCTTCCTATGGTCTGCGGACTGACTTACTTCCTATTATTTTATATTATTTCTTTGGCAGACAACCCTTTGGCTTGATCATTTACATTTCGCACTCCGCATACTTCGGAGGTTTACAATATTTTTATCCTACTTTCTATGTTATCAGACCCAAAAATGTTATGCGAGACCTCCGCTACCCAACACTGAGCATAAAATTGAAATGAATGGGTGGCTGGTTGGGCATGATATTGAGATGTGAAGGACCAAGGAGGTGGTGTGGACTAGGAAGGATGAGCAGGGGGACCCCAAGAAGGTATGGAGGGCACTTGGTTGGGGTTGTAGTATGCCTGAGATGTCCCTTGCATCCCCTGCTGGTATGGTGTAGGTCCACGCGGTCTTCTTTGGTTTATGTAGTAGAGATTTTCAGTGACTCCCTTAGCCCCTTGATATACTGCTTTAAGTTTGGGCAAGGAACGACTCTTATCTGTAGAATGATTCTCTTCACAGACTGAACAAACCTCTATAGAGTTCAATGGGCATTCATTCCTAGGATGCCTCCTGGTGCATCTAGGGCAAAAAATGACCAAAGCCCTCTCTATTTCCTCTTGCTTTCTTTTGATATGTAAGGTGTCCATTTGCATGGCAAGAGTCTGCAGCATCTCACTCTTGAAGTCTTCCAGCATGTTTCCAATTTCTCCTTTAATGGATGAGTTGGAGGAAGAGGTATTGGCTATGGGGTGACTCCCCCTAACTTTCTTTCTGGCTGCCCTAGAATTATTTCTAAAAATAGTCTTTATGTCCTCATAGGGTAGTTGGTAGATGTCTCCCCCGACTAGTAGATGGAGGGTGTCTAGAAGATCTTCTCAGATTCCCCTGAGCAGGACCAACTTCAGAGACTTAGGGTCAAGTGTACACCCAACCCTTTTGTAACTGAGCTAGAACCTCTCTTTATAGTCTTCCAGGGACTCATCACTTCCTATGGTCATTCAAAAGATTTCTTCTTTAGTATCTCTTGACCTAAAATACTCTCAATACTTGTTTTTAAAGGCTTGGTGCATCTAAGGCCAAGTTGTGATGCTATTGCCAGGTAGTCACATGAACAAGCACAATGTTGCATCCTTGAGAGTAGAAAGGAACAATTTCAACTTTTGCTCATCTTTTGCATAGTCATAGGTTTGAAAAATAACAGCAAACGCGAAAAAAAGGGTGTCAAGATCTCCTATAGTCAAACCATGGAAATGGGGTAGGGCAGAAGGGATTATATTCTTCATTTTGGCATCCCCATTGGTCTCTTGAATGAGAAAGGTACCCTCTATTCTCTCTCCATTCCCCCTAGCATTTTTGTTTTTAGCCATTGGCTCCAAAGGAATGTTTTCTTATTCTTATTCCCCTATATGTTCTTCAAATATATGTACCTATTCACCTAAGGGTTCCTCTTGATCACAGCTGCCGAAGAAGAGAGAGGGCTGGCTGTGTGAAGCAGTGGGGGTGTTGGGCAAAATTTTTCCTGACTTATCTCTATTCCTGCGAGGCATGAAAGGAAATCCTTTTGGTTCGTTTTTGTTTCTTTTTTTTCCACAATGATAGTACCTGCAAAACTGAAATTGATTGAACAAAACAAATTGCAACTAGCTGAAATGAACTTGCTGAAATAGAAATTTGTAGAATTGAAAAGGAAAGCAAGGAAATGCAGAACTTGAAAGGAAAAGTAATGACTAGTCTACTTTTGTTGAAATGAACTATTAGCATAATGTTGCAATAGGAAATAGAAGAAAGTAGTAATCGTAGAATATGCTTCCCTGGAGATAGCACCAAAAAGAGGTGAGCACCAGTATGGCAGCAATAATGTTGCAACTCCTAGGCTGCCTAGTTTACTCTTATCAACCCGGTAGTTCGTAACAAACTTGGAAGCATCGGTGCTGTATGCACAAGCATTAGTTCTTACTGCAGGTTGTCACTTGGTCAGCCAGCGCAAGATCACTAGGAGCTCAAGCCAACTTCTATGGATTCCAGAAGAAGCTCTATATGTGATGAAAGGAGAGAAAGATTACTCTACAGATGCTACTCTAACTGCAGAAAGGAGAAAGACTGAAATGTAAAGCAAACCTAGTAAATCCTAATTAACCAACTAATTCTACTTTTACAGAAAGCACTGTGAAAACCATGAATGGAATGCCATTACCTACCCAAGGAAGTAAACAACATCTAAATATGCTATTTTTGGAAGTAAATAAACAAAAAAACATATTTTTGGATTTTTATGTATTTTTATATGAAAATGACATGCATGTAAATTTATTGTGTGTGAGTGTGGCAGCGAATAGGTGGAATTAGAGGGAGGTTTTGGTACTTGAGGGGATGTAGGATGGTGTGGATGGGTCCTAGGAGGTCTCAGGTGGCCTTCTAGAGGCTTTTCCCACACTCAACCTTCAAAAGAAAGCCTACAGGAAAATCTACAGGAGGACACAGGAAATCTACAGGAGGAAAAACAACGTTCTACAGGAGGCCTACAAGAGGAGGCCGAGAGCAGTTTTCACTATTTTGAGGGTGTGAGAGGGGGTGAAAAATGTTGATGAAGGTTGGAATGAGGTGTTAGGGCACCTATGGTCTACCATGAACCACCAGGAGAGAGAAAGATGATTGGATTTGCTCAAGGAGAGAGGAAGAAGTTCTATGGAAAATGCAGGAAACTAAGGCAGAATTGAGGTGAGACTTGGGCGACCTGTAGGGCATGGATCAGATGGAGGATGTGATGGATTATAGGTTGACCTACTGGTAGAATAGATCTACTACAAAAGAACTGACAGTCAACCAATAGGATCAAACAAGCAATGAAATGATGCATCTAGAAAAACAGAGTTTTGCATCAAACCAGTCTAAACTATGATCTATGAAAGGAAATGCTGAGAAATACTGTAGGAAAAGAAAGCATGAAAGAAGACTATTGCAAATTAGGAAGTAAGCATGATGAAGAAGATCTAAAGAGAAGTAAGACTAGACTGTTAATCTTCTAAAAAGCTGCAAACACTAGAAGTCCTATGAAGGAGGAAAATCTTTGTTTTTGGGGCAGCAAGAGGGTCTTTGCCTCAAATCATGGTCCCAAAGGGAGAAAGAGAGGCCAAGGCACTATTTCTAGCCTTTTGAATCTTTGTTGAACACTTTTTAACCTACTACAGAAAGCACAAATGGAATCAAACTATTAAATCATCAAAAGCAACCTAGTCTTAACCATAAAAGAACTACATCTAACAGCAACCTAATCTATAACTGAAATAAAAAATAAAATACAAGTAAAGAGGAGCTTGGCTACTTGGATTGGGCCCTAATCCAAGACCTTCATCCCTCTAAGGTAACTCAGTGCTAACTCAAAAAGGATTCCATCTTTATTTCCAAAATAGTAGCAAGATTACATGAAACTGTCACAAAATAATAAGCTCGAAGTTGAGCAGAGTTTACATAAAAAAAAATCTAACAAAAATCTAACCCTAGTGAGGCCCTAGGCCTCTCTACTTATACAAATGAAGCTATTAACAACTTCCTTAAAATCAAGGAGGCTTGGCTCCCAAAACTCGAGATAATCATTAGTCATCCTTCACTTGCTCGGTTTCCTCCTAGTGCATGATTCGGTTGCTTGTACTCTAAGCTGAATGAAGGGGAATTCGAAGTGAGGAGTAATAAATGAGGGGGATTCCATCCTATATGTCCTCTCCTCTATCCACTTCGAGTTATTACTGTCATTTGTCCTCTGGATCCTTAAATTTGACTTTGAAAATCATCAATCATCTGAATTAAATACACATTAGACCACATGGCAAATTAACTCAACTCACACTATAAGCATCAATATAATCAGAAAATCATGTAATAAGCTAAGAGAATGGTTAGTTTGACTAGGTTAGGAGGTAAAATGAGCCCATATAATTACCCATTTATGAGGCTCATCACTTGGGTCTTCTTTGTGCTTTGTCACTTGTTTGTGAGTTCTCATATTGTCTATCTGTTGTCCCCATTTGGTTTGCAAGAGTGTCTCCTCTCCTTTCAATGAATTCATCATTTCTCCTCTTCTTATCCTCTTAGATGTGTGACTTCGCAAGAACTTATAACTACCAAATGAGCTACCTGTATCCTTTTGTTGATTGCATCAACTACTTTATTCTCATTTCCCTTGATGTACTTGATTTCAAAATCAAAGTCAATAATCAAGGCTATCCATGTTTCTTGTGTCACAGTTAGCTTGGGCTCATCAAATATATACCTCATACCTCCATGATCCGACATCAGGATAAAACTTCTTCCAAGGAGGTAATTCCTCCACATCTTTAGTGCACAGACTATTGTTGCTAACTCAATTTCTCTCACACTCATTCAACGTTTTTTATTCATAACATACAACCTATCATTCTTGCATGAAGATTTCACCGAGCCCGTCCTTGCAAGAATTTATGCACACCAAAAACTAATTCTCTGGGTCTGTTGTGATAAGTATTGTGCATGTATGAGCAAATATTTCAATTGCCCAAAGCTATCTCCACATTCTAGTATCAATTCAAATTTAATTCCTATGCTTTGGAACATTGTGATTGGATTCCCAATTGATCTAAACTTAAATAGGAAGAAAAAAATTACATGTATAACCATAAATATAGAGATGTGGTATAAATAACACTTCATTTCATTAATATAAAATACTGAAATATGCTTACAAACATAATCGAAATAAGACTAGCTCGGGTGATGGTAGCATATCTCTTAGAAGAGTTGTGGCAGCTACATGCCTCTGAACTGTGTTACAATAAGGCTTGGAGGCCTATTTATTATTTAGAAAGAATGGAAAACCCTAACATCCAAAAACCTAACCCTAGGAGATGAAGAACCAAAACTATGGGCCCCATTTTGGTAAATTGGTACATCAACATCCCGAGGTCGTAACTTTGGCATATGATCTCCGTTTAACACACAAAATACCTCGTTAGAAACATCTATCCAAGGACTATAACTCTAGTTTGGAAAAATTTGGTTGATGTCCCAAGTTGGCCATTGGTTTCCCAAAAAACATCTTTTAGGGCCTCAAAACGGCTTTAGAAGTTTAGGACCCAAAACAATGCCAAAAAGAGTAAATTGTGCTACAATTAAGGAAACTAAAAGACTGAAAGAGAAAGTGGTGGGGGTCCAAGTGGAATAGGTTGGTTGCCGTGAACAGCCACCTAGATCAGTCCTACCAACTTAGGAATAAATGATCCCTATTGCGTTGAGTGCTTCAATGAGATGCAGAAACTTGTGCTGAACTTCGTCCCTCGTGAGCCACTTGCCTTTGTGCAGGAGTTGGCCAACTTTGAAAACCCGATATAGTTGGATCTTCTACCGGTGAGTGTTCTTGACATGTTTGTATATAATCTGATCAGTTTTGTTCGATTCCATGCATTTTTGGTTTAACTCTATTTGTGTGAGCTATTTTGCAATGTCTGATGTGTCTAGTAATGATGGGAAGTATGGTCGAAGGCAGTCCACATTGAACACTGGGTGCAGGCTAAGGATTGGGGGAATGATGAGCTTAAAATAGTTGTCTCCCATAGTCTTGCTAATGTTGTAAGGACCATATCAGAGTAGTATGAGCTTCTGATGGGCACCGGTAAGGCATTCTTTCTGCAAATGAAACCAAACTTTGCCGCCCACCTGAAACTTGTCTGGCAACTGAGGTTGATGATGTCACTGCTTGTACTTGGAATTTAACTTCTTCAGGATGTCATGAACCTTCTAGGGGATGTGTTAGATGCATTCAATAAATCAGGTAGCTTTATCAGCCTCAAAAAATACATGGGTGGATTTTGTCTCTGTAGTCGCATGGGGCATGGAAACATCAATCGGACACAAAGGTTGAAATCCTACACCCATTTGAAAGGGACTATGACTAGTCGGGCTATGGAGAGATCTGTTATAATTATGCCACACACAGGGAAGACTCTCATCCAAGGTTCGTGGACACTTGGAGTTGTACATGTGGAGTATGTGCACTATCATCCTATTGACAACCTTCATCTGGCCATCAATCTGAGGGTGGAAGGTAGTCAAATTTGTGAGCTAGGTGTCCAATAGTGTCTAGAGGCTTGACCACAATGTGCTCGGTAACCTGCTATCTTGATATGATATAATGGTATGTGGGATCCTAAAATCTACCCATACCGATTCAAAGAAGAGTTTGTCAGTTTCCTCTATTGTGATAGTCTTCTTGCAGGCCGCCAATATAGCCATCTTAGAAAACCCTTCCATGACCACAAATACATAGTCATTACTGATGAGCCTCATATATGGGTAATTATATGGGCTCATTTTACCTCCTAACCTAGTTAAACCAACCACTCTCTTAGCTTATTACATGATTTTCTGATTATATTTATGATTATAGAGTGAGTTGAGTTAATTATTGTTCCATGTAGTCTAATGTGTATTTAATCCAGATTATTGATGATTTTCGAATTCAAAGTCAAGGATCCAGTGGAAAAATGGTAGCAATAACTTGAAGTGAAAAGAGGAGAGGACTTATAGGAGGGAACCCCCCTCATTTATTACTCCTCACTTTGAATTCCCCTTCATTCAGCTCAGAGTACAAGCAGCTGAATCATGCACTAGAAGGCAGCCTAGCAAGTGGAGGATAACTGATCATTATCTCAAGTTTTAGGCACCAAGCCTCCTTGATTTTAAGGAAGTTGTTGGTAGCTTCATTTTTATAATTAGAGAGGCCTAGGGCCTTAATAGGGTCGGATTTTTGCTGGATTTTTGCTTCTGTAAACTCTGCTCAAACTTCGAGCTTACTTTTTGTGACAGTTTCATGTAATCTTGCTATTGTTTTGAAAATAAAGATGGAATCCTTTTTGATCTAGCACTAAGTTTCCTCAGAGGGCTGAAGCTCTTAGGTTAGGGCCCAATCCAAGAAGCCAAGCTCCTCTTTACTTGTATCTGTATGCTTTGTTTTAGTTGGTAGATCAATTTGATGTTAGATGTATTTCTTTTATGGTTAAGAATAGGTTGGTTTTGATGATTTAGTAGTTTGCTTCCATTTGTGCTTTCTGTAGCAGGTTAAATAGTGATCAACAAAGATTCAAAAGGATAGCAATAGTGCCTTGGCCTCTCTTCCTCCCTTTGGGACCGTGATTTGAGGCAAAGACCCTCTTGCTGCCCCAAAAACACAAATTTTCCTCCTTCATAGGACTTCTAGTATTTGCAACTTTTTAGAAGGTTAATAGTCAAGTTTTGCTTCGGTTTAGATCTTCTTCATCATGCTTACTTCCTGATTTGCAATAGTCTTCTTTCATGCTTTTCTTTCCTACAATATTTCACAACATTTCCTTTCATAGATCATAGTTTTGACACTTTTTATGGAAAACTATGTTTTTCCTCAATGCATTCATTTCACTTCTTGCATGATTTCCTTGTTGACTGTTAGTTTCTATGCAACAGATATATTCCAACAGTAGGCCAACTTATCAGCAATCACAGCCTCCATCTAATCCATGCCCTATTTGTCTCCCAAACCTCACCTTAATTCTGCCTTAGTTTCCTGCATTTTTCCTAGGACTTCTTCCTCTCTCCTTGAGAAAATCCAATAATCTTTCTCTCTCCTTTTGGTCCATGGTAGACCATAGGCACCCTAACACCTAATTCCAACCTTCATCTGCCTTTCTCACCCACTCTCACACCGTCAAAACAGTGAAAACTACTCTCGGCCTCCTCCTATAGGCCTCCCGTAGAACATTGTTTTTCCTCCAGTAGATTTCATGTGTCCTCCTGTATATTTTCCTGTAGGCTTTCTTTTGAAGGCTGAGTGTGGGAAAAGCCTCCAGAAGGTCACCTGAGACTTCCTAAGACCCATCCACACCATCCTACATCCTCTCATGCACTAAAACTGCCCTCCAACACCATCTATTCGCTGCCACACTCAGACACAATAAATTACATCCATGTCAATTTCAGATAAAAATACATAAAAAGCCAAAAATATGTTCTTTTCTTATTTACTTATAGAAATATCATAGTTAGATGTTGTTTACTTCTTTGAGTAGGTAATGGAATTCCTTTCATTATTTTGATAATGCTTTCTGCAAAAGTAGAATTAGTTGGTTGATTAGGGTTTGCTAGGCTTGCTTTACATTTCAGTCTTTCTCCTTTCTACAATTACAATAGCATCTGTAGAGTAATATTTGTTTCCTTCCATCACATATAGTGCTTCTTCTGGAATCCATAGAAGTTGGCTTCAACTCCTAGTGATCTCGTGCTGGTTGACTAAGTGACAACCTGTAGTGAGAACTAGTACTTGGCCATACAGCATCGACGCTTCCAAGTTTGTTACGAACTACCAGGTTGATAAGAGTAAAGTAGGTAGCCCAGGAGTTGTAGCATTATTGCTACAATACTGATGCTCACCACTTTTTAGCACCATTGCCAAGGAAGCATCAGAGTATTCTATGATTACTACTTTCTTCTATTTCCTATTGCAACATTCTGCTAATAGTTCATTTAAGAAAAAGTAGACTAGTCATTTCTTTTCCTTTCAAGTTCTGCATTTCCTTGCTTTTCTTTTCAATTCTGAAAATTTCATTTCAGTGAGCTCATTTCAGTTATTTGCAATTTCTTTTGTTCAATCAATTTTAGTTTTGTAGGTAATGTGAGTGTGGGGAAAAAGAAACAAAAACCAACCAAAAGGATTTCCTTTCATGCCTCGTAGGAATAGAGATAACTCAGGAAAATTTTTGCCCAACACCCCCACTGCTTCACACAGCCAACCTTCTCTCTTCTTTGGTGGCTGCGATCAAGAAAAACCCTTAGGTGAACAGCCAACCATATTTGAAGAACCTATAGGGGAAGAAGAAGAAGAAAACATTCCTCTGGAACCAATGGCTGAAAACAGAAACACTAAGGGGAATGCAGAGAGAATAGAGGGCACCTTTCCCATTCAGGAGACCAATGGGGATGCCAAAATGAAGAATATAACCCCTTCCGCTACCTCATTTCCACGGTCTAACTACAGAAGATCCTGACACCTTCTTGTTTGAGTTTTTTGTCATCTGTTGAACTTATGACTATGCAGAAGATGAGAAAAATTGAAACTATTCCCTTCTACTCTCAAGGATAAAGCACTACACTATTTCATGGGACTACCTGGCAATAGCATCACAACATGGGCTCAGATGCAACAGGCCTTTAACAATAAGTATCAAGACTATTGTAGGTCAAAAGATACTAAAGAAGAAATCTTTCGAATGAGCATAGGAAGTGATGAGTCCCTGGAAGACTATGAAGAGAGGTTCCAGATCAGTTATAAAAAGGGACGGGTGAACACTTGACCCCAAGTCTCTGAAGTTGGTCTTGCTTATGGGAATCTGGGAAGATCTTCTAGACACCCCGCATCTGTTGGCTGGGGGAGACATCTACCAACTACACTATGAGGACATAAAGACTGTCTTTAGAAACCATTCTAGGGCAGTTAGAAAGAAAGGTAAGGGGAGTCCACCCATAGCTAGTACCTCTTCCTCCAACTCATCCATTAAAGGAGAAATTGGAAACATGCTGGAAGACTTCAAGAGTGAGATGTTGTAGACTCTTGCCATGCAAATGGACACCTTACATATCAAAAGAAAACAAGAGGAAGCAGGGAGGGCTTTGGCCATTTTTTGCCCTAGATGCACCAGGAGGCATCCTAGGAATGAATGGCCATTGAACTCTATAGAGGTTTGTTCAGTTTGTGAAGAAAATCATTCTACAGATAAGTGCCTGTCCTTGTCACTGAATAGTTCTACTACATAAACCAAAGAAGGCCACCTTGACCTAGACCATACCAGCGTGGGATGCAAGGGACATCTCAGGCATACTAAAACCCCTACCAAGTGACCTCCATACTTACTTGGGGTCCCCTACTCATCCTTCCTAGTCCACACCACCTCCTTGGTCCTTCACATCTCAATATCATGCCCAACCAGCCACCCATTCATTTCAATCCTATGCTCAGTCGTAGCCTTAGTGGAATGCATCTCATTCGGGGTGGAGGCCCCAATACAACTCTCTTCCCACTCTTATGCCTCCACCACCTCCCCAACCACAACCGTTACCTTCTGCTCCACCAGGGCAACCCCAAATTCCTGCCCAGCCAAATTCGAACCCGAACAACGAACATGCTCAACAAGTATATAGTGGGGAACCATCATGCCCAACTTATGTTGTGGAGATTCAAGAAATCAAATTGCAATCTGGGAAATTTCTCCCAGATAGCCAACCTCCATCGAGGGAGGCTGAGGAAGATAAAGAGGAAGGCGAACCTAAAGTAAATCCACCTTTCCTGAGAGACTATCCATGACAGTCCAGCCTACCCCAGAAGAGACTGAACTCTTGGGAGAACTGAAACATTTATGTGTAAAGATACCACTTCTCCAAGCCATAAAAGATGTACCTATCTACAATAGGTTGATCAAAGAGAAGTTCTTTAGGCATCCAGGAAGGTGCAAGAGAGATGCCCCAACCATCAATGTCATATAACAATTGTCTGACCTGATGTTGGGGCAGGTAATCTGTCCAAAATATTTGGACCCTGGAAGCCTAGTAGTTGATGTCCACATCAATGGCACATGAATGTGATGACCAAGGACACAATGCTCAAACTCAACCTCCAGGGCTCCTTGAGGAAGACCCCGGTAGTGCTACAACTAGCAGACCGCTCCATTGTGACCCCTGAGGGGATTGTGGAAGATGTGATGGTCTCCATTGATTCTTGGGAGTACCCTATTGATTTCTTAGTTCTCCAACAAAAGGCAAAGCTCACTGGGTTTCCTCTAATTCTTTGAAGACCCTAGTTGGCTATAGCCAATGCCTACATCAGCTATCAAGCTAGGAACATGACCATAAAGAATGGGCACATGTCCAAGTAGTTAATCCTCTACCCTCCTGCCCAACCCTTGCTAGAAAATGATCTACCTCTCTGGTTGGAGGAGGAAGATGAGGATGAAGTTTATTCCACACCACTTTGTACATTAGAAACCACCATGGGGGGGAAAACACAAGATGAGGATAATATGATCGAAAATTTGATTTAGAATCCACCTCTCAGTGTATCACCATTAGAAGAAATAGTAAGAGAAACCCAAAACAACCCTTCAACTAATATCTGTGTGGCCGATCCTACTCATCCCTGTGTCAAAAATATTGAGTTTGGCCCAGAAAGGACATTGAAAATCAATCCATCCCTATCTACTTTCTAGGAGAAGGAGCTATGTAGCCTACTGAGAAAACATCTAGATGCCTTCGCCTGGAGTTATAAGGAAATGAAGGGAGTGCACCCTTCAGTATGTACTCATCATATATACATCAAGGAAGATTGAAAACCAGTCAGGCAGCCTCACAGGAGGATGAATCCAGCACTTAAAGATATTGTTGAGGAAGAACTACAGAAATTTCTTGATGCAGGATTCATCTATCCCATCTCTAACAGTGAATGGGTCTCTCCTTTAGTGCTAGTGCCAAAGAAAAATTGTAAGTGGAGAATCTGTGTTGACTATCGGGAATTGAACAAAGCCACTAAAAAGGACTATTTTCCTTTACCTTTCATAGATCAAGTGTTAGACAGTCTGGCAAGGGAAAAAGTTTTTCTCTTTCCTAGATGGGTTTAGCGGGTACAATGAGATCCAAATCAGCCCGGAAGACCAATATAAGACCACTTTCACTTGTCCTTGGGGTACCTTTGCATATATGGTCCTTCCTTTTGGTTTGTTCAACACTCCAGCCTCTTTCCAAAGAGCGGTATTGAGTATATTTTCTAAACTAGTTCACGATGCAGTAGAAATATACATGTATGATTTTACTCCTTGTGGTTCTGACCTTCAGGAAGCTTTATCTAACCTAGGAAAAGTTCTAGATAAGTGTATTGAAATGAACCTGTCCCTCAGTCTGGAAAAATGTGAGTTTTTGATGACTGAATGGATTGTGTTAGGTCATGCAATATCTCAGCAAGGACTGTAGGTGGACCCCAACAAAATTGCCATCATCCAAAGGGTCCCACCTACTCAAAAGGTGAGAGATGTCAGAAGTTTCTTGGGCTTAGCTGGATATTACAGAAGATTCATTAGAGATTTTATCAAGCTAGCCTTGCCTTTGTTTGGTCTCTTAGGCAAAGATGTCTAGTTCATATGGTCAGAAAATTGTCAAGAAGCCCTAGATACCTTGAAGAGCAAGCTCTTTATTGCCCCAATTCTAAGAGGCCAAAACTGGGCCCTACCTTTCCACATTCACGCAAATGCCTCGAACAAAGCAATAGGAACAGACTTAGGACAAATTGATTAAAATTTACCTTATGCCATATACTTTGTAAGAAAAAACTTGTCAAAGGCAGAGTTAAACTATACAGTGAGTGAGAAGGAAATCCTAGCTCTCATGCATTCCTTAAAAAAATTCAAACATTATATCACAGGCTATCAAACCTTTGTGCACATTGATCATGTTGTAATTAGATATTTAATGAACAAACTAGATGTAAATGCTCATATTATTAGATGGCTGCTTTTACTGTAGCAGTTTGATTTCACCATTATTGATAAGCCTAGTAAAGAAAATGTTGTTGCTGACATTTTATCTAGAGTAAATTTTCCTGCAGGTGAAGAAGGAATGGTGGATGACCAAATGCCAGATGAGCACCTATTTTCTATCTCAGTACTCTCTCCATAGTTTTCTTATATAACAAACTACTTGGTTTCAGCACAGTTCCCACCACATCTATCCTCAAAAGAGAAGAGCAAGATAGTAAGGAAAAGCGCCCCTTTCACCTGGACTGGGGGAAATCTCTTCAAACTTCGCCCAGATCAGATCTTGAGAAGATGTGTCAGGGAGGAGGAAGTCTTTGACATCCTCCTGACCTATCATGATGGGCCTTGTGGAGATCATTTTGCATCAAAAAGAACTGCCTTCAAGATACTGCAAGCAGGCTACTACTGGCCCACTCTTCATCAGGATGTGAGGAGATATACAATCCATTGTGATCTGTGTCAGAGGATGGGGAAACCTACTCCAAAGGATGAGATGCCCATGTAACCTCAAGTGACCTTTGAGCCATTTGAGAAGTGGGGCATGGACTTTGTGGGTCATATCAGCCCTCCTTCAAAGTAGAAACAATACATCATTGTGTGCACCGATTACCTGACAAAGTGGGCAGAGACAAAAGCAATCAAAGTAGCGACTGAGGAAAAAGTAGCTGATTTTTTGAGAGAAAACATATTCTACAAGTTCAGGTATCCAAGAGAGTTGGTCACAGATCAAGGCAGTCATTTCATTTCCAATTTGATTGAAGGCCTGCTCACATATCATAGAATCAAGAACAGGACTTCCATCCCTTACCACCCACAAGCCAATGGGCAGGTGGAGGTCACTAACAGAGCATTGGCAGGGATCCTAACCAAGGTAGTGAGCAGTAGTAGAAAATACTGGGCATATAGATTAGTTGAGGCCACTTGGGCCTACAACACAACATGGAAGACCACCATAGCGTTCACACCCTATGAACTAGTCTATGGGAAGAAGGCTTTGCTGTCAATATAATTTGAATTCAATACCCTAAGAATGGCATCTCAGCTATACCTAGACCTCTGCCATGCATAGAAATAAATATTACTTCAACTCAATGGATTGGATGAACATAGATTGCAGTCCCTTCTCCATACAGAGGTATTTTAGCTTCACAGAAAGATATGGCATGACAAAAATATCAAGGAGAAGCCATTCCAAGAGGGATATTGGGCACTACTCTATGATTCAAGATACAAAGATTTCAAAGGCAAGCTGAGGACAAGATGGGTGGGACCCTACACTATGGGGAAATGTAATGACAATGGTTCAGTTCTAATTAGAACCATTAATGATGAATCCATCCCCATGCTTGTAAATGGACATCGATTGAAGGTCTACAAGAAAACCCTCTCCAACCGAGAGTTTGTTGAAGGTCTGAATAAAAAAGTGATCGTAGTGGAGCATTGCTTGGCTTCCACTTCACCCACTCACTGAAGAAAAATAAAAAAATAATAAGGACTCAAGTGAAAACCTCCATGAGGTGCTTGAGTCCCATCACTGGGTTGAAAACCTCTTTTGAGGTGGCCCAGTGATGTCAAAAAAAACAAAAAAAAAGAGAGAAAAAGAATAAGATCCTTGGGTGAAAACCTCCCTTGGAGGTGTGTTTCTGGGAAAACTAGTGTCTTTTCGATTGACTAGCCCTCTAGGATTGGCAGCTACCCTAGAAACAAACAGTTTAAAGCAATTTGCGATTTCCTCTATGTATGATAGATAAGAGAGAGGCAAAGGAACCAACCTGGATCTTCCACTTAACTCCTTGCTTGATCTCTCTCCCCCTTGACAGAGCTTGCACCTACTCTCCTACTTATCCCATTTAGAGAATACCTATAGAAACAAAGTAACAAAACACCATCAAAGCATCTTGATCTATTATATCATAAGAATTGTAGAATCAGAAATACAATGAACTTACATTGGCATTCACAAATAACGTCATTCACAAATACACAATTGTATGGAAGAAAACTCAAAGAACTTTACTAAATAAAAGGGAGAATTACAACCCAGCTATCTGATCCAGCATCATCCTCCCAGCATCAAAGCCCTCTTCACCTCATGAAAAACAAGATCACCCAACAATACAATGCTCTTTCTCAAACACAAACTATCAGCACTTCCTCACAAATTACAAAATTCCAGCCTCCAGATCTCTCAGATGAGGGATCCATTTATAGATGTGTGCAAGGGTGTGAGTCATCTTTTTGTTTTTTATTGGTGTCATTCCACTTGTCTTTTATCTTTCCACTTGGAGATTTCTTAGATCTCTTACTCATCCTTGAGCGAATTTAGAGAGGCAAGTGTCATAGGAGAAGTTTCTAGAAGATTCCGTGAGCATCCACTTAGCAAACTGTCTTGGACATTTGTCCATCCTCATTCATCACCCCCTAAAAAGGCCTCTTCAGTATGCATCACACCTATCTAGTGTAGAAGTCAGTATGGATCGCACCCTGATAGTGGAGCAGTCAGTATGGTCCAGTTTTGGCCAGTTCTGGATGGTTTTTCAGGTGGAACTTTTGGGAAATGATGTAATCAGTTGACCATGATCCTTTAGGGTGTGAAACAACACTTTTAGGGGTTAAATACGCTAGTTCATTAACATATAATTTTGGGGTTGAGGTGCCCAAATATGTCTATAACAGTTGCCCCCTAAAGCATGAAGTCGTAAATCTTTGATTTCGGGTGAAATGCTTTATCATGAGGATCCGAGGTATTTGAACTAGTGATCCAGGTGGATGTTGGTGGCCACCCACCAACCCATTTGGACCCCCACAACTGTCTCTTTCAGTCTTTTCAGTTTCCTAAATTGTATCACAGTTTACTATTTTTAGCAGTTTTTCGAGTCCTGAACTTCCGGAGCCGTTTTGAGGCCCTAAACGACGTTTTTTTGGGAATCTGGGGCAACATGAGTCCATGGACTGATGTTGCCTTCCAAAGTGGTAGTACTCGGATAGATCTTTCTAACGAGCTATTGTGCGCGTCAAACAGAGATCATATGCCAAAGTTACGACCCCGGGAAATTGATGTACCAATTTACCCAAACGGGGCCCACAATTTGGCGTT
Organism: Pinus tabuliformis; assembly: GCA_031772625.1. Classification (NCBI taxonomy): domain Eukaryota; kingdom Viridiplantae; phylum Streptophyta; class Pinopsida; order Pinales; family Pinaceae; genus Pinus; species Pinus tabuliformis. The sequence continues at coordinate 1,569,265,217 of CM062820.1, forward strand.
TCATCTTCCAAGGGTTAGGTTTCAGGATGTGAAGGGTTTTCCATTGTTTCTCAACAATAAATAGGCCTTCGAGCCTCATTGTAACACAGTTCGGAACAGTTCAGAGGCATGTAGCCGCACATCTCTTCTCAGAGATAAGCTACCATCGCCCTAGCTGGTTTCTTCCCATTTCTGTTTGTAAGCATATTTCAGTATTTTCCATTAATGAAATGAAGCATTATTTCCGCTGCATCTCTGTGTTTATGGTTATTGCATCTCTGTATTTATGGTTATCTCTGTAATCTATTGCGTTCCTGTCTAAATCCGGATCAGTGGTATCAGAGCGGTCTGCTTTTTCTCTGTTTTTCTTTGCATGTCCCCAACGAGGTCAGGATATAAGGAGTTAGGGCTTGAACTGGTCGAACCTTTGCAAGACCAGCCTCGAAAATCCCGACGGCCTCCCATGGCGGATGAGAAGAAAGACGAGGGGGCAGGAGATCCTATCAAAATCTTGCTCGAAGAAGTGCTCGAGCGGCAAAGGAACGTGATGATGGATAGCTTTGCGCAGATCCTTCAGCGGCTACCGAGAGGCGACGCATCGACTTCCAACAGCGACTCTGGAAACGCCACACCGTTCAAGGTACAAGTTAATTTTGAAATCCCCATCTTCGAGGGTCAGATAGACGCAGATGCCGTAGATAAATGGTTAAATCTGCTAGAGGGTTATTTTTCTGTTCATGAATTTTCAAGTCGGGAAAAGATTGTTTTCGCTCTTCTCAAAGCAGCCCCCCACGTCAAGGACTGGTGGGAAACCTACTGCGAGCAGAAGGATGAAAGTACAGGCTCACTGTTTTCAGCCGCACCCACTTGGAATGACTTCCGGGATGCCATCAAGGAGCAGTATTACCCTGTCGGAAGCTATGAGGACAAATACATCAAATGGACCACACTGCGGCAGGGACGAGACCAAGATGTGCCAGAGTTCACAAACATTTTTCACACCCTTCGCACACAGTTGGGTATCAAAGATTCTGAGCTACATCTGGTACTCAAATACCGTGGCTGCCTACACAAATACATCTAGGAAGAGATGGTGTTCTTGAACATCTCCTCACTCGGCACAGCATACCGATACGCTGTCAAAATCGAGCAAAAGTTCAAACAGAAGAAGCGAGACTTTGGATCTGCAAATCCGAAGCCCAAAGGACAAAGCCAAGGCGGGGCAGCCCAAGACAACCCGCCGAAGTTGCAAGAAAAGAACAATACCACAAAGCCGAAGAAGGACACAGGAAAGTGGTGTGAGTTCCACAAGAGTCCCACTCATAACACAAGTGAGTGTCGAACCAAGCAGTCGCTGGTGGCTGAGTTGAAGGCTTCCGAATCAGATGCATGTTCTGATCCTGAGCCAGAACCCGACAAGGGGAATGGCAAAGGGAAGCAGATCATTGATGCGGATCCCAGTGCCACTGTTGCCACCGCCAAGATCAAGAAAAATGAGCCCGAAGATCCAGAGGAGGGGGAGCGTCTTTTCCACTCACAGATGTGGGTGAAGAGTTCACCGCTGCGATTCATTGTCGACAGTGGTAGCCAAAAGAACCTGGTTTCAGCAGAGGTCGTGAAGCAGTTGGGCCTACCGACTACACCACACCCACAGCCGTACAGTATCGGGTGGCTTCATGAAGGACGATATCTCAAAGTTCGCCAGCAGTGCCGCCTTCCCTACAGCATCAAGCCCTTCACAGACGAGGTATTGTGTGATGTTACACCTCTGGATGTTTGTGATGTACTATTAGGCCAGCCATACTTATGGAGGCGACATGCTGTGTATGAGTCCAGGCCTCGTGCTGTCATTATTTCTTTGAATAATTCATTATACAGGATACCAGAGGTAGCCCCACCTACCGCCACATCTTTGATCACTACCAAGAAAGGCAGCAAGCTCATATCACAGACCAGGAAATTCATTTGTCTGGTTCACTCCCAAAGTAAGGGGAAGATCGTTGCTACATCCATGACCCCTGCAAAGGGTTCCTCCACGCAGCAGCAGCAACAAAGGGATACGGTCATGACAAAACACAGGAACAACTTCTCCTCACCCACATGGGTACCACACAAGTTTCAGGTGGGCAACAAAGTCTGGTTGCATCGACAAAAGGAACGCCTTACCAGAACCCATCAGAAGCTCAGACCACTCAGACATGGTCCTTACAACAGTACCAAGGCTATGGGGAACAATTCTTTGGAGCACATCATTCCTCCATTCATTCGCCTGCACCAAGTGTTCAATGTGGACCATCGTCGACCATGCTTCCCACCATCACTGGACACATCAGAGATTGCAGGACAAGTTCAACAGATGGAGGAACTCAACGCAATGGGGACCATTGCCTCCTAAGGGGGGAGGAATGATCCAGGTGGATGTTGGTGGCCACCCACCAACCCATTTGGACTCCCACAACTGTCTCTTTCAGTCTTTTCAGTTTCCTAAATTGTATCACAGTTTACTATTTTTAGCAGTTTTTCGAGTCCTGAACTTCCGGAGCCGTTTTGAGGCCCTAAACGACGTTTTTTTGGGAATCTGGGGCAACATGAGTCCATGGAATGATGTTGCCTCCCAAAGTGGTAGTACTCGGATAGATCTTTCTAACGAGCTATCGTGCGCGTCAAACGGAGATCATATGCCAAAGTTACGACCCCGGGAAATTGATGTACCAATTTACCCAAACGGGGCCCACAATTTGGCGTTTCATCTTCCAAGGGTTAGGTTTCGGGATGTGAAGGGTTTTCCATTGTTTCTCAACAATAAATAGGCCTTCGAGCCTCATTGTAACACAGTTCGGAACAGTTCAGAGGCATGTAGCCGCACATCTCTTCTCAGAGATAAGCTACCATCGCCCTAGCTGGTTTCTTCCCATTTCTGTTTGTAAGCATATTGCAGTATTTTCCATTAATGAAATGAAGCATTATTTCCGCTGCATCTCTGTGTTTATGGTTATTGCATCTCTGTATTTATGGTTATCTCTGTAATCTATTGCGTTCCTTTGTAAATCCGGATCAACTAGAAGGTGACTTGTATAAGATGCAATACAATACATCATCATCATATAAATTTCATGATCTTGCTGAGGTGGGCATTCCCATGCTCAAATTTATAAATTCATTTTCATGTACATAGAACAGATAATCATCTGTAGTTGCAGACTGGTGATTCTATAGGGTCATCATCCCTGGCTTGGATGACCATTTGTGTAGTTTCTATGTACATTTGATGTTTTTATATCCCTGAATATATCACAGTCTGGATGGATTAAACTAGATCCGAGGTCTTCAATCTTGTTCAATCTTCGCCCGATGTACAAGTCGATACATGTGAAGAGATGTTCTAAAGTCGAACATGGAAAGACATCGCCTGATTACCGGTCAATAATGTGGGCTGTTAATAGATGTGAGAGGAATCACCGATAATGATAATTACCCTCAAGGTACTATAGTACAACTCATGTGGTGCGAATATATAATCCGATGTCAAACACCACGCAAAATCTTTCGGTCGAAGGCCATTGATGTCAACTTGTCACCGGAAGTGAGAAACTTGTCATTGAGGCATGCAAGCTTCAAAGTACTGAAAAGGGTTGTTTCTAAATCAACTTCTTGGATAATGAGCTGATGTTGACAAGAAGTGACCCGTCATAGGAGGGCCTTAATGTATCCCACATCTGTGACACAAAACGAAGCAAATGATTTTCTGGAGGTGAAAACGATCTGATGATACAATGTTTAGGAATGGTGGTCATGAAAAATAGAGGGTGAAGGTATTGCAGTGGATGAGGCATTAACTGGATGGTGAATTCTTGACTGAATAACTTCTCTTGAACATATCGGTGACACTGAGATGGATTGGTAGCGTTAACCCCAAAAATTGATGGTGTGGAAGACCAATGGTGAAATGACTGGTGAATGGAATAACCCAACCCAACACAATCATGGTGATGGAGTGAAAGTGTCATGTTCAAGAGTGACCCGCTACAATAAAATTCTTCAGGTTTTCTTCCCTTTTTCCCTAGTCATTGCTGAACAGTACCTCTTTATTTTTGTCAAGCTTGATGAGGATAACATATGCCTGTTCTATAATTTTCCCTTTGGGAAAACTTGTCGCTATGTTTTAGCGAGTCTAGCGATAGTGAAACTCATTCTTGTCTGGGTGGAAAAGTTTTTCGCTATTGTTTTAACAAGTTTGATGACAAAGTCAACTCGGTCCTTTTCATGTTTAGAGAGTTTGAAAAGGGACAAAGAGGGAACTCTGTCTCGTCTCGGATGGATGAGTTTGTCGCTATTGTTTTAACGAGTTTAACAACAAGGATAACTCGGTCCTTTTCATGTTTAGAGAGTTTGAAAGGGAAGAAAAGGAAACTCCAGTGGTTTTTTTTCATAGCATAACCCCTTAAGTCTGAAAAAGGATAAAATAATACAAAATGGATGACTTTTCGATCACTTTAGCGAGCCAAAAAGGACAAGCGCTCAAACGTTTTCAATAGATAATCCCTTAGGTCCGAAAAAGATTTAAAATATACAGGAGGTATGGCACTTATGATTAATTTAATGAGATGGAAAGGCCAATAGCTCGACAATCTTTTCACATTTAACGAATCTGAAAAGAGTTTAAAGGAGACTCGTTTTTTAGGAACGAGTGGCATTTAGGGTAGCAATTGGTTCTGGGTAAGCTTGGAACTTCTCAAAACATGGTGATGTGAAGAGGGTGGATAATAGGACCACTCATTTCAGCTGTTCTTCAAAAAGGTAAACAATCAAGTGGAAGTGCATGATCAGCTAAAAGAATGAAGGTGATGGCAGGAACACAGCCTTTGTGATAGCAGGGCTTTTTAGTCTTTCTATGCAAGTTAGAAATGACAAGACTAAAAAAGCAAAACTGAAAAGCTAGAAAAACTAAAAAGCTAAGGAACTACTAAGGTTAGGTAGGAAGGTTTTTGTCAGTAGTTAGATAAAACACTTCCTTTGCTTCGTCCATGGTGCAAACAAAGGTGAATGGTGTGTTGGACAAATCACCTAAACTAAGGAGTTAAAATAGCTAAAAAGCTAAAAAAATGGCATTGAAAAAAGGTTTGCATGCCCCCAGCATGATGAAAAGGAGAGCCTCAAGTAACCATATGGAAATCACTATGGTTAAGCAGGATGGTTTTGTTAGCGGTTAGACCAAACACTTCCTTGGCTTTGTCCAGAGAGTGGACAAAGGTGAATGGTGTGCTAGACCAATCACTTAACTTACAGGAAAATTCATATAGTAGGATGGTTTCATCCTCGGAACAGACAAAACACTTCCTTGGCTTCATCCACAAAGTGGACAAAGGTGAATGGTGTGGGATGGCACTTCCAATCACACAACCTACAGGGAAACCTATCTTTTTAGCTGGGTTCATCTGCCAAAGAAGAAAAGGGTGCATGCCCCCTAAGCTTCATTACATTCATCGGACTACTCACGGTAATTAGGTGGATGGAATGAAGGTTGAAGAGACACTCTTGATGCAAAAGTACCATTTAGGGATGATGATTGACTTGGAGCTATGCTTGAACTCGGAAATGAAAGTTGGTCAATGGTGACAATTTTTCCTTCATGTGGGAAACACATCGCTCGAAAGAGTGTTGAAACAATAGCCTCGATGTTATAAACATAGTCATGTCCAAGGAGTAGATTGTAATCTAACAGTCCTTTGACTACTATCACATTCAAGTGAATGGTTATCCTTCCCAAAGTTATCGGCAACTTAGGAAGGATCCCTAACGGTCAACTGGTTCCTTTGTTAAAGATAGATAAATTCTAAGTAAGAGGTGTAAGCGATGGCGAACCAAGCGCTTTCCAAGCAGTTGAGGAAAGGATACTCATTGATGCCCATTCATCTATGATAGTGCCAAACATGATCATTTTGTAAACTTGTACTATGATCTGGAATGGTACATTAGAAGGAAGGCGGGATCTTGCTAGTAGATTCCAAAATAAGTGACTAGACTACTTGGAGGAGGTTCCAAATAAACGAGAGAAATAACCCCTTGAGTCGCGGGAACTGCGGGATTCTCTTCCTGTTGTGAAGGAATGGGCGGATTTCCCCAAGTTCATCGGACTCTGAAGTGACAAAAAGAATTTGAACGGTATCGTTCTCACTCTCTTTGGGAAGGATATCATCTTCTAAAGGTAAAACGGGGTTGACTTCCATCTCAACGTATTGAATTTGGTCCAGTATGGACTCAGGAGATTCACTTTCAATGATAGGTGCTTCGATTGACAGTTGAGTTAAGTCAGTCGGATTTTCAACTAGTAAAGGACTTGAGGAGAGTTTCTTGTATCCAAATGGAAGTTGCTACAGTGAGGTAGGACATTTATGTAAGACTCTTTTGGCCTCATCCAAAAAAGGACAACGGGGAAGGGTATGGTCCCCTTCACATAATGTACATGGAATATTGACCCTTCTTTTTTGTCCATGATTACTAGTTGATGGTGTGCTATCAACATGATCACCAGAGGTTGATGACATCGGTTGGTGTGAACGGGGGAACCACTCACTCAAGATCCGAGGAATGCATGGACATTCTTGATGAAAATGGTCTCCTTTGCAGATTATGCATGGAGATCTGGGTTTGGAAAGTTTAGTGTATGGATTTTCACCAGATGTTGCATGGTTGCCCCCTTGCTGAATTGGCTTCTTCTTCTTCTTCTTCTTCCCTTTCTTCTTCTTCTCAGCCACTTGGTTACTAGCATCACTGTTTTCACCAAGCGAAGAGGAAGAAGGGGAGGGAGAAACAAATGAAGAGGAAGGCAAAGGGTCAACCTCAGTATCAACTGGATGCTGATTCGATTACGGAGGAATCACCATATTTTCAACGATAGAGGTTGAGAATAGCCATAATGGTGGGCCAATTGTGATTCCCGGAAGAGACAATGTAGCCATATATGGAGCACCAATATTTCTCCAAGAAGAAAATGGACTAGGATTCCCTTCGAAAGGGATTCCTTGATTTGTGGACTCCATTATCTGAACCTAAGATCAATAAAGGAACAGAGATGTTATTCTAAATTTAATAAATTTTAATGACGCTTTGACACAACTTTTCTTTTTCAATTTTTAAGAGTCGAGAAAAAGCTAAAGATGACTCTAGTCCCCTTCGATTTTTAATGAGCCTGAAGTGACAAGTGCTCAGATGGACCTTTTCTTTTAAAGAGTAAAAAAGGAAAGAAAGTGACTACTTTGAAAATCTAGACAAAGGGATTACCAAACCAATCGAAAAACTGCAATATACACCTTGCTGATAAATTAAAGGAAAATTACCAAGGACTTATGTATGGCAATCAATCTTCCCGAATGTTGTGTTCAGTGCATTGTGATCGATAGGGTGGCAGACACAACTTCCTATGGATAAGGATATAAGCCTATTGTGGTCTCCCAATATATACTCGACGGTATGGGGAGTACAAGTCCATGCTAGCACTTGTCGTATCAAAGAGGAGGAATCACCCAACCTTCGATGAAAATGATAGTTACTAGTTTTTACGACGTCGGAACATGTCTCTAGCTTAGACCTCTAGATGTGTTGCGTTAGGTTCCAAAGCATTGTTAAGTTCATTGAAATTTATTTTAGAGTTGATCTTGTTTAAAATTTTTCCTTTCAATGGTTCACCACGTGATATTGATTTGAAATTCCTAAAAATTCAATATACAATGACAAACAATCGTTGCTTATTTTGAGCAATGAAAATCCAGGCTACTAAGGAAAGAAAATTACGATTCTTTCAAACAAAGAGTAGAGCACACACTAAATGCACTTTCCTAAATCATTTTTCACACACAAGCTAAATGTAAATGCAAATTTCTATTTGTTTTTCGTTCCCCTTAATGTGAAAGAAAGCCAAAAAGGAAAACCATGTATAGCAAAGATCTGAAATATTTCTTTCAAAGCGACACTTCGACAATTTCTTTCTCAAAATAGAAAGGAAGACTAAACGACACTTTTCAATTTTGAATAGAAAATGCTTTCAACACTCCAAATATCAACAAATCAAATCAAATACATGAAAAAAAGTTCAATCGACTATCCAGAGAAGGAAGACTTCACAACACTTCTCTTTTTGACACAAAACGACAGTTACGATACTTTTTGTACCAAAGCGACAGATCGATTTAAGAAACTTTTCGACAAAGGATCGTAAAAGATGGAAAAATACATAAAAACATTTACTAATCCTAATCAATGGAGGCTAATCTATGTAATGCAAGCAGGCTTCAGTAATGAGGTACTATTCATAAGCACCAAAAACAACTAAACAGAGCTGAAAAACAATGACAAAAACCCCAAATTTCAAGAACGGAAATAGGCCCAGTCAGTCATCACACCTAGGCTTCACAAAAACATGGATGCATCACAATTTTCAGGCTCGGGAGGTGTGATGCATACTGGTTGACAGTGACAGACAGTGTGATGGGCCAGGGAGTGCAACTGAGGTGGGTTTTGGCTCAAATTTGCAGCTGATTTCAGTGAGTTAAGCTGAGCTATGATGGACAGTAAAGAGAAAACTACAAAGGAATGGTCTTGAGAGGTTATTGAGCTACCAAAAGGGCATCTAGAATGCTTGTAAGTCAAATGTTCAATTCATAAACTAAACCGGAGATTGACTGAAGTAGCATTCATCTACTATGAAATTGCAGAGAAACAGGAGTTCGAAGGCTATCTGGCTAACTTCATGCTCCATATATAGTTTATAAAACAAACAACAACAAGAAGCAAACATCTATTCGATCCCCAATGGAGTCACCATTTTGTTTCTGGGAAAACTAGTGTCTTTTCGATTGACTAGCCCTCTAGGATTGGCAGCTACCCTAGAAATAAATAGTTTAAAGCAATTTGTGATTTCCTCTATGTATGATAGATAAGAGAGAGGCAAAGGAACCAACCTAGATCTTCCTCTTAACTCCTTGCTTGATCTCTCTCCCCCTTGATAGAGCTTGTACCTCCTCTCCTACTTATCCCATTTAGAGAATACCTGTAGAAACAAAGTAACAAAACACCATCAAAGCATCTTGATCTATTATATCATAAGCATTGCAGAATTAGAAATACAATGAACATACAATGACATTCACAAATAACAACATTCACAAATACACAATTGTATGGAAGAAAACTCAAAGAACTTTATTAAATAAAAGGGAGAATTACAACCCAGCTGTCTGATCCAGGATCATCCTCCTAGCATCAAAGCCCTCTTCACCTCATGAAAATCAAGATCACCCAACAACACAATGCTCTTTATCATACACAAACTATCAACACTTCCTTACAAATTACAAAATTCCAGCCTCTAGATCTCTCAAATGAGGAATCCATTTATAGATGTGTGCAAGGGTGTGAGTCATCTCTGGGTTCTTTATTAGTGTCATTCCACTTGTTGTTTTTGGTTCCACTTGGAGATTTCTTGGATCTCTTATTCATCCCTGGGCGAATTCAGAGAGGCAAGTGTCATAGGAGAAGTTTCTAGAAGATTCCATGAGCATCCACTTAGAAAACTGTCTTGGACATTTGTCCATCCTCACTCATCGCACCCTACAAAAGGCCTCTTTAGTATGCATCGCACCTGGCTAGTGTAGAAGTCAGTATGCATCGCACCCTGACAGTGAAGTAGTCAGTATGGTCTAGTTTTGGCTAGTTCTGGATGGTTTTTCAGGTGGAACTTTTGGGGAATGATGTAATCAGTTGACCATGATCCTTTAGGGTGTGAAACAAAACTTTTAGGGGTTAAAGAGCCCTAGCTTATCAACATATAAGTTTGGGGTTAAAGTGCCCAAATATGTCTATAACAAGGTGCCCAGGGCAGGCAATTATGGTGAAAACCTCTCTGAGGCGTGCTAGTTGTTTTTCAAAAAAAAAAAAACACAAAAACACAAAAAGAGAAAAAATAAATGAATTTTTGTTGCATTGCAAGTTTGCAGGAGGACTACATGGAGCAAAAGAAGGTTCCAAGGGGACCCTGTCATTCATAATAGCACCCATCTCAACTTCTCCACACATTTCTTTATCATTTTGGACATTTCTTTCACCCCACTATGCTTCTTTTTCACAAACTGTGTTTTCTAGAGGAGGCTATGTGTTTTCTACAGCAGCCTCCTGTAGGAATTACAGAGAGCTAGAAATGGATACAAAAGGAAGTTTGAGGGATAGGGAATCTTCATGAAGAACCTATAAACCCTCCTACGATCTTCAAACATCCTTTCCATCATTTCCAAGCCTGCATCACACCCCAAGCATCATTTTTTTCCTGTCCAAGAAAAACACAGAAAAAATAGTTTTTCAGTAAAATAAGAGAGGATGTAGCACCATCCACCTCACCTAAAGCCTACCTACTACCTCTCTATCTTTATCTACACCTCTGTATCATCCTAAAAGCTCCAAGCACAGAAAGAAGCTAAAGTTTCAAGGGGAGAAGCAGCTACAGGAGCTCCTATAGGAAATCCTATAGCAGCTGATCCCATTAAAATCTAGCACCAGTAAAAAGAGAGTGCACACATGAACGTTGAGAAGAACCCTTTAGCTCAGACCTAGCCAGAGAAGAACCTACACAAGACACAACCACACATCAACAAGTAGACAGCATGCATCAAAATAAATAAAGGCATGCAACAGAGAGAGAGAGCCACAACACCTCACAACAAATACATTCGGATCACAGGTAAGTAACTAACCTGCTCCTCTGTTTGCATTTGTGTAATTAGAAGTCATGCAAAAGCAACGAGATGGTTGAGGTTGAATGAGGGGAAGGTGGCCATTTAACTTGGCCACCTTCATCTAGTTGACTCCACTCATTCGAGATGTCACCCACGCGTGCGCCCAGTCAACTCAAGGAAGATGTCAAGTACAGATAGTGGAGGAAGTGTGAACTCTGATGTAATCATGAGGGATGATTATGAGGAGGGGCCATGATGACAAGGCAGGTGGAGACCAATGGTCTGAATATGGCCAACGTATACTTTTCCATCTCACCCTCGATCACTAGAAATATCCATAAATGGTAATACGTAATCCTCCCCAAGCATTCTCACCACCTTTTCCTTCATTCTCTCCTCGTAACTTTGCTACATCAGTCTCCTTGTACCCCCACAACCTCGTAGCCATCATCCTCCATTGATCTCTCCCATATTCCTGCTCTCAATGTTTTCTATAGGAGCACCTACAGGTTCTACAGGAGCACCTACAGCAATTCTACAGGACAGACAGTAGGCTTCTACAGGAGGGGTAGTGAGTTGTTTTGAAGGGAGAAAACTTGATTTTTTGCACGATTCTCAGTCTGAAGAGGTAGGGTTCATGCATGACCCCTATTGAATATCAATATATGCAAGAAGTGGTTTCAATTTGAGGAGGAAATAAGTCTTTAGGAGAGGACAAAATACATAAAAAATTTCTACCTATTTAAAAAAAAAAAAAAAACACAATCTCCTTTGTTTCTCTGCTTTTCTCAAAATTTGTTGTCTCCATCTCCACATTTGGTTTCCCAAAAGAGTATAAAAAAAATGATAGGAGCATTTATAAGAAATGAGCCCACTAACTCCACTAGGCTCCATGCACATCCGCAAGTGGTGGACATCTTCAGTAGGGCAAATTGGATGAATATTTATGAGAAATTCTGAGGGTTTGATGAGGAGATTGCCCAAGAGTTTGCTCTCTCTCTGGTATCCCACACAAGAACTCATGCCACTGTCACCTTTAGAGGTCTTTCCATGGAGATAACCCCTAAATTTATCAGCAGGGTCACTACCCTTCCTCCTGGGCTACCTTGGAGTAAGGATGAGAAACCAATTGGTCAGGCTGCCAAGAAAAACGTTTTCCAAAACAATGAAACCCCTGTAGAGGATAAAAATGGCATTATAAGGGCTAGCATACCATACCCTTGGGATGAGGTTAGCTATCAAATAATCAAATACATTTCCTATGAGGGGAGGTACTGTTATCACTCAGGTTGTCCCTTGGCTCCTCAAGGGATATGACCGAGGTAACCACAAACCAATCTTTGGACTGCAGGTCCTAGCCTACCAGCAGTCAGAGAGGGCTCTATCTTTAGGGTTTAGCTTTCTCGATGACGATTTTAGGCTAGTTATTGAGTACAAGGGGTTTTGTTTGAGTTTTGGTGGGAAGGATGATGCTTTCAAGTAAAGAGGCGGGGATACCATGAAATTTTTAGAACCATTGGGCGTGGAGTCAAGGAGTAGGACTGGTGGTGCGTTTTCTTGGTCACAAGAGGGAATATGGAGCAAGCTAGCTGCACATGAAACAATGATTCAAGATAAAAGGATGGAATGAGGGCTAGGAATGAGAGGTAGTTAAGAATCTCTCGTTGAGCTTAGTAGAGGGAAGGTGAATGAGCTCTATCTAGGAGCAGTGAAGAATCCCTAGATAGCTGTCAAACATGAGTGAATTAGGAAAAAATATGAGCCACAGGGAATTCATATTCATTACTAATTCAGATGAAAACATAAAGAAACAACAGAAATTGAGCATAGAGGGCAATTAAACCAATTCTAAACTATTCATTCTTTCTACTATTTTAGATGGTACATCAATGGAAAACAAAGGTACGGAACACTTATTGAGTCATGTTGCACCACAAGAATTCCACATTCAACTCTTCAAAACATTAATACACAGCACACAGTCATTCCTCCAAGCTTTTCAGCATTCTTTGATTAAGTAAAACATCAGGTATACAGAGTGAGTCTCTCTTGGAGCTATACAACCAACCAACACTTTTGACAGTGAATTAGGGTTGTTTTATAAGTAAAATATCTACACTAATCAAATCTCAGACAGATCTGCTGTAATAAGTGCCTTTATCCTAACATCTATTTGAAATAAATGCAACAAAATATCTTCGAGCTGTGCTGGGGCAGATGTAAAAAGAAAGAGTTAATGCGTTGTCTTTATGGATCTGTGCTGATCACTTAGCCATAATTGTGATTTGGTTTTTTATCAATGCATTTGAGTGGTTCTGAGGTGCATTAACTGTGATGGGAGAGCCTCGATATAGCTCCACCATTTTTTTTGACTTTGTTGGAGGCCATTCAATGTTCACTTGCATTGGGAATAAAGATTTTCATTTAAAACATTCGACTGATACTCTTTGCTACTTCCTTGATATGCTTTGGCACTGAATTTACACATTTCTCACTTCTGATACTCTTTAAACTGTTGCATCTACCTTTCATGGCTGCTGTTCAGCCCTTTGTTTGTTTAAAAAACTGTCTTTACCCCTTTCCTGAATCTTTACGAAGAAATTTGTGTCATTTTGCGACTTTCGGGCCTGCTGGAGACCGAGCCATGAAAGGGCTTCCCATTTTGGCCTATTTCCCTTAGCGATGCACGATTAGCGCTAGGCGCTAATCGCGCATCAAAAACTACCTCTGATTTTGATTCCGGGCTTCCTAGGCTACGATTTGCACCCTTCGCACTTTTTGATGATGACATTAGCATGACGTCAGTGGTGGGTCCCAGTACAGCGGTGACGTGGCAGGGTGATGTCAGTAGTATGGCTGAATGATGTGGCGGTACGGTGGAGGGGGTAACATGGCAGTGATATGGCAAGGACACAGCGGCAGGAGGTCAACGCGGGATGGTGATGTCAGCATGATGTGGCACTGACATAGGATGGGGGGAGGCGGTATCCGGTTTCGGGCGCACTGCTTTTGTGTGCAGGCAGTTTTCGAGGAGGGGGCTCCGCCACAGCCGGGAGGGTGACGCGTGGCAGGAGTACGATGGGAAAGCCGCCCATCTCCCAGGTGGTAACCCTCGGCATTTCGGGGCATGGAAAGACCCGCCCACTGTAGATCTCGAGCACGCCAGATCTGACGATCGGCGGCACTAATAACGCGGCGGATGGTTAAATACGGGGCCCGCGGCGTTTTTATTTAATTGTTTTAATCCGATGGGGGGGAAAACTTTAGGAAAGTGGGTTTTTGGGTTATATACAGGCGGGGTTGAATATTTACAAGCTTGACCTTAGGATAAGGGCGGGAAATGAGTGTTGTAGGGTTAGGACTTAGGGGAAATGGTTGTTAGGGTGACCAGATGTCAGACTAACTCCAGGTTAGAACATGGAAGGGTTAGTAGTAGCCCCAGATGGACTACTATTTCCCGGACTAAAAACATATGGCTATAGTTCCAAGGGGACGGGGATCTATAATATTTTGGGATTTTATGTATTTTTTGTATAATACGGGATGGGGAAATGATCTAGGGAGCTAGATAATAGAGTTAGGAGTTAATATGAATTTGTGAGGTGAAGTGTAGGGGGAAGACTAAGTTTGTGAGCTGAAACTTAGACATAAGAAGTGCATGGATTGTGGAGACATGTTTTTACACAAGAAATGTGGTTTCTTTTCACAGAAGAAAGTCAAAGCTTGACTTGGTGTTGTTACAAAAATAAAGTTATAACAGGATTGGTTGGGCAGATCCCAAGGTCCTCAAGGGGATGTTAGTGAGTGATTTGGGGAATGAGAAGAAGGGGGAGTTAGACATGCCTCGCTTGAGCTCCTCCAAAGGGGAATTGCCTTGCCCTATGATCTGAATAGATATAACACTTGAAAAGATGAAATGTATCACACAGCATGATTCTTCAACCACAAAACTACTTACCTAGCCTACTTACCTAACATTTTTTCTTCTTTTTGCATGGGTGCACTTGGACTTGCAGACCCTAATTATCTCTTTTTTCTTTTTTGTTGTCCTCCTATCTAAATCTACACTTATTTCTTCCAAGGGCCCAGATTAAGAAGTTGGGATCCTTTGTTTCTCTACCTATCTACAAATCTGCCAAGATTAAACTGTTTGGACAGATAATGATTCTCTATATTCTAAGACAAGAAATTGAAACCTAGGGGGCCAAGATTAAGCTGTTTGGCCTTCCCTTGACAGAAAGTTCTTCAAAAAGGAATAACTCATCAAAATTGGAATACAGTAGTGGCATTTAGACTGGCACACTTTCAAGGCCCCTTCTTTGGCCTCTTTCTGGAAATATGGAGCATTGCAACATGCAAAGTATGACATATTTGGCATGTAAAAATGTTAATCATGAAAGATGAACACCTGCTGCAATAGGAGGCTAACAGTGGCTCCACTTGGGGATGGCTTCTCCTTGTGAAAAGCCAAGAACAACAGGTCAGACTACCTTGATATTCTATTGTTGCTGTGGACTGAAAAATTTCTTTGTGCTGGCTGCTAAAAGTGTGAAACTTTGAAATATGAGCAGCCCTCTCCTCAACTGAAATATTGTGAAGTACATAGCACTGCCTGCTTTATTCTACGTGCTTGATATTATATATAATGTTGATTGAGCATTGTCTTTGAAATAGAACCAAAACATGGATCAAAACTGATGTATGTCCCTTAGCCTTGATCTAGAAACAGTTGCTGATGTGAAACTAAAAAATGCTCCTCTCTTATTAATACTGTTGGACTGAAGACTGCAAACTGCCAACAGTTTCCTTTTACCATGAATTGTTGTGATATGACAGCGCTACTATTGCTGTTTTGCTAAGATTAATGCAGAGACAAAGCTTTTTAAAAAATGGAGCACTTGCATTGCCCGTGTCTTCACAAACTTCGTTACTGCTCCTCTGACAATCAGACTGTTTATACAAAAACAAAACAAAGAGCTGATATATACAAATATCAATGTACAAAGACATACATACAGAGCTACATTGTACCCCTTAAAAGGGATCAGTGTAATTTTTTAATATTCGGCCATTAACAGGGCCTTATTCAGCAGTGCTGCCCTCGACAGATTTGAGGAAATATGTGTTATTTCCCTGAACAACAGAAATAACGAATGGCCCTTTCCATAAAAAATCAAATTTTGCATGTTTGCCCTTGTCTTCTCTTCATGAATCCCACCTTAGAACTTTGTTGCCAATACAGAAATCTTCAGCCTTAGCTCTCTTATCAAACATCTTTTTGAGCTTCTCTTGCAAAATATTAGCTCTGTCATAAACTTGCTCTCTGGTTTGTTGAAGATGAATAGTCTGATTGATTCTTCGTTGAATGTCATTTGGTTCAGCCTGAATCTCCTGTAACAGCTTGATGATAGGAATGCCCAAGGAAGATGGAAACCTGGCCTCCATTCCATACACCAACTCATAAGGGCTCATCCCAATGGATTTCTTTGTCGAAAGTCTGTCTGCCCATAGGGCATTTGTGAGCTTTCTATGCCAGTTCTTCTTGTTTTCCTCTAGCACTTTCTTTATGATGTTGAGGAGGCTTTTGTTGGATGATTCGGCCAAGCCATTACCTTGAGGGTAATAGGCCGTGGAGTGGCCCAAGGTAATGTGAAATTTATGGCACAAATTGATCATCTTTTTGGATTTGAAAGCAGCATCATTATCAGTGATGATCTTCTCAGGGCAGCCAAATCTAGAAAGGATATTGCTCTCAAGGAATTGGATAATGATGGAGTCATTGGCCTGTCTACATGGGATGGCTTCAATCCATTTAGTGAAATAGTCAGTGGCTGTTAAAATCCACTTGTGCTGGCCTGAGGAAGAGGGATGGATTTCCCCAATGAATTCAAGACCCCATTGTTGAAAAGGTTTCTTGGTTGAGATGGGCTTAAGGGGCAAGGGTAACAGCTTTCTTTTGCCCTCAAAGATTTGGCATTTATGACATGAGATAGTAAACTTCTTTACATCTGCAAATAAAGAGGGCCGATAGAAACCAACCCTTAAAATTTTATCAGCAGTGGACTTCCAATATAGATGTCCTCCACAGTCCCCTGCATGGAATTCTTTCATGACGTTGTTAGTTTCATTCATGGTTAAACAATTAAGCAATATACCTTCATGATTTTTCCAAAATAATGCACCATCTATGGCAAAAAACCTTGAAGCCTTCATTTTTAGAAATATTTTCTTAGTTCTGGACAATCCTGGGGGAGCAAACAGGTTTAACAATACAAAGCATATATCAGCATACCATGGGGATTGCAAAAAGGTTTCACTGATCTATGGAGTGGTTGAAGGGAAAGTACCCCTAGGGTCCTTTGGGCTAAGACTCTACCAGACTGAAAATTGCTTATACAAAGAAACACACACACACAGCCATCTTTTTTACTTTTAAGCAAATTCTAACGTTTAGGGTACATACCTAAGGTCCTACGTCCGAGAAGACCGTTAGGGTGCAAACCCTTCTTGGAGTTCCCTTCTTCTTTCTCTGACCTGCAAGACAAACAAATCAAAGAACACAACAGTACATGTATAGAAGTTTATGTATAAATCATCTTTATGCTATAAAGTTAGTTATAAATAATCTTTAAGTAACTACTTTCATAAGAATTCAACACAAGAATCTCATAAGCATAAAGAAAGATTATTCGGGAACAAAGACGTGTTTCTTTATATATAAAGGCAAATAAAGTACATATATCGGAAAGATATCACCTGAACACCTTCAGCAGGCTCCAAGCAAGCCTCCTCCCGGATTCGTTCCAGCCTCCAGCCTCCAACAAGAGCTCCTTCCAAGTCTTACTCAATGATGATGTCAAGGATGAATGATCACCAATACACATGGAAACAAGGGTTTCCTATGCAAAATGGGGGAAGTGCAGAATGCACCAAGGACTTCAGACCTGGTCTAAGGGAAAAATCTCAGCATAATAATCTTGCTCTCCTTTCTCTCTCCCCTTGGCCTTCCCTTTGATGTCTTTTTATACCCTCTCCAAAGTAGTTTTTTAGTTAGGAGTTGGTTGGGAACAGTTGGGCCACGGGCACTAACAGGTGATCCAGCAGGTAAACCCGCGATCACCACCCGAAAAAGAGGAAATTATATTTTTTTAAGTGTTTTAATAGATACACGCGGGTTGGGTATGACAGACCCGCGTGTACACGCGTTTAACACAGGGCAAAGTCGCGTATAGGGAATAAAACACTGTTTTTTAAATTTTTGGACCAGGTCTGGAAGGAGGGGTTGCCCTAGGCCATAAGTGCAGCATCACAAACCATAAGAGTGAGATTTGGAGCTATAACAGATGCCCCCTAATGTATGAGGTCAGAAGGGGAACATGATGGCCGAAATGCATTAAGTAAGTACAAGGAAAGGAACTCTGCCGAAAAACCGAGGAGGACTTCACCGGAATTCAGCCTGCCAAGCCACCGAAAGGAGATCAGAAAGAAACACTGTCTGAGGCGGGCATACCCATGCTCAGGAAAAATAAAGCATGTCCGCATATCAAGTACAAGCGGATCCACTAAGTATACAAGTATAAATGACTGTAAAATACATAATGGATCATCTGATCATAATGAGTAAGTACATGTCTGAATGTCACATATAAAACTGTCAATGATGCTGAAAGATGCAACGGATCACTGAAATCAAAGACTGATCCCATAAGGTACCAACTAAACATGATGGAATAGGATGGTACTACACTGCAAACTCAGGTGCCAGCATATAGAATGTCGCCATGACTGACTGCAACATATAAGGTGGAGTGGTATCAACTAGCAGCAACAGGAGCAACTGTCAAGTGAACCAATGAATGCTGATACAACCTGAGGTCTTCACCGACCGCCGTGGTACATTTCTACACCATGGGAATAAATGATCTGAAGTCGACCATGTGAGAAATCGTTTGATTACCGGTCATTGATGTATACCGTTAACAAACGCGAGACTACTCACCGATAATGATAATGAGCGTCAAGGTACCCAGTACAATCTAACAAGTGTGAATAGATGAGCTGAAGTTGAACACCTGTAAGAATCTATCAATCAGGAGACAATGATGGTTTCCCACTGTCGATAGCGAGGAATCTGCCACTAATGACTGCAAACCCCAAGGTACTGCCAAATGGACTCTAGATCTTTGCCCCAGAGCAATGAGTCGGAGTCGATAGGGAAAGATCCGCTAGAAGGAAGGCATTAAGGCATCCTCCATCAATCTAGCGCGAGTGTAACCCGTAGGCCAATAATGTGGAAGGAATCGGACGAAAAAGATGTAGTAACCCAACCGAAGTACGTTTCCGGCGTACACAAGATGTGGCTAGCGCACGGCAGAAACCCTCTGAACCAACCAATAATGAAAGCTGACACAGAGGCGAGGTATCCACCAATAGGGTCAAATGGAAACCAAGGTACTGCACGAATCCCAATGTGTGATAATGTATGCTGATGTCGAACACAAGGGAAACCACTCAGTCAAAGACCCATGATACTGATCGATGCTGAGCACAAGGTGACCTATCAATAATGAAAATAGGGCCAGGGTGCGGTCTCTAGGTCTGCCCTCAGAGCAATGTGTCGTCGTCGATAAGGACAAGACCCGCCAGCAAGAAGTCAATGGGGACCTTCTCAAACCGGCACGAGTGAAGGACCAATATAACTGATGTGATGATAGACATGACACTGACAACCAGGGATGGCCGACTGAAAAATAAGTCAAGAGACACCGCAGAAAGGCCGACTCAGGCTAACTTCCCTTGAACAAAAGCACGAGTCAATGTGACTATGTGGCAGCATATAATGAATCTGTATAAGTTCGTCATGCAGGAGGCACGAACGAACCCTCCATATGATTGGAAGAGATAACCAATCGGGGGAGAACTGACTCGATAACAAGGTTATGGCTTACCTAAGTCATACTAAATCCCACCCATACGGAGGAGACTTTGTTTTGAGTGCTTTGTTCAAGGGCGACATGACTGACTCTAGCTGCCAACAATAAATGGAAGTAATGTCCCTGTTCCCGCTCTTTTTGGAATATTTAATTTTTTTGTCTTTTTCTGATAAGCCGGAAAAAGAATAAAAGAATGCTATGGTATAGTGGAAAGAACGAGTGTCGGTGAAACAGATGCTCTAGTTCCTGGGAAAGGAACGTTCCTATGCTCAATGCAGGGAGGTGAAAAACTGGTCAGTGACACTCAGAGGTATGTCCCTTCCATGGATCTGGGTATGCCAAGCTGCAGAGGTCAAGGGTATGCAAGGTTGATTTTTGCAGTCGTCATGGTCAAAAGTGGGCTTAAACACGAGTCCAAGTGAAGTCGGCTATAGGCCAAAAGGTGCAAATGGTCAACATGCAATGCAGAAGTACAACTCAACACACATAAGAGCCTCTAGGGTATAAGGCCAGAACTAAACGAAGAAGCACAGAGGAATGAGTCTTCAACGCATAAGTCATGGCGGGACTACAGAGGACTCCCGAGCCTAGGGATAAAAAATCAGCATGAGTGCCAAGTGACAATCAGGTACTAACTAGGGCACCCATGATAAGGTAGGCTCTACCACACAAGTCATGACACTTCTAAGCAATGAGAAGGTTCCGCATCATAACTTGGTGGGGTCGATCCTAAGGCCAAAATGGAAAAGGAAACTGATAAATGCACAATGCAGGCGGAAAAACCTAACCTATATGCCAAGTTCGAGAACCAATACCTGTCAGAACGGACCAACCATAAACTTCCAGAGGAGAAGTCTTCCAAGTTCTGTAAACATAAATAGGAACACTAGACACGAAGTTAATACATCCCACATATAAACTTCATATAAAATCTTTGTGTTATAAGATACAAAACTTGAAGATGCGTACCTCATATATACAATATGGTACAGGGAACCACATAGCCTTGCGGCTTACGTATAATAGTTCTGCTGAACAAACCCCTTGCAGGGCTCAGGCCAAGGGCTCCTTTGGTAGTCATAACTCATGGCTTCAAAGAACTCCTCCTGTGAAGGCAAAACAAGATCTGAGAAATCATGAGAACTACAAGGATCAAAAGAGGGAATTAAAGGGTCCCATGTCCCTATAGGAAGAATCTCTCGGTCAACTGCCGGGACCAAGTCCCAAGAAGGAGAATAATAAGTCAAAGGATCCTTCTCAGAAGCAATTGAACATTGAGGACTCAATGCCACATAATTCACCCGTGGCTGGGTAGAGTCTACTTGAACACTTGGAACAAACCAAGGGGCATTCTGCAATAAAGTCGAATTAGGGTGGTGATTATCAGATGCAAGTTGATCAATAGTGACAATATTCCCGTTATGAGGAAAGCACATTACTCGAAAGAGTGAAGACACCACAGCATTCATAGCATAGATATAATCACGCCCAAGTAGCATATTAAAGTCTAAAGGGCTATCAACCACCATCATATCGATTAAGACAGTCTTCCCACCTAAAGTGATAGGCACTCGAGGAAGAACACCCATAGATTCACCAGGTCTTCTATCATAGGCTAACAACTGACTCTGAGCTGTCAACAACTTTGGGGAACCCAAAGCTTTCCAAGTCAAAGAGGATATAATACTTGTAGAGGATCCTTCATCCACCATACATCGATAGACATTTTTGGAATTAACTCTGACCTTTATTTGGAAAGGTGCAGCGGAAGGAAGACGAGGCTCAACAAGACTATCCCAATCAAAGGAAACACTCTTAGCACTTGGAGGGGGAACATTCGAAGAAACCGGAATGCCCCCTATACCAGAAGACTCTGTACTAGAGATCAAACAGACTCTTTTATTAGGCACTTCACCCCCCAAAAGAGGAGTGTAATCGGCCAGCGATTGCACTGGCTGCACCACATTATCAACCAATGGTTGATGGGATTGATGAGAAACCATATCAGGTCTAGGAGTAGAAGTACTTTCAGACTCGGACCATATCCTTTGAACCTCTGGAATACCAGGGCATAAATGAGTAAGATGGTCTCCCTTGCATATCTTACAAGGGAACTTAGGTTTAAAACTTCTACGTCCAGGTTTCTTATCAACCTCCATTCCACCAACATAACTAGCAGTGGTTTGCGGAGAGTCCTGAACATGACTTGCAGAGGTCGGTGACTCATTGCTAGTATGACTCGCAGTGACTAGACTCGTGCCCCCAACATGACTCGCAGCGGCTGAAGACTCATCTCCAACATGACTCGTAGAGGTTGAAGATGAAGTGCTAGTATGACTTGCAGTGACTAGACTTGTGCCCCCAGCATGACTAGCAGTGGCGGAAGGCTCATCTCCAACATGGCTTGCAGAGGTTGAAGACTCATCTCCAACATGACTCGCAGAGGTTGAAGATGAAGTGCTAAAATTATTCTTCTTCTTTGACTTCCTTTTTCTCCTCTTTGTAGATTTCTTGTTACAAGAAGGAGAAGAAGAAGGAATCCCAGATCTCTCTTTGAAAGAAGATGAACAATTAGCACCCATATGATGCCCCTGAAATAAAGCATTTAACGGAGAAGCTTCAAGAGCATTCGGAATATTCGGAGTGGACCACAGCCAAACGGGTAGTCCAACATTCAACCCAGGAATATTCAAAGTGGCCATCAAGGGAGTACCAACGTTTCCAAAGAAAGGAAAAGCACAAGGATCCCCTTTTGGGAGGGCACCTTGGTTGGTTTCCACAGGAATATTAGCCATATCTAACTGATCCCAAGACCCTTTCCCTTGCGGGAATATAGAAATAACTCTTCAAAGAATATGGATAAGCAATCAAAACCTTTGCCCTTGAGGAGGCAACTCCACAACTTCTGAAAGAACGACCAAAAGCCTTTCAGGATCGGTAGAGTGGCAAGCCAGTCACTCAGAACACAAAGTCCAAATGTGACTAGACAAAAATACCTAAAGCCAACTATATACAAGGAGCAAAGAGCACTCACTATAAAGTCCCTAAAGAAACAGCCAGTCAAACAACATCCAAGTATTTCCGCTCCGGGTGATTGAGACCGGACACCAAAATACGAGAAAGTGAATCAAAGGGCCTTCCGAGGATAGTCTGGGATGATGAGGGCCCAGTCCTATCAGCGAAGGTATCAGAGGAAGTTACGCTGACCTCCTAACAACAGTCTGCGTCGGTGCAAGCCCCCAAGCTTCGCAAGGGTGCCCTCCGGAAGTACTGTTGAGAGTGATACAACGTCGACCTCAGGTGCCACGGGATTCCCCTCCGCAGCCACCTATGCAGATCCCTAGGAGAGGCAACTATGGGTACCAACTCGTCGCAGAAGCCAGGCGGAACAGTCGTGAGGTAAGTTCGGACAAGTAGGAGAGGGGGTATCTCTCTTCCCTGTCTTCACAGACCCTCGTGCTTAACTCCCAGATCCGGAGCTTTCCTGGTCTTCCTAACGCTGTTGGATTTACTCTCTTTAATCAGACTCTTATGTTTGATGTTTTATGTGGCCTTGGAGAGTTAACTGTCCACTCGCCTAATCCAAGGCCCTAAAATCCTAAACTTGTTGGTGTAATAACTAAAACAAAAAGTTCTAGTGGATTTTAATTAAGCGCTTGATTTTATTAGGCTGTTCTTTAAGTCAAAGGTAATGTAGGTGAAACTTGTGGTGTTTTATGGACGCAAAAGAAATTAATAAAACCTAGCTACATGCACATGCACTTTTGTTTTCGATGAATAGCAATTTCTATGAGGTTCAGAAGGCACTTGTAATATAAACAAAAATTTTTTCCTTTTTCTTTTCAGACTTCACACTCACAAAAACTAACAAAACTAAATATGCCTAAAAAGAGATGCAAATCTTTCCTTAATGCAAAAACTAAATGTGGATGCACGATTCAAAGACTACTCTAAAAACAAAGAAGGAAAGTTGCTGCTTTACCAAATTTTGTCTTGCCACTGAAATGCTTAGATAGAAGATGATTTGTTACTAATCATTTCGTCCAAACAATAAAAACAAGTTTTAAGATAAAAAACAAAGCACTTTCACTTCGCAAAAAAGGAAATCAGATGAGAAGCAAGTTTAAGAAAGCGAAACTCAAAAACTTTCAAAAGATTTTCTTTCAATCAAACCAAAAAGTCTTTTTCAAAGGAAAAACTCTCAAAAATACTGACACCAATGATTGATAAACAAGCAACCAAACACTTTTGTGAATTGACACCAATGAAATGATGAGAACTCAACAAAAATAAAATGTGTTCGAAATCGCTTTTGACAATCAAAAGTAGCAATGAAAGTCCAAGAAATCAAAAGACAAGTTTCAAGAAACTGGTAACAAACAAATTTCCCGAAACAAAGGAGTAAATGGTCATAAAAACGATCTCGTTAAGCAAACACAAATGTCATGAAAACAAAATGGACACAAAGATTTTAAGACAATCTTCCCACTCTGCCGAAACAGAGCAATCAAGATTCTTAAACAGGAACCTTGTGTGTCAAAAATCAATGACGCTTGCAATCAACGAAAAACAAGACTAGCACTCCTTATAACTAGAGAGAGTTCGAAACAAGATGCCCCCTGTTAAACAGAGAACTGTCACAGGGAATTGACTGCTTTAAACTGACCCAAACCACCAGACAGGCATTCAGCCAAAAGAAAAATTATAAATCTTGAAAATTATGGAATATACGCGCCTGCAATTACTTGCAGAATGCGTGTACACGCTACTGTAACTAAGGAAACCTGCGTATACGCGGGTTTACTTAGTGCAACTTGCGTATATACGCTTCTGTAATCCAGAAAAAGTGCGTATATGAAGTGTTTCAAGAAAAATAAAAAACACAAACTGAAAAACTGCAAAAGCTTGGAGTTCAAGAAAATATCAGACAGTCAGAACCAACAAACAGAGGGGCTGAGCCTTGATTGGCTTGAGGACTACCCAAACTAGGAACAACAAGAATGTTGTCCCCAGTGGAGTCGCCAATTCTGGTTGAAGGGAAAGTACCCCTAGGGTCCTTTGGGCTAAGACTCTACCAGACTGAAAATTGCTTATACAAAGAAACACACACACACAGCCATCTTTTTTACTTTTAAGCAAATTCTAACGTTTAGGGTACATACCTAAGGTCCTACGTCCGAGAAGACCGTTAGGGTGCAAACCCTTCTTGGAGTTCCCTTCTTCTTTCTCTGACCTGCAAGACAAACAAATCAAAGAACACAACAGTACATGTATAGAAGTTTATGTATAAATCATCTTTATGCTATAAAGTTAGTTATAAATAATCTTTAAGTAACTACTTTCATAAGAATTCAACACAAGAATCTCATAAGCATAAAGAAAGATTATTCGGGAACAAAGACGTGTTTCTTTATATATAAAGGCAAATAAAGTACATATATCGGAAAGATATCACCTGAACACCTTCAGCAGGCTCCAAGCAAGCCTCCTCCCGGATTCGTTCCAGCCTCCAGCCTCCAACAAGAGCTCCTTCCAAGTCTTACTCAATGATGATGTCAAGGATGAATGATCACCAATACACATGGAAACAAGGGTTTCCTATGCAAAATGGGGGAAGTGCAGAATGCACCAAGGACTTCAGACCTGGTCTAAGGGAAAAATCTCAGCATAATAATCTTGCTCTCCTTTCTCTCTCCCCTTGGCCTTCCCTTTGATGTCTTTTTATACCCTCTCCAAAGTAGTTTTTTAGTTAGGAGTTGGTTGGGAACAGTTGGGCCACGGGCACTAACAGGTGATCCAGCAGGTAAACCCGCGATCACCGCCCGAAAAAGAGGAAATTATATTTTTTTAAGTGTTTTAATAGATACACGCGGGTTGGGTATGACAGACCCGCGTGTACACGCGTTTAACACAGGGCAAAGTCGCGTATAGGGAATAAAACACTGTTTTTTAAATTTTTGGACTAGGTCTGGAAGGAGGGGTTGCCCTAGGCCATAAGTGCAGCATCACAAACCATAAGAGTGAGATTTGGAGCTATAACATGGAGTCACCAGCTCCTGTTCATTGTCCAGTTGGTTGATGTCTAAGGCTTGAAAGTTTGTTTCAAACATCAGTTTGGCTAAACCTTGTCCCTTTATGAGCTTGGTTGGTTTTATTTCTATGTCATACTCAAGGATGTTAGCAATCCACTTGCCTCTTTTGCCCTCTAACCCCTCTTGGGTTAATATGTCTTTTACAACAACATTTGGCACATAGGCAATCACATGTGAGTATAAAATGTAAACTCGGAAATATTTGATTGCTTTAACAAGGGCGTAAGCCTACTTCTCCATGATTTGGTATTTCAACGGGGCATCTCTTAAGGCTCGGATGGAAAAGGAAATTGGCTTTTCAGCTCCTTGATCATCCTTTTGCAAAAGGACAACAGCTATGGTGTGCTCAGATGCAAATGAAAATATGATGAAATCTTTGTCAAATTGTGGACTTGTGAGGACAGGGGCTTGGGTTAAGGCAGTTTTGATACTCTCAAAGGCTTGCTTGGTCTCAAGAGACCATTTTACCTTAGCATCCTTTTTTAACATGTTGCTTAACAGTCTTATCAGCTCGGCTAGATTTGGGATAAATCTCCTTAGGAAATTGATCTTTCCAAGGAATGCTTGCAACTCTTTTATGTTTCTTGGATATGGGATTTGCAAAATGGCTTGGATCCTTTCAGGATCTATTCTAATACCATCTTTTGAGATGATATGGCCAAGCAGTTTGCCTTCTTCAAGGCCAAAGAGGGACTTCTTGGGGTTCAAGGAAATGCCATATTTCCTACATGTCATGAATATTTGCCTCAAGTGTTTTAGGTGCTCTTGATCAGATTTGGAGAAAGGGGTTAAGTCATCGAGGTAGACAACTAGGAAATCATGTATTTCCTTGGCAAATGCAATATCCATTGTCCTTTGAAAGGTAGCACGAGCTTTTTTAAGTCTGAAAGGCATCTTCACATACTTAAATGTTCCCCACGCTGTGGTAAAGGCTGTCTGGTCTTGATCATCCGGGTGGTCCATTTTTGGCAAGGGGTAGTGGCCTTTTAGGGAGACTTGATTTAAATTTCTTAGGTCTACACATAGCCTAATCTCACCTGTCTTCTTTCTAGTAGGAACTAGATTGGATACCCATTCAGAGAATCTGATGGGTGTTATGATACCTGCTTCAAACATTGTTTTCACTTCCTTTTCAATCAAAGGGAGAAGCATAGGATTGATTCTCCTTAGTTTCTGTTTGAAGGGCTTTTGGTTTGGTTTTAAGGGAATGGTGTGTTGTATCACTGAGGTGTCATAGGACTTCAAGTCCTCATAACTCCAAGCAAATACATCTTGGAATTCTTTGAACAAATCAACATATTTGGGCTTCTGATCGAGTGGTAAAGATTGAGATAGTTTGATCATTTTGGGCTTCTCTGCTGTCCCAATGTTGTGTTCTTCTATAGCAGCGTTTAAGGGCAGAATTTTTGGCTTTTTGGGAACATCATTGGCATCAAACATATCTTCTAATGGAGTGAGGCCAGCAGGAAGAAAGTTATCCTTTAGATCAACGATCTCGGCCTCTGTTTCTACTATTTCCTCCAAATGCATCTGTTTCAGCTCTTGTATGTTTGCATTGTCAAAAACAGTTGGGTTCAGCATTTGTTTGGTTGTCACAGCTGTTACAGCCTACTAATTTTCATTTTTTTGTTGTTGTTCATTTGTCATAGAATCCATGTCAATGTTAATATTTGAAAACTCATGCTCAAGAGTGAGGAAGTTGTTAATCTGGGCATCACTTTCAGACACTTGCCAATCTTTAACATTATTTGGGATAGTAGGCCTATGTTTTATCTCAGCAGTAAAATGGTGATTTGGCTCAAAGGGAAGCTTGCATGTACTAGCAAAAGTGGCTAGGCTGTGTGCATGAATGTTATGATCTCTTGAAATCTTGGCAATCTTAGATTCAGTAAATGCATTGAGTATATTGGTAGTAGCAGTCCTATAGGCCCTCATTCTATTGTCATTGGTAACAAAGTTGCCTTTCATTTGTTGTATGATTAAACCAGAATCACCTAGAATAGACACTTTTGCAGCTCCTAGAGCTTTGAGCAGTTTAAGGCCTAAAAGGAGAGCCTCATACTCTGCCATGTTATTGGTGCATTTGAAATTTAGTCTGTAGGCATGACCTTCTGCATGATTGTTATGTGTATTTTGAATCCAGACACCTACCCCTACTCCTAACTTGTTAACAGAGCCATCAAACTCTAAATACCATGTGATTTCTTGCTTGTGGTTAGTATCAAGAGTTTCAGCCACTTTAGGATTGGGCAGATTTGAGATTTCTGTTTGGGGAGGTTTCTCTTGTATGCTGGTTGCATCTGTTGTTTTGACAGTTTCATCAATATGGGCAATCAATTCTTCATTGGTGTGTGTGTTCTATTCTAAAGCCAATGGCTTGTCATCAGTAAGAGGATTTGTTTCATCATTAAATAAAATAAAAGAATCCATATCAGAATGGATTGAGTGAATAGGAAAATTTTGGGGCTTGTCCTCACTAGTTACCACATACTTCATCAGTGTTTCTCTATATAGTCTCTTTGGTTGCCCAAAGACAGATATAGTGGCATAAGAGAGGTCTAATTGGAGGGATCCTTGGAGTTTTGTCCCCCAAGATCTTGATAATAGCATGCCATACTTTGGTGGAATGTCAGAAACCACCACATCCATGAGGATTTTCTTGTTGGGATATTGGACTAAGGAGACACACAAGTCTTTGATAAGGCCTAAACACTTGACTTGACTTGAGTCAAAGGAGAATAGATCTTTGTAGGGTCTTGTAACATCAAGGTTCATCTTTTCCATTACAGCTTTGGGCATAAGATTGTGTGAGGCGCCTAATTCAAACATAGCATTGTGCAAGACTTTGTCATGTATATGTAAACTGACATAAAAGGGTAAGACAAATCCATATGTTGATTTTCCATTAACTTCTGGACCGAACAATAGTTCAGGTTGGTCGTCAAGAACATTCACATCATCCTTAACCTCTGGCATTTGAAGTGATCTTTGAATTTGTCGCCCATAGACATCATGTTTGGCAAGCTCAGATAAGGGGATGGATATCTTCAGTTTACCTATTTCTGCCTCTAAGTCAAATGATTTTTCAGATTGAGTTTTAGTATTTTGAGAGGCAGGCTTCCCTTTTTCTATTGGAGTATCAACAATTTGGTCTTGTTTATCAGATTTAAGGGAAGTAATTACTTGCGGTTTTTCAGTTTTAGGAGGGCTTTTTGGAACGCTGTTCAAATTTTCTTTCGAGGAAGAAGGTGGCAGAGGGTGATCATTAGAAGGCTGCATGTCTGTGACATCCTCTATGGTGACATCCTTTGGATTAGGGACTATTTTATCAGCAGTTTCTATGAGGGCAACCTTTTCTTTGATCTTCTTCAGCTGCTTGGTATCATTTGGTTTAACCTTTTCGGGCACATCTATGGTTCTTGTCCTCAACTTATATTGTTTGTGGACCTCATACACAATAGTATCATAGCCTTGTTTAAAACCAAAAGACTCACCAGATTTAGTTTGAAATCAATTAAAGTCATGCTCATCTTGGTCTTGTTGAGTTAGGAAAATTTGTTGGTCAGCCTTCAAATCCACCAAGTTCATGTGAGTGTCTTCCGTCTGTTCACTAGATGTAGATGCTTCAGCGTAATTTTCATGAAAAGGAGGCCTTACATCATGGTCTGGGCTAGACCTACCAACATTTGTACTCTGAGTTTTCTAGAAATTTGGGTTCCTTATGGTATTAGGTTGTTGTCCT
This sequence comes from Pinus tabuliformis, assembly GCA_031772625.1. Lineage (NCBI taxonomy): Eukaryota > Viridiplantae > Streptophyta > Pinopsida > Pinales > Pinaceae > Pinus > Pinus tabuliformis. Next base: position 1,569,294,687 of record CM062820.1, read on the forward strand.
TCCCATGATGATTTCCTCTCAACACTCTCTACTCTGTCTCCCAGCCTGTGTATGCCATTGATAATAGCATCCAGCTTTTGATCTAAAGTTGAGGGTTCCTCTTTAAAGGTGGTTCTTTTCTCAGTTCTATCTCTGTTTCTTTTGGCAATTAGATTTGCCTCTACGCTAACAGCAACATTTTGCATGTCTGCAAGGGTTTGAGGGGCTCTTTCCCTTAACTGATAAGCCATGTCAGTGTCAAAACCATCAGGGAATTTATACAAAGCAAGATCAGGTGGAGGTCTTAAGTTCTATGGTATTGCATTATAAACATTATTAAATCTTGCACAATAGTCCAAGATAGATTATTGAGGGCCTCTTTTGATGGTGTCATATTCAGATAATATGTGCAAGGGGTCTTTCTTTTTCTCCCATCTGTTGATAAATGACTGGTATAAAGCTTCTGGGTCTGCTATGGAATTGGCTGTGAGTGCTCTAAACCAAGTTCTGACATCACCTGTCAAACTTTGGACGAAGATCTTCATTCTCACGCTATCGTCATCTATCTCATAGTTCTCAAAATAGTCTTGCATCTTCTTTGTATGCTGAAGGGCTGTGCAAGAACTAGTTCCACCAAAATATGTGATTTTAGTTTGATAATCCTGAAGCATAGCCCCTGGATTAGCAGGTAATTGCAGGGGTGCATATCTATTAGCCATGTTTACAGGGATAAGTGGAACAACAGGGACAACTGGAACAGTTGTAACAATAGTGGTAATGGGAGTATGTGCAGTAAATGGAGGTGTGGAAGGAGTGCTTTGAGAGGTGGATGATGAACAAGGGGAAGTGGGGGTTGAACGGAATAAAACCTTGACAGGGGTTGGAACACAGCTTGGCTGAACTGTTTCAGGGTTAAAATCAACAAAATCTTCTCTTTGCTCTAGCTTCCTGAGGTTCCTTGGGATTAAATTGGGATTTTCAAAAATAGCTGGCGGGTCTGGGTCTGGATTTGACCTTGTATAACGTGAATTCCTTTTGGGAGCCAGATTTCAAAATCGTTTTGGTATTTTCTGTGAATGTTTTTAGAATTAGCAAGGAACTAATCAAATTTTGGAATAGCTATCTATAACTTAAAACTAGCATGAAGTTTGACTGAAGCAGCATTTGTTTAGTGAACGCAAAGCAAGAACAGTTTCAAAGGCTTCCTGGCTAACATTTAGGCTTCATCTGTAGTTTTAAGGAATATGCAGCAATTGGAAAATTCATTGTTGTCCCTAGTGGAGCTTTCCAACTTGATTTGTGAGATTTAACTGAGGATGTCCCCAGCGGAGTCGCCATTATGTTATCACTCAGGTTGTTCCTTGGCTCCTTAAGGGATACGGTCGAGGTAACCACAAACCAATCTTTGGACTGCAGGTCCTAGCCTACCAGCAGTCAGAGAGGGCTCTCTCTTTAGGGTTTAGCTTTGTTGATGATGATTTTAGGCTAGTTATTGAGTACAAGGGGTTTTGTTTGAGTTTTGGTGGGAAGGATGATGCTTTCAAGTAAAGAGGCAGGGATAGCATGAAAGTTTTAGAACCATTGGGCGTGGAGTCAAGGAGTAGGACTGCTGGTGCATTTTCTTGGTCACAAGAGGGAATATGGAGCAAGCTAGGTGCACATGAAACAATGATTCAAGCTAAAAGGATGGAATGAGGGCTAGGAATTAGAGGCAGTTAAGAATCTCTCGTTGAGCTTAGCAGAGGGAAGGTGAATGAGCTCTATCTAGGAGCAGTGAAGAATACCTAGATAACTGTCAAACATGAGTGAATTAGGGGAAATATGAGCCACAGGGAATTCGTATTCATTACTAATTCAGATGAAAACATAAAGAAACAACAGAAATTGAGCATAGAGGGAAATTAAACCAATTCTAAACTATTCATTCTTTCTGCTATTTTAGATGGTACATCAATGGAAAACAAAGGTAAGAAACACTTATTGAGTCATGTTGCAGCACAATAATTCCACATTCAACTCTTCAAAACATTAATACACAGCACACAGTCATTCCTCCAAGCTTTTCAGAATTCTTTAATTAAGTAAAACATCAGGTATATAGAGCGAGTCTCTCTTGGAGCTATACAACCAACCAACCCTTTTGACAGTGAATTAGGGTTGTTTTATAAGTAAAATATCTACACTAATCAGATCTCAGACAGATCTGCTGTAATAAATGCCTTTAACCTAACATCTATTTGAAATAAATGCAACAAAATATCTTTGAGCTGCGCTGGGGCAGCTGTAAAAAGAAAGAGTTAATGTGTTGTATTTATGGCTCTGTGCTGATCACTTAGCCATAATTGTGCTTTGGTTTTTGATCCATGCCTTTGAGTGGTTCTGAGGTGCATTAACTGTGATGGGAGAGCCTCGATATAGATCCACCATTTTTTTTTACTTTGTTGGAGGCCATTCAATGTTCACCTGCATTGGGAATAAAGATTTTCATTTAAAACATTCGACTGATACTCTTTGCCGCTTCCTTGATATGCTTTGGCACTGAATTTGCGCATTTCTCACTTCTGATACTCTTTAAACTGTTGCATCTACCTTTCATGGCTGTTGTTCGGCCCTTTGTTTGCTTAAAAAACTGTCTTTTCCCCATTCCTGAATCTCTGCGAAGAAATTTGTGTCATTTTGCGACTTTCGGGCCTGCTGGAGGCCGAGCCATGAAAGGGCTTTCCATTTTGGCCTATTTCCCTCAGCAATGTGCGATTAGCGCTAGGTGCTAATCGTGCATCAAAAATTGCCTCGAATTTTGATTCCGGGCTTCTTAGGCTGCGATTTGTGCCCTTCGCACTTTTTGAGGATGACGTCAGCATGACATCAACGGTGGGTCCCAGTACGACGGTGACGTGGCAGGGTGACATCAGCAGGGTTATGTCAGCAGTACAGCCGGATGACGTGGTGGTACGATGGAGGAGGTGACATGGCAGTGATATGGCAAGGACACAACAGCAGGAGGCTGACGCGGGATGGTGACATCAGCATGATCTGGCACTGACACTGGAGGGGGGGAGGCGGCATCCAGTTTCAGGCGCACCGCTTTTGTGCGCAGGCGGTTTCGGAGGAGGGGGCTCCGCCACAGCCAGGAGGGTGACGCGTGGCGGAAGTACGATGGGAAAATCACTCATCTCCTGGGCGCTAACCCTCGGCATGTCGGGGCACAGAAAGACCCGCCCACTGTAGATCTTGGGCACGCCAGATCTGACGGTCGGCGGCACTAATAACACGGCGGATGGTTAAATATGAGGCCCATGACGTTTTTATTTAATTGTTTTAATCCGGCAGGGGGGAAAACTTTAGGAAAGTGGGTTTTTGGGTTGTATACAGGCGGGGTTGAATATTTACAAGCTTGACCTTAGGATAAGGGTGGGAAATGAGTGTTGTAGGGTTAGGACTTAGGGGAAATGGTTGTTAGGGTGACCAGATGTCAGACTAACTCCAGGTTAGGACATGGAAGGGTTAGTAGTAGCCCCAGATGGACTACTATTTCCTGGACTAAAAACATATGGCTATAGTGCCAAGGGGAAGGGGATATATAATATTTTTGGATTTTATGTATTTTTTGTATAATAGGGGATGGGGAAATGATCTAGGGAGCTAGATAATAGAGTTAGGAGTTAATATGAATTTGTGAGGTGAAGTGTAGGGGGAAGATTAAGTTTATGAGCTGAAACTTAGACATAAGAAGTGCATGGATTTTGGAGACATGTTTTTACACAAGAAATGTGGTTTCTTTTCACAGAAGAAAGTCAAAGCTTGACTTGGTTCTGTTACAAAAATAAAGTTATAACAGGACTGGTTGGGCAGATCCCAAGGTCCTCAAGGGGATGTTAGTGAGTGATTTGGGGAATGAGAATAAAGGGGAGTTAGACATGCCTCGCTTGAGCTCCTCCAAAGGGGAATTGCCTTGCCCTGTGATCTGAATAGATATAACACTTGAAAAGATGAAATGTATCACACAGCATGATTCTGCAACCACAAAACCACTTACCCAGCCTACTTACCTAACATTTTTTCTTCTTTTTGCATGGGTGTACTTGGACTTGCAGACCCTAATTATCCCTTTTTTCTTTTTTGCTGTCCTCCTATCTAAATCTACACTTATTTCTTCCAAGGGCCCAGATTAAGTAGTTGGGCTCCTTTGTTTCTCTACCTATCTACAAATCTGCCAAGATTAATCTGTTTGGACAGATAATGATTCTCTATATTCTAAGACAAGAAATTGAAACCTAGGGAGCCAAGATTAAGCTGTTTGGCCTTCCCTTGACAGAAAGTTCTTCAAAAAGGAATAGCTCATCAAAATTGGAATACAGTAGTGGCATTTAGACTGGCACACTTTCATGGCCCCTTCTTTGGTCTCTTTCTGGAAATATGGAGCATTGCAGCATGCAAAGTATGACATATTTGGCATGTAAAAATGTCAATCATGAAAGATGAACACCTGTTGCAACAGGAGGCTAACAGGTACAACATTGTCTATGGTTATCACTTTAGAATCCTCCATGAATTAAGGTATGGCATGGATACTCTAGCACCTTAGAAGCTCAGTACCCCCTACTTCCTCCTGCAGTCCCTCATTGACTCCAGCACTAAGGTTCAAGCAAGAAATTCAGAGCAGCTAGCTCACCATGCGTTAATCAAAATCCTAGTGGAGGAAGCCCTCCATACATTTACACTCCCTATATCATGGGAAGTCTTCCAAAACATGACAGCTGAGGATGACATAAAGGCCTTAACCTATGATGTTAGTCCTAGTTGTAGTGAGGAGGAAGAGTAGAAAGCGGGAGAAGGTGAAGCCACTAGTGACTTAGCACAACAAGAAAGGAAGGAGGAATAATTTGAAATAGAGGAGGACAAAGCTGAAGAAATAGAGCAGGATGAGATAGAAAAAGAGACAAAGAAAGAGACAGAAGGAGGAGGAAAAGAGGCAGAGAAGGTAGAACAAGGAGAAGAGTCCCATGAGACTCTGGAAAGGGAGGTAGCAACTGCCCTTACTTCCCTCAGTACACCAATCAGGCCAAAGAAAAAGAGGAAAAGACAGACCTCCATGTATTTCAGGGCTAGGAAGAGCACAAGAATCAAAATAGGAAAACCTCAGCCCTCTTCAAAAGTGCCAATTACAATTGAAGATTCACCCTCTACCAAGGGGAAAGAATCTCTTCCAAGACACCTATCACATATGAAAGGGGGACTCCTAGATCTTCCACATGGAAGGAAAAGGCAGTATTACAGGACCCAAAGACAGTCCTACAGGAGAATCAGATAGTTCTACAGGAGACACTGTCAAAACTATAGGGGACCCAACAGCTTGAGAAAATGATAGAAGAACAGCCACATGTGAAGGAGGAAGAACCAAAGATATGAGAACTTGATCCCCATCCTAGTCTGACTTCCTATTACAATCTGCTCGAGGGAGGAAGGATAATCCCTCAAAAATTTGCAATTCCACTATTCTTTGAATTAGAGAAAGAGAGAATAAGAACACATAGGTGGATGAAAATAGCCAAATCCAATGGAGTTAAATATTTTGGCCATATGGAAAACAAGCTAAGAGAAATGGGCGGAGAGTTGAGTGCTCTCAGAGACAGGGAAACAATTAGAAGAAGTCACCTTGAAACTGAAAATGAATTATTAAGGAAGCAGCTACAAGAGGAGACTTAGCTGGCATGCATGGGTAGCTTATCAATGGAGGCATTGCAATGTATAACACCAAAAAAATCCTATGGCCTCTATCTCAAGGACCAATGCCTACAATTCCAGATAAAGACTTTGGCACAAAGAGGCACAATGCCTTTCCAAGATTACAGGAAGCTTATGGATCTATGTGACCAAAGCACATCAGAGGAAAAGGAAAAGATGGCAGAATTCTACCTACATAACATGGCCCTCACAGACATGAATGTGAGGGACCCTAATGCCAGGCTAGGGGACATGCAACTAATGACCATGGCCTCATGGATGAACCATGAAGAGTTGAGGGTAGCAGGAATAAAAAGATTGATGATAAAAGAGTAGAATGAGCCATTAATTATAAGAGTTGAGCCATCAGATCCCATGGCACTCATCAGCACACACAACCTGCTTGCCAATAATCCTTAGATTGTCCCTAGATATCTCACCAATCAGGCACAAGCCATTGCACACTTTGAGGATATGCAAATGCTACTTCGGGATGATTGTGTGCATGCATGCATTAGTAGACGGAACACCTTACTAGATAGTTTGCAGATGAGGGAATATCATTCCCCCATGAGGTTGAAGGAGGCATTGAGAAGAGTTCCAATGTACAAGAAAAACCTTTTAGACACTTTTTAGATCATAGTTTAGACACTTTTTATGCAAAACTCTGTTTTTCCTCAATGCATTCATTTCACTTCTTGCTTGATTTCCTTGGTTGATTGTCAGTTTCTATGTAGCAGATCTCTTCCAGCAATAGCCCAGCTTATCAAAAATTACACCCTCCATCTAATCCATGCCCTATTGCTCTCCCAAACCTCACCTCAATTCTGCCTTAGTTTCTTTCATTTCTCCTAGGACTTCTTCCTCTCTTCTTGAACAAATCCAATCATCTTTCTCTCTCCTAGTGGTTCATGGTAGACCATAGGCACCCTAACACCTCATTCCAAGCTTCATCCACCTTTTCCACCCACTCTCACACCCTCAAAATAGTGAAAACTTCTCTCAGCCTCCTCCTGTAGGCCTCCTGTAGAACATTGTTTTTCCTCCTCTAGATTTCTTGTGTCCTCCTGTAGATTTTTCTGTAGGATTTCTTTTGAAGGTGGAGTGTGGGAAAAGCCTCTAAAAGGTCACCTGAGACCTCCTAGGACCCATCCACACCATCCTACATCCTCTCAAGTACCAAAACTACCCTCCAACATCGCATATTCGCCGCCACACTCACACATAATAAATTACATGCATGTCAATTTCACATAAAAATATATAAAAATCCAAAAATATGTTCTTTGGTTATTTACTTCTAGAAATAGCATAGTTAGATGTTTTTTACCTCTTTGAGTAGGTAATGGTATTCCTTTCATGGTTTTCATAGTGCTCTCTGAAAAAGTAGAATTAGTTGGTTGATTAGGGTTTACTAGGCTTGCTTTACATTTCAGTCTTTCTCCTTTCTGCAATTAGAATAGCATTTGTAGAGTAATATTTCTTTCCTTCCATCACATATAGAGCTTATTCTAGAATCCATACAAGTTGGCTTGAGCTCCTAGTGATCTCGCGCTAGCTGACCAAGTGACAACCTACAGTGAGAACTAGTACTTGTGCATACACACCGACGCTTCCAAGTTTGTTACGAACTACCGGGTTGATAAGAGTAAAGTAGGCAGCCTAGGAGTTGCAACATTATTTCTGCAATACTGGTGCTCACTAATTACCCTGCTTGGTAGAAGGGAGGCCTGACATATAGTTAATGGAGATAGATTCCGACGGTTGGTTGAGAGTAGGCAGAAGAGTGTACATGCCTTGGTTCTTCATGGTTGGCTTGGCAATGGTGCAAGCATTGCAAGATCTGATATATTTCCAAACATCTAGTTGGTGTTTGGGGAAATAAAATTACTTTTGTAATACAACCACAATTTTCTCCACACCAAAGTGTCTCATGACTTGACTATAGTGCACCTCCCAAATCACTTGAAGGAACACAAATGTGGCCTAGGTAGCATAATAATACATCCTGGAGGTGGAAACTAGGAAGTTACGTTGCATTTACTAGCATCTGGTATGTGGAGGCAAACTCTGGATCATTTTTTTATAGTTGCGGTCATCCATAGGTTTCATGGCCACAGGTATTGAGAACAATAGACAGTGTTGTAACTGGGGGTCGGCCGAGGAAGTCTGAAACATTATTGGTGCTGCCCTTTTTGTATTTAATGTTCAAGTGGAATTGTTGTAGATATGTAGACCACTTATGATGGTGATAGTTCTGCAACTTCCCTTGTGTCTCTATAAACTAAAGATGTTAGTGATCGGTTTGGATGACTATCTCCTTCCCCAGAATGTAATGCTTCCATTGCTGGCAAGCCTCCATGATGGTTTACATCTGTTTATCATATGTGGGGTACTTCCGAATTGTATCAGAAAGTGTCTCACTATGATAGGCCACTGGATGTCTATGTTGAGTGAGGACTACACCAATAACATAGTCTCAGGCATCTGTCTCGATTTCAAATGAGTGTTGTAGGTTTGGCAGTGTGTGTGCTAGTGCAGAGTAGAGTTAGTGGTTCAACTAAATGAATGCCTTCTATAAGGAATTAGAACAATAAAACTTTTCTTTCGCATTTCCATTAGTAATCTGTCTCAAAGGCCAAGTGATATGGGAGAATCCCAACACGAACCTCTAATAAGAATTTGCAAGGCCCAAAAAGTTGCGAAGCTCCATTAGAGTAGTCAGGGTTATCGAATACTGAATGTCCTGGATCTTAGTTGGATCCACATGTATGCCTTACTTATTTATGATGTAACCCAAATATTGGACTTGGCTAATGCCAAATGTGAATTTTTCCAAGTTGGCACACAATTTATGTTGCCGAAGGTTTTGAAGGACTTGCCGAATGTGTTGCAAGTGTTCTTGCAAACTCTTGTTGAAGATGAGGATGTCATCCAAATAAAAAATGATGAATGACTTGGAGAAGGGCCACAAGATATCATCCATTAGCCTCATAAAAGTACCAAGGGCATAACCAACCATTTAAAAAATCCTTCCTTGGATTTGAAGGAGGTATTCCATCCATCTTTGGGCTCTATTGGAACCTGGTGATAGCCAGACTTTAGATCGATCTTCTTGAAATACATGCCCCCCTTGAGTTGGTCTAGAAGGTCATCAATCTATGGGATTGTATACCTATTCTTGACATTGATTTTGTTTAGAGCCTAATAATCAATGAAGAGCCTCTAGTTCCCACCCTTCTTCTGTACAAGTACAATTGGGCTCCCACAAGGCGAGGAACTTGGTCAGATGTGCCCTTCTTGTAGCAACTCCTAGATTTTCTGCTTGATATCTTCATTTTCTAGAATGGAGTGATGATATATCAGCCCATTAGGTAGAGGTGTTCTAAGAGTCAGATTGATTGAGTGCTTAACCCAACAGTGCAAGGGTACCCCTGTGGGTGAGGAGAATATGTCTTTGTATTCTTCCATGACTGTATCCACCTGCTTCTATTGCGTGGAGGAACCCTTTCCAGGGGCCATGGATGTGGCTACAATCTTCCCCTTACTTTGAGAGAAAATAAGAAAGAAAACAAATTTCCCAATCTGGTAGATGATCTTACAGCGTTGCTTAGTAGAGTTCAAAGAGATGGAGGTGGGGGGGCTACCTCTGGTATCCTGTATAAATTACTACTGAAAGAAATAATAGAAGAGTGAGGTCTAGACTCATATATAGCATGTCACTTCCACAGGTATGGTTTTCCTAATAATACGTCACGAACTTCAAGAGGAGAAAAATCACATAATACCTCATCCGTGAAGGGCTTGATACTATAGGGAAGGTGTTTGGTCAGTTTTACTAATTCCACAACCATTAATTATTAGCCGAGGTAAGTCTTCTTATTTCAAAGGTGTATGCATTATCTATGTTGATACATGTAACAACCAGGGGAAACAAAAAAGAAAAGATGTCATTGAATACAGTTGTAGGGATTAAAATACTCTTGCAGAATGGAAATTCAACTTGCAGAAATAGAAAAGCACACTGCAGGAATGGAATATACTTGCTAAGGAAAGAATCAGCACTTAATTAAATCTTTAGAATAAATATTGATGCACCATACACTATCAAGAATTAAATAACATAGAATTAATTTACCTATATAACAGCACATGGAGTAAATTTGAAAGTACAAATGTATTTATCCCACACTGAACATCTACAACGATATTAAGAAATCCACACTTAACACATAAAAGAAATAAATATTCTACCAACACTATGATCTCTACTAAAGAGGAAGACCCTTCCTCCCTAGCATGGTGTAGGAAGAAAATGGAAACTTAGTTAAAAACTCAACACAAGAATTTATGTAACATCACTAGATATGCATTGTATTAAGAATGACTGAAGAGTATAAGAATTAGAACATTGATACCTATGTCTTTTTGCCCATATATATCCTTACATGAGACTAGGCTCTCTTTATAAAGCCTTTTAAAAAGTCCTGAAATTGGAAAAATAAATCAGTCATGAGAATCTACGATTCCCATGTTGATTATGCTAACATAAGTAATTCAAAAAGATATAAATTGTTACAAGCTACTTAAATAAGCATCATTGTGGTTACACCACTCCTATCTAGACACATAGTTATAACCGCCCATATTTTCATTAATTTATATGGATTTTTGACAATTGTCTTTGAAAGTAACAACTACAGTCTTGACAATTTATGGTGTAACAACAACTTCATGGTGTAACAACAAAATATGAAAATCTGGGGTGTAACAACAACTTGAACTGTGTAGCAGCAAGGAATAACGTCAGTCATTCATCCATCGCCATCAGTAGCCATGGAAATACCTGAAAGAAAATTATTTTGAAGAACTCTTCCAAAGACACCCTAGTTCGTCATCCCAAAGAAATCATCGTTGCATTCAATATTTGGCAAAAAACAGCATAATAATATGTCAAATAAAAGATTGATTCTTTATCAGAGGGAGTGACATTATACTAGCGAGATTGCAGATTCAAATCAAGAAAAATGGCCAAAAATGGGGAAAAGGATGCCTGAAATATCATTAATAATTGCACCCAACATCTCCCCCCAACTAAAGCCACTGCATGACCTCATGCAGATTTTTCAAAATCTTCACTGTGCTCAGCTATTGTGACACTAGCATATTGTTGGTGAAGTCTTGTGAAATAATAAGCGCCAATAATGTCTTCCATCTTTCCTGTAGCCATGAGTAGACATAAGATTGTGTGTCCATGAATGCTCATCATGTCTATTCAGGTAGAAGTGATGCTGATAATTTTCAACTAGAAGCCAAATCAAAGGAAACTTGAATCTGAGCCCCATCCAAAAATCTCCCATCATTTTAACAATTCACACATATTCTGGGACTCGAGTAACAATAATTATGAAATTAGGGTATCCAAAGGGATCCAATGTCTCACTGCAAGCTTCCCGCCACTTCAGACTCTCAACCAATGCTCAACTTTTCAGTTGTTCATGGATATTAAAACAAAATCCAACAATCTCCCTCCTGTAGAGGGGAATTTGTTCTATCATGCTAGGGTTACTGAGAAATTTCTTAAATTCATGCCTCATAGTAGTGGCCATGCCCAGTTCTAATCTTACCATCAAGGTTTCCTTCTTTTCATTAAAATCAGATGATCTTGTGGAAAGGTGCTAGTGAATTTGATTGTTCATAAAAGATATGAAGGTCCGAAGATGCAAATCTCCAACATAAGGAGCGATATTTACAACCATCTGTAAAATAGAATTCTCAACAAATATATTATGTGAAAATAGTTTGCATAGCAAACTCGACTCATCAAAATTACATGAACAAAATATCATTAGAAAGGTGTTAGTGGAATTACTCTTGTAGGGTCTGTACTCATAAATAACTTTCAATTGGAAAAAATAATAAATTTCCCACAAGAAGATCAGATATGATGGAGATGGTGACCTACAACCTAAAAGGTTCAGGGCTAACTCATACATTTGACCTTTCTCCTTAGTCAGCCTCACAACCTCTTGTTGAAGTTATTGTCTCTATTTTTATTTCTCCATTTCAGCCTTCCTTATTTCCCACTTTACCCATTCTTTCATCAGTAATTATTCATCCCATTGATCTTTGAGGTTATGAATAACCTTATGGTGTTATTCTAAAGTGATCACTCCCGTTTTTAGGGAAATGGATATTTGTTTCCAATTCTGCAGTTCTGATATTAGCAAAACAATTTCTCACCACCATCCTACGTCAAGGTCTTGTGCAATTTCATGTGCGATAGTAGTGGCGGGTGTAACAACATCCTATGTTTTGAGTCATTCTCCCTCAGTTCTTGGTTCTTGTGTAACAATAGCTTCATTGACAGGTTTATGTGGAGTAACTCTCAATTCTTCTTCCCTAAAAAGCTCTACCTCAACTGTTGGCCCTGGTGTAATGGTAGCATCATGGTGAGCACCAATATTGTAGCAATAATGCTGCAACTCCTAGGGCTTCCTACTTTACTTTTATCAACCTAGTAGTTGGTAACAAACTTGGAAGCGACAGTGTTGTATGCACAAGTACTGGCTCATACTGCAGGTTGTCACTTGGTTATCTAGCATAAGATCACTAGGAGCTCAAGCCAGCTTCTATGAATTTCCAGAAGAAGCTTTTAACCATGATGAAAGAAAGCTAACTCTACAAAGTCTATTCTATTTGCAGAAAGAGAAAGAAGACTGAAATGTAAGGAAAACCCTAGCAAACCCTAATTTATCCAACTAACCCTACTTTTGCAGAAAAAGAGATAGAAATTGACGCGATGAGTGCCATTGACTACTAAAAAAAGTAAGTTACATTTATTCAAGCTACATTTAAAAAGAAATGAGAAGAAAACATCTTTTTGTGCTTTTGAGTGTTTTTATGTGAAATTATTATGCTTGCAATTTATTTGGTTGTGATTGTTCAGAGGTTTGGTGGTGAAGGAAGATGGACTTGGTTTTTTCAGAGGTGGAGGAAGGTGTGGAGAGGTCCTAAGAAGTCCCTAATACCCTTTTGAAGACTTACATTGCAATCGGATTTTGAAAATCGACTTACAAGGAATTCTATAGGAGGTTGTAGGGGATCTACAGGAGGATCTACAATAGGAGGCCGAAAGCTATTTTTGGAGGTTTTGAAGGTGAAAAAATGATGGGAAAGGGTAACTGAAGGCTAGATGAAGGTTTTGAGGTGTATGGAGCTTGTCAAGGAAGATCAAGAGGGAACATGATGGTTGAATTTGTTCAAATGGCAAGAGGGTAGCTTATGGAGAAACGTAGAAATTAGGGTAGATTGGCTAAATGTTGTGAATGACTTGGGAAATCTATGAGAAGTGAGCTGGTTCTAGCTTCTTTATGGATGTATGATGAGATGAGGTTCCCTGCAAGAGATCTACACATCTACTTACAAAAACTGATCCAAGAAAGGACTAACTATACCATGAAAACATAAATTTCTCTAGCTTGACATAATTTCTGACCTACAAACAGAAAATGTTGAACAGTAACCTTTGAATAGAAAGGCATCCAGAGAGATCTATTATAAAATAACAGGAAATGATCTAGGCAACTGAATCTGAAGCAATACATTAATCTTTCCAAATCAAGTCATCACACTAGAAATTGCATGCGAGAGAAAAACTGTGTTTTTAGTGGTAGCAGTAGTGCCTTGACCTCGAATCATAGTCCCAGAAAGGGAGAAAAGAGATCAGGGCCCGATGTTGGCCTTTCTGAATCTTAGTCTGTCACTGCATTAACCTACTTGAGCAACTAAAACAAAAACATCTATGCAAACCATCAAAAGCAACCTAATCTAAACAAAGTAAAATGAATCTATCTAACAGAAATTAACTCATGAACTAAAGCAAAAACATATAAGTACAAAGAAAGAGGTGCTGGGAAGCTTGGTTTGGGCCCTAACCCAAGAGCTTCAGCCCTCTGAAAGAGATCAGTGCTAGCTCAAAAACTGTTTCATCTCCATTATCAAAAGTAAAAGTCATATTACATGAACTGTCGACAAAAAGAAACTCGAAAATGTGTTGAACAAGTGCTGCAAAAAAGTGAAAAATTTGACTAATAACTGGCTAACCTACTGGGGCTCTAAGCCCCCTTAGTTATACAAATTGAGTCCTCCAACAGTCCTCCTAAAATCAAGGAGCTCGGCTTCCCAGAACTGGAGATAAAGAACAGTGCTTCTTTACTTGCTCGACTGCCCCTTGGATGCATAAATGTGGACCTTTGTGCTCTGAGTTGCTGATGGAGGATTCAAGGAAAGTGGTCATAAATGAAGGAGACACCCCCCTACAAATCCTCCCTATTTTCCTTGAGTATTTCCTGCCATTTGCTCATAAATCCCTTGAACTTGTCCAAAATTGACCAAAAGAATCTGCATAAAGCACACATTAGACTACATGGCAAAATGACTAACCCAATTCACTCTATTAGCATAAATATATTAAAAAACATGCAATAAACTAATGAGATTGGTGGATTAATTTGAATTAAGAGGCAAAATGAGCCCATATAATTACCCATTTCTGGGGCTCATCATCAACCCCATACTAAATGGGTTGCTCATTCTCTGAGCAACTGGTCTAACTCTTCATCCTTGATGGCTCTGATAGATTACGTGACATCCCATGCTTTTGATGTGATATCTTCCTCTCTATCATGGAATCCTTCCTTTCTATCCACCTCTTCCCACTTTTTCTGTTCTTCCTCCTCTTTTACTCCTTCGAGCATTCCTAGCAACAGTGGAGGACTGAATTTGAGGCCAATCTAATTGGCCTTCGAACTTTGCATAGAGCGCTTATATAGTGGCACTCTCCTCATGGCTTCCATCATCCTGTTTGGGCAGTGATACTCCCTGACCCATAGGCTATGTGGCAATGTGTCCCACCTTCTCATGCAGGCATGAATGCAGTCATCTCCAAACAATCTCTCCATGTCCTTGAAATGTGCAATAGCTTGGGCCTGCTTATCAACATAGTCGAGGACACTTTGAGGATTAGCTGCAAGGTGTTGGTGGGCATAGATGAGAGCCATGGGGTCTGTTGGTTCTGCTCTAACCATCAGGGGTTCATTCAGCTCTTTTGCCATCATTTTCTGGATTTCTTCTGCCCTTTTCTCTTCATGGCTCATCCAAGATGCCAGGGCCATCAGCTACAAGTCTCCTAACAAAACATTAGGATCCCATAAGTTCATATCAGTGAGTGCCATGTTGTGCAAGTAAAACTCTGCCAGCTTTGCTTTGTCCTCATCTGAACTGTGATCACATAGATCCATGAATTGGCCATAATCCTGAAAAGGTATTGCGGCCCTCTGGGCCAATGTCTTGATCTAAAATTCGAGCCACTGATCCTTGAGGTACACTGCATATGATTTGGCTGGCTGCTTGCACTGTAATGCCTCCATAGCCCAGCTAGCCATGTAGGCTAATTGGGCTTCCCTTTCCTATAGATGCCTTCTTAATATCGACACATCATTTTCTACCTGGGATTCCCTTTCCTATTGTTGTCTTATTAATGTCTCACTGTTTGCCTAGGGTTCCTCTTACTGATGCTATCTTTTTAAGATTGACAACTCATTTCCTCCCTTGGGTTCCCTTTCTTGCAGCTGCTTCTTTAACATTTCATTTTCTGCCTCCAATTGAGCTCTTCTAATGCTTTCTGTATGCCTGGCCATGCTCAATTCTTTGCCCATTTCCCTCAATTTGTTTTCCATGTGCCTAATGTCTTCCACCCCTCTTGATTTTGCAATCTGCATCCATGTATGGGTCCTTACTCTTTCCAAATATGGAACATTGAGTTTTCTGGATGCAGGAAGGTCCATGCCATATCTTAGTTCATGTAACAATCTGAAATGGTACCCATAAACTATGATGTATCTTCCTTCAAAAGAGATGTATTGCATGATCTGATAACTAACCTCATTCCATGGGTAAGCTATACTTGTTCTCCTGATGCTATTCTTATCCTCCACAAGATGTTCATTAGGCTAGAAAAAGGTCTTCTTGGTAACTTGACCCAGTGGTTTTTCTTCCTTGCTCCAGGGTAGTCCAAGTGGGAGACTTGTAATTCTGCTGATGAACTCTGGGGTGATTTCTATAGTTAGACCCCTGAAACTAACAGTGGCATGGGTTTTTGAGTGATGTTTTAAAGACAATAAAAATTCCTCTGTGACTTCATCATCATACCCATGCAAATTTTCAAGGAAAGGCACCCAATTTGCTCTAGTGAAGAGGTCTACCACTTCTGGATGTTCATGCAGCTTAGTTGAATTTAGAGGCTCCTTCCTCATAAAACCCCCTGTCATGATGTTCAGAGACTGCTGGAATATCTCAGGTGAGGAGGAAGGCAGCAAGTTTCAAACCCGAAAACAGAGGAACAGTTGAGGTTTTCTTTCTGGAACCAGAGAGGGAGTTTTCGTGTTCTTCCTTTTTAACAAAAACAAATTGCAACTTTCCTTCCTTCCAAACTCTGTTCTTAAACTTACATTACTTCTCGGTCTGTTTGAGGGAAACAATATCTTGAAAAATAGAGAGTATACAGGACAATGCTTTTTTCCTTTCACAAAATAAGTAGACTACCCAATGCAAGTTCACTTTTTTACAGGCTTAATTTTCTAGAGTTGCATCATCTCTTTACAGAGGAGAATACCACGAAGGAGAAAGAGACAGTATTTCAGTGCAAAGAGTAAATGGAGAAACTGTATATATATCTTTTAAAAACACAGGCAGTCTCTATTCTCACTTTCCTTCTCTTTTCAACTCAATAACGCGCTTGGAATCACACCACCTTTTGTATATATATGGAAATGCAGAGTGGGTTTTACTGAGCCTACCTTTTTCAGCCCGAAATTGTCCTAAAATCCTGATTTTTCCTCTGTGGTGCTGCTCATTGGCCTTCCTATAGAAAGGCTCTTGTAGGACTTCGTTTTCGCTCTTGTAGAGCTCAATAAGTGGAGGGGTTCAGAAACTGACAGAGAGCGACTATTTTAAGGCTCTAGAGGTGGTAGGTAGGTTGCTATAGCCGAGAGCTCGTCGACACAAATGAGAGCAAAGGTGGTGAAGGTGGTCGACTGTAGCATACTTAAGCTGACAGGAGTGTTCTGCGGTGACGAGATGAGGTGGCAGGAAGGGTACATTACCCTCATCAGGACCGTTGGTCCCTACTTCAGTGTCATGATGAAACTTTTATACTGCCTGTCGTAATTATTTCAATCATTCCCATTAGATGTTGTCACTACCTATTTTGAGATTTTTTCGAGTTGACTGAACACATGTGTTGATTACGCCCACTGAGTATTGTTTAAACTGGATGAGGGTGGCCAGTTAGCTAGCCACTGATCTTGTTTAATCACAACCATCTGACTTGTCCATGTAGTTTTTAAATTATACTCATGCAACAGAGGAACGGGTTTAGTCACTTACCTGTCAGTTGAGAATTGCATGCTACCATGCTATTGCATGCTCAGACTTTAGTGTTCTATCCATGGACTTTTGCTGCTGGCACCTGCGGCTTTTGAATTGGTGTCTTGGCTACCTTGTACTGGTGATCTCCAATTAGGACCGGGCTCCTTGCACTTTTTATACATCTGTGGCTGCACTAACCCTACCTCTGGAGCTCGATTTTTAAGGGGATCAACTACTACAGGAAACCTGCAGGATTTCCTGTAACTGCTTCTCCCTCTAAAACTTTTGCCTAAGGCTTGAGCAGGGACTAGAGAGGTAGCTAAGGAAGGTTCTGTCGGTCAAGGAAAAGTAGCTGGTATGCACTAGGTAAGAGATAAGTTAAGGATGCTACTAGTTTATTCTTCATTTTTTTTTTTGAAAAACAAAAGAAACAATATTTCTGTGTTTTCTATCCAGGAAAGAAAGAAGCGAGTGGAAATGCAGTGGTGCAGGTATGGAATGGAGAGTGAGGAGGCTGAATGGTGGTAGGGGGGTCCATAGGTCTTCTAAACAAGTTTCTAGCCCTTTGATCCTTTTCTTGACTTGATTTCTAGGTCTTTGTGATTTCTACAGGAGTCTCCTATAGAATGCACAGAGCCTCGAGTATGCATAGTTTTCCAGAACAAGTGATACCAGGGACTGGGAAAAGACAATAGTGATGGAGAAATGCTCTATAGGAGGTGTATTTGGCTCTGCCATGTCCCTTTTTCTTCTGTGGCCCTCTTGCAATCTGTAATGCATTCAAAAGAAGTAAATTTTTCTGTCCTATTTTTTTCCTTTTCTCTTTTTTTTTTTTTTTTAAGAAACAGTTGGGGCGCCTCCAGGAGGTTTTCACCCTCACTGCCTGCCCTAGGCACCTCCAAGGGGAGGTTTTCACCTAGGGATCTTTTATTCTCCTCATTTTTCTTTTCTGTTTTTTTTTTTTTTTAGGGTGTGGGTGGAGTGGAGGCAGAGATTTGTTCCACTACCAACATTGTTTTACCCAGATTCTCAATGAATTCTTGCTTGGAGAGGGGCTTCCTGTATATTTCCAACCTATACCCATTAATAATCATGGGGATGGCTTCTTCAACGATGGTCCTAATCAGAACTGAACCATTGTCATTGCACCTTTCTACTGTATACGATCTGAGCCATCTTGTCCTTAGTTTGCCCTTGAAATATTTATACCTTGAATCATACAGTAACACCCAATCTCCTTCCTGGAATTATTTCTCTTTGAGGTGTCTATCATGCCATATTTTCCTTTGAAGCTGGACTACCTCTGAGTGGAGAAGGGCCTGCAATCTTTGTTCATCCAATCCATTTAGATGGAGTAAGCTTTCCTTTTGTGCATGGCTGAGATCTAGGTCTAGCTGAGCTACCATCCTTAGTGTGTTATATTCAAATTCTATTGATAGCAAAGCCTTCTTCCTATAGACCAGTTCATAGGGTGTGAACCCTGTGGTGGACTTCTAAGTGGTGTTATAGGCCCAAGTGGCCTCAACCAATCAATTTCCCCAATCTTCCCTGCTGCTGTTCACTACATTGGTCAAAATCCCTTCCAAAGCTCTGTTAGTGACTTCCAGCTATCCATTTTCCTATGGATGGTAAGGGGTGGAAGTTCTATGACTAATTTTGTGATGTGTGAGTAGGTATTCAATCAGATTGAAGGTAAACTAACTCCCTTGATCTTTGACTAATTCCCTTAGAAATCCAAACTTGTAGAATATATTCTCTCTAAAAAACTCAGCTACTTTTTCTTCTGTTACTACCTTGATCACCTTTGTTTCTGCTCATTTTGTCAGATAATAAGTGCACACGATGATGTAAGATTTCTGCTTTGAAGGAGGGTTGACAGGACCCACAAAGTCCATGCCCCACTTCTCAAATGGCTCGAAAGTCACTTGAGGTTGTAGGGGCATCTCATCCCTTGGAGTAGGTTTCCCCATCCTTTGACACCGGTCACATTGGCTGATATATTGCCTTACATCTTGATGAAGAGTGGGCCAATAGTAACCTGCTTGCAGGATTTTGAAGGCAGTCCTCTTTGCTGTAAAATGGCCCCCACAGGGCCCATCATGACAGGTTAGGAGAATGTCAAAAACTTCCTCCTCCCTGACACATCTCCTCAAAACTTGATCTGGGCCAAGTTTGAAGAGATTTCCCCCAATCCAGGTGAAAGGGGCACTTTTCCTCACGATCTTTCTCTTCTCTTTTGAGGACAGGTGTGGCAGGAATTGTGCGGAAACCAAGTAATTTGCTATATCAGAAAACCATGAAGAGAGTAGTAAGATAGCAAATAGGTGTTCATCTGGAATTTGATCGTCCACCATTTCTTCTTCACCTGCAGGCAGATCTATTCTAGACAAAAAATCAGCAACAACATTTTCCTTACCTGGCTTATCAACAATGGTTAGATAAAATTGCTACAATAAAAGTAACCATCTAATAATGCGAGCATTTACATCTGGGTTGTTCATTAAATACCTAATTGCAGCATGATCAGTGTGTACAAATGTTTGATAGCTGGTGATATAGTGTTTGAACTTATTTAGGGAATGGACTACAGTTAGGAGCTCATTTTCGGTTATAGTGTAGTTTAATTCTGCCTTCGACAAGTTTTTACTTACAAAATATATGGCATAAGGCAGCTTCCCATCAAATTGCCCTAAGGCTGCTCCTATCACTTTGTTCGAGGCATCTGTATGAATGTGGAAGGGTACGGCCCAGTTTGGACCTCTCAAAATTGGGGCAATCACTAGTTTGCTTTTCAAGGTACCCAGATCTTCTTGACAGTTGTCAGTCCATATGAACTTAGCATCTTTTCCCAAAAGACCAAACAATGGAGAGGCTAGCTTACTAAAATCCTTAATGAATCTTCTATAATACCCTACTAAACCTAGGAAACTTTGAACATCTCTTACCGTTCGAGGAGGTGGGACCCTTTGGATGATGGAAATTTTGTTGGGGTCCACCTATAATCCTTGTTGAGAGATTGCATGACCTAGCACGATCCCTTTAGTCATCAGGAATTCACAATTTTCAAGACTGAGGGACAGGTTCATTTCAATACACTTGTCCAAAACTTTTCCCAGGTTAGACAAAGCTTCCTGGAAGTTAGAACCATACGAGGTAAAGTCATCCATATAGATTTCCACTGCATCATGAACCAGTTCAGCAAATGTACTTAATACTACTCTTTGGAAAGTGACGAGAGCATTGAACAATCCAAAAGGAAGGACCCGATATGCAAAGGTACCCCAAGGACAAGTGAAAGTGGTCTTATCTTGGTCTTCCGAGCTGATTTGGATCTGGTTGTACCCGCTAAACCCATCCAGGAAGGAGAAAAACTTCTTCCCTACCAGGCCATGTAACACTTGATCTATGAAAGCAAAAGGAAAATGGTCCTTCTTGGTGGCCTTGTTTAGTTCCTAATAATCGGTACAAATTCTCCACTTCCCATTTTTTTTGGCACTAGCACCAAAGGAGAGACCCATTCGCTGTTAGAGATAAGGATAGATGAATCTTGCATCCAATAACTTTTGCAGTTCTTCTTTGACAATGTCCTTAAGGGCTGGATTCATCCTCCTTTGAGGCTGCCTGACTAGTTTTCAATCTTCCTTAATGTAAATGTGATGAGTATAGACTGAAGGGTGCACTCCCTTCATCTGCTTATAGCTCCAAGCAAAAGCATCCAAGTGGTTCCTTAATAAGCTACATTGTTCTTTCTCCTGAGAGGTGGATAGGGATGAGTTGATTTTCAAGGTTCTTTCTGGGCCAAATTCCATATTCTTAACTTAGAGAGAGGTCGGATCAGCCACATAGAGATCAGCTAAAGGATTGGCTTGGGTTTCTTCTACCAGCTCTTCTAATGGTAACACACTGGGGGGTGGATTCTGAATCAAGTTTTCAATAAGATCATCCTCAGTTTGTCACCCCCCCCCCATGGTAGCTTCCACTGCACACAGTGGTGCAGAATAGACTTCATCCTCATTTTCCTCCTCCAACCAAAGAGGTAAATCATGTTCTAACAAAGGTTGGGCAGGAGGATATAGGACTAGCTGCTTGGACATATGCCCATTCTTGATTGTCATGTTCCCAGATCGACAACTAACGTAGGCATCTGCAGTAGCTAACCAGGGTCTTCCTAGGATGAGAGGATACCTAGTGAGCTTTGCCTTTGGTTGGAGAACCAGGAAATCAACAAGGTACTTCCAAGAATCGATGGAGACCATTACATCTTCCACAATCCCTTTAGGGGTCACGGTGGAGCGGTCTGCTAACTATAGTACTATTGTGGTCTTTCTCAGGGAGCCCTAAATGTTGAGCTTGAGCATAGTGTCCTTGGTCATAACATTAATGGAAACCCGTAGATCAATCAGGGTATGGGGGATTATGGTGCCATTGATGTGGACATCGACTACAGGGCTTTTAGGGTCTAGATATTTCAGACAGATTACCTACACCAACATTAGGTCGGACAGTTGTCTTATGACATCTATAGTTGGAGCATTTCTCTTGTGCCTGCCTGGGTGCCTGAAACACTTCTCCTTGATCATCTTGTTGTATATAGGAACATCCTTTATGGCTTGGAGAAGTGGTATCTTTACACATAATTGTTTCAATTCTCCCAGAAGTTCAGTTTCTTCTGGGGTAGGTTGTGTTGTTCCAGATAATCTCTCAGGAAAGGGTGGAGTGGCTTTTGGTTCACTTTCCTCTTTTTCTTCCTCATCCTCCTTAGGGGGAGGCTGGTTATCTGGGAGAACCTTCCTAGATCGTAGGTTAATCTCCTGAATCTCCACAGCATAGGTCGGGCATGATGGTTCCCCACTATATACCTGCTGGGCCTGTTTGTTATTCGGGTTCGGGTTCGGTTGAGCAGGTATTTGGGGTTTCCTTAGTGGAGCAGGAGGCAATGGTTGTGGTTGAGCAGGTGGTGGAGGCAAAAGAGCAAGAGGAGAGTTGTACTGGGGCCTCCACCCCTGATGAGGTGCATTCCACTGAGGCTGTGGCTGAGCATAAGAGTGAAATGAATGAGCAGTTGGTTGAGCATGGTATTGAGATGGATATGACCAAGGAGGGGGTGTGGACCAGGAAGGATGAGCAGGGGGACCCCAAGAAGGCATGGAAGTGACTTGATTGGGGTTGTAATATGTCTGGGATGTCCCTTGCATTCCCTGCTAGTAAGGTTTGGGCCCATGTGGCCTCCTCTAGTTCATGAAATAGAGTGGTTCAGTGGCTCCTTCAGCCCCCTGGTATGCAGCTTTAAGTCCGGGCAAGGAAGGGTACTGATTCATAGAATGGTCTTCTTCATAGATTGAACACACTTCTATAGAGTTCAATGGACATTCATTCCTAGGATGCCTTCTGGTGCACCTAGAACAAAAAATGGCCAAGGCCCTTTTTGCTTCTTCTTGTTTCCTTTTGATCTACAAGGTATCCATTTGCATGGCAAGAGTTTGCATCATCTCGCTCTTGAAATCTTCCAGCAGATTTTGAAATTCACCTCTAAGGGATGAACTAGATGAGGATCTACTGGCTAGGGGTTGACTTCCCCTACCTCTCTTTCTGGCTTCCCTAGAATGGTTTCTAAACACGGCCTTTATGTCTTCATAAGGTAGTTGGTAGATGTGCCCCCCAGCCAACAAATGGAGGGTATCTAGAAGGTTTTCCGGGACTCCTCTGAGTAGGACCAACTTTAGAGATTCGTGGTCAAGTGTGCATCTAGCCTTTTTATAACTGAGCTAAAACCTCTCTTCATAATATTCCAAGGATTCATTTCTTCCCATGGTTATTCGAAAGATTTCTTCCTTGGTATCCTTTGACCTACAGTAGTCCCGGTATTTGTTATTAAAGGCTTGCTGCGTCTGAGCCCAAGTTGTAATGCTGTTGCCAGGTAACCACATGAACCAACACAACGCTGCATCCTTGAGGGTAGAAGGAAATAGTTTCAACTTCTGCTCATCTTCTGCATAGTCATAGGTTCGACAGATAATAGCAAATTCAAACAAAAAGGTATCAGGATCTTCGGTAGTCAACCCATGGAAGTGAGGTAAGGCTGAAGGACTTATGTTATTCATTTTAGTGTCCCCATTGGTCTCTCAGATGGGAAAGGTACCCTCTACTCTTTCCCCATTCCCTCTAACGTTTCTGTTTTCAACCATGGTCTCAGGAGGGATGGTTTCTTCTTCTTCTGCTGCTATAGGATCTTCATATATCTCTGGAGGTTCACCTATAGGTTCTTTTGGATCACTGCCACCGAAGAAGAGAGAAGGGTGACTTTGTGATGTGGTGGGGGTGTTGGGTAGGAATTTTCCTGAATTATCTCTGTTCGTACGAGGCATGAATGGAAATCTCTTTTTTGGTGATTTTTTCTTCTTTTTAGCTTGTACCTGCAAAACGGAAATTGATTGAACAAATTGCAACTAACTAAAATGAACTTGCTGAATGAAATTGCAGAATTGAAATGAAAGCAAGGAAATGACTAATCTACTTTTGCTGAAATGGAAATTGTAGAATTGAAATGAAAGTGGGGAAATGAGTAATCTACTTTTGCTAGAATGGAAGTTGCAGAATTGAAAGAACTATTCTACTTTCGCTGAAATGGAAATTGCAAAATTGAAAGGACTAATCTACTTTTTCTGAAATGGAAATTGCATAATTGAAATGAAAGCAAGGAAAGGTAGAAATCGAAGGAAGAACTACTTTACTTTTGCTGAAATAAAATACTTAGCAGAATGTTGCAGTAAATAGAAGAAAGCAGTAATCACAAAATACTCTGATGCTTCCCCAGCAACAGCGCCAAAAAGTGGTGAGCACTAGTATTGAATCAATAACGCTGCAACTCCTGGGGCTGCCTACTTTACTTTTATCAATCTGGTAGCTCGTAACAAACTTGGAAGCGATAGTGCTATATGCACAAGTACTAGCTCTTACTGCAGGCTGTCACTTGGTTAGCTGGCACAAGATCGCTACGAGCTCAAGCTAGCTTCTATGAATTTCCAGAACAAGCTTTTTACCATGATGAAAGAAAGCTAACTCTGTAGAGGCTATTCTATTTGCATAAAGAGAAAGAAGACTAAAATGTAAGGCAAACCTTAGCAAACCCTTATTTATCCAACTAACCCTACTTTTGCAGAAAAAGAGATAGAAAATGATGCAATGAGTACCATTGACTACTGAAAAAGGTAAGTTACATTTATCCAAGCTACTTCTGAAAAGAAATGAGAAGAAAACATCTTTTTGTGCTTTTGAGTGTTTTTATGCGAAATTATTATGCTTGTAATTTATCTGGTTGTGATTTTGCAGAGGTTTGGTGGAAAAGGAAGATGGAATTGGTTTTTGTAGATTTGGAGGAATGTGTGGAGAGGTCCTAAAAAGCCCCTAGTACCCTTCTAAAGACTTCTATTGCAATCGGATTTCGAAAAACCACTTACAGGGAATTCAGCAGGACGCTGCAGGCGATCTACAAGAGGATCTACAAGAGGAGACTGAGAGCTATTTTTGGAGGTTTTGAAGGTGGAAAGAATGATGGGAAAGGGTAACTAAAGGCTAGATGAAGGTGTTGAGGTGTCTGGATCTTGTTAAGGAAGATCAAGAGTGAACATGATGGTTGGATTTGTTCAAATGGCAAGAGGGTAGCTTTTGGAGAAACATAGAAATTAGGGAAGATTGGTGAAATGTTGCGAATGACTTGGGAAATCTATGAGAAGTGAGCTGGTTCTAGCTGCTTTATGGATGTATGGTGAGCTGAGGTGTCCTGCAAGAGATCTACACATCTACTTACAAAAACTGATCAAAGAAAGGACTAACTATACCATGAAAACATAAATTTCTCTAGCTTGACCTAATTTCTAACCTACAAACAGAAAATGCTGAACAGTAACCTTTGAATAGAAAAGCATGCAGAGAGATCTATTGTAAAAGAACAGGAAATGATCTAGGAAACTGAATCTGAAGCAATACATTAATCTTTCCAAATCAAGTCATCACACTAGAAATTGCATGGGAGAGCAAAACTGTGTTTTTGGTGGCAGCAGTAGTGCCTTGACCTCAAATCATAGTCCCAAAAAGGGAGAAAGGAGATCAGGGCCTGCTATTGGCCTTTTTGAATCTTAGTCTATCACTGCATTAACCTACTTGAGCAACTGAAACAAAAACAACTATGCAAACCATCAAAAGCAACCTAATCTAAACAAAGTAAAATGAATCTATCTAACAGAAATTAACTCATGAACTAAGACAAAAACATATAAGTACAAAGAAATAGGTGTTGGGTAGCTTGGGTTGGGCCCTAACCCAAGAGCTTCAACCCTCTGAAAGAGATCAGTGCTGGCTCAAAAACTATTTCATCTCCATTATCAAAAGTAAAAGTCACATTACATGAACTGGCCACAAAAAGAAACTCGAAAATGAGCTGAACAAGTGTTGCACAAAAGTGTGAAAATTTGACTAATAATTGGCTAACCTACTGGGCTCTAAGCCCCCTCATTTATACAAATGGATTCCTCCAACGATCCTCATAAAATCAAGGAGCCCGGCTTCGCAGAACTGGAGATAAACAACAGTCCTTCTTTATTTGCTCAACTGCCCCTTGGATGCATCAATGTGGACCTTTGTGCTCCAAGTTGCTGATGGAGGATTCGAGGAAAGGGGTCATAAATGAAGGAGACACCCTCCTACAAATCCTCTTCCCTATTTTCCTCAAGTATTTGCTGCCATTTGCTCATAAATCCCTTGACTTTGTCCAAAATTGACCAAAAAAATCTGCATAAAGCACACGTTAGACTACATGGCAAAATGACTAACCCAATTCACTCTATTGGCATAAATATATTCAAAAACATGCAATAAACTAATGAGAATGGTGGATTATGTCAAATTAAGAGGCAAAATGAGCCCATATAATTATGCATTTCTAGGGCTCATCACATCGTTGACAAGTTCTTGTGTGTCATTTTCTTGGTTTAAAGTCATGGGGTGCTCTGTTTCAACTGCTGGTTCTTGTGTAACATCAACATTGTCAATGGGTTTCTGTGTGTCTGCCTCCCATGGTTCAGTTTGGGTTCCTTCAGAAACAATGTCTGCAATGCAGATCTTATACCTTGTTGTTTCCAAACCTTCTGCACATGCTATACATATAGGTCCCTAGGTGGTTTCTGATCCTAACTTATCAACTTCCTCAGCTAATGTCTCAAGACCTGGAACCTTCATTTTCAATTTTCTTCCCCCTAATTTTTGCTTTAATTTCATATTTTATGCTTCTAATTTCTCAATTTTAAGCAGTAGGGTTTGGGTTTCATCGTTACCAAGTGAAGAAGCATCTTCTTGTTTATCCTACCTCCTCTTATTCTATTTCTCCTTTTTCTCTTCCTACTCACCTTGCCTCTTCCTAGATGAAGGTGAGCTTTCTCACTTCTCCCTTGATGGCGAGGGTTCTAATTTATTCTTTGGTGGTGAGCATTCTGATTTATTCTTTGGTGGCGAGGGCGCTGGTTTCCTCTTTGGTGGTGAGGGTGTTGGTTTCTTTTTTGGTGGCGAGGGTGTTGGTTGAGTGAAAATCTTAACCCTTCTCTTTGGTATTTTTCCACCAATGGGTCTCTCAAGTGACCTTTTCTTGATTCTAACTCTTAAAGACTATCCTTGCTCCTTAGCTATGTTAGCTTTCCCTAGAGTATTTGTTGGAGTTTGAGCTTCTAATTTTCATGGGGCTTCTATCCTTTAACTAACAAAAAATTTCACAACTTTTTCCTTGGCACTCTAGAGCATCCATCACGATCAGCTTTATAATTCCATGGTTGGTAATCCAACTCTTTGGATGAGAGGCTACCTTTACTGCTATAACCATATATCTCAAATTTTCCAACATGAAATAGGGTAGATTTACCAATTTCCCATGTCGAAGATGGCTTAGTAACGAAAAATGATAGCTGAAGACTATTGTCGAGCACCCCTATCATATAATGTACTTAATGATAAATAGGGAGACATCACTCCATGGCTGAGGAAGGGAAAGGCAATCGATTCCTCTTCCTTTCTTAACCAATCGTTCTTCCCCTTGCAAAGATTCAGCTTTAAGACCAGGTTCATTAGCTTTCCAATTAGACCACCTCCTCCCCTAGGGTCAAAGTGTTGTTACTCTGGAAATTACTTCTTATGTGACATTGAGTCTCAGGCCTTTAACCTTTGTTTGATTTGGGTTTAAATTTCTAGCAAATTCGAGGGTAACGTTTTCATCTATCCCCATGAGTTGCTCAAAAAATTCAATCCATCATGCTTCCCTAAATATTTCATGTTATTTTGGGCATTTCTCCAAAGCTTCATTGGGATCTGGTTCATGTCTTGCTGTTGTTGCCCCCATCCTTCACTGTTACCAACCTCACACTAATTTCCACAACTAGTCCCCTCTGAATTTTTGCTATATTACCATCACAATTGCCGAAGAATGTGCAATGAGGGTGCAAATCCTATGTTGGGGCCGATAAGAAGGCGAAGCGGGGTATCAATTCATCATTAATTCGAAGGGTATGGAAATCTGACTTAGATATGATTTGAACTCATGTGGTGATCAATCATGCAAAGTGGTAATGACTAATGGATAATGTCACTTTAAATCGAGTTATGTCAGGGATCACGAAATGATTTGTCACCCCGCCCAACTTAAATGCAAAGGATGTCCTTGGCCACCAAAAACAAGGTGACTTATTAAATTATGATTGCCAAAGAAAGAAAAAAAATATTCCTTTTTCGAATGACCTTCCCAAGGGCTATTTGAGCGATGCCAATGGAAGAGTACTGGTGATGGTAATTGTTGGTGCAGACAGCTGCAACTATTTTTGTGCAATAATTATCTTCTTTAGACCAACTGTTACAGATGTAACAACAAAAGAATTCCTCCATTCTGGTTGAATAATGTTTGCAATAGTACTTTATTACAATAACATATTATTTTATGGTATTGCAATTTTGTGCCTAGCAAAGAATTGTCAATATAATAAAATGAAAAAAACGAGCTTGTAACGAGCATGTTGTTACATTTGTATCATAAATATCATGTTATTACAGAGATTATAAAAGGAAAAATGTTCGTCGGTCAGCATAAAGTGGTTTTCAACTGGCACAATTATCGACCTACGCCCCATAAGAGGTTTTCACACAGATTTATTCATTTATTATTATTATTATTTCTATTATTTTCTTCTTTTTATATATTTATTTTTTATTATATATTTTTGGTGTTTCAGTTCCCAACAAAATTTGGTATTCAGCTACTACAGTTATTGGATTTCAAGAATTTGATAGCACATGATAATTTTCCCCTCGTAATATAACTTTGAGATCAAATCATGTGACAATGTTGACAAATGAATCCTTCGAGGTAGGTTTATGATATAACCAAAGACGATGCCCATTGGAAAACAATGACACCTTGGCATTGTCTATGGTAACTAATCTCACAATCCTATTTTCAAAGACTATATCTACCTCGTAAGGACCTAGCCACCTATTATAGAGTTTCCCTTTGAAGTCTTTGAATCGTGAATCATATAGTAGATCCCAATCGCCTTTCTGAAACATCTTCTTTTTTATAAATTTTTCATGCCACTTAGCCCTTTGTTGCTGGATGATGTATGTTTGCTGAATGGTAGCTAGTTTCTTCTCATCAAGTTTATTTAGCTGATTTAACTAATGTTTCTAAGTTGTATTCAAATCTAGGTTCACTTGCAATGTTGTTCTGAGTGCTTTTACTTCAAACTTAATGGGCAATAATGGGTTTTTACCATACACCAATTTGTATGGTGAAAATCTAGTAGCAATTCTCCATGTAGTTCTATATACGCATAGTTCTTTTGGAAGTTTATCAACCGAGTTCCTCCAGTGGCTGGCTACAATCTTAGTGTGAATTCCTTCTATAACCTTATTGATGAGCCTAGGTATTGTAGCAAGAATGCTGCAACTCCCAGGGATACTAGCTTTACTTATCAACCCAAGGTTCGTACAAACTAGGAGGTGACTGTGCTATATACATAAGTAGAAGTGAAGGTACTGCCAATTGTCACTGTTCATCTGGCAAGAGACCCCATAGGTTCCAACCCAGACTTCTATAGGGTCAGAACAAGCTTGATTTTGATGGAAGGAGAGAAAAGCTATTCTAGGGGAGAGCTATTCTACTATAGAAATGAAGAAGAAAACATGCAAACCTAAATCACCATGACCTAATTAATCATGAAAATAAATAGTCTAAGAAAAATTGCTAAGTAACGCTAATCTAATGCTAACTATCTAAGTTGCAGGAGTAAAGTAGCAAAACTAGACTAAGGGGTCAGAAATGGAACTAGGCTAAGTTTGTGTATAAGCAGAAGAAGCGGTCAAAGGTCAAAATGGTGAAAAGAGGATGTAATGAGCAACAACGCATAAGGACCGTTGGATTATGTAGGTGAAGGGTAAATGAACAGTTGAGATTGGATAGTAGAAGGGTACGTAGGAAAATGGGTAGACATGGTGGACTAATGGGATGGACGGCTGGGATTATATCATGGAGGTGATTGCTAGATGAACGGCGGAGATCAGCCAAGCCAGTTGGTGATTGGGTGAAGCGACAACCATTGTATCAAGGGAAAGATCAATGATGGGGAGTTCAAGGTGATAAAGAGATTGGGTGATGCGACAGCTGTCAGATCTGGCAAGGTAGATCGACAGTGGAGATTGGAGCACGAAATGAAACGTGCAAAAATGACAAGCATGTTTGGAGGGCAGTAAGTTGTATCTGGCATGCGCTCAAAGTCGTAAATGGTTTTGTAGAATTTTTCGTGATTAGCCTCTTGGGCAGACACATAGCACAGGGAAACCACCCATTTCGTGTGCCCTCAGCTTTGTAACAGTCAGACCAAAATCCACGCATTATCACACGATGGCCGTCGGATATCACATGATGGGCATCGGATCTACTCAAGGCGGATCTACGATGGGGATGTGACCAAGAAAGTTGGTGAGTGGGTGTGTGACAGCTGTCGGATCTAACAAGGAAGATTGAAAATGTGGATTTAAAGGGAAAAAAGTCAAATGCGAAAAGTGGATTTGAGCGGTGATTAGCTGATTTGGCTTGTGAAAGGCATTTTAGTGGTAAAACCATTTTAAACATGAAGTATCAGCTCTTGTGGAAGCATTTCAGGGTGAAGGATAATGACAGTATGAGTGAGGTCTTTGGCAAAGGGTGAAGGGACAAATGACCAGGAAATGAGTGAATGATCATGAAATGAACCAAGCAATGATATGATGAACCACATGATTGAATTAAACGACAAACCCTATGAAAACCAAAACCTTGTGTTTTTTGGGTTTCTGCAGGGTTTCTTCCTCACATCATGGTCCCGGAGGGAGGAGGTGAGGCTGAGACACTTGTGAGCATCCTCATGGATCTTTTCTTTGCCAACCTGCTGATTAAATGAAAGAATAAATGGAATGAATTGAAACACAACGACTATGTTCTACCCTGCTATAATGGACTGCAACTATTCAAGCAAATGAATAGGAAACATGAAACTGCTTAAGTCAATGAGCAGGAAACCAGAAATCTGTGTTCAAACACTGTAATGAAAATGCATCTATTTAACCAAATCAATAATCAAACCATGCATCTATGCTACTGCTGTAATGGAAATGCACTGCTTAAGTTAATGAACAGAAAGCATGATTTTATGCTAGAATACAATACAAGAAAGAGGAGCTTTGGCTACTAGGATTGGGCCCTAA
The DNA here is from genome assembly GCA_031772625.1 of Pinus tabuliformis. Classification (NCBI taxonomy): domain Eukaryota; kingdom Viridiplantae; phylum Streptophyta; class Pinopsida; order Pinales; family Pinaceae; genus Pinus; species Pinus tabuliformis. Next base: position 1,569,325,593 of record CM062820.1, read on the forward strand.
CCCAAGAGCTTCAGCCCTCTAAGTTAACTCAGTGTTGGCTAAAATCAAAACTCATCTTCATTATCAAATAACTATATTACATCAAAACTGTTACAAAGTAGAAGTTCGAATCCCTGCTAATTGGCTCACTGACTCTCTAGCTTACTGGTAACTAGCTAAATATACTGAGGTCCTAAGCCTCTTTATTTATACATCTAAAGTCTCAACGACATCCCTCAAAATCAGGGATGTACAACTCCCAAATTAATGGTAACTTGTCCTTTCACTTTCACTAGCTTGGCTACCTTCTTGTAGGGAGGCTGCCTGTACTTCCACTTGCTTGGCTATCTTTTAGCACTCCTAATTTGGTTGTGTGTACTTTTAGCTAATGGAGTGATATTTGAATGGACGGGCAGTAAATAAGGAGGATTTACCTCTTGTAATTCTGCTTCATTGCCTCATCTAGGTTTTTACCAGGGTCTTTTACCATAGCTCCTTGCTTTTACCCTTTATCCCTACAGTTCCCTTGCTTTTATCCTTTATTCTTGCATTACATGCACATTAGACCACAAAGCAAAATATCCAACTCTAACTAATCTCATAAGAAAAATATAATCAAAAGTATGCAATAAGTTGTGAGAATAGTTGGTTTGACTAAGCTAGGAGGTGAATTAAGGCAAATTAATTCCCATATAATTACTCAATGATGAGACTCATCATCACCCCGCTACTTGTTATAGACAATTTTGTGCCTTGCAGCATCAGGCATGAATTGTCAATAATCCAAGGGATCCAAAGTCCCTAAACATGATGTTCCTACCCCTAGAGGAACAAGGTCAGCAAACCAACAGCTCTCAGATCAGTTCTCCACCTGAAAACACTCAAAAACAAGCAATCCTGAAATCAAAGCAGGTGCTCCACTAGGCTTATGCGCTGAAACTCAACTCCTCCATGGTGTACCTGCGTTGCAAAGCAAGTGGAACAAAGGCCACCTGCGCTGAGCGAGATGGGACAAGTGGCACACTGAGTCATTGCTCTGGAATCTTCCAAAAAATGACACTTGGATCAGGGATTTCGCCTTGTGATGAGTCAGAGGCTTTGTTTCTCCAAGTGGAAGCAAGGTTCTCCAAGTGGACTCAAGAACTGAAGATCAACTGAAGAGAGAGAGGACACAAGGCAGCCACACATCAGTTGCAAGCTGACTCATCCTTTCTCAATTCATCTATATTTTGAGCTCTCTCCTATGAGCTCAGGAGGCTGGAATTTTGTGTAAAGTAATGATATGTTGTTGGTTTCACTATAGAGCTATTGGGTGATTGCTTGAAGGAGGTGAAGAGGAGAAATTCTTTCTGCTGGGAGGTGTTGCTGGATTGGGGCCTTCAATGGTTGTAACTCTCTCAGAACCTTACTTCTTCATTAATAAAAGCTATTGAGGTTCTTCTATATGCACTTGTTTCAATGATATATTGTGATAATTGTATATTTGATTTATGCTAATCCTTGAATCAGTTATGATTGCATGCTTCTTGTAGTTTCCTTCTTTGTTATTTTGCAGGATCTCATTGTAGCCGGGCCAGCAAAAGAGCAGAGAGCTGGGAGCAAGCAGCCAAAGAGAAGAGTTTGGATTCGACATTAAGCGCAAGGCAACGGTTAGTGCATTTCCTCATTCTCTCTTGCTTTCGTAAAGAAGTAAACCTTAAGTAGTTTTCTTTACAGTTGTTGCTGAGGTACTATCACCCTTAGAGTGGGATAGGGTCATTCGAGTCGGATACTTTTCCCTACAACACTACTGAAAGTGTTCCTCATCCTCTGAGAAACTTAGTGGCTCTGGTAGCCTCTCTGACATCTCATTCTTTTGATGTGGTCTTTTATTTTTGTTTATAGTAGCTTGCTTTCCTTTCTTCTTCTTCCCACTGATATTCTTTGATCTTCAATCCATGTGGCAATGTTTCATCTCTTTTAGCAAGCATGTATATAATCATTTCTTATCAACCTAAACATATCCTCAAAATGTGTACTTCCATGCCCTTGGGTAGCAAGATATCTAAGTGTCAACTGAGGATTATTTGCAATTAAATTATGGGTGTTGATTAAGGCCATGGGATTTTGATTGTTCAGTTGCTTCTCTATCCCTAAAGCCGCTTAGCTATTTTGTTTCTTACTTATTGTTCTTGTTTATTTCAATGCCTTCTTCCTCTTCTGTTTCAACATCATGTTCCTTTGTATTAGTGTCTTATTTATCCATCTCATCCCCATCTAGCTCTACATCTGTTGTTTCTTGTTTTATCTCCTCCTTACTGACAGAAGGACTAACACCATAGATGAAGGTTTTGATGTCATCCTCTGCTGGCAAGTCATTGAAGACTGTCCATGTTATAGGGATCCTGAGGTTTTGGATGGCATAGCCTTTTTAGAGGAAATTGGCCACCTCTTTACTTACAAACCAACTAACTCTTAACCTTTACAACTTTCGATCAAATGATGCAGATGAGTGAGTGAGTATGATACTTACCTGTGGCCTTAATGCCACACTGCAAGTGTCAAATATTATAGGTGCTACTGATGATCATTCTTCTTCCTCCTCTACTATCTACTGATGGTGTCTATGACTGCAGATCAGATGTTGTTGTTGTTGTTGTATGGTCATCTTTATGCCTCTTCTGTTGTCTGTTGTACAGAGGGAGTAGGAGCGTGTGTGAAGGCAGGGATGATGGTAATGGATGAGGTGATGCTGTGGAAAACAAAATATTCACCTAAATTGAAGCAATGAAGTGAAAAATAATGGAACTAATTGAGGGGTGCATGGTAAGGAGTGGAGGTGATGAGTACATGTGAGGCAGGACTCCCTTTTGATCTTCTCTTTTCTCCCTAATTCATCTACCTGCAAAACATTTACTTTTTTCCTTTTTTTTTCCCTTTACTATTATATTTTTCAAAAACACCTAGGTTGCCTCAGAGAGGTTTTCACCCTAGGTATCTGCCCTGGGCCCCTCAAGGAAGGTTTTCACTGAAGGATCTTCTTTTTATTTCCATTTTTCTCATCCTTGGGCTGCCTCATGGAGTTTTTCAACCCAAAGTGATGAGCCCCATAAATGGGTAATTATATGGGCTCATTTTGCCTCCTAACTTAGCTTAATCCACCATTCTCATTAGTTTATTGCATGTTATTTATTATATTTATGCTAATAGAGTGAGTTGGGTTGGTCATTATGCCTTGAAGTCTAATGTGTGCTTAAAGCAAATTTTTGGTCAATTTTGGAGATAAAGTCAAAGATTTAATGAACATTTGGAAGCAAATATTCGAAGAAGGCAAGGGGGAGGATTTATACGAGGGTGTCCCCCTCATTTATGACTTCCTACTTCGAATTCTCCTTTTGAAAGCTTGGAGCACAAGCAGCCACATTAATGCACCAAGGAGGCAGCCAAACAAGTGGAGAATAACTACTGTCTATCTCAAGTTTTTGGAGCCAAGCCTCCCTGACTTTAAGGGAGCTATTGGGAGCTCTATTTTTATAAGTAGAGAGGCCTAGGGACTCATTAGGTTGTTGAATATTAGTCAAATTTTCAAACTTTTGTCGCAGTTTTGCTCTGCTCAACTTTGAGCTTACTTTTGTGGACAGTTTCATGTAATCTTACTATTATTTTGATAATGAAGATGAGATTGTTTTTGAGCTAGCACTAAGTCACCTCAGAGGGTTGAAGCTCTTGGGTTAGGGCCCAATCTAAGAAGCCAAGCACCTCTTGTCTTGTACTTTTATGTTTCATTCTAGTTTATGAATTAGTTGTTGTTAGATAAATTTCTCTCTTGATTGAGAATAGGTTGCTTTTGGTGATTTAGAAGGTTGTTTCCATTTTAGCTTTCTATAGAAGGTTGAACAGTGATAGGAAAAAGATACAAAAAGGCCATCAACAGAGCCTTGGCCTCCTTTCCTCCCTCTCAGACCATGAACTGAGGACAAGACCCTCTTGCTGCCACAAAAACACAAATCTACCTTTTCCATAGGATTTCTAGTGTTGCAGTTTGTTAGAAGGTTAATGCCTTGTTGTAGATCCATTTTACCATGCTCATTTCTGTCTTTACAATAAATTTCCTTCCATGTTTTCTTTCCATATAGCATTGTTCAGCATTTACATTCTTAGATCAGAATTTACACTAGCTTGATGAACAATTCTTTTTTAGTGTAGCTAGTTTCTTTGCTTGCTTAGTCTCAGTGTTTGATTTTTAGTTCTCTTGTAGTACATCTATGTTGACAATAATTCAGCCAATCGGCCATCACTATCTCTCTTTGATCTATGTTCCACAGGTCATCCAATGTCCCTGACAAAGCTGCCGTAATTTTCTGCACTTTTCTCATAAACTTTCCTCTCTTTCTTCGAACAAGTCCAACCATCTTTCTCTTCCCTAATTCTTCTTAATGAACCCTAGACAGCTTAACACATCCTCCTAGCCATCAGATACCCTTTCCACCCATTTTCCTACCTTCAGAACCCTCTAAAACAGCTCTCGGCATCCTCTTGTAGACCTCCTATAGATCCCCTGTAGCCTCCTGTAGATTTTCCAGTAGGTGACTTTTTGAAGTTCGATTGTAGGGAAAGCCTCCAGAAGGCCACTAGTGGCCTCCTAGGACCCCTCCACACCTTCCTACACATCTGAAAACTCCGAAGTCTCCCTCCGTCACTACCTAATCGCTGCCACATTTACAAACAAATCAATTACATGGATGACAATTTCACCTAAAAGTACATAAAAATCCAAAAAGATGTTTTTTGCTTATTTACTTCTAGAAATAGCTTGAGTAGATGTTTTTTACTTCCTGAGTAGGTAGTATCATTCATTTCATGGTTTTTCATCTCTCTTTCTGCAAAAGTAGGATTAGCTGGTTAAATAGGGTTTGCTAGGTTTCCTTTACATTTCAGTCTTCTTTTCCTTTCTGCAAGTAGATTAGCCTCTGTAGAGTAAGTTTTCCTTTCTTTCATCACATATATAACTTCTTCTGGAATCCATAGAAGTTGGCTTGAGCTCCTAGTGATCTTGCGCCAGCTGACCAAGTGAGAGCATACAGTAAGAACTAGTACTTGTGGATACAACATCGTTTCTTCCAAGTTTGTTACAAACTACCGAGTTGATAAAAGTAAAGTAGGAAGCCTAGGAGTTGCCGCATTATTGCTGCAATACTAGTGCGCACCACTTTTTTTTGGGCCCATTGCCGGGGAATCATCAGAGTGTTTTGTGATTACTGCTTTTCTTCTATATCCTTCTGCAACATTCTGCTAAGTAGTTTATTTCAGCAAAAGTAGAGTGGTTGTTTCTTTCAATTTCTGCATTTCCTTAATTTCATTTCAATTCTGCAATTTCCATTTCAGCAAAAGTAGATTATTCATTCCCTTGCTTCCATTTCAGTAAAAGTAGATTAGTCATTTCCTTGCTTCCATTTCAATTCTGTGATTTCCATTCGAACAATAGTAGATTAGTCATTTCCTTGCTTTGATCTCAATTCTGTAATTTCCATTTCAGTAAGTTCATTTCAGTTAGTTGCAATTTGTTTGTTCAACCAAATTCAGTTTTGCAGGTACAAGCAGAAAAAAAGAAAAAACCACCCAAAAAGAGATTTCCTTTCATGCCTCGTAGGAACAAAGATAATTCAAGAAAATTCTTGCCCAACACCCCCACCACATCACATAGCCACCCTTCTCTCTTCTTCGGTGGCAATGATCAAGAAGAACCTTTAGGTGAACAACCAAAGATATTTGAAGAACCTATAGGGGAAGAAGAAGAAGAAAACATCCCTCCTGCGATGATGGTTGAAAATAGAAATGCTAGGGGGAATGGAGAAAGAGTAGAGGGTACCTTTCCCATCTGAGAGACCAATGGGTACATTAAAATGAAGAACATAAGCCCTTCAGCCCTACCTCACTTTCATGGATTGACTACAAAAGATCCTGACACCTTTTTGTTTAAGTTTGCTATTATTTATCGAACCTATGACTATGCAGATTATGAACAAAAGTTGAAACTATTTCCTTCTACCCTCAAGGATGTAGCATTGCACTGGCTCATGGGGTTACTTGGAAATAGCATCAAAACTTGGGCCCAGATGTAGCAGGCCTCTAATAACAAATATTGAGACTACTGTAGGTCAAAAGACACCAAGGAAGGAATCTTTCGAATGACCATGGGAAGTGATGAATCATTGGAAGATTATGAAGAGAGGTTCCACCTGAGTTATAAAAGGGCCAGGTTCACACTTGACCCTGAATCTCTGAAGTTGGTCCTGCTCAGGGGAATTCTGGAAGACCTTCTAGACACCCTCCATCTACTGGCTGGAGGAGACATCTACCAACTACCTTATGAAGATATAAAGATTGTTTTTAGAAACCATTCTAGGGCAGCCAAAAAGAGAGGTAGGGCGAGTCAACCCACGACCAGTACCTCCTCATCCAGTTCATCCCTCAAAGGTGAACTTGGAAACATGATGGGAGACTTCAAGAGTGAGATGCTGTAGACTCTTTCCATGCAAATGGATACCTTGCATATCAAAAGGAAACAAGAGGAAGCAGAGAGGGCTTTGGCCATTTTTTGTCCTAGGTGCACTAGAAGGCATCCTAGGAACGAATGTCCATTGAACTCTATAGAGGTTTGTTCAATCTGTGAAGAAGATCATTCTACAGATAAGTGCCCTTCCTTGCCCGGACTTAAAGCTGTATACCAAGGGGCCAAAGGAGCCATTGAACCACTCTATTTCATGAACCAAAGGAGACTGCATGGACCTAGACCATACCAACAGGGGATGCAAGGGACATCTCAGGCATATTACAACCCCAACCAAGCCACTTCCATACCTTATTGGGGCCCTCCTGCTCATCCTTCCTAGTCCACACCTCCTCCTAAGTCCTATCCATCTCAATATCATGCTCAACCAGCTGCTCATGCATTTCAATCCTATGCTCAGCCACAACCTCAGTTGAATGCATCTCATCAGGGGTGGAGGCCCCAGTACAACTCTCCTCCCGCTATTTTTCCTCCACCACCTGCTCAACCACAACCATTGCCTCCTGCTCCACCAAGGCAACCCCAAACGCCTGCTCAACTGAACCCAAACCCGAACAACAGATAGGACCAACAAGTATATAGTGGGGAACCATCGTGCCCAACTTATGCTATGGAGATTCAGGAGATTAACCTCCGATCTAGGAAGGTTCTCCCAGATAGCCCGCCTTCCCCTCAAGAGGTTGAGGAAGATAAAGGGGAAAGTGAACCAAAAGAAATTCCAACCTTTCCTGAGAGATTATTCAGGGCAACACAACCCATCCCAAAAGAAACTAAACTTCTAGGAGAATTGAAATAGTTATGTGTAAAGATACCACTCCTCCAAGCCATAAAGGATGTGCCTATATACAATAACATGATCAAAGAGAAGTGCTTCAGGCATCCAAGTAGGCACAAGAGTGATGCCCCAACCATCAATGTCATAGGATAATTTTTCGACCTAATATTGGGGCAGGTAATTTGTCCAAAATATCTAGACCCTGGAAGCCCAGTAGTTGATGTCCACATCAATGGAACCATGATCCCACATACCTTGATTGATCTGGGAGTTGCCATTAATGTGATGACAAAGGACACCATGCTCAGACTCAACCTTCAGGGCTCCTAAAGAAAGACCATGACAATACTGCGGCTAGCAGACTACTCCACCATGGCCCCTGAAGGGATTGTGGAGGATGTGATGGTCCCCATTGATTCTTGGGAGTACCCTGCTGATTTCTTAGTTCTCCAGTTGAAGGCAAAAGCTCACTGGGTATCCTCTCATCCTAGGATGACCCTGGTTGGCCACTACTGATGCTTACATCAGTTGTCGGGTTAGGAACATGACCATCAAGAATGGGCATATGTCCAAGCAGCTAATCATATACCCTCCTGCCCAACCCATGCTAGAACATGATCTATCTCTCTAGTTGGAAGAGGAGGGTGAGGATGAAGCCTAATCTACACCACTATGTGCAATAGAAACTATCATGTGGGGGGGAAGCCACAAAATGAGGATGATATCATTGAAAATTTAATTCAAAATCCACCTCGCAGAATTTTTCCATTAGAAGATCTAGTGAAAGAAACCCAAGACAATCCCTCAACTGATCTCTATGTGGCTGACTTGACCTCTCTCTATGCTAAGAATATAGAGTTTGGCCCAGAAAGAACCTTGAAAATAAACTCATCCCTATCCACTTCCCAAGAGAAGGAACTGTGCAGCTTATTGAGAAAACATTTAGATGCCTTCGCTTGGAGTTATAAGGAGATGAAGGGAGTGCACCCCTTAGTTTGTACTCATCCCATATACATTAAGGAAGATTGCGAACTGGTCAGGCAACCTCAAAGGAGGATGAATCCAACCCTTAAAGACATTTTTAAGGAAGAATTTCAAAAATTACTTGATGTAGGATTCATCTACCCCATCTATGGCAATGAATGGGTCTCTCCTTTGGTGCTAGTGCCAAAGAAAAATGGTAAGTGGAGAATCTGTGTCGATTATCGAGAACTAAACAAGGCCACTAAAAAGGACCATTTTCCTTTGCCTTTCATAGATCAAGTGTTAGATGGTCTTGCGGGGAAAAAGTAATTTTCCTTCCTATATGGGTTTAGCGGGTACAATCATATTCAAATCAGCCTGGAATACCAAGATAAGACCACTTTCACTTGTCCTTGGGGTACCATTGCATACTGGGTCCTTCCTTTTGGTTTGTGCAATGCTCCAGCCACTTTCTAGAGAGCAGTACTGAGTATATTTTTTGAATTGGTTCATGATGCAGTGAAAATATATATGGATGATTTTACTCCTTATGGTTCTAACTTTCAGGAAGATTTATCTAACCTAGGAAAAGTTTTGGACAAGTGTATTGAAATGAACCTATCCCTCAGTCCAGAAAAATGTGAATTTTTTATGACTGAAGGGATTGTGCTAGGTCATGCAATCTTTCAACAAGGATTGCAGGTGAACCCCAACAAAATTTCCATCATCCAAAGGGTCCCACCTCCTCAAAAGGTGAGAGATGTCCGAAGTTTCCTAGGTTTAGCAGGATATTAGAGAAGATTCATTAAAGATTTCAGTAAGTTAGCCTCTCCATTTCTTGGTATTTTGGGAAAATATGTCAAGTTCATATGGACTGAAAAATGTCAAGAAGCCCTAGATACCTTGAAAGGCAAACTTATGACTACCCTAATTTTGAGAGGCCCAAACTGGGCCCTACCTTTCCACATTCACACCGATGCCTCAAACAAAGCAATAGGAGTAGCCTTGGGACAAATTGATGAAAAGTTACCTTATGCCATATACTTTATAAGTAAAAATTTGTCTAATGTACAGTTAAACTATACGGTGACTGAGAAGGAGCTCCTAGCTATAGTGCATTCCTTAAATAAATTCAGACATTACATCATAGGCTATCAAACCTTTGTACACACTGATCATGCTACAATTAGGTATTTAATGAATAAACCAAATGTAAATGCTTGCAATATTTATATGGTTGCTTTTGCTGCAGCAGTTTGATTTAACCATTGTTGATAAGCCTGGTAAAGAAAATTTCATTGCTGACTTTTTGTCTAGAGTCAATTGCCTGCAGGTGAAGAAGGAATGGTGGATGATCAAATGCTGGATGAACAACTATTTGCTATCTCAGTACTCTCTTGCTGATATAGCAAATTACTTGGTTTCAGCACAGTTCCCACCACACCTGTCCTCAAAAGAGAAGAGCAAGATCGTGAGGAAAAGTGCCCCTTTCACTTGGATTGGGGGCAATCTCTTCAAACTTGGCCTTGATAAGATCTTGAGAAGATGTGTCAAGAAGGAGGAATTTTTTGACAATCTCCTAACCTTCCATGACAGGCCTTGTGGAGGCCATTTTGCAGCAAAGAGGACTACCTTCAAAATCTTGCAAGCAGGCTACATTTAGCCTACTCTTCGTCAAGATGTGAAGAGATATACCAGCCAATGTGATCGGTGCCAAAGGATGGGGAAACCTACTCCAAAGGATGAGATGCCCATGCAACCTCAAGTGACCTTTGAGCCATTTGGGAAGTGGGGCATGGACTTTGTGGGTCCTATCAACCCTCCTTCAAAACATAGGCAATACATCATTGTGTGCACTGATTATCTGACAAAATGGGTAGATACCAAAGCAATCAAGGCAGCAACAGAACTAGTATCCAAGAGAACTAGTCACAGATCAAGGTAGTCAGTTCACTTCCAATTTGATTGAAGACCTGCTCACACATCATAAAATCAAGCACAAGACTTCCACCCCTTACCATCCACAAGCCAATAGATAGGTGGAAGTCACTAACAGAGCTTTGGAAGGAATTCTGACCAAGGTAGTGAGCAGCAACAAAAAAGATTGGGCGGATAGACTAGTTGAGGCCACCTGGGCCTACAACACAACATGGAAGACAAGCACAAGGATCACACACTATGAAATGGTCTATGGGAAGAAGGCTTTGCTATCAATAGAATTTGAATACAATACACTAAGGATGGCAACTCAACTAGACCTAGACCTTAGCCATGCACAAAGGGAAAGGCTACTCCAGCTCAATGGATTGGATGAACAAAGATTGCAGGCCCTTCTCCACACAGAGGTAGTCTAACTTCGAAGGAAAATATGGCATGATTAAATAATCAAGGAGAAGCAATTCCAAGAGGGAGATTAGGCACTGCTCTATGACTCAAGATATAAAGACTTCAAAGGCAAGTAGAGGACAAGATGGCTGGGACCCTACACTGTGGAAAAATGCAATGACAATGGTTCAATTCTGATCAGAACCATTGATGAGGAAGCCATCCCCATGCTTGTCAATGGACATCGGTTGAAAATTTACAGGAAGCCCCACTCCAAGCAATAGTTCATTAAAGATATGAATAAGATAGTGTTGGTAGTGGAGTAGGTCTTAGCCTCCACTCTACCCACTCACCGAAGAAGCATAAAAAAGAAAAAATAATGACTCAAGTGAAAACCTCCATGGGGCGCTTGAGTCCCATTAGTGGGTTGAAAACCTCTTTTGAGGCGGCCCAATGACCAAAAAGACAAAAAAAGAGAGAGAATAAGATCCCTGGGTGAAAACCTCCCTTGGAGGCACCCAAGGCAGGTAATTAGGGTGAAAACCTCCTTGAGGTGCCCTAGTTGTCTTTCAAAAAAGAAAAAAATAGAGAAAAGAAGGAAGAGGAAATTGACTTTTAAAATGCATTGCAGGTTACAGGGGGACCACAGGAAGCAAGAGAAGATGTCAAAAAGCTTATTTCACCTCCTCCACACTCTTCTCCATCATTTCTGACCTTTCTTCCACCTCACTATGTGTTTTTTCCGAACACTATGTATCCTACAGGAGGCCCTGTGTGTTCTACAAGAGGCTCCTATAGAAATCACAAAGAGCTCGAAATGGGTTTTAAAAAATAGTTTGAGGAGATAGGACGTTTCATGAAGAGCATGTAGGCCCTCCTATAGCTATCCATCCTCTTAGCCATCCATTCCACACCTGCACCGCCTCACCATCATTGATTTCTTTCCTTCCTACTAAAAAAAAAAAAAAAAACACAGAAACCAGTTTTTAGAAGGAAAAAAATAAAAGGAACAGCACCTCCAAATCTCACCTGCAGCTTACCAAATACCTCTCCACCACCATCAGCATCTCTGGTAGCATCCTCATAGCTCCCAGCATAAGAACCAACTAAAATTTTCAAAGGGAGAAGCAGCTACACGAGCTCCTGTAGGATTTCCTGTAGCAGTTGATCCCCTTAAAATCAAGCCACAATAGCAAAATAGGTGCAGCCATAGGATTGAAGGGGACACTTGAAGCCAGATCCAACCAAAGGATACCTGCACGAAGCAAAAAATCCCACATCAGGGAGCAAAAAGCATATAGCAAAGGAGATACAGGCATGCAGCAACTGAAATACGAGCATGTAGCAGCAAAGGAACCAAGATGCACCACGGCACGAACATCCGACTTGCAGGTAAGTGTCTAACCCTCTCCTCTGTTACATCTGTGTAATTCAAAAATATTCATAAGCAAATGAGATGGTTAGGGTTGAGTGAGAAAAAGTAGCTTGTTAACTGGCCACCCTCATCCAGTTGGTTGCACTCATCTGGAGATGCCACCACACGTGTGCCTAGTCAACTCACAGAGTAGTGGAGGTTATACAAACTCCGATGAACCCCGATGCAATGATGGGAAGTGATTGTGGGAAAGAGTCATGAAGAGCCATGATGATAGAGCTATGGGGGCCAATGGCCTGAATCTAGCAACATACCTTTTTGCCAGCTCACCCTATCACCAGAAATATCTCAAAAAAGACATAAGTATTCCTCCTCGAAACTCCTTCGCCACCTTTTCTTCGATTTCGTCCTCGTCCACTTAGCTGCAACAAGATTTGTACCACCTCCATAACCTCGAAACCATCATTCTCTATCATTTATAGCCATCCATCTGCTATCGGCATTCTACAGGAGCAGTAATAGGTTCTACAGGAGCACCTACAGCTAGTTCTATAGGAGGGGCAGTAAGCAGTTTTTGAGAAGGAAACACGGGGTTTTTGCTCAATTTTTGGCTTGAAGAGGTAGGTTCTATACAGACCCACCTCGAATATTAATATGTGCGAGAAATGATACAATCTTAAAGAGAGATTAAGCCTGTATAAGGAGAGGAATTCCATAACAACAATTCTGCCTGTTTTCTTAAAAAAAAAAAATTACAGTTTTTCTCTATTTCCTATTTCTTCAAAAACATTTGTTTCCATCTCTACCTGGGGCGTTCCAAAAGGGTATAAACAAAATGACAGGGGGATTCATGAGGAAGGAACCCACAAATTCAGTCAGGCTCCATGAACATCTCGAGGTGGTAGCCATTTTCACCAGAGCAAATTGGATGCCATTTTTCGAAAAATTTCGAGGGTTTGATGAAGAAGTGGCTCAGGAGTTTTCCCTTGCTTTAATACCTCACTCAAAGACCCATGCCACAGTTACTTTCAGAGGTCTCACCCTAGAAATCACTGCAGAATTTATCAGTAGAGTTACCAGCCTTGCCCTTGGATTACCTTGAAGCAAAGATGTAAAGCCAATGGGACAAGTTTCCTAGAAAACCTTCTTCCAACCAAATGAACATCCTATAGAAGACAAATATGGCATTAGAAGAAAGAGCATACCGTACCCTTGGGATGAGGTCAGTTACCAAATCATCAAGTACATTTCTTGTGAAGGGATGTATAGCATAGTTGATGGCTACCATTTTAGACTTCTCCATGAGCTGAGATATGGCATGGACACTCCCACACCACAAAAACTCAGCATCCCCTATTTTCTCCTGCAGCCCCTCATAGACTCCAACAATAAGTTGAGGGAAGGAGGTCTAGATCAGTTGGCTCACCATGGGTTAATTAAACTATTGGTGGAAGAAGCCCTCCACACCTTCACAATTCCCATAGCATGGGAAATATTCAGAAACATGACAGCAGGAGATGATATAAAGGCCCTCACATACGATCACAGTACTTCTGAGAGTGAGGGGGAAGAGCAAAAAAGGGAAGAAGGGGAGGAAACTGAGGAACAAACAGAGGAGGAAGACACTAAAATAGATAAGGAGGAAACTAAACTAGAGGAGGAAAAAACCAAAACAGAGCAAGAGGAAACAAAAATAGCAGAGACTGAAACAAAGACAAAAGGAGAGGAAAAAGGGGCAGAAAAGACAAAAGTGTCTCCTGAGACCCTAGAAAGGGAGGAAGCAGCTGTTCTTGCTGCCCTCAGCACCCCAATTAAACCCAAACAAAAGAGGAAGAGGCGAACATCAATGTACATCAGGGCTAGGAGACCCTAACTAAGGTACAGGAGACCGAAAAACTTGAGAAAAGGATAGAATAATAGCCAAAGGGGAAGGAGGAAATAGTAGAGACCCAAGAACCTGACCCCCAGCCTAGTTTGGGCTCTTACTACAATCTTCTTGAGGGGGGGAAATCATTCCATAGAAATTTGCAGTCCCACTTTTCTTTGAGCTGGAGAAAGAAAGAATAAGGAGCCATAAATGGATGCAAATCGCCAAATCCAAGGGGGTAGAGGATATTGGCCACATGGAGAACCAGCTTAGAGAGATGGGCAGGGAATTAAGTGTTGTGAGACATAGGGAGGAAATCAGAAGGACTCACTTGGAAATAGAAAATGAACTGCTAAGAAGACAACTGCAAGAAAAGGAAACACAATTGGCATGCATGGCTAGCTGGTCTATGGAGGCACTACAGTGAAGAACACCAGCAAAATCATATGGAGTATAGCTCAAAGACCAGTGGCTACAGTTTCAGATCAAGACCTTGGCACAGAGAGACACAATGCCTTTTCAGGATTATAGATATTTCATGGACCTATTTGACCAAAGTTCAGCAGAAGACAAGGAAAATATAGTAGAGTTCTATTTGCATAACATGGCCCTCACTAATATGAACCTATGGGATCCCAATGCTAGGCTAGGGGACCTGCAGCTAATGGCCATGGCCTCATGGATGAATCATGAGGAGAAAAGGGCAATAGAAATCAAAAAGTTGATGGAGAAAGAGCAAAATGAACTCCTAATAATCATAGCTGAGCCATCAAACCCCATGGCTCTCATCAGTACATACCAGCTCCTTGCAAATAATCCTCAAAGTGCCCTTAAGTATATCAATGATCAGGCTCAGGCCATTGCACATTTTGAGGACATGGAAAGATTACTTGGAGATGACTGTATTCATGCTTGTATGAGGAGGTGGAATACACTGCCACACAACTTGCAAATAAGAGAGTATCACTCCCCAACAAGGATGAAAAAAGCATTAAGGAGAGCGCCACTATACAAGCACTCTATGCAGAGTTTGAAGGTCAATTGGGTTGGCCTCAAACTAAGTCCCCCACTGCTGCTAGGACTGCTAGAGGGTAGAAAAGAGGAAGAAGAACAAAATTAGTGGGAAGAAGTGGATAGAAAGGAAGGATTACATGACAAAGAAGAGGACTTCACATCAGAAGCATGGGATGTCAGGGTGGTCATTAGGGCCATCAAAGATGAGGAGATGGACTAGTTTCTCAAAGGATGAGTAACACATTCAATAGGGGGGTGATGATGCGCCCCATAAATGGATAATTATATGGGCTCATTTTGCATCCTAACTTAGCTTAATCCACCATTCTCATTATTTTATTTCATTTTTTGATTATATTTATGCTAATAGAGTGAGTTGGGTTGGTCATTATGCCTTGAAGTCTAATGTGTGCTTAATGCAGATTTTTGGTCAATTTTGGAGACAAAGTCAAAGATTTAATGAACATTTGGTAGAAAATATTCCAAGAAGACAAGGGAGAGGATTTATAGGAGGGTTTCCCCCTCATTTATGAATCCCTACTCTGAATTCTCCTTCAGAAATCTCGGAGCACAAGTAGCCACATCAATGCACCAAGGAGGCAGCCGAGCAAGTGGAAACTACTATCTATCTCAAGTTTTGGGAGCCAAGCCTCTTTGATTTTAAGGGACCTATTGGGAGCTCTAGTTTTATAAGTAGAGATGCCGAGGGCCTCATTAGGTTGTTGAATATTAGTCAAATTTTCTAACTTTTGTTGCAGTTTTTCTTTGCTCAACTTCGAGCTTACGTTTGTGGACACTTTCATGTAATCTTATTGTTATTTTGATAATGAAGATGAGATTTTTTTTGAGCCAGCACTGAGTCACCATAGAGGGCTGAAGCTCTTGGGTTAGGGCCCAATCCAAGCAGCCAAGCACCTCTTGTCTTGTACTTTTATGTTTCATTTCATTTTATGAATTAGTTGTTGTTAGATAAATTTCTTTCTTGATTAAGAATAGGATGCATTTGGTGATTTAGAAGGTTGTTTCCAGTTCAGTTTGCTGTAGCAGGTTGAACAGTGATAGGAAAAAGATACAAAAATGCCATCAATAGAGCCTTGGCCTCCTTTCCTCCCTCTAGGACCATGAACTGAGGCCAAGACCCTCTTGCTACCACAAAAACACAGATCTGCCTTTTCCATGGCATTTCTAGTGTTGGAGTTTATTAGAAGGTTAAACCTTTGTTGTGGATCCATTTCACCATGATCATTTATATCTTTACAATAAATTTCCTTCCATTTTTTCTTTCCATATAGCATTGTTCAGCATTTACATTCCTAGATCAAAATTTAGACTAGCTTGATGAATAGTTCCTTTTTAGTGTAGCTAGTTTCTTTGCTTTCTTAGTCTCAATGTTTGATTTTCAGTACTCTTGCAGTACATCTCTGCTCACAATAAGTTAGCCAATCAGCCATCACCATCTCTCTTTGATCTATGTTCCATAGGTCATCCAAGGTCCCTAACAAAGCTGCCATAATTTTCTGCACTTTCCTCATAAACTTTCCTCTCTTTCTTTGAATAAATCCAACCATCTTTCTCTTCTCTAATCCTTCTTGATCAACCATAGAAACCTTAACACATCCTCCTAGCCATCATCTACCCTTTCCACCTATTTTCCCACCTTTAGAACCTTCTAAAATAGCTCTCGGCATCCTCCTATAGACCTCTTGTAGATCCCATGCAACCTCCTGTAGATTTTCCTGTAGGTAAGTTTTTGAAGTCCGATTGCAAGGAAAGCCTCTAGAAGGCCACCAGAGGCCTCCTAGGACCCCTCCACACCTTCCTACACCTCTACAAACTCCAAAGTCACCCTCCATCGCCACCTAATCGCTACCACATTCACAAATAAATCAATTATATGCATGACAATTTCACCTAAAAATACATCAAAATCCAGAAAGATGGTTTTTTGTCATTTACTTCTAGAAATAGCTTGAATAGATGTTTTTTAATTCTTGAGTAGGTAATATCATTCATTTCATGGTTTTTCATCTCTCTTTTTGCAAAAGTAGGATTAGTTGGTTAAGTAGGGTTTGTTAGGTTTCCTTTACATTTTAGTCTTCTTTTCCTTTCTGCAAGTAGAGTAGCCTCTGTAGAGTAAACTTTCCTTTATTTCATCACATATAGAGCTTCTTCTAGAATCCATAGAAGTTGGCTTGAGCTCCTAGTGATCTTGCGCCAGTTGGCCAAGTGACAGCCTACAGTAAGAACTAGTACTTGTGCATACAACACCGTCGCTTCCACGTTTGTTACGAACTACCGGGTTGATAAAAGTAAAGTAGGAAGCCTAGGATTTGCCACATTATTGCTACAATAGTGGTGCTCACCACAAAGATGGGACTCAGGTGCCTCATGGAGTTTTTCACCTGAATCCTTATTTTGTTTTCTCTTTCTTTCTTTAGTGACCTGATGACGGAGGAGTTGAAACTTGCTCCACCATCATCACTGTCTTATTGATGCTATCAACGAACTCTTGTTTAGATGAAGGCCTCTTGTATAATTTCAATCTGTGTCCATTAATTAGTAATGGAATGGCTTCTTCATCTATAGTCCTGATTCACACTGAACCATTGTCATGGCATCTATCCACCACATATGGTCTGAGCCATCATGTTCTTAGCTTGCCCTTGAAGTCCTTGTACCTTGAATCATATAATAGTGCCCAATCTCCTTCTTGAAATAGCTTCTCCTTGATATGCTTCTCATGCCAGATCTTTCTATGGAGGTGAATTATCTCCGTATGGAGGAGGGCATGCATTCTGAATTCATTTAGGCCATTCAAATGGAACAACCTTTCCTTTTGTGCATGATTGAGATCTAAATCTAGTTGGGCTGCCATCCTTAATGTGTTATATTCAAATTCAATGGACAACAAAGCCTTTTCTCCATAGACTAGCTCATAGGGAGTGAATCCAGTGGTGGTCCTCCATGTTGTATTATAGGCCCAGGTGGCCTCAACTAGTCTCTCAGCCCATTCCTTTCTGTTGTTATTCACTACCTTGGTTAGGATGTTCTCCAGTGCTTTGTTGGTCAGCTCCACTTGCCCATTAGCTTGTGGATAATAAGGAGTGGAGGTCATATGTTTGATCTTGTGATGCTTGAGTAGTTCTTCGATCATGCTAGAGGTGTACTTAGTGCCTTGATCTATGACCAGTTCTCTAGGGTACCCAAATTTGTAGAATATATTTTCCCTTAGGAACTCAGCCACTTTTTCTCCCATTGCTATCTTGATTGCTTTGGTTTCTGCCCACTTAGTCAGATAATGAGCACACACAATGATGTGTTGTTTTTGGTTGGAAGGAGGGTTGATAGGCCCAATTGTTGGGTGTGGAGCCTGATTATCTTATGTATTCAAAGGTCTCAGCTGGATGTATACCCCAGGAAGATTGTACACCCCTCCACGAGGGGGGGTGCCGGGGGGACTTTTCCCTCCCACGGGGGTTCAGTGGGGCCCATCCCCCCGAGCTGGGGGGTCCGGGGGCTAGCAGTCCCCCAGCGGGGGTTTCAGGGGCAGCGCCCGTGAAGCTAAAAATAGATGTAAAATTGCCTTATAAAATGTTGTAATTTCGTAGTCAATCTAGGTCGTTTGTTAGGCAGAGATCTGACGGTAGAAGTTATGTTTAATTTAGGGTTTTGTTTCCCTAGAAGGCAACCCCTCACTATATATGAGGGAATTGTATTGCGTCTATATAATATCTGTATTCTGAGTGAGGAAAAGATAGGAGATTGAGAGTGAAGAGGGAGTTATAGCAGATCTGTTGTAGGTTGTATCTCTTCAGTTTGTTGGATAATATAATAAAAGAAGGACTGGCTGTTTCTCCATGGACATAGCCCAAACTGGGTGAACCACGCATATCTGTGTCTCTCTTGTTTTATGCATTTTCTTTGTTTACATTTCTACAATATATTATGTGTTCCATTTCTCTGTAATATTTAATTTTCTAACAACCAGTATTAGAGCTGAAGGTTTATTTGGCTGATAAACTCGTAGGAGAGAAGAGTTCCTGGTTCGAGTGGGAGCAATGGTGGAAGATGGTAGGTTTACGGTCAAAAAATACAATGGCCAAAACTACCAACTGTGGAAGATGCAGATGGAAGATTATTTGTATCAGAGAGATCTGTACCTACGATTGAGCAGAAAGACAAAGAAGCTGACGAGTATGATAGACACAGAATGGGGTATTCTCGATAGAAAGGCACTTGGAACAATATGGCTATGCCTAGTGGTGTCGGTAGCATTTAATATTTCAAAGGAAACGACAACAGAGGGTTTAATGTCGGCATTGGCTAACCTATATGAAAAACCCTCGGCCTCAAATAAGGTATTTCTTATGAAGCATTTATTTAATATGAAGATGTCAGGAGGTGGATCTGTTGCAGACCATTTAAATGATTTTAATACAGTTACAAGTCAGTTATGTTCTGTAGGGGTAAATTTTGATGATGAAGTTAGGGCTCTGTTATTTCTATGCTTATTGCCAAAAAGTTGGAATGGTTTAGTTATGGCCATTAGTAACTCTGTCTCTAGAGCTAGTACTTTAATGTTTGATGATGTTTTTAGTGCAATCCTTAGTGAGGAAATGCGACAGAAAAGCTTCGGTGTGACATTAGGTAATGCTTTGACTGCAGAGACTAGGGGAAGAAAAATGGAAAGAGGAAAGAGCCCTGGATATCACAGTAAGTCAAGAAAACGCAAATCAAGTCTAGATCGGGGATAGTGTGCTGGAAATGTGGGAAGAAAGGACACCTGAAGAAAGACTGCAAGTCTTGGAAGGGAAAAGAAGGAGACGCGCATCAAGAAACTAATCATGAAGTGAATGTAACAGGTGATGTGTTGCAAGATGCTTTGATTCTTTCATTAGAAAATATTATTGATGCCTGGGTGGTAGATTCAGGGGCCTCATTCCATCCCATGCCTGATAAGAAACATTTTCATGATTATGTTCAAGAAGATTTTGGATAGGTTCGATTGGGTGATGATAAACCCTGTAAAATCATTGGAATGGGTACAGTTTTCATAAAACAACAAAATGGAAATCAGTGGCTATTGAAGGAGGTAAGTCATGTTCCAAATCTGAAGAAAAATCTGATTTCAACAGGGAAGTTGGGAGGTGAAGGTTGCGTAACTACTTTCACAGATAAAACTTGGAAGGTCACTAAAGGATCTCTGGTAATAGCGAAAGGAGGAAAGGTTGGTACATTGTATTTATGCAATGGTATTTCTAATTCTGTTAATGCTTTAACCTCTACAAGAGAAGATACGACATTGTGGCATCATAGGCTCGGGCACATGAGTGAGAAGGGGATGCAGATTCTTCACTCAAGAAATTTGTCGCTAGGTTTGAAGCATGTTGATTTAAAATTCTGTGAGAATTGTGTTTATGGAAAATAGAAGAGAGTTAGATTCCTTAGAGTTGGGAAAGAAAAGAAGATCGAAAAATTAGAGCTTATGCATACGAATGTATGGGGACCTGCCCAGGTATCACCTCTTGGCGGCTCTCATTATTATGTTACTTTTATTGATGATGCAACCAGAAAAACCTAGATTTATTGTATTCGAAATAAATCTGATGTATTTGATACTTTCAGGAAATGGAATGCTTTGGTTGAAAATGAGACAGGAAAAAGGTTGAATTGTCTCAGATCAGACAATGGAGTTGAACATTGCAGCAAAGAGTTTGATAGGTATTGTTCTGAGAATGGAATTCACAGAGAGAAGACAATTCTAGGAACACCACAAGAAAATGGCATGTTAGAAAGGATGAATAGGACAATCATGGAGCATGCAAGGTGCATGAGATTGCATGCAGGATTTCATTTACAATTTTGGGCAGATGCTATAGATACTATTGTTTATCTAATAAATAGAGGGCATTCAACTTCCTTGGGTGGTGGTATTCCAGAGGAGGCATGGACAGGTAAAAAGGTAAACTACTCTTTTTTGAAGACTTTTGGTTGTGAAGCCTTTGTCCACATTAATAAAGAAAATAGAACAAAGCTTGAGGCAAAATCAAAGAAATGTACCTTTATTGGATATGGTGTTAATGATTTTGGTTATTGCTTTTATGATTATGAAAAACAAAAAATCATTAGGAGCAGAGATGTTATATTCAATGAAAAGGTTTTGCATAAGGATTAGCTACAGAAAAAGAAACAGGAAAAAGAAAATAGAGAATACATAGTCTTGATGATATCACAGGAAAAGTGATGGTGCCTGAAAATCATAATGATTAATAGCCAGAACGACAACCACAACAGCAACAAGCACTTCAAACACCTGAAAGTGGTGTTAGATCTACCAGGATAAGTAGACCCCCTAAACGATACTCTCCTTCATTATATTATGTATTGTTGACTGATTCTGGTGAACTAGAATGTTATGAAGAAGCAGTGCAGGTAGAAACCAAGAAGAAGTGGGAGCAAGCCATGAAAGAACAGATGGACTCCTTAGCACATAACCATACTTGGGACTTAGTCAGGTTGCCTGTAGGTAAAATAGCATTACAGAATAAATGGGTTTTCAAGTTGAAGGAAGAAGATGGAGGAAAACAGAGGTACAATGCTAGACTTGTGGTGAAGGGGTTTGCACAGAAGAAAGGTATTGATTTTGATGAAATATTTTCTCCTGTTGTTAAAATGACTTCAATCAGAACTATTTTAAGTCTAGTAGCAGCTGAAGATTTGCATCTTGAGTAGTTAGATGTAAAGCCAACCTTTCTCCATGGGGATTGGAGGAAGAGATATATATGCAGCAACCACAAGGATATGAGGTAAAAGGGAAGGAGAAACTAGTGTGCAGGTTGAAGAAGAGCTTGTATGGCTTAAAACAGGCTCCAAGGCAGTGGTATCTAAAATTTGATAGGTTTATGTCTAAACAAGGTTATACTAGATGTCACTCTGATCATTGTGTTTATCTCAGAAGGCAAAGTGATGGAAGCTATATTATATTGTTATTGTATGTAGATGACATGCTTGTTCCAGGTTCTAACATGCAGGAAATAAATGTGCTTAAAAGGAAATTGGCAAACTCATTTGCAATGAAGGATTTGGGTGCTGCAAAACAAATCCTTGGTATGAGAATAACTAGAGACAAGAAGAATCGCAAATTAACATTGTCTCAAAGTGAGTACATAGAAAAGGTGTTGAAAAGGTTTAATATGCAGAATGCAAAACCAATTAGTATACCTTTGGCTAGCCATTTCAAATTAAGTAAGGAGGAGTGTCCCAAGGCTCAGGAAGAAATGGCTCATATGTCCAAAGTTCCATATGCATCAGCAGTTGGAAGCTTAATGTATGCAATGGTATGCACAAGGCCTGATATTGCACATGCAGTGGGAGTTTTAAGAAGGTACATCAACAATCAAGGAAAAGAACATTGGATGGCGGTGAAGTGGATTCTCAGGTATTTGAGAGGTACCACAAATCAAGCATTATGCTTTGGTGGTTCAAACATTGCTCTACAGGGATATGTTGATGCAGATATGGCAGGTGATAGAGATAACAAGAGGAGCACAACAGGGTATGTGTTTACTGTAGGTGGAACAACTGTCAGTTGGGTCTCAAAACTGCAAAGTGTTGTTGCACTCTCAACAACAGAAGCAGAGTATGTTGTTGCTACAGAGGTTAGTAAAGAAATGATTTGGTTACAAAGGTTTCTGGATGAATTGGGTAAGAAGCAGGAGTTGGGCAGGTTATATAGTGATAGCCAGAGTGCCATACATCTTGCAAAGAACTCTGCATTTCATTCCAAGACTAAGAATATACAGCTCAATTATCATTTCATACGGTCAGCATTGGAAGATGGACAGTTGAAGCTGGAAAAGATACACACTAGCCAGAATCCTGCAAATATGTTAACAAAAGTTGTAACCAGGGAGAAACTGAGAATCTGCTCAGTTTCAATTGGTCTTCAAGTATGATGAAGAAGATGAGAAACAACCAGGTCCAAAATGGAGTTATTGTCTAGTAAATGAAGCAGAAGTGGAGTTGCTATAATCAGTCTCCAAGTGGGAGATTGTTGGGTGCGGAGCCTCATTATCTTCTGTATTCAAAGGTCTCAGTCAGATATATACCCTAGGAAGATTGTACACCCCTCCACGTGAGGGGGTGTGGAGAGGGACTTGTCCTTCCCGCGGGGGCCCATCCCCCCCGGCTAGGGGGTCTCGGGGCCAGCGGTCTCCCGACGGGGATTTCAGGGGGGCCCATCCCACCCTTGTAAAATGTTGTAATTTCGTAGTCAATCTGAGCCATTCATTAGGCAGAGATCTGATGATAGAAGTTATGTTTAATTTAGGGGTTTTTTCCCTAGAAGGCAACCCCTCACTATATATGAGGGAATTGTATTGCGTCTATATAAGATCTGTATTCTGAGTGAGGAAAAGATAGGAGATTGAGAGCGAAGAGGGAGTTACAACATATCTGCTGTAGGTTGTATCTCTTCAGTTTGTTGGATAATATAATAAGAGAAGGACTGGTTGTTTCTCTGTGGACATAGCCCAAACTGGGTGAACCATGTATATCTGTGTCTCTCTTGTTTTATGTGTTTTATTTGTTTATATTTCTGCAATATATTATGTGCTCCATTGCTCTGTAATATTTAATTTTCTAACACCAATGAAGTCCATGCCCCACTTGTCAAATGGCTCAAAAGTCACCTGAGGTTGCAAGAGCATTTCATCCCTTGGAGTCAGCTTTCCCATCCTTTGGCACCGATCACACTGACTGGCATATTTCTTGACATCCTAATGAAGAGTAGGCCAATAATAGCCTGCTTGCAACACCTTGAATGTTGTCCTTTTTGCTGCAAAGTGACCTCCACAAGGTCCATCATGATAGGTCAGAAGGATGTCAAAGACCTCCTCTTCCCTTACACACTTTCTCAAGATTTGATCTGGACCAAATTTGAACAGATTGCCCCCAATCTAGGTGAAGGGGACATGCTTCTTGATTATCTTGCTCTTCTCTTTGGAGGGCAGGTTTGGTGGGAACTGTGTTGACACCAGATAGTTTTCTATATCAGAAAACCATGGGGAGAGCACTGAAATAGCAAACAAATTCTCGTCTGGGAACTGATCATCCACCATACCTTCTTCACCTACAGGAAAATTCATTTTAGACAGAAAATCAACAACAACATTTTCTTTACCAGGCCTATCAACAATAGTTAAATCAAACCGCTGTAATCAGAGTAACCATCTTATGATTCTAGCAATAACATATGGTTTGTTCATTAAATATTTAATTGCAGCATGATTAGTATGCACAAATGTCTGATAGCCTGTAATGTAATGCCTAAACTTGTTCAATG
The DNA here is from genome assembly GCA_031772625.1 of Pinus tabuliformis. Lineage (NCBI taxonomy): Eukaryota > Viridiplantae > Streptophyta > Pinopsida > Pinales > Pinaceae > Pinus > Pinus tabuliformis. The sequence continues at coordinate 1,569,349,784 of CM062820.1, forward strand.
AATTCACAACATCCATGAGTTCTTTTTCTGTCACAGTATAGTTTAGCTCGGCCTTTGACAGGTTTTATTAATAAAATAGATGGCATAAGGCAATTTCTCGTCTACTTATCCTAAGGCTTCTCCTATGGATTTATGTGAGGCATCAGCATGAATGTGAAAAGGGAGGACCCAGTTTGGGCCTCTAAGGATTGGTGCAGTGGTTACCTTACCCTTTAAAATGTCTAGGGCCTCTTCACAGCTCTTTAACCATATCAATTCAAAGTCTTTGGCCAATAATCCAAACATAGGAGAGGCTAACTTGCTAAAGTATTTTATGAATCTTCTGTAATACCCAACCAGCCCTAAGAAACTCCTAACATCTCTCTGCTTTTGTGGAGGTGGGACCCCTTTAATGATTTCTACTTTGTTTGGGTCCACCTGCAGTCCTTGGTGAGATATGGAATGACCTAGCACAGTCCCTTTAGTCATTAATAATTCACATTTTTCTGGACTGAGGGACAGGTTCATCTCAATGCATTTGCATAATAGTTTGCCTATGTTAGTCAATGCCTCTTTGAAATCATAGCCATAAGGTGTAAAATCATCCATGTAGATCTCCACAACGTCATGAACTAATTCAGAAAAAATACTTAGGACTGTTGTCTAGAAAGTGGCAGGAGCATTGCACAGGCCAAAAGGAAGGACTCTATAGGAAAAGTACCCCATGGACAAGTGAAAGTGGTCTTATCTTGGTCTTCTGGGCAGCATTGGATTTGGTTGTACCCATTGAGTCCATCTAGGAAAGAGAGGAACTTCTTCCCTGCCAGGCCATCTAGCACTTGGTCAATGAAGGGTAAGGGAAAGTGATCCTTCTTCATGGCCTTCTTTAATTCCCTATAATCAACACAAATCCTCCACTTCCCATTTTTCTTATTGACTAACACTAAAGGAGAGACCCACTCACTGTTAGAGATAGCGTAAATGAACCCTGCATCTAATAGTTTCTGAAGTTCTTCTTTGACTATGTCTTTGAGGGCTGGATTCAATCTCCTTTGTGGTTGCCTAACTTGCTTGCAACCTTCCTTGATGTATTTTTGGTGAGTACACACTGAGGGGTGTACTCCCTTCATTTCCTTGTAGTTCCAAGCAAAGGCTTCTAGGTTCTCCCTCAACAAGTTGCATAGATGTTCCTCCTCTGAAGTAGAGAGAGATGGATTAATCTTCAAGGTTTTCTCTAGCCCAAATTCTATGGTCTTGACTTCGAGTGGGTTGGAATTGGCCAAGAATAAGTCAATTTGATGATTATTCAATGTTTCTTTTACTTCTTCTTCTAGGGGTAATGAACTTAGAGTTGGACTATAGAGCAGGTGTTTAATTAAATCATCCTCATCTTGCTCTCCTCCTTCTCTAATGGCTTCCAAAGTATACAGCTCTGCAGAATAAAGCTCATTTTATTCCTCCTCCTCCAACCATAAAGGTAAGTCCTATTCTAGGGAGGGTTGAGTAGGAGGGTAGAGGAATAATTGTTTGGACATATTCCCATTCTTAATGGTGATATTCTTAGCTCTGCTGCTAATGTAGGCATCAACTTTGGCCAAGCATGGTATCCCAAGGATGGGAGGGTAACCGGTAAGCTTAGCCTTGGGCTGGAGAACTAGGAAATCTAGAGGGTTCTCCCAGGAATCAATGGAGACCAACACATCCTCCACAATTCCCTCAGGGTGACTATGCAATGGTCTACAAGTTGCAACACTATTGTGGTTGTCCTTAATGACCCTTGGAGGTTAAGTTTGAGCATGGTGTCCTTGGTCATCACACTAACGGTAGCCCCAAGATCAGTTAGAGTGTGTGGGAGAATGGTGCCATTGATGTGGACATCAACTTCTCAGCTTCCAGGGTCTAAGTATTTTGGACATATCGCCTGCCCCAGCATTAAGTTAAATAACTACCCAATGACATTAATGGTAGGGGCATCCTTTTTTCTTCTTCCTGGATGGTTAAAGAACTTCTCCTTAATCAATATATTGTAAATAGGCACATCTTTGGTTTCCTGGAGAAGGGGGATATTTACACATAAATTCTTCAATTCTCCTAAAAGTTCAGTTCTTTCTAGCATAGACTGGTGTGGTTGGGCTAATCTTTTAAGAAAGGGTGGGTTTGATTTAAATTTGCTTTCCTCTCTTTTTTCTCAACCTCCTTATGTGGAGAGGGAGGTTGGTTATCTGGGAGAATTATCCCAGATCTTAGGTTTATCTCCTATATTTCAACAACATAAGCTGGGTATGATGTCTCTCCACCGTATGTTTGTTGGTAGTGCCTATTGTTTGGTTTTGGATTTGGCTGGCCAGGCATCTGGGGTTGCCTAGGTGGAGAAGAGTGCAGGAGTTGCAGTTGGGTAGGTGATGGAAGCAATAGAGTTGGAACATTCTTGAATTGATGCCTCCACCCCTGGGGTGGGGTATTCCATTGATTTTGTGGTTGATTGTAAGGTTGAAATGACTGGATGGCTAATTGGGACTAGTATTAAGATGCATAGGCCCAAGGAGGGGGTGTAGACCAAGAAGGATTGGCAAGGGGTCCCCAAGAAGGTGTAGTTGTGTTTTGGTTGGGTCTGTAATATGCATGGGATGATCCGTGCATACCCTACTGGTATGGTCTAGGCTCAGGAGGTCTCCTTTGGTTAATGTAGCAAAGCTGCTTAGTGACCCCTTCAGCTCCTTGGTATACAGCTTTGAGTCTAGGTAAGGAAGGGCAATTGTCTGTGGAGTGGTTTTCTTCACAGACTGAGAAAACCTCAATATAGTTTAATGAGCATTCATTCCCAGGATGCCTTCTGGTGCACCTAGTACAGAAGATGGACAAGGCTCTCTCTGATTCCTCTTGCTTTCTTCTGATATTCATGGTATCCAATTGTAAGGCAAGGGTTTGCAACATCTCACTTTTGAATTCCTCCAGCAGATTTACAATTTCACCCTTGATGGATGAGTTGGAGGATGATATATTGGCCATAGGTTGACAAAAGAAATAAAACAAGACGTGGCTAGAATTCTCAGAAATGCCAGACCTCCTCCCAACAACATATCCAAAGAAGAATCCATAGCTTTAAAAAACATCAGGAAGAATAAGAATAAGGACATCATAATTTTAAAAGCAGACAAAGGAAATGCCACTGTTATTATGAATAGGTCAGATTATGACAATAAGATGGAAGAACACCTTAACAAGAGTGGCTACTATAGAATTCTTAACAAGGACCCCAACAACAAAATTCTCCGCTTAGTTAGTAACAAAATCAAAAACTCCTCTCTTGACTCTACTATTAAGAACAGATTAATACTAAATAGTGCCATCATCCCTAGAATTTATGGAGTTCGCAAAATCCATAAATCTGGAATTCCTCTCAGACCCATTGTGAACAACATAGGATCACCTACTTACTGGTTAGCAAAATACCTTGCAAACAAGCTTAGACCTTTATCAGGTAACACTCCCTCTTATATCAAAGATTCTGCCTCTTTTATAGAATGGATTAAAAACCTAGAAATCAGTGACAATGATCTCCGAGTTAGCTTTGACATCGTGTCTCTCTACACTATGATTCCTGTAGATAAAGCCGTAGAAGTTTTAAAGAATATTACAGACCATGAAACTGTAGATCTAGTAGACATTTGCCTAAAATCTTCATACTTCAGCTTCAAAGGTAAAATCTATGAGCAAAGTCATGGAGTTGCTATGGGTTCTCCTTTATCTCCTCTGATTGCCAATTTATATATGGAACATTTTGAGCAAATGGCCCTTAAATCTTTCCCCTTTACACCTGATGAGTGGAAAAGATATGTAGATGATATTTTCACTAAATGGAGACATGGTTTAGATAAACTTAATGAATTCTTATCCCACTTAAACAGTCTCTCAGAACACATAAAATTCACTATTGAGATTGAAAAAGACAACGAGCTCCCCTTCCTAGATGTCCTCCTTCCCAAGAAAAATGGCAAACTAAGCCACCAAGTATTCAGAAAACAAACTCACATCGACAAATATCTTCACTCTAATTCCCACCACCATCTGAAGCAAAAAGAAGGAGTCATCAAAACCCTAGCTACCAGAGCTTCAAGAATCTCTAACCTTGATCATTTAGAAGAAGAACTTAACCATCTCTGCAAATTCTTCATCAACAATGGCTATCAAAAAAACATTATCCAAAAGATATTCAAAGAATCCACAACCAATAACCAAAAAAGGAAGACTCTGGAAAACCCTAGAATCTCCTTACCCTATATTAAAGGAACCACTGACAAAATCGCGAGAATTCTCACCAAGCATAACATTATGGTTGCCTTCACACCCCCTAACACCATCAAAAACATGCCAGATTCTGCCAAGGACCTTATTGACCCAAAAAATCACAAAGGGGTATACTCAATTCCTTGCTCTTGTGGCAAAGTATATATAGGTGAAACAGGGAGATCCTTTGGCATTAGGCTAAAAGAGCATATTAATGACATCTCAAGAAATAGGTCAGAAAAATCTGGGCTAGCTAAGCATGCTTGTTCCTCCTCACATTATATTTGCATGGAAGAAGCAAAATTAATTCATAAAGAAGACCATTATTTAAAAAGAAGAGTAAAAGAAGCAATTGAAATCGAAAAATCCTCCAATAATATGAATAGAGATGACAGTCTAAAGCTAAGTGATACCTGGAAACCCCTATTAAAAAAATAAAAAAGCAATAATCATAACAATTAATAAATATATAATCATAATAATAATAATAATAATAATAATAAAAAAAAAAAATAAATAATAGATTTACTTTATTTGAAATTTAAATAACAAATTTTATATATATATATATATATATATATATAAACAATAGTATAATAAAATTATAACCAAATAAATAAACAATAATAATATATAATAAATATAATTAAAACCTATCTAAATAAATAGGTATTTATTAATTTATTTTTTCATTTATAATAAATAAATAAAAATAATTAATAAATTAATAAATAATAACAATAATAATAAAAATAAAAATAATAACAAATAAATAATAAACTATATATATATATAAATAAACAATAATATAATAAAATTATAACTAAATATATAAATAATAATAATATATAATAAATATAATAAACACCTATCTAAACAAATAGGTACTTATTATAGGTACTTATTATATCTATTATTTATTTGTCATTTAAATAATAAACTATATATATATATAAATAAACAATAATATAATAAAATTATAACTAAATATATAAATAATAATAATATATAATAAATATAATAAACACCTATCTAAACAAATAGGTACTTATTATAAATAATAATATATAAATAATAGATTTATTTTATTAAAAATATAAATAATAAATTATATATCTATATATATATATATATATATATATATATATATATATATATATATATATATATATAAATAAACAATTATATAATAAAATTATAACCAAATAAATAAGCAATAATAATATATAATAAATATAATAAATACCTATCTAAATAAATAGGTATTTATTAAATTTTTTTATTTCTTTATAATAAATAAATAAAAATAAATAAACAATAATATAATAAAATTATAACGAAATAAATAAACAATAATAATATATAATAAATATAATAAAAACCTATCTAATTAAATAGGTATTTATTTATTTATTTTTATTCATTTATAATAAATAAATAAAAATAATTTATAAATTAATAAATAATAACAATAATAATAAGCCCACGGGGCTTTGGATTGATGGTGAATGGGTGCGCTGTTAAGGCACTCCTTGCGATAGGTCACTAGTTCAAATCCCCCGTGGGTACTTAGGTTAGTCTTAACTAGAAAAAAAAAAAAACAATAATAATAATAATAATAATAATAATAATAAATAATTAATAGATTTATGTTATTTGAAATTTAAATAATAAACTATATATAAATAAACAATAATATAATAAAATTATAACTAAATATATAAATAATAATAATATATAATAAATACTTATCTAAAGAAATATGTACTTATAATTATTATAAATAATAATATATAAGTAATAGATTTATTTTATTAAAAATATAAATATAAATATATAAATATAAATATATATATATATATATATATATATATATATATATATATATATATATATATATATATATATATATATATATATAAACAATAATATAATAAAATTAGAACCAAATAAATAAACAATAATAATATATAATAAATAAAATAAATACCTATCTAAATAAATAGGTTTTTATTAAATTATTTTTTATTTATAATAAATAAATTAAAATAAATTAGTAAATAAATAAATAATAATGGTAATAATAATAATAAAAATAATAATAAATAGATAATAGAGTTATTTTATTTGAAATATAAATAATAAATTATATATATATAAATAAAGAATAATATAATAAAATTATAACTAAATAAATAAATATTTTTTTTTTCTCTGTAAAAACTATCTAAGTAATATATTATATGTACAAAAAGATTACAAACTGCATGACATGCCCTCCAGAGCCTGAAGAGTAGCCCTGGGACTCCTGACTCTAAACCTTATAGCTCCCTCGCAGGGGCAGCTTCTCCAAAACCAAACTGAATTATCCATGAAAACACAAAACCCATACAGGGGCAGCAACGAACCAAACTCTTAAGACAATAAACTAGACACATGATTGCCCACGTAGGGGCTAGCAGCAGAGATAGTCTGACCTTTGTATCTGACAAATGTAAGTGTGACTGTGTTACTGATGTCAGCTATCCAATTCGACTTCCCAATGATGAGGCAAGACCATAGACATGACCAAAGACTCAGAATTAACCAGGACCAAGAAGTAAGAAGCGAATGCCAAAAGACTGAGACAGAGGAAGCAAAAGCCAGAGGACCAAAAGACAAAATCAAGACGTTACCCGCCACAGCTTCAATCTTGGGGACGAACTGAAGATGGCTGGATGGACGCGAAGTATGCATCTGCCGCCTCAGCCAGGCTCGGATCTTCCACGACATAAGCCCACCCGTCACCTTCCGCGCGCCCTTCCCACATTTTCCGCCATGTATCTTCTTCCACCCTTGGAGGAGGTGGCCCCATCGGAGGGAAGCGGTCTTGCAGACTTGATTCCCCCTTGCTTCCAACAACAGACGCTGGAAGCACCTCAGCAGCGTTCTTTTCCACAGACGAGTGTTCTTTTCCAAGACTGATCTCTCTGCCCGAGTCTTCCAGTTGTTTTTCCTGCGGGTCCTGGAGATGTTCTTCATCTGGAATTTTTGTAAACATGATGGAGATGTGGGCGTTAGCGCCTGCATTATCCTCGGTGCTTGGCAAGGTGAAAACCGCGGAACCGAAAGCCGGGAGCTCCGTTTTCCTTTCACAGGAACCCCCAACCTCCACATATTGTCGAATGGGAAGCGGGGTTGCTCTAGCTCTCCTGTGACAGTAGCAACAGCAGCAGTGGTGGTGCTCATCTGCTGCAGGTGATCTTGAGGAGGACCCTCTAGATGGGCCTCTTCTGCATGGCTGTCGTTCGCGAAGTTTAGCCATTGTAAGTCTAAAGCTACCTCTATATACTCGATGGTGAACCTGGAATTGGTAGCAGCAGCAGTTTCCTTCCAATTCACTCTCAGATGCCCAGCTTTCCCCTTGGTTACCTTCGCTTGAGAGCCAACAATTTCTTTTCCAGACTTGATGCTGAAAAGCATCAAATTGCCATCTCCTCCCAACCCAGCAACCAGAATGGCCACCAAGACAATTCTCCAGGCTGCAGGGGAATGAAACGGTGCTTGGCCGGAGCTTGCTATGCTTCCACGACCGCCAACTTTCCTCAGGCCAATATGCCTTGAACGAGCCATCAAACCTGTGATATTTTCCCCCAAATTCTCGTTGCAGGTGCACATTAATGCCGCCCAGCTCCTCCATCTACCCCGCCTCTTCTTCATTGAATGCATTATCAACTTGGGTGGCTTAATTGCCATACGACGGCCTCCATCGGGGAGCTAAAGGATTTACACGAGGCAGCCCATGCGCTGCATGTGGCGTGCCTGTACTTCTCGACTCGACACCCGCATCCGGGGAACTAAATAAATAAATATTAATAAATATAATAAATAGCTATCTAAGTAAATAAATTAAATAAGTATTAATTAAAATACCATTCATAAGCCGACTACTAATGAAGACAACATCAATATTTTTCAAATAACTATTAATAAGCTCCGTAATTTTCACGCTCTCTCTTCTCAAAAACAAATCTCATTGCCCTGATGATGGACTCACTAAGCTAGTCCGAAACGTTGGTTTCAAATCTGTTCACAGGTTTTTCCTCAAAATTATAAATACTTCTACCCTTGTTTATGGCCGCCCTAGAATGGTTTCTAAACATAGTGTTGATGTCTTCATAGGGTAGTTGGTAGATATATCCTCCTGATAACAAATGTAAGGTGTCTAGGATTTCCTCCCTCACTCCTCTAAGCAAGACCAACTTCAGTGACTCAGGGTCAAGTGTGCACCTGGCCCTTCTGTAACTGAGATGGAATCTCTCTTCGTAGCCTTGTAGGGATTCACCATGGCCTATGGTCATCCTGAAAAGTTCATCTTTATTATCCTTTGACCTATAGTAATCCCTATATTTGTTGTTAAAGGCCTGCAACATCTAACCCAAGTTGTTATTCTATCTTCAGGTAAACCCATGAACCAACGCAATGATGCCTCCTTGAGGGTAGATGGAAATAATTTCAACTTCTGCTCATCATCTATGTAGTCATAGGTTCGGAAAACAACAACAAACTCAAATAGGAAATTGTGAGGGTCCTTTGTGGTCAAGCCAGGGAAATGAGGTAGAGCAGAGGGGCTTATGTTCTTCATTTTAGTGTCCCCATTGGTTTCCCTAATGGGGAAGGCGGTCCCAATTGTCCCTTTATCTCCTCTGTCATTTAAGTGCTCAGCCATTGGTTCAGTAGGAATGGGATCTTCTTCTTCTTCTTCTTCGCCTATAGGTTCCTCAAATATATTAGGTTGCTCACCTAAAGAGGCTTCCAATTCACCGTCAGTGAAGAAGAAAGAAGGTTGACTGTTGGATGAGGTGGGGGTGTTTGGTAAGAATTTTCCTGAAGTATCCCTAATCCTAAGAGGCATGAAAGGAATTTTTTTTGGGTTTTTGTGAGATTTTCTTTAAACCTTGAAAGTACTATGTAGAAAGGGAATCGTTGATTAATTGAAAGACAAATAGCAGAATGAAATTGTTGAAATGAATGAAAATCACTAACAAAAGGAAACTACTTGCTCAATTGAAATTGCTGAATGAAAGACTACTGACAGAAACAGAACTACTTACTGAATTGAAATTATATTTGCAGGAGAGGAAACTAGATTGACTTCTAGAATGGAAAGGAAAGCAGATAAATGACAAAATAAAAGAAACAGACTAGATTACTTTTGCAGAAATAAACTAATGGAAAAAAGTTGTAAACTAGAAAATAGAAGAAAAGAGCATTAATCACTACTACTCTGACAACACCCCAGCAATGGTGCCAAAAAGTGAGGAGCCTAGGTATTGAAGCAAGAATGCTGCAATTCCCAGGGCTACCAGGTTTACTTATCAACCTAGGGTTCATACAAACTTGGAGGTGACTCTGCCATATACACAAGTAGAAGTGAAGGTACTTCCTTTTGTCACTACTCATCTGGAAAGAGACCCCAGGGGTTCCAAGCCAGACTTATATAGAGTCAAAAGAAGATTGATTTTGATGGAAGGAGAGCAAAACTATTCTAGGGGAGAGCTATTCTGCTGTAGAAATGAAGAAAAGAACATGAAAAACTAAATCACAATAACCTAATTAATCATGAAAACAACTGGAATAAGAAGAATTTATAAGAAACGCTAATCTAATGCTAACTATATAAGTTGTAGGAGTAAAGCAACAAAACTAGACTAAGGGGTCAGAAATGGAACTAGGGTAAGTCTATGTATAAGCAGAAGAAGTGGTCAGAGGTCAAAATGGCGAAAAGAGGACGTAATGAGAAGCAACACATGAGTACCATTGGATTAGGCGGGTGAAGGGTAAATGAATGGTTGAGATCGGATAGTAGGAGGGTACATAGGAAAATGGGCAGACATGGTGGACTAACAAGATGGATGGCTGGGATTGGATCGTGGAGGCAATTAGCAGATGAACGGTGGAGATCGACCATGCCAGTTGGCGATCAGGTGAAGCGATAGCAGTTTAATCAAGAGACAGATTGACGGTAGAGAGTTAAAGGCGATAAAGTGATCTGGTGATGCGATAGTCGTCAGATCTGGCAGGGAAAATTGATGGTGGAGATTGGAGCACGAAAATAAACGTGCAAAAGTGATGAGTGGGTTTGGAGGGCGGTAAGTTGTATCTCGTGTGCCCTCAAAGATATGAATGGTTTTGTAGAATTTTACGCGATTAGCCTCCCCGGCCAACATGTAGCATAGGGAAACCACCCATATCACATGCCCTCAGCCTGGTAACAGCTGGATGGAAATCCACACAATATCGTGCGATGGCCACTAGATCTAGTCAAGGAAAATCTATAGTGGGGATGTGACCGAGCAAGTTGGTGAGCAGGTGCACGACAGCTGTCGGATCTGACAAGGTAGATTGACAGTGGGGATTTAAAGGGAAAAAAAAGTCAAATGCAAAAAGTGGATTTGAACGGTGATTGGACGACTTTGCCTGTGAAAGGCGTTTTACCGGTAAAACCATTTTAAACATTAATTATCGGCTCCTGTGCAAGTGTTTCGGGCTGAAGGAGAATGATAACATGATTGAGGTCTTAGGCAGAGGGTGAAGGGACAGATGAACAGGAAATGAGTGAATGATCATGAAACAAACCAAGCAATGATATGATGAACCACGTGAATGCATTAAATGACAAACCTTATGAAAACCAAAACCTTGTGTTTTTGGGCTTGCTGCATGGTTTCTTCCTCACATCATGGTCCCAGAGGGAGGAGGTGAGGCCAAGACACCTCTGAGCATCCTCATGGATATTTTCTTTCCCAACCTACTGATTAAATGAAAGCATAAATGGAACAAACTGAAACACAATTAATCTGTTCTACTCTACTGTAATGGACTGCAACTATTCAAGCAAATGAACAGGAGACTACTTAAGTCAATGGACAGGAAACCAGAAATCTGTGTTGAACCACTGTAATGAAAATGCATCTATTTAACCAAATGAAAAATCAAACCATGCATCTATGCTACTACTGTAATGGAAATGAACTACTTAAGTTATGAATAGAAAGCATGATTCTATGCTAGAATACAATACAAGAAAGAGGAGCTTTGGCTACTAGGGTCAGGCCCTAACCCAAGAGCTTTAGTCCTCTAAGTTAACACAGTGCTGGCTCAAATCAAAAATCATTCTCATTATCAAAGAACTGTATTACATCAAAACTATTACAAAGTAGAAGTTCGAATCCATGCTAACTAGCTCACTGACTATCTAGCTCATTGGTAACTAGCTAAACAAATTGAGGTCCTAAGCCTCTCTATTTATACATTTGAAGTCTCAACGACTTCCCTCAAAATGAGGGAGGTAAAACTCCCAACTTAATGGTAACTTGTCTTCTCACTTTCACTAGCTCGGGTGCCTTTTAGTAGGGAGGCTGCTTGTACTTCCACTTGCTTGGCTATCTTTTAGTACTCCTGATTTGGCTGCGTGTACTTTTAGCTGATGGAGGGATATTCGAATAGATGGGCAGTAAATGAGGAGGATCTACCTCCTGTAATTCCTCTTCATTGTCTCATCCCTATTTTTACCAAGGTCTTTTACCATAGTTCCTTGCTTTTACCTTTTATCCCTGAATTTCCGTTGCTTTTATCCTTTATTCCTGCATTACATACACATTATACCACAAAGAAAAATATCCAACTCTAAGTCTTCTCATAAGCAAAATATAATCAAAATTATGCAATAAGTTGTGAGAATAGTTGGTTTGACTAAGATAGGAGTTGAATTAAGGCCCATATAATTATTCAATGATGAGACTCATCACTTATTAGTGCTCTCTACTTGAGCATTTTCATGAGGGTGATATGTTGATGTAATTTTGTGGCAGATCTTGAGTTTCTCAACGAACTTTTGGATCAAATGAGATGTGAACCGTCGTCCTCCATCTATCACTATTTCTCAAGCTACCCCAAAGCGAACAAAAATGTCTTGAAATAAAAAATTTTAAATAACTTGTTAAGTTTCCCTGGTTAGTGCCTTTGCTTCAACCTATTTTGTGACATAGTATGTATAGACTAGAATGTAGGATTTCTGTTGAGATGAAGGATTAATTGGTCCCACAAAGTATAAATTCCACTTCTCAAATGGTTCCAAAACTACTTGAGGATGTAACAACATTTCATCTGACCAAAGTGGTTGACCCATTCTCTGACAACTGTCACATCCCTTTACAAATTTCTTTGCATCCTAGAATATGGTAGGCCAATAATATCCAGTCGAAAGCACTTTATACCCTATCCTTTTGTCAGCAAAGTGTCCTCCACAAGGTTCCTCATGGAAATCTTTGAGGATATCAAAAATATCATCCTCTCTCACACAACGCCTGATTTGATGATCTGGCCCTATGTAATAAAGGTATCCCTCTACCCAAGAATATCTTGCACTCTGCTGAACAATCTTCTTCCTTTCTCTTGAGGACAGATGTTGTGGAAATCTCCTTGCAACAAGATAGTTAGTTATGTCTGCATACCATGGTGAGTGAGTTGAAATAACAAAAATATATTCATCTAGAAAGGAATCTTCAATGAGCATGCAATCACTATTAACAGTCAACCTAGAAAGAAAATCAGCCACTACATTATCTTTTCCAGGCTTATCTAAGATTGTTATATCAAACTCTTGTAACAACAACAACCAACATGTAACCCTACCATTAGTGACAGGTTTATTCATTAAGAAACAAATGGAAGAGTGGTTAGTGTGCACAAATATTTGATAACCTGTGATGTAGTGCCTAAATTTGTTACTGGCATGTACTACTGCAAGAACTCTTTTTCTATAACTGTGCAATTTTATTCTGTTGGAGTGAGATTCTTGCTAATGTAGTAGATGGTATATCACTTCTTATCTTCAAATTGACCTAGCACAACTCCTATAGTAGTATCAAATGCATTAGTTGCTATACCGAATGGAATATACATGTTTATGATGAGCATCGGTATTGTAACAATAATGTTGCAACTCCTAAGGCTACCAACTTTAATTATCAACCCGGGGTTTGTACAAACTTAAGAGGTATCGACACTATGTGTGTAGCATACAATGTGTCCTTCCTTTGTTGTCATGATGTAATGGAGTGCATGTGCTGAAGTCAAATCCTAAACTAATTGCATAAAATGAAATGCTTGAAATGGAACCTTAACATATTGCAAGAAAGAAAGTACAAGGAAAGAGAATGAAATCAAATGCTAAAACACACCATTTTCTAATTATCTCCTAAGAGGCTTTGCTTCAAAAGAATGCTAAGTTAACATGTATGCAGTCCTACTATCCTAAGCATGCAGATTCAAACCATCAAACCTTCTACTACTGTGCATGTAAATGAATAAAATAAATTTGTTTTTCTTTTTGTCTTAACGAAAATGAGGTGGCAGTTTGTAATTAGACTATGTGTTAACTTTGTAACCAATCAGCTGTGCACAAACAAATTCTGTAGGTGGATTTTTACCCTAAGGATCCTGCTTATCTAACAAATCGCTGTCAGTCCCTCATTGACTTCTCCTTTTATCAAGCGCTTCAATTCGTGTCGTTGATCTCACTTCTCCAGATCCAAAGGATATCATGTCGTCCACTCACCAACTAACTTGGACGATTTCCACCGTCAATGTGACTCGTCCAATCGAATGGTTGCGGCAAAATCTCGTGTGAAATCTTGCACGACCAATATCAGGTCAAGAGCACGTGAGAAAAGTGGTTTTCCAGTGCTACGTGTCACCTGCTAAGGTTAATCACGTGAATTTTAGGAATACCATTTACAGCCTTTAGGGCGCGTGAGATACCACTTCCCACTTATCAATACCACCCACATGGTTAATTCATAATTTTACTAAACGTGTTTAAGGAAAGGTTTAGCACTTAAAATCAATACTAACGCTTAACACTAATTGAATGTGATTTATGAATAAAATGTATGAACAAAGAAAAATACCCGATTATGGTCCAGAATGCTGATACACAGTCATAAGAGAATTTCTGCACCAGAGCAATGTGTCCACATGACACTTCAATCAATTATTCAACAAAATGGAAATTATAGAGCCTTGACCCTCCACTTGATTACAACAGTTTGTCTGACCTTTATTTCATTTCAAATCCTATCTCTGTCACATCTCTCACTTACTCACTCTATTCTCGATAATCTCTCTGTGATTACATTCTTTCCTCTTTTATGAATCAAATCTTATCCTAACTGCATTGACAACTAAATCTCTATTTTTATCACTCAACCATTAAATCCCTATTTTCAAGCTCTGATACACATTTATACTAACACTCATCTCTTATTCTAAAAATAATATAGTGATCTAATTATTACAATAATTAAAGAAAAGATAAATTCGAGAGATCCAACAATCTAGATTTGCGAATAAGAAGACTAATCCAAGCAACTCAGTGATTACTATGAACTTTCAAATCTTTTCCAAGGATGAAATAATGCTTGTGATCCTGCAAAAGAACTTACATCAACCATTTAACTCAATCCTACAACAAGAAATCGTTAATTCTAAATGCAGAAATAGAAAGAGAAACAGGAGGTGCATGTGGATAAGCAATGAAAATAAGGAAAGAAAATGATAAAAAAGTTCTATGAGGCTCCTGGGATGGCCAAGCCCAAAGAAAATTAGAGACCTATAGAGGAGAACAAGATTTAGAAGCTAAACATGACAACAATATTCATTATTTTCATCAATAGAATTACATCCCTACAAGTAAACACAATGGAGCTCAAAAATTCAAGCTCTCTCCACACTAACACTAATCAAAATCTCCTAGAGGGAAATTCCACTTGGTACTTATACAAAATGATTAGGAATCATTCCCCATGAATGGAGGAAGCTTTCCCCATCAAAATCCCTTGATTAGTGGATCTAGTCCCCTTGATTGGTGGAACACATTCCTAGATTTTCTCAATCATTGGAGTTCCACAATTTGTACCATAATTCCATAATATCTTCTTGACTTATTATTTATTATTGATCCTCCAGTAGTAGGGAACAAGTCCATAAATTATCTCATCGTCCAACTCTTCATAATCTGTCCAATATTATCTTAATATTCCACAAAAAATAAATAATATTAGACAAAAATATTCAATTATTCATAAACCTTCCTAATGAATATATTAAAGTTAAAAATAAATTATCTAATGCAAAAAGAGAGGTCTAATGTGTTGAAAGATGGTCATATGCCATAAGTTATTGTTTAATTTTTAGGCATGGGCCTTAATTTATTTCTAATTTAGAGGCCCATCATACCCCCTCTTGAAAGTGTTGCACATCCTCTGAGCAACTTAGTGTCCTCATTGTGCCTCATCCATGGCCTCGGTGGCGTCTCTCTTGTGCATTAAGAATATTGGTTGCAATTTCTGTAAGGACAAGCCCAAAAATATATTTTTGCAAAGAATAATCATTTTTTCTTGGGACTGTTAGCTTACCTTCTTCCCCTCATTCCAGATTGGTTCTTGAATATTTTTCAATTTGGCAAGGTCTTCCACACCCTTATCAACCTTTTTCTACCTTGTGCCACCATTTGAACACCTCTAACACCCTAAAAAAGCATTTAGATGAGAACTATGACATCCTATAGGAATTCATGTCAAAACTACAAGAAACCAGTTTTGAGCATAAATGATAAACTACGGTTAAGGTAGGTCCTCAACTTGACTCATGCATTTCTCCCATTTTTAGGCCTTGGACAAAAGCTAGAAAGATATTGGCAACCTTTTGGAGCACCTCTTCTCATCACTATAGTTTGATTTACATTTCGATGGTGAATGCCTTATTTCTTTTTGCTGCCTTGTTCTTCTCCCTTGTGGCCTAGATAATTGCCTAATGGCCTTGGAGTTCTCTGTTTTGATTAGGTTTGTCTTAGGCACTATCATTTTGGGTTTTAGCACAATTTTTATTTTCTTCCTTCTTGTAGTAGCATTCTACCTTCCTGAAGTAGTCATTCTTGATTCCTTCAAAGTCTTCTAACTGTATGGGAGTGATGATAAATGATGCAGAGAGATTGGATGATGATGCTAGGGCTCAAAGGGAGTAGTGTAGGTTTGTGAAAATGGAGAGGATGATCTTGTTTGATTTATATTTTCAAGAATGAAATGGGATGGAAAAATGTTGAATAGATAGTGAATATGAAGTGGATGGAGGGCTTGGAGTGCTGTGGTGACTTGGCCTTTGCAAAAAAATCTTCTTTTAACTGTTGTTCACATTGCTTGAAATCACCACCCTTCATAATTTGACTTTCCAACATTGCATGAGTGAAGGAGTGAGTTGCAATTAGCAAGCTGAGGGTGGTTGAGACTGATGACCAATCATTAGCTTATAAACCCTTATATCTCATGCATTGACAACGAATTTCTAACTATAATATGTTGAAGAGAAGAGGTAAATAATATTGCATACCTGTAGCTATCTGATCGTTGTTGGAGAGACATGCATGCTACTACTGAGTTGATGTTAATATGTAGGTTTTAGATGGCGATGTTGATGATCCTGATGTTGTTTCTAAGCTCTGGAGGAGCTTCTTTGACCTCTTGATCTTCTTTAAAACTGCTCACTGCCAAGCTCGTAGGTGCTGTTCTGTATCCTGTAGGTTTATAGGATAGTGGATTTTTAACATATCTCCAAAACGGTAGACTGGATTGAGCTGAAACTTTTTGGTCATGTCTCTATCATCATTAGGCACCTCCCCATAGAAAAAATTTTGTTAACGGATGCACGGATATTGAGAAAATGCAAAAATGGCTGAAGGTGATGGAGGCCAATTTCTTGGAAACCATGCACTGGAATTTGCTGAAACTGCTTGAGCATGTTACCATCATCCATATGCATCTCCCCCTAAAACAGCTTGGCAAATGGATGCATGGTTTTCAAGTTATGGAAAAAACAAATTTTTGCTCTATGTATTTTTGTATCTTGTAGTAAAATAGAGCATCCCGTAGATTTTTAGGATAGCAAGAAAATTGAATGGTAGAAGCTTGAGAATGATTGGTGGATGGTGGAAATAGATGAGGGCGATGGATTTGCATGGCCTTGGCATTTCTGGAGCATTTGAGCAAAGGAGGAGAAAGTCAAAATTTGCCTTCTTTTTACTAGGATTGACCAATTTTCCCTTTGGTACCAACTTGTTCTTGTTGCTTGCAAATGTTGGAGAGTACATGCATTCATCAGAGATATACATGGAGAAATATTTTTTTATTTTTTTCTTTCTTTTTTTTCTAGGCCTACTAGCTGCCTCAAGGATGTTTTCAACTAGTAGGTCTGCTTAGGCACCTCAAAGGAGGTTTTCACCTAGCATCTTTTTTTTTTTTTTTTCTCTTTTTCATTTTTATTTTTTCTCAACCCATTGACTGCCTCATGGAGATTTTAAATCAATGAGCCAATCTGAGGTACCTTCAAGGAGGTTTTCACCTGAGATTCATTTTTATTTTTTATTTTCTATTTTTTTCTACTCTACCCTACTTGAAAAACAAAAGCACTTTGAAATATAAGAATACTTCCATTGGAGCCTTGTGCACATCAAGATGACAAAAAAAAATGATGTGGAGGCTTGAAATGTATGCGTTGACATGTACCTAGATTTTAGAGACCAAATGATTTGACTTTTAAAGGAACAAGCATAGTTGAGGAAGAGAGTGATGCTGCAACCTAGTGACTTTCTAGAACCATATTTCAATATAGTTGTGATGTCCTTGGTCCTTTTGCTAACTGGATCATTCTTCATGTCTTCTTCTACCATGACCTTTAAATCTTCCTCTTTTTGCTGATTGTTCTCTTGAATACATGCATGATTTGATGGTAACCATGAGGGAGTTCTCTCGATCTATGATTTTGATTTCTTCTCTTCATCAAGTGTAGCCCATGATTCTATGGTCTTCTCATTTGAATCTTATTCCTCTGGATGTGTTCTTTCAATGATATCAATATAATCTATTTTTTGCAATACTCTTCCTGATCTATGATGAATTCCATTGATATCAAGAGGAGATGTGATCCGAATGGAAAATGGCATCAACCCATGGTACTCATCCACCCATATTATTCATCAACCCATGGAGTTGACCCATGGTATTGTAAATGGCATCCGCCTGTGGTATTGTAAAATCCACCCATGGTATTCATTCACCCATGGAATTGACCCATGGTATTGTAACTGGAAAAATACTATAAGTAACAAGTCAAATTTGTAAAAGGACAGATTGTCCGCCACAATGTAGCCTTTACAGTTCAGAGGCATGTAGCCACCACATCTCTTCTCAGAGGATAGAGATACCCTGTAATGCTTGTGACCAACTGTGATGCTAACAGTGTGCGGCCTAGCAAATGGACTTTGATGACAAGGATTTTGTGCGGTTGACCCATAATCGTGATGTTGGTTGTTGATGAAGTAGCAGGTGCCTACATAGCCTGGGGTGGGAGGACACATCTCCAAATAACCCAAGCCGAATGCTGCTATGCTGAAACTGATGAATGTGAAGCAGGTGCCTACTAAAGTGGGGTGGGAGGGCACGTCTCCAATGGGAACCCACTCCGAATGCTGCTCCAAAATTAAAATGAACATAACTCGGCCAATATAACTCAGAATATTTATTATAACCTGTTTTTAGAAGTAGAAGGATCATTTTTCATCTTCCAATGAGTTGGAAATCTTTATCTGGACACTAAGATCTCAGATTTGTTCTGCAACAGTTCCGCCGTCACAAAAATTCTGATAAAATAACTGATTTTAAATCAACGATATCTCCCACATCCGGACTCCGATTCGACCCATTTTTTTTTTGAAATTGGGTGATTTTTCGAGAGGAATCCAGATCTGGAATTTTTTTTTGTAAATTTTGTACCAAATGTTTCAGATCTGATCTGCAAAGTCGCCGCCCAAAAAAACGATTCCTGCAAAAAAATGAGAAAAAAATTCTTCCTACTTGACCCAAGAAAGTGCTCTGTGGAGATTGTAGCACACGCCTGAATTTTGTTGAATATTGCTGCAAAATTTGAAACTGAAATATGCATCAAACCCTCATTACCATGGAATCATAACCTGCTCTGATACCACTGATCCGGATCTTGGGAGGAGAGACCCCCAAGATCTGAAAACTTGCATTGCTAGAAGAAAAATAAGGAGAATGCCTAACAAACAAAACCACAAAGAAACTTTTATTTAAAATAGTATTGGAAATAAACCAGCTAGGGCTATGGTAGCTTATCTCTGAGAAGAGATGTGGTGGCTACATGCCTCTGAACTGTAAAGGCTACATTGTGGCGGACAATCTGTCCTTTTACAAATTTGACTTGTTACTTATAGTATTTTTCCAGTTACAATACCATGGGTCAATTCCATGGGTGAATGAATACCATGGGTGGATTTTACAATACCACAGGCGGATGCCATTTACAATACCATGGGTCAACTCCATGGGTTGATGAATAATATGGGTGGATGAGTACCATGGGTTGATGCCATTTTCCATTCGGATCAAGATGTTTGTAAGTGTTGTACCTCAACATTGTAAGTGGGATGAGCTACTTCAATGTGTGGGTTTGGAAATGGTGGTATAGGTAGTTGAGTGGGAGTGTATATTTGAGATGGATGTGGATGGGGTTGTGGTTGTGGTGGAGGTTAATGGTAAGGATAACATGGAGTTGGGTATGGAGGATATTGAGGAAAATACTGAGCATATTGTGGATGGCTCCCATAAGTTCCTTTCCAACCTTGTTGCCAAGATTGCTTTTGGGGTTGAGATGGCCAATTTTTCAAAGGAAAAAGTGTGTTCCAATTACTTTGAGGTGGATGTGCATAAGCTTGAAATTGTGAATTAGGCTCTTACATCATATGAGGTTGAATAGGTTGCCGTGGTCCTCTTGGAGCTACAAAACATCGTTTCATTGATAATTGACTTGCTACATTGTCCTTTTGTTGAACTTTCTTCAACCTTGGTAATGATGGACAATGTTTAACATCATGTGATTCTGCACAACAAATATCAGCATTTTCTTTTCCTTAATCTTGCATTCTTAACATTTCTACTTGTTTTGTTAGATTGCTAAAAATTTATGTTTTGAAATCATCAAACAAATTTCCATGTTTAGCTTGACTTACCGATCTTGATGTTGATTTACCTAGTCTTGTATTTCCTCTTGATATGTGTTTGCATGTTTCACAAATTTCCTCAAATGATAATTGATATACATCACCTTTAGTTATGAGATTAAGGAGATCAATCGACTCATCCCTAATTGTTCTAAGTAAGAGGGCTTTTAGTGTGTCAGATCCTAAATGATGTAGTTTTTCCCTCTTAAGATTGTACATGAACCTCTCTATTAGATCCTCAAGGCTCTCATATTCTCTTTGATTAATTCTAAAGATTTCTTCCTTAAGATCATGATCTCTATATTTTTATAGAAATATCGTTTGCATGTCATTCCATGATCTTATTGAATTAGTCCCTAAACTCATGAACCATTTAAGAGCTCTATCCTTCAATGTTGTTGGAAACAATCTCAATTTTTGAGTTTTTAATAAGTAACCATAAGATCTACAAACAATCCCAAATTCAAAGAGAAAGGTTTCTGGATCGACTGACCTTAGACCATGAAATTTTGGAAGAAACGACGGAGGGATGTTCTTCATGTGCACACTTCCTTTAGTATCTTGAATGGGAAATCCAATAGGATCTTCCTTATTGTCATCATCGCCATCAATTTCTTCTACATTCTTCGCCATATTCTTCTTCTACTTGCAAAAGTGAATGGTGATATGGCTCTTACTGCACCATCTGATCAAATGGGGGGATGGGTTGGTGTTGGAGAATTTTGTTTTTGTTTTTATGATTGAATGAAAAATATAATGCAATGCAATTTTCTACTTTTTAAATCAAATATTCCTAATGAAAATATTTTTTTTTGTTTTTGCAAAAATTAAAAGGAAATGAATCAACTAGGGAAGAAAACAATGCATAATTTGACACCTCCGTGGCAACGGCGACAAAAAGTGATGAGCCTTGACATTGCAATAAGAATGATACAACTCCCAAGGCTACCAACTTTAATTATCAACCTGGGGTTTGTACAAACTTAAGAGGTATCGACACTATGTGTGTAGCATACAATGCGTCCTTCCTTTGCTATCATGATGTAATGGACTGCATGTGTTGAAGTCAAATCCTAAAATAATTGCATAAAATGAAATGCTTGAAATGGAACCTTAACCTATTGCAAGAAAGAAAGTACAAGGAAAGAGAATGAAATCAAATGCTAAAACACACAATTTTCTAATTATCTCCTAAGAGGTTTTTCTTCAAAAGAATGCTAAGTTAACATGTATGTAGTCCTACTATCCTAAGCATGAAGATTCAAACCATCAAACATGTGCATGTGAATGAATAAAATAATTTTTTTCTCTTTTTGTCTTTTTGTCTTGACAAAAATGAGGTGGCAGTCTATAATTCGACTACTGGTTAACTTTGTAACCAATCAGCTGCGCACAAACAGATTCTACACGTGGATTTTTACTCTGAGGGTACTTCTTATCTGACCAATCAATGTCGGTCTCTCGTTGACCTCTCCTTTTATCAAGTGCTTCAATCTACGTCGTTGATCTCACTTCTCCAGATCGAACGGATATCGCATTGTCCGCTCACCAACTAACCCAGACGATTTCCATCATCGATATGACCCATCCAATCAAACAGTTGTCGCACAATCTCGCGTGAAATATTGCATGACAAATATCAGGTCAAGAGCAAGCGAGAAAAGTGGTTTTCCCATGCTACCTGTCACCCGCTAAGGTTAATGGTGTGAATTTTAGGAATACGTTTACAGCCTTTAGGGTGCACAAGATACTGCTTCCCACATATCAATACCACCCACGTGCTTAATTCATACTTTTAATAAAGGTGCTTAAGGAAAGGTTTAGTGCTTAAACTCAATATTAACGCTTAACACTAATTGACTGTGATTTATAAATAAAATGTATGAATAGAGAAAAATACCTGATTAGGGTCCAGAACACCGATACACAGTCATAAGAGAATTTCTACACCAGAACAGTGTGTCCACACCACACTTCAATCAATTATTCAAAAAAATGGAAATTACAGAGTCTTGCCCCTCTCGGCTCGATTACAACAGTTTGTTTGACCTGTGTTTCAATCTCAAATCCTATCTCTGTCACATCTATCACTTACTCCCTCTATTCTCGGTAATCTCTCTATCATTACATTCTTTCCTCTTTTATGAATCAAATCCTACCCTAACTGCACTGACAACTTAATATCTATTTTTATCACTCAACCATTAAATACCTATTCTCAAGCTATAATACACATCTATACTAACACTCATCTCTTAGTCTAAAAGTAATACAATGATCTAATTATTACAATAATTAAGGCAAAGATAAATTCGAGAGATCCAACAATCTAGATTTGGGAATAAGAAGACTAATCCAGGAAACTCAATGATTATCATGAACTTCCAAGTCTTTTCCAAGGCTGAAATAATGCTTGTGATCCCGCAAAAAAACTTACATCAACCATTTAACTCAATCCTACAACAAGAAATCATTAATTCTAAATGCAGAAATAGAAAGAAAAAACAAGAGATGCATGTGAATAAGCAATGAAAAGAAGGAAAAAAAAATGATACAAAATGGCTCTAAGGCTCCTAGGATGGCCAAGCCCAAGGAAAATCAGAGACCTATAGAGGAGAACAAGATTTAGAAGCTGAACATGACACCAATCTTCATTATTTTCATCAATAGAATTACATCCTTGTAAGAAAATACAATGGAGCTAGAAAAATACAATCTCTCTCCACACTAAAACTAATCAAAATATCCTGAAGGAAAATTCAACTTGGTAATTATAAAAGATGATTAGGAATCATTCCCCATGAATGGAGGAAGTTTCCCCACCAAAATCCCTTGATTAGTTGATCTAGTCCCCTTGATTGGTGGAATACATTCCTAGATTTCCTCAATCATTGGAGTTCCACAATTTTTGCCATAATTCCATAATATCTTATTGACTTATTACTTATTATTGATCCTTCGATAGTAGGGAACAAGTCCCTAAATTATGTCCTCCTCCAACTCTTCATAATCTGCGCAATATTCTGATAATATTAGACAAAAAATAAATAATATTAGGCACAAATATTCAATTATTCATAAACCTTCTTAATGAATATATTAAAGTTAAAAATAAATTATCTAATGCAAAAAGAGAGGTTTAATGTTCTGAAAGATGGTCATAGACCTTAATTTATTGTTTAATTTAGAGGGACGAGCCTTAATTTATGTTCAATTTAGAGGCCTATCAGTTTGGTCCTCGCAAAATAGGAGTTTCCCATACACACTGCTTTAATTCTACAAATGCTTGTTCACATTTCCCTACCGAGACAAATTCCACATCTTTAGTAAGCAGAGAAAATAATGGGGATGCAATCTTTGAATAAAATTCTATAAATCTTCTATAATACCCTGCATGTCCCAAAAAACTGCGTACCTATTTTTGTGTTTTGGGAGGTGGAATTTTCACAATTATTTCTATCTTAGAAAGGTCTACCTTTATTCCTTTAGTAGAGATATAATGCTCAAGCACAATTCCTTTATTCATCATCATGTCACATTTTTCAGTGCTTAAAGAAAGATTAGATTTCTCACATCGTTGTAATATTCTTTCGAGATTGGCTAATGTTGGTTGCAGATCATCACCATAAGGTGTAAAGTCATCCATTAATACTTCGAAAAAATCATTTAGAAAATCTACAAATATTCCAAATAGTTCCTTCTAGAAGTTGACTGGTGCATTAGAGAGTCCAAAATGGAGAACTATGTATGAGAAAGTCACCCAAGGGAATGTAAAGGTGGTTTTATCTTGATCCTCTAGAGAAATTTGTATCTGAATATAACCACTAAAACCTTCTAGAAATGAAAATAATTTATTTCGGGATAAGGTGTTAAGGACTTGATCTATGAATGGAAAAGGGAAATTTTCCTTTTGAGTGGGTTTCTTGAGCTCTCTGTAATCCACACAAATTCTCCATTTGCCATTATTCATAGGAACAATGACAAGTTGAGACACCCATTGGTTGTTAGAGATGGGATAAATGAAGTTGGCATTTAGAACTTTTTGCAATTCTTCTTTTATTACTTCTTTAAGTGTTGGGTTCATACATCATTATGGGTGCCTAACTGGAGTGAAATTTCCCCTTAAGTAGATGTGGTGGTTTCATAGTTTAGGGTGACTGCCTTTCATATCTCTATATTCCCATGCAAGTGCCTTTTTATGTTTCTATAACAGTTGTAACAACATCATGTTCTGTTCTGGAGTCATATTCGGATTAATATTTAAACTTTTTCCTAGCTCTATTTCAACTAGGCTACTTTTGAGATTAGGGCTAGTTTTCATATGCTCTAGACTCAAGTCTTCCATGCTACCTTCTACCCCTAAATCGTCAATAGAATAAACAATAAGGGAATTACTAATAAATCCATTAATAATATAATCCTTTATTTCATTCTTAAAATATTAGGCTTTTCCAAGAGTGAGGAGTGACTAAGAATAATATGATTCAGGTTCAAATTCATCTCATAAGGGATTTTCCAAATCCTTTATTCATTTTTCAAAGGGGTAAAGGTTGAGGATTTTTGTGGTTTGTCCATCTAAAATTGTCATGTAGCCTGACCTACAACCTATGAATGCATCTGCAATGGCCAACCAAGGCCTTATCAAAATGGGCTTTTCATTAATATAAAGAGTGACTATAGGATTCCCTGGATCATTATATTTAGTCAAAAGAGGTTGACGAGACATCCATTCTGACAATTTTCCCATCACATGGATGGTAACATGGTCTTTGGGCTTCCTTCCAGGTTTCTTAACACATATGTCTCTTATTGTTTTCTCATAGATGGGTACATATTTAATGTCCTAAAGAAAGGGAATCCTTATGTGCAAATTATTTAACTCATTGAGAAAATCAGATACGGGTTGTGGAATTATCCCAGTTTTAGCTAGTCTTTGTGGATATGGGGGATCATTGGTTACCATAACAGTAGGATTGACTATCATAGCTGTATCGAAATTTTTCGAATCAGCTATTGCAGGTGTAATAGTCGCATCAAGATCCACAATATCTTATGTTTGTGATTCACATTCCTCTTCAATAATAATAGAGGAGGTCTTTGGATTTACTACTTTTCCTAATCAAAGGTGAATCTCATTACATCCAACAACAGTGATGTAGTAAGTCTTGAAAGAAATGGGGGCTTCTATATTCTGGGCTGCCTTATTATTTGGGTTAGGGTTACATTGTACAGGCAATTGGGGTCGTATGGGAGGAATAGTAGGAGATCACATGAGAGGTGGCAGTTGCAATTGTTGCTGTACTAGTAATGTCGGAGGGACTAGAGCTAAAGAGTTTCCGCTCGAATTTTAAGGCCAAGAATACAAATAAGATGGAGGATACTGAAAAGGTGGAGAAGCAGACCATTGGTTCCACAATGAAGAAAATTGAGGTGGAGGAGGAGTGGAATACTTCCATGGAAATTGCTGAGCATTATATACATTATTGCACGGAGTAAAAGAAAAGCCTTAAGACATACCTGGTGGTCATGGTTGCCAAGGATTTATGGACAAAATAAAGTAAGAAGACTGAACCTCCTCACTTTATTTTTTGAGTGTTTCTTTCATTCTAGGAAGCTCTAAATAGTAGCTTGTAGAATTCTCTAGGTCACAAATATTGCACAAGTTGATGTTGTTGACTCTACATTCCTTCAAGGAATATTTCCCTTTACATTTTGGGAAGAACATACCCAAAGATTTTTCAACTCCATCATGTGCCTTTTTCACTTGTGCTATCATCAATTGGGTAGATAAGGTACTGAGAAGATCATTGTTGAGATTTTCAAATAGATTTCTGATCTCATCTTTGGTCACACATCTATTTACATATTTATGTATTCTAACTTAAGCATCTCATGCCATTCTTCTCCCCCATGATGATCCTCACGAACAACTTAAGCATATTTTTTCTATCTCATCAAATGGCTCCTACGATATATCTCCTTTTCCCAGCAGGTTCAACATGTCGAGGCATTCATCCTTGATTCCTCATATAAATATTATCTTCAAAATTTTTGAATCTATATCACTATGTTTGGATCTCTATAGATTATAATGGAATCATTCCACATAATATTCCAAGTTTTCTTCTTCCTTCAATGTCATTCTGAATATATCCTCTCTTAAATCTCTGGTCTGACAATAGTCCTGATATTTTTCTAGAAATGTAGTCTTCATATCTCCCCATGTCTAGAGAGTGGTAGAACCTAGTCCCAAAAGCCATCTTAATGTTTCTCCTTTCAGAATGGAAGGGAATAGTTTTATCTTCTGAGAATCTGAAGTATAATCATAACTCATACACAAAACATTGAACTCAAACAAGAAATTATCAAGACCTTCTACAATCAGTCCTAGGAAAGATGGAAGGGATGATAGAGGTGTTGAAATTATGATGCATGTGTTGTACTTGGTGGAAACCTACTTGTAGTAGAACAACTCACTTGTATATGGTAACTAGATGAATCTATACGAGAGATATCATATGTGACAGAATGTATGGTAGTTGTGTTTACAAATGTGACAAAACGTAGGGTAGTTCAAAGGAATCATATTTAGAGGGAACAAAGTAATGGTACAAAAGAATAGGATGAAGGAACAAAGGACTATAGATCAGAATCAAGAAATTGAAGAAAGAGAATGGTTTAAGAACTATAAGCTGATTCACCTTGTCCAAGCAGCGTATACACATGGGCTCACGGAACAAAAGAGGCATATATGTATGCATGCATTCTCATAGAAGGAAAAGCACATATGGGATGGAAAATCATGGTTTTGGTCTGAGGTATTAGTCTGAGGTTTTTGGTCTGAGGTTTTGGTTCGAGGTATTGGTATGATTTTTTTGGTCTAAGGTTTTTGTCTGAGGTATTGGTTTGAGGATTTTAGTTTGAGGTTTTGGTCCGAGGTTTTGGTCTGAGGTTTTAGTTTGAGGTTTTTCGTGTAAGGTATTGGTCTGAGGTTTCGGTTTGATATATTAACAAAGTATCCAAGTATATAAGGAGGAGAAGATCAAAGGTCTAAGGGCACAAGTAATGAATATATTATGAAGTGCTAGATCAAAAGAAAATATGCATGTTATGTGTTTCTAATGGTTTGCTTGATCTAAACAAAGTATGCACCTAAGTGTTTGATGATGGATGAGATCTAATGATGGATCATGGTCATAATGACTTATCAGTATGTGATCTAATAATGGATGCACTAGATATGATTGCTAACACACATTTTATCCTTTATATGTGATGATCTGGGTATGTTTGAATTCGGGAATTGCAATGAAGTTATAAGTAATTACTTTTAGATCTATACACTAGTTCACTTTGGTGAATGTGCGTATACACGCCGGTTCAGATCTTCCAAGTAGAATATTAAAAAGAAAGGCTTGATGTTTAGGGATAACTGATCTATTAGATCAATGATGTTGTTTTGTTGTTGTTTTAGTGTTTTTTGTCAATAATTTATTCTTATATCTAAAAGTAGAACTAAATGTATAAGGAAATTGAGTTTGATTGATTGATCGATTGAGAAAAAGGGTGATCCTTGTTTTTATCTATTTAGAACTCTGTAATATGACAGTAGATATTCAGAATGTCACTGCTTGGTATAGTTTGTGGTTCAGAGGTTTCATGATTCTGTATCTTTAGAGGTATACGCAAGTTGGGCTAAAGGAAGTAGCATATACACACAGGTTGGCTTCATTAAAGGGGCATATACATTCTAACACATGACCCTTGAGGTTACAATTGGTTCTAGTTGTTGATATCGTGTTCTAGGTTCAGATTTGTGTACTGGTTACAGCGATCTATCTGTTCCAGTTGATTGGTTGAATTTGATTAAGTTTGAATGAATAGTTGATTCAGTTGTGTCATAGGTTCAATGATTGTTTGATTCAGTGATTGACTGATTCAGTTATGGTTGATTCAAAGATTGATGATTGGATTTTAGTTATGTCAAATATTGGTGATTGGGTTTCAATTATGTCACAGGTTGATGATTAAGTTTTAGCGATTGGTTCATGCAGATGTATTTGATGGATGTATTGTTGTGGTGATTGATTTTGAGATTCAATGTTATTGATGGGTCCAGTGTGAAAATTTGTTGAAACTTGGCCTACATATTGTGTTGTTGTGCACTTGGAGTATCTAGTATGAAAATTTATGAAATGTGGTCTTTGGCGGATATTGAGGGTTGGAGCCTTCAGTGAGGAAGTCGAAGCTTTCTTCCAGTAGCGGCTAGTGATTTGATAAGGGGGTTGGAGCTCCCTGCTAGTAGTAGCTAGAGAACGAGTGAAGGTTGTACCCTTATGTAGGATGACGCCTATGTACTAGTAAACATATCGACTAGTACAATAGCTAGGGGGTTGTAGCTCCATTCCATTAGAAGCTGGAGAATGAGAAAATGGTTATAGCCTTTTGCAGGTGGGTGCCTGCATACTGGTATGAGTCTGCACTAGTACAAGTTTGTAAACAGATTATTCTTTATATTAAAAGAAGACACACACAAAAACAATAGGTGGTTTTTCTCCCGCATTGGATTTCCAGCATAAATATTGGTGTTCATGTGTGTTGCTTATGTGTGATGGTTTACTCTATTGTTAATGCACATGGTTATTGTTTAGTGTTTAATAAAGAACTGATGCACTGATTAAAGATCAACATATGATGAATTAACTGAATCATAAGTTCATTGGATATATGATGGTTTCCATAAGAACATTGCTTGCAGATGCGAGTTCCCTTCACTAAAGTAGCGTATAAAAATTTGATTAGAGAAATGAAAAACTTATTGATTTATAAATATTAATTCACCCCCCTTATTAGTATTATTCTGAGCAGGTTCAACATGTCGAGGCAGTCATCCCTGATTCTTCTATAAATATTATCTTCAAAATTTTTGAATCTAGATCACTATGTTTGGATCTCTATAGATTATAATGGAATTGTTCCACATAATCTTCCGGTTTTTCTTCTTCCTTCTATGTCATTCTGAATATCTCCTGTCTTCAATCTCTAGTCTGATAATAGTCATGGTATATTTCTAGAAATATAGTCTTCATATCTCCCCATGTCTGGATAGTGGCAGAACCTAGGCCCATAAACCATCTTAATGTTGTTCCTTTCATAATGGCAGGGAATAGTTTTAGCTTTTGAGAATCTGAAGTATAACCATAACTGTTGCACAGAACATCGAACTCAAACAATAAATTATCAAGACCTTCTATCTTTAGTCCTAGGAAAGATGGAAGGGATGATAGAGGGATATTTTTCATGGGAGCCTCTCCCCTTATATCACTTATTGGAAATTCAAAAGTGGTGATAGTGGCATCTATCCTATCATTGTTATTGTTGTTGTTGTTGTCTCCCATTGAAAATTATCTTGATTCTTGTTTTCATGAGTACCCTTCTAAAGATTGCTCAGATCAATGCTCTGTGGATAAGGGTTCATGTGATAATTGTTCATATTATTCTGGACC
This sequence comes from Pinus tabuliformis, assembly GCA_031772625.1. Lineage (NCBI taxonomy): Eukaryota > Viridiplantae > Streptophyta > Pinopsida > Pinales > Pinaceae > Pinus > Pinus tabuliformis. Next base: position 1,569,379,670 of record CM062820.1, read on the forward strand.
TGGTTGTTTTACTCCACTCTCTGAGCCTGGGTATTGGAAAGTGAAATAATGTTCTTCCGATTCTGGTTCTTGATGTTTCCCACTAGTTTCCCCATGTCCTTCTAATCCAAAATCTTGGCCATTAGTTTCTCCTTGTTGTTCTTGAGTTGGGTCTATAGATTTGGCAGTTTGTAGGTTAGTTTGAGGAAAATGGAGACATAAAACAGAGGAACCAAATACTCATGATTTTGATGTAGAAGTAACAACTTTCTATGGGACTGTTTTTCTTACGTCCTTATGTGGAGTTGACTATTGTCTCTCTACTTTTGAGATCATGTACTGGATAAATGTTTTTCTTTTTCTTGTTCAAGTATTTATTAGAGTTCATATGTTTCGTTTCTTCTTCATTGATACATTATACACATGGACCCTATGTGTAATTAGTTTTACACCCTAAGTTCCTCAATTACCACAGTGGTGAGCCCACTCAACTGTGTTAGAGTGATGCGTAGGTTCTTACCTCTCGTCTTACCGCCCAGTGCCTATAAAACTAAGGACACTCTATCAAAAGGATATCCAAATAATAATTTACACACCATAAGTGTTCTAACTATTATAGTGGTGAGCCCACTTAGGTGTGTTAGAGAAATGCACAAGTTCTTACCTCTCATCTTACTGCCTAGCACGTGTAAAATTAGAAATTAATTGAGAGCCTTCCCTGGCAATGGCACCAAAATGTTTGGTCAGTTTTACTACTTCACAACCATTAATTGTCAACCAGGGTAAGTCTTTTTATTTCTAAGGAGTCTTAACTATCTGTGTTGGTACATGTAATAGCCAGGCAAAACAGAAAAGAAAATATGTCGTTGAACACGATTACAGGGATTAAAATACTCTTGCAGAATGGAAATTCAACTTGCAAAAATCAAAATGCAAACTGTAGGAATGAAATACACTTGCCAAGGAAAGAATTGACACTTCATAAAAGGTTGAGAATAAATATTTGCGTGCCATACATTATCAAGAATTAAATAACATAGAATTAATTAACCTGTCTAACAACACATATAGTAAATCTGAAACTAGAAGCGTATCTATCCCAAAGTGAAAATTTACAGTGATAATAAGAAATTCACACTTAACACATAAAATAAATAATTTTTCTACCAACACTATGATACCTACAAAAGAGGAGGGTCCTTCCTCCCTAGCAGGGTGCATGACGAAAATGGAAGCTTAGTTAAAAACTCAACATAATAATTTCTATAACATCACTAGATATACTTTTTTATTGAGAATGGCTTAAGAGTACAAAAATTAGAATATCGGTATCTCTGTCTTGTTGTCTCTCTATATCCTTACATAAGACTAAGATCTCTTTATAAAGGTTGTTACATAGTCCCGAAATTGGAAAAACAAATCAATCATGAGAATTTGAGATTCTTATGTTGATTACAGTAACAGAAGTAATTTAAAAATATCTAAATTGTTACAAGTTATTTAAATAAATATCATTGTGGTTACACCACTCCTGTCTAGACACATATTTATAACTGCCCAGATTTTCATTACTTTATACAGGCTTTTGACAACTGTCTTTGAAAGTAAAAATTACGGTCTTGACAATCCATAGTGTAACAACAACTTCATGGAAAGTAATAATTACGTTCTTGACAATCTACAGTGTAACAACAACTTCATGGTGTAACAAAAAATATGACAATCTAGGGTGTAACAACAACTTGAACCTTGTAGCAGCAAGGAATAGCATCAGTCATTCATCCATGGCCAACATTAGCTATGGAAACACATGAAAGGAAAACATTCTGTAGAACTCTTCTAAATACACCCTAGTTAGTCATGCCAAATAAAGCATCGTTTCATTCAATATTTGGTAGAAAACAACATAATAATACATCAAAGAAATGATTTCTTCTTTATTAGACAGAGTGACATTAGACTAGGGAGATTTCAAGTTCAAATCAGGAAAAATGACCAAAAATGGGGAAAAGGATGCCTGAAATATCCCTAAATATTGCACCCAACATCAGGCGACACTATTGGCTAACGTGGAGATCTCGTCCTTTATGAAGCCAACTAATGGTGTACAATGGAAGATGTTTTGTAGTTAGTAGGCACAACCACTACATGACCTCTACTGAAATGAGGTTCTTTCAGCTCCCATTGTCGAAAATGAATTGCAGCGGAGAATTATACACCCACATCTATGAGTGGAATAGGCATTCCCCCTTCTCTGTATCTTCAGGCTCAATCTTCTGGATATTGGTGGTGGCCATAGTGGCACTAGGCTCCGCGTTAATGCTCTACTTCGCTTTTCCATTCCCATTGTTGGGTTTTGACTCAGAGTCAGAACATGCATCTGACTCTAAAGCCTTCAACGTGACCACCAATGACTGCTTGGCCCGACACTCACTTATGCTATGAATGCAGCTCTTATGGAACTGACACCATTTTCTCATGTCTTTCTTTGCCTTCGTGGTGTTGTTATTTACTTACGACTTTGACGTGTTGTCTGGGGTCACCCTGCCATGACTTTTCCCTTTACTCTGCGGTTTGGGAGCGCCTTTTCCTTGCTTCGGGTTTGTAGATCCAAATTCTCAAATTTTTTGTTTAAATTTCTACTCAATCTTGATAGCGTATCAGTATGACATGACGAGCGAGGAGATGCTCAACAATTCCATCTCATTTGGATGCACCTGTGTAGGCAGCAACAATACTTGAGTACCAAATTTTTCTCAGGATCCTTGATACCAAACTTCATGTGAAGGGTATGAAAAACATTGGGAAACTCCGACACATCTTGGTCCCTTCCCTATCATAGCGTGGTCCACTTTATGTATTTATCGTCATAGCTTCTCACAGGGTAGTACTTCTCCTTGATGGCATCCCGGAATGAATTCCAAGTGGGTGCAGATAAAAAAAGTGACAATGTACTTTCATCCTTCTTCTCACATTATGTTTCCCACCAATCCTTGACGTGCGGGGTGGCTTTGAGAAGTGAAAAATTAATATTTTGCTAGCTGGAAAAATCATGGATAGAAAAATATCCTTCTAATAGATTTAACCATTTATATATGGTGTCTGCATCTATCTGATCGTCAAATATGGGGATGTCAAATTTAACTTGTACCTTAAAGGGCATGGTGCTTCCAAAGCAGCTTCTGAAAGGAGATGCATCGCCCTTGTGTAGCCACTGAAGGATTTGGGCAAAGTTGTCCATGATCGTGTTCCTCTATTGCTCGAGGGCTTCTTCGAGAAATATTTTGAAAGGATATCTTGGCCCCTATTCTTTCTTCTCTTTCTCCATGGGAGGTCATCGGGATTTGTGAGGATGATCTTGCAAAGGCTAAACCAGTTCAAGCCCTAAATCCTTATATCTCGACCTCGTTGGGGACATGCAAAGAAAAATAGGGAAAGAGCATGCCGCTCTGATACCACTAATCTGAACTTAAAAAAGAATGCAAAAAAATATAGATATAACTATAAATATAGAGATGCAGAAAAAATAACACTTCATTTCATTAATATCAAATACTGAAATATGCTTACAAATAGAATGGAAATAAAACTAGCTTAGGTGATCGTAGCTTATCTCTGAGAAATGATGTGGTGGCTACATGCCTCTGAACTATGTTATAATGAAGCTCAAAGGCCTATTTATTATTGAGAAATAATGGAAAACCCTAAACATCCAGAAACCTAACCCTACGAGATGAAACAAGAAAACTATGGCCCCCATTTGGGTAAATTGGTACATTAACTTCCTGGGTAATAACTTTGGCATACAATCTCTGTTTGACATGTGAAATACCTTGTTAGAAATATCTATCCAAAGAATACAACTTCGGAGGGGCAAACATCAGTTGATACCCCATGTTGGCCCCAGTTTTCCCCAAAAATGTCATTTAGGGACTCAAAATGACTCCGAAAGTTCAGGACCTGAAAAGCTTCCAAAAATAATAAACAGAGCTACAATAAGGAAACTGAAAAACTAAAAGAGATAGTGTAGGGGGTCCAAGTGGAATAGGTGGGTGGCCACCAACATGCACCTGGATCACCAATCCTTGAGAGATTCAAATGAACCAGTGATAATAACTAACCAATCCTATGAAGGATCTTACTTCTTCCACATTCTAAGGAATATTCCACTCCATGATGACTTTAACATTTTCTGGGTCTACAACTACTCCTTCTTTGGAAACAACATTTTCCACATACAGAAATTGGGACTGGAAGAATTCATACTTGTTGAATTTGGTGTAGAGCTTGTGCTCTCTCAGGAATTACAATACTATTGCTAAAAAAAAAATCATTATCCTCCTTGGTCCTTCAACAAGTGAAGATGTCATCGAGAAAAGCTTTTACAAATTTGTCCAAATATGAACTAAGACCATTATTCATTAAACACATAAACATTGTTAGGGTGTTTATGAGTCCAAATGACATGACCAAAAAGTAATAATACTCATACCTAGTTCTAAATGTATTTTATGAATGTCTTCATTTTTTATGCATACCTGATGGTACCCAAAACTCAAATTGATTTTTGAGAACACTACAACTCCTCTTAGTTGACCAGACATGTCATCAATCCTCAGTATAGGATATGTGTTCTTGATTATGGCCTTGTTGAGCTTCCTATAGTAAATACACAACCCCAATGCACCATATTTCATCTTTCCAAATAATATAGGAGCTCCCTAGGGTGATATGTTGGGTCTTATATATCCTTTGTCCAACATTTCTTTTAGTTGTAATTTTAGCTCTACCACCTCGAATGTACGAATTCGGTATGGGGCTTCGGATAATAGTGTTGATCACATTAGTAATTCAATTAATAAGTCATGTTCTCTTCCCAATGACAATCTTGGGTTCTCTTTGGGAAATACATCACTAGATTATTTTATGATTGGGTGTTCTTCATTTCTTCTTCCTCATACCTCTGATTATTTGGTTACTTCAAAAACATATAGATTGCACCCCTTCACTTATAGTTTTATCTTCTCCTACAATGTCATATCTTCCATTTCCTCTTTGAGATGCTCGATCAAATTTTTATAGAAGTCAACCTTGGTGTTGTGGGCCACTAGCTAGTCCATCCCGATGAGCATGTCATACAATCCCAACAATAGTAGGTGATATTTGTACTCATGGGCATGTCGCCCATCACAATTGGGCATAATTTCACAACATTTTCAACTCATTTTCCACAACCTTTCATGGGTTGTACTCTATAATACACACATCTCTAAGGTATTCGGACTAACATAACTGAAATGAGAACCTAGGACTATCAAAATTGAAATTGACTAGTTATGGACCATACCTTCCATATCGATCATAGATGCCTTATGATCAGTCTGCCCGTTATCCAACATAGCATAAATTTGTGGCACACCCTAATCCGCGTCCATCGCATTCTCCACTTCTTGTACATTGTACATTATTGGATTATTCCACTATCATTGGGGATAGTCACTCTATTGATGGTTTTCTCCAAACATCAAAAAGTGCATAGGTCCTCTACGGAACCTATTGGTTTCAGCTCTAGTGAGCTTAGTAAATTGGTCCTTATAAGTAGTATATATCTTCTACTAAGACTTTCCCTTACTGAAAGTGGAAAAGTTCAGATTTCCGCTTATATAATTTTGTCCTTTCCCTTTAGAATTGGGTTTTCCCTTCATTTTCCAATCAGTCCTAAACTCAAGTTTGTGCTTTGATTGCTCCTGGAAATACTTCATTTTCCTTATGGAATCCTCTAATGTTTTAGGCTAATTGAATTATATTTTTTCCTTGAATGCCTTAGGAAATCCACTAACATATATTTGAATCTTTGTCTTCTCATCCTTAATATAAGGTACATATCTCAGAAGCTCCAAAACTCTAGTTGTATATTCATTGAATGGTAGATGAAAAAGTCTGTGCTCATAAAATTCCTTAGCCTTGTTATCATAGAACCTTTCAAATAGGTACTTTCCCTAGAATTACTTCTCGAATCTCCTCCAGGACAACTCTTTCTTTCTTATATCCTTTACATTCCTCAAATATTCCCACCTAATATCAACCTTTCCCTTTTGGATGAAGATGGCTACCCTTGTCTTCATGTTCTTAGAATAATCATGTACTTTGACATACGTCTTCATCCCTAGAAGCCAAGCTTATACTTCCTCAACTTTCTTCACTTATCCATCAAAGTTAGGATGTTTTTCCTTCTTAAATTCTTTCATCGTAAATTCTTTTCCTTTCCTTCTCTGATAATAGTATATTTTAGTTGAAACACTAGACAACTTCTCATGACTTCCTAACCTCCTCTGAGGAGTGCTTAGTGGAGTTTCACCTTTCATTTTATCCTCACTTTCCTACCTATGTATTTTCTTGGATCTGTTTCCTTCCACATCATTAATCTTGGATTATTTTTTCCCATGTCCTAATGGACTTTTTTTTTCATTTATCCTTTCCTAGATGGTTGGCACCTATATCATGTTGCCTCTTCATTTTCAAATATAACAAGATCTGCAATATGATAAAATTTAATTCTAATTGCTTCTCTTAAGCCATGACAACCCTCTCGTTTTAAGCCTTATAACTTCTCAAGTCAACTCTTATCCTTTTTATAGTGTTCATCCATTCATGGGAGTCTTCCTCTATCCTCCTTCCAATTAATTCTTCTTCCTAGCATTGGTGGCATTTATCTGGGTTGTGCCACACCATTTTTTTTCATTCATAGTCTCTTCTTATGTGCTATCATACACACATAACTATTAGCGAGTCCACAATACAAATGAAACATTCTCACTATCACCTTAGAAATCTACCATCAGCATATGGTTGTGTCGTAATGAAAAACAACATATATCAATTTAGTATGAACTTCACAATCAAAATGATACAATAAAAACACATTTGACATTGCAAAAATCATTGGAAATTGCTACACCCTCTAACAGAACTCTATAGTTTATCTTCCTAGGCCCATTTAGTCTGAGTGCTAATCTTGAGTGTTCTGATGCCACACTGTAACAAAGTTCCAAATCTATTGATTTCTAATCCCATCTAGTCCCAATGTGAAACCATTGTTTAATATAATCTATAACATTCCCTCCCACCCCCTTGGATTAATCCCAACTGAATGGGAGGTGTTACCTTCAATTAACCCAACCTCTATCATCTAATATGGGAAATGGGGTTATAAAATTCCTTCTCACCAAAACTTTGTAGAGATCATTTTGGATAGCATCATTGCATTTTATTCATCAAGATATTTCTGGCGATATAAAATTTATCTCAATTCGACCTATGGATTGAAAGTTATGCCCATTTGAAGGTTGGGCTGCATCACCCTTGCCACATCAACAAGGATGGACGACCTGGAGCTACTACCTTACATAAGTTCCAACATGTTTCCTACCATGTCATAGCACCACCATGTCAATTCCTTAACCCCTTATGAACATTCTACTCCAAACATCACACCATGATGAAATTACTCTCATATGCTCGTAGACAGATTCTTATATAGCACCTTCATCAGACCATGCCCCTAACTCTCAATGTCAACTGTATTGAGCTCCATAGAACAACGTGAATATTTATGTGAGGTAATGGAGATAATATTCATCCCATGCCTTCCATATATTCTACGTGTTTTTTCAATTATTTCGCCAATCATAAAAGGGCACCAAAGGTTTCCTCAACAATCCTGCACTACACTATGATGTGGCCCCCATCCATGTGTGTCACCATGTTAGCACCACACAAAAACTCCAGTCCATGTGGCATCACAGACAACTAGAATGTGTCACCTAGGTGCCACATCAATCTAACCTCCAGATCACCTCCTCCTATTACATCATGACTGCATCTTTGCTAACACTAGGGAGTTATCGTCCCTTGAAGGTGTCATGTGTCACCCAAAAACTGGCCACTTCGCACACCAAAAGGACACATTTGCATACCATGTGTCACACCCTCAATGTGCCACATAAAGAACTTCACCACTTCTTGCATACACATCATCCATGTCCCATGTGGCATTTTCTACCTTAGCTTGAGTCAAGGTCCCACCAGGTCCAAAACCTCCATTTAAAGTAGTGAATTCTTGTTTATGGAGGGAGAGGGTTTCTATCACACCCTATATCAATAGCGCTCATGTGCCCAATATTGGAAGGATACATTATCTCACCTCCATGGCACGATAACAATTTCAGTGATAAGTGGCAATCATTTTCCCATCTTGCACCCTTTGTCAACCATGCCCCATTTCATAAACAACTCCTAGATCCCCCAGCATGACATGCCATGATTTTCTATAGAATATGATGAGAAATTTCTCCTAGAGCGCTCTTATAAATTAGTGCCTCCATAGACTTTTAGTTCTTCCTTCATAAGTTCTAAAGGTTTGTTCGACATGAGTACAAGCCTACTCTATGTGGGCAGAGACTTGAAGTCCCAAGTACTTGCACCAATAAGCAAATTGTCATTTTCAGCATTGTATGTCTCAACTAGTAGTTGTTTGAAAACCTTCATACCAAAATTTATGACCACAAATAAACGACTACATTTAGAAAGAGGGAGTGCTAGAAGTAAATTACTTATCTCCTGTGCAACTATATGTCTGTCAACAATGGTTTCACATAGTAAAATTTTGTATGCATGTGCTGCTAGTTTATTTGGATTATGAATAGAAGAGAGACACATCAACATATCATGAAATGTTTCTAATGCTTTCTTATATTTTGCTACATATTTCTCTATATAATTGATGTCAACACACTTCAAAATGATAGGTTTCGAATCTATATTAGCCCTCCACATCATAAACATTTCACAATTGTCTTTATTCAATCTATCATAATTTCGTCTTGGTTCATACTTCTTTTCTCCATTTTCATCAATGTAAAGTTTTAACTGATCATATAGATCCCATGGTGTCTTATATCAACATAACAATCTTGCTGCCTTGTTTCGAAGGGAAGATCTATCATGGGAGGTGATGTGACACTTAACACAATTAAGTTCTTCCTAATCAATCACATGACCAAATTGAAATAGATATTGAGTGTGCTTTAAGAAAGGATGATCACTCTAACTCGATTATCTCTTAGATCTTGATCACGTGGGTCCATTGCATGTACACATCCATCAAAATATTCTCTTGCAATTCTAACATGCATAGGATCTTCCAGTTTAATGTGTCTAGATTAGGAGCATTTTTTAACCATAGAAATCCATGTGCATGCGAAGATGCACGATGTTACCACTCATAGAGATATCAATAATCTATAGCTTGATGAAAACGTTCAAAAAACTCATCTCAAAACATTGTATGTATTAAGTGCATGTAATGTGCTACAATATGAGGATTATCAATGACATTTTAATGTCTCCATTTCCTTCGTTCCATAGGATCTCTTAGACATGTTCCTGACATTAAGTTATGTAAATTCGGCCATTTCATATCTATCGTACTTAATGAAAAAAATATTGTAGCAATCCAAATCTTTTGAATCAAGTAAGATAACTCAACACGACACTTTTTCCAATATCCACACATGCTTCCTAATAAAGTTCCAAATCACATTAATCTTTCTACAAGTCATGGTTCTAGAAGATTTTGCAAATTTTCTTGTAACTCATCCATTGTTGTTGGTAGATTTATGATATTCTACTATAGAAAACCTCCATATAAAGATTGAGCATGATGCCTCATGATATTAATTGAAAAATATCGAATGTGTGGGTGTCTTCCAAACCTGTTTTCATGATATCAAAGAAGATGTTTTTCATACTCATGTAGATGGGCATTTCTCTTTCATGCAGGCAACCAATTTCATTCATAATTCGGGAACAATGCTGGAAATTTCATATCGAATAATCCCATAGTGTTATAGTCATTGATTGGAGATGAGGCAATGAAATGACAACTAAGTACTTCCTCTACATTTCAGTTATGCTCCTCTACATTAGGGTTATTTTCCCAATCTTAAATAATATCAATCTCTCATTGTGCATTTGGAGGCTTTAATGCGAAACAAGCTTTTTGAAAGCTATCTAAAGTATCATCAATCATTCAAACCCTTTCCAACATTCAAAATTCAATGTCATTGTCTATCTCTCGTAATGCAATAGATTTAATAAAATCTGATACATTTGTTGCAATTCAAGGTAATTCTTTAAGTTCATTTTCAGCAACTTGAAATCCATAATAATATGGATCATTATTAATCTTATAATTCAATCCGCACAATACTTTATATTTTTTGATACTAAAATCATCACTTGATCCTTTTCCACCTTTTTTCTGCACAACAATCGTCAAATCCAAGTCTTGAATATGTCAAGGCAACCTCATGGAAATAATTTTAACCTCATGTGGAAAACTAATGAGGTGTCCTCTATATTTGTATTGTCCACCTATTAAATTCATAACCAACAAAATTGAACTCGCACATGTTATCAATGTCTCTTCAACTTGTGTGAGATCTTAAAGAACTTTAGGTTGTTTTCGTGGATTCATATGATTATTAAATGAAAAGATGTCATGAATTACTTCTCTTTTTCATTTCATGCATATTAGGCATGTATTTGTTTTGAATATATGAATGGGGACATATGACTCCTCAGGCACATAACACATTTCAACTTGAGCTAATCAATCACTTCTATCATGTTTTGATGTGCAACATCCATATTAATGAGAATTTATAGTTCAAGTTGGAAAAGATATTTGTTAAAAACCTTTTTTTATGGGATTTCCTTTTACATCCTTTGAACACCTTTTTTCATAGGGTTTTCTGCTACATCTTTTAAAAACCTTTTCTTTGTAGGATTTTCTTCTACCTTTTTTTGCATTATTTTCTATTCACAATCTTTATATGTCATTGTTTGTGCCATCATATGTCAATATTCTCTTTGATATCCTCTTAGATATGGTCTTTGTCGTTCAATTTGTTCATTCAACTATGGTTGTTGTTGTTTTGTTGTGATTTATTGTGATTTTCTTTCTCAATATTCTCTTTTAATTTCTCTTTGAGGTGCTTTTTGCTATTCACTTTTTTTGTTTATCTCTTCTTGTTGTCATTTTGTTGTTACTTGTTGCACTTTTCTTTCATGATATGCTCTTTTAATTTCTAGTTAATGTACTTTTTGTTGCTCAATTTGTTCTTTTGTCTCTTGTTGTTGTTGTTCTATTGTCATTTGCTACATTTTTCTTTTTCAATATGTTCTTTTAATTTCTCTTTGATCTGCTCTTTATTGTTCAATTTTCTATTTCATCTCTTCTTGTTGTTGTTCTATTGTGCTTTGTTGCACCTTTCTTTGTCGATATGGTATTTGATATTCTCTTTGATATGCTCTTTGCATTCAATTTCTTCTTGCATCTTTTCTTGATGTTGTTATGTTGTCATTTGTGGTGACTGTCTTTGTTGATGTGTTCTATGTGTTCCCCTTTGTTATTGATACTCCTTGTCATTTCTCCAACCCTTTTTTTTTGTGGACTTTCTGATTCTTATTCATTCCTATTCATTTTATGTTGTGCACCCTCCCCAAATTCCACATCACATATCTTGCTATTATTGAGACACAAAAATCTTTTCACATCACCATAAGTTACCATCTACACTAAAATGAACTAGTGTAATGCAAAAACTGAAACTTTAACTAATATTACTTAGAAGTTTTCCATAACCCCTCTAGATCAAGAAATCTTTATTAATATTAATAGTAATTAATTAAACTACATGTTATAATATATGCCTTAATTTGTAAAATTTGATTAAACTACATAGAATTAACTACTATACTATTTGAGAGAGTTCAAATTTATATCTTATATAATTGGTGTAGATTTATTTTAGCCATATATATAAGGTAAAATAATAAATAAATTCCAATCATTTATCATATGAATTCCAATTACTTATCACAAATACACAAGGTTAATATTCATCACCAATCTTTACAAAAGGTAAAGATGTCAATTTTAGAGTTTATGAAAAATTATGTTATTGTTTTTCAATCATTTACACAAATAACTATCCTTTAAAATAAATTAAGAATCTCACTTTCTCTGAGAATAATATGATAATCTCACATTCTTAAAAGTCATTATGAAACAAATTGTTGTTGAATGGACGAAATTTACAGAAATCCTTTACTAGCACTATACCATTAGAATATACTATTTTTTTTCTTTACTATAAATAACTGGATTGGAGTTGTTCTTTGATATTATGTATGACTCAATAAATGGTTGGTATGTAGATTATGAAATATTCATTTTAACTATGGAAATTATTAAGAAACATGGAAAGAGATTAAAAACAAGCCCCCTGGGCTGGTGAACACATTTTGCTATTTTTCTTGGGCGGCTATAAAAGCAATTAAAGTGGAGTTAATATGGGACTTTTTAGGTATACCTATTCCAAAATTTGGAGTGAGAATTGAACCTGGTTTAGTTATGACAAACTCCACCGATTTACTGCTCAACCGACAACATATGCCATATTCTTAAATTTTCTATGCCATATTCTTAAATTTTCTATGTATTAGCACAACAGTGTAAGGTTTGAATCAATGTGAAGCCAATACATTTGAACACTTGTCTTTCGTATTTGGAGAGATTCTACCCTCAGATTTTAACGAAATATGTTGGAAGAAGTTAATTTTTGTCAGGATTGTTAAAATATAATGACCGTTGAACTCCAATCACTCAGAGATGGAAAAAAGATACACTTACATTCAACCGTTGTACAAAAATAATATTCTTCAACCTGCTATTTTTAACAAAGCTAATACATTATATCTATGGGGCCGAAAGAATGCCTACGATTCTAATCTCTAAAAGGCTCTTGGTATCAGCCAAAGCAATCCATCTAGACAATACAGAATCTTTCCATTTTTGACTGCAACCGAATTTAGCCTTCTGCAGAAGAGCAAATGTAATCATTTACTCTTTTCATCATCCATTTTAATCGTGTTCGTCCTTTGGACAGTTTAAGGTAATTCATTTAATTATAGCAATATTGCTATCATCGGACTTCTTAACTAATATTTTGAATTTTAATGTATTTGATTACTCCATCGTACTGAATAATTTTATCTTTTCAAACACCCTAGCACGAACAAAAAATAGCCTATGGCAGGTTGCAATAACAATTTGAAGTGAAAGTCAGAGCCATTGATATTAACTCCAAATATCAACACTCCAATCGAATTTGAATTTAATCCTTTGAGATCCAGCGGAAGCCCATACCCGAATAAAGACCATTCGCAGAAAGATAATTAATTATTGGAAAATAAAGAAATACACAATAGTTTTATGGCAGGAACGTAAAATGATTTCAAGAAAATACTATTGACATAAAATCACACAATGTATAACCCATGATTTTGTTGTTCTACTAAAATAATTCTATGAATCTGTTAATGCCACAGGAAATTGACAATCGGACAAAGTGGCTTTGGGAATCTTGGCAAATTGACATTAATATAAGTGTCCGTGCAAAGTGTTTATATATAGGCCTTGCACAAAACCATTCACATCTGAAATTTAGTTTCGTAAATTGATGTGGGATTATTTTTACATGTTGAATGTTTATTGAATTTTTGTGTTTTTAAATATCTTATATTAAAGACAAATATTATGGGAAAAAGTATAGGTTATCAAAACTTAGAGTAAAAATATCAATTTTCAATTTTTTTTTAATTAATAATTTTTTTTAAATTATTTTATTTTTATTTTTATTTAATTTAACTTATTCACATTGTTTAGGGGGAAATTTGGTTACTTTAAATATTTGGTAGATTCAAAATTAACATAGATTTAAGCCAGTTTAATTATTAGCTATAATTAATTATAAATATAAATATAAATATTTATTTTTTTGTTTTGTTTTTATTTTAGTTAGGTAAAGTTACAATATTTTATTAATAATTATAATTATTAAATATTTAATTTTATTTATATGTAATTTATCTAAGTTAAAATATCTAACAACGTAAGATAGATCATTACAACATTTCTTTTATTACAGTCATATGTATTTTGTTGTTAATTATATATATTATATAAAATAAAAATAAAATATCATAATAAATGTGTGAGATATTCAAAATTAAAAAAAATAAAATTATATAAAATTAATTTTAATAATAATAAATTTATAAAATGTTCAAAATTATACATAATAAATGTGTGAGATATTCAAAATTAAAAAAAATAAAATTATATAAAATTAATTTTAATAATAATAAATTTATAAAATGTTCAAAATTATACATAATAAAATTGTATGAAAATCATTCCAAGTGAATTAATGTGAATTTATTTAATTATGATTTAAATGTTTATTTTAAATTATTTTATACCATTTTTATATATTTTTAAAGTTTTATTCGTTGGATGATTCAGAAATATTATAAAATTTAATATAGAAATTTGTAATGTATAAATAAACTTATTTTATTTGAAAAATAGTTAGATTATTAGAACTTGATGAAATTCAATTATTTGAATAATAATGAGACGAGTAAAATTCAATTTATATGAAAAATGATTTTAACTATTATTAAAATTTAACAATAAAATATTGTTTAATATTATAATTAGTTTAAATTAAATTAAAATAAAATTTAAAATTAAAATTAAATTTATTTAACTTAAAATTAAAGTATCTATATAACTTAAATAGTTGGTAAATTTCTATAGGCATTCATTCATGATAAGCATCAAAACACTTACTTATTATAGTAAATAATAACATCATTTTAAATTATTACTAGCCTAGATTCATATTAATTGTGGATTTACTAATCCATAGGGATCAGATTTCTTTGAAATCTCTTGAGATGCAAAGACATTTGATCCTTATTATAAGTAAATAATAACATTATTTTAAATTATTGCGAGCCTAGATCCATATTAATTGTGGATATAGTAAGCCATAGGGATCAAATCTCTTTGAAATTCCTTGAGATTCAAAGAGATTTGATCGCTCTTGATGCTTGGTAGACATTGAGTTAATAATAGGTTATATTATACATGAATACAGTGGGTCAATACCATGGGTTCTCATGTCAAGTTTACCTTAATTACCCAACAAAAATGAATAAAAATGAAAATAAGGTAGAATTTTTATTTTAGCATAAAGTTATTTCTATTTTTATTTTATTTTATTTTGAGCGAGTTAAATGTTTAGAGGAAATTACATGGAATTACATTAGATTACATCATCTCTACCATACTAGGATGGGGAGTGCCTCTTGACACAATTATTACCAAGATAGATCAATCTTAACATCGGATCTATCAAGGGTTGAGAGGTATCAAATCCCTTCCCTTTTTTGAGTGTAAAACATGAGGAAAGGTTTACACTTTGAGAGATTTGATCCCTTTGAGTGCTTGAAAGATTTGTGGTTAACACAAATATAGACTCGCTATAACTCTTTCCATCTCTCCTTCTTTCTCTCTTTAGCTCATCCCTTGAAACTTACATATTCTCTCTCTCCATATATATCTATCTCTCCTTCCCTCCCTCTCTCTCTCTCTTTGTCGCCCCTCCATCTATTTTTTTATCTCTCTTCGTCTCTCCTTCTTTGTCTCTATCTAACCCCCAAAATAGACACTCTCTCTCTCTCTCTCTTCATATCTATCAATCTCTCACTCTCTCTCCATATCTATCTATCTCTATCTATCTCTCTCTCCCTCTCTCTTCCTCTCTCTATGTTTCTCTCTTTCCATTCTCTCTCTCTCTTCCTTGTCTCTCCCTCTCTCTCCATTTCTCCCTCTTCACCCATTCTCTCTCTCTACACCTTTCCCTTTTATGTATTTCTTCTTCCCTGTCTTTCTCCCCCCCTCCAACTATATCTCTCTCTCATTCCCTCTCTCATTCTCTCTCTCTCTTCCTTCATCTCTCTTCTTTTCTCTCTTACCTCCCACTCTCTCTCAGCCACCACCCCATCACTCTCTCTCTCTCTCTCCACTACAACTTTGTTACCATCTCCCTCCCTCTCTCATTTTCTCTTTCTCCCTCCATCTCTATTTCTCCCTATTTCTCTTCTCCTTCCCCTTATCTTCCCTCACTTTCACTTCATTTCTCCCTTGACACTCCCTTTTTCTCTCTTTCTCTCTCTCCACATCCATATGATCCAGAATTGTCAATGTATGTAATCAATGATATAAGTAAGGTATAATATATTTTACATTTTAATTTTTTATTGTGAAATGAGTTATGGTTTTTGGCCATGTAGTGTTGATAAGCCATGATATTGTAAGGAAACCTATTTACAAGTTAATAATATCGATGGTAAAGTGGGAGTGAATATAGATGGTTACAAATATTATTATGTTGTAATTTTATTTTAAGTATTGAGTTTTTATGTGTTTATTATTAAATTTAAATATGGTTATGGAAGCATTATTAATCCATGCCAAGGCAAGACTCTAACAATAGATTGTCTATTGATCATGATTAGTTTAGCATTGACCAATGATAATTATATTGTTTAAACTTGAAAAATAAATATTTATTTTTCAATATTATTAAGAAAATTAATTTTCAGATATTTGATTGTAACATAACTTGAAGATCTTATTTTGGCCTTTACAAGATATAGTACAAGGTGAATAACTTCCTTATATATTTTATGGATATGGTTGCAATATTCATGCATGATTTTTAGATATTTATGTAGTGATTTTTTTTACAAAATATAGAGCAAGGTGAATAACTGCCTTGTATATTTTATGGATATGGTTGCAATATTCATGCATGATTTTTAGATAATTGTGTAGTGATTTTTTTCCTTATGATTTGGGGAAAACCATCCAAAAATAAAATCCTTGAAAATAACTTATACTCAACAGGGATGAGATGTAAATAGTATGCTTAGAGAGGAGTTCCTTCCCACCATTATTTATGTTATTTATGTTTTCCTTCGCACTTATGTAGAATTAAAACTATAAATATGTAGACTTATGAGTGGTTACTACCCACCAAAATTTATGTAAGTTCTTTTTGGTAAGAAAGAAATTTACTTATCCACTCCACATCTCAATTTTTTAGTTCCTAGTAAACCAAGACTATAGGATGATCTTTTGTGTCAGCTACTATTAATTTAGCATTGACAAATATAATGTAAGTTATAATTATTTATGCAATTTTTCAACATAATTTCTAACTTGTTAATTTTTTTTGTTAAATGTTAAAATTTACAAGCATTTATTATTTATGCAATTTTTCAACACAATTTCTAACTTGTTAATTTTTTTTGTTAAATGTTAAAATTTACAAACATTTACACCTACACATCTCCCCCTATAAGGAGAGTTGTGCAATTATTATTATTAACCCATCTTAACTACAAATTTAGTAAGTGCCCAAAGGGATCAAATCCATTTTCAACCTAAAAGAGGATTTCATGTCAAGAGATTTGATCCTTCTTAGTGTTGGGTAGATCCAAATAGGATGGCTTAATTTTCCCCTTTAAATAAGCTATATTGGAGATGGTGGGTCATTTTTATATTTATTATTAATTTATTTTTATAGTGTTATTTCTATTTTGTTGCACCAAGAAGCACTCTACAACCCTATATGTAGAAGATTTGTAAGTATTAAGTGTAATGTAAAAAAAATTGTGTGTCAACATTTTTTAATACTACCTTTAACTAACTTAAAAAATAACACAATTTAATTTGAGCATGAACGTCAAAAATAAATTTATGAATAAATATAAACCATAAATCAATCTAGATATTACTCAATCCTTGAATTTTTCTATAAATGTAAATAAGTGGAAACACGAAGAGGTGAAAAGAAATTGCAAGACATCAATACTATGCAAAGGAAAATAAATTAGTACAAGTGCAAACCTTTGAAAACCTTCCATGATTTATTTTCCCTCTCTTTATCAATTTATTATTTTTTTTTATAGCTTTAAATCAATTTAAGGTTAGATAAGAAATTTTGTCAATAAACAATGTATAAAATTTCCCTCTTTTTATCAATTTATTTTTTTATGGCTTTAAATCAATTTAAGATTAGATATGAAATTTTGTCAATAAACAATGTAAACACTTATAGAATTAATTTCTAATTTAAAACATTCAAACATTAAATTCTGATTAATAGCTCCACTAAATTCAATAGAGCCATTTTGAAGTTTGCAAACTTGTTTAGAGTAGGATAGATTAAAGAAAGGCTCATAGATCATATTGTAATTTCAAATCTAATGTACTTTGAAAGCCTATGTTATTATATCATTAAGATAAAAATATGATTATATATACATTTCTAATTTTTACTATCTAGTAACACTCGCTTTGATTCATAGAAAAGTGCCACAAGTTTGTTATTTAGTGTTGTTCATAAACTTGTAAGTAATATTTTTCATGATATCATCATTTTAGCATAGAAATAAATTCAATTCAAAATAGAAAAAAAATATTTAAAACATAAATTATTTATCTTTTAATATCTTGTACTCTATTTTTCTTTACAGATTTACTATCTATATCATAAGAGTCTTTATATCACATTTTTTCCAATCCTAGATTTACAGAGTAGAAATCAATCAATTTTGGTCTGGAAAGTGAACATTGCGGAATCTTAGATTGAGCCAATGTAGTATTTTTAGATAATATTTTTTTTTAAACTAAATGCATAAGATCTTGGTTTTGAGTCTGATAACTAAATAAATTATAATAAATGTGTATGTTTATAATATGGTTTATGAAACTGTTTTGCAATTCAAACCGACTTAATTTATATTTATATCAGTAATTGGATATACATGTGCCTTACAATATTCATAACATGAGCTTCATGGGCAAATCCAAAATATAGATGCCCTTGTGTTTTGAAAATATCAGTAATTGGATATACATGTGCCATACAATATTCATAACATGAGCTTCATCGGCAAATCCAAAATATAGATCCCCTTGTGTTTTGAAAAGTTAGCAAGAGAAGGGGAACAAACCAGTCCATAATCCTTATACATCAAGAAAACCAAGTAGCAAAATAACTTTATACTAGATATATTCCTGAAATAGCAAATAGATGGATGCCTGTAGATGCATATTCCCATCATCAAGTCAGTCCTGTAGTGTAGAAATGCAGCAATATTGAAAGGAGGTGATGAAAAGCAGAGATTAATTCCACATAGTGCTAGTGCCCCATCATTCCTAGAGTTCTGTACCATTCAGAGGCAATATCTACCAGACCTTTCTTTATAGTTCAATCCGCCCCAGCAAAACATAATCCGAGTTATACACCATCTAAGGAGGAGACTAGAAACAAGTCCATGCTGGTAGAGGACACTGTTTATGCTCAGTGGCCAAGCAAGCAAGTTCAAAAAGGAAAAAAATAACAAAGAGTCATCTATTAATGCAACAGAAACTTAACACAAATGTTAGTGGGGTGAGAGTATTTAGTGAGGGAAGGGGAAGTCTTCAATATTAATGTCAATATTAATGTTGTTCTACTCCATACAAATTGTTAAGTGCATTTTTCCAATGGAACCTGTTATTCCCTTTGATAAATTATATGCATTCTTGTTTTGTTTCCTATCAACATGCTTGCTAGTGGAATTGTTTTTTTGTGACCATAACATTTCTATCCTAGTCAACCATCCAAGTACTAAGGGATTTGTGATTTTTGTTGATCCCATAATATGTTCAATAATTACTTTGGAATCTCCATGGATGTGGATGAAGGGAATATCTAGAAGGTTAGTGAACCATAAGAGGCCCCATAAGGCCATTACCTCAGCTTTAGTGTTAGTGCCTCTGCCACCATGCCAGAAAACACTATAAGTTTGGTCCTTTGAGACTTCCAGCCAAAATCCACATCAACATATTTGTTGTTGTTTAGCCCAATCAAAAAATGCCATCCTGTATATCTTTTGTACCTTAGTCTTCTTGTGTTGTTGGACTTTATTACATATGTTTTTAGTGGCATATAAAATGTAACATGTGATTATGTTGTCCAAAACCGAGTTGAAATTCCTAATGAAGTCTAGAAAAATGTAGTTGTTTCTCCTTTTCTAGACTTGCCAAAAAAGGATAGGAGGAATGATTTTCGAGTCAGCCTTTTGAGTTCTCCACCATAATAGGCAGTCCTTTATGCAGGCATGTTGGTGAAATGGGAAACCTAAGAGAGAAGAGAGTCCATTCCAGATCTAAGTAGTGACAAGACAAGTGAGGAAAATATGGTTGTTGTTTTCAGATTCTTGCTTACAAATGGGGCAGATGCTAGGTCCATGATATTTCCTCTTTTGTAAGTTCTCCCTTATTAGATTTTTGTTATGAAAAATGAGCAAGGTGAAAAGTGTAGAATATGAAATGGCTTCTTTAAGCTAGCTGATCAGCCAACATAGCTATGAAGAAAAATACATATATTAAAAAAAAAATTAACAAATAAAACACAACTAATGTGTGAGCTCAAACCTGTTGTAAATATCATATATTAACTAAACCATTAACTACATTCTTATATAGTAAAATTATTACTAAAATGATTATCAATCAACTGTGAAATCAAATCAATGTATTTAGTGCAAGCAATGAGATAGAGTTAGAAAAAATCTACTGTGAAATCAATGCATCTAATGTAAACAATGAAATAGGATTAGAAATCACCATCTACCATGAATTCAATTCATTTAGTACAAGAAATATTCTTCCCTCACTGACCCCTCCATATATATCTATATATACCTACATCTCTCCTTCTTTGTCTCTCTATCTCACCCCCAAACATACACGCTCTCTCTCCATCTCTTCCTTTTCACTCCACCTCTTTCTCTCTCGCTCCACTTTTCTCTCTATATGTATTTTTTCTTCCCTCCCTCTCTCCCCTTCCAAATCCATCTCTCTATCCTCCCCCTCTCCGCCTCTCTCTCAAGTCCTCTCTATCCCTTTCTCTCCCAACTCTCTCTCTCCCTCTCTCTCTCTCCTCCAACCCTCTCACTACATCCCTCCATCTCTCCTTCTCTCTCTCCCCCTCTCTATCCCATCCATATTTGTGTTTCCCTCTCTCACTCCTCCCCTTCTTTCTCTCTTCATTCCTCCTCTCCGAATTCCTTTAGTTTATTTCCTTCAATGAAAACAATCAAATGGGATTAGAAATCATCATCTACATTGAAATCAATGCATCTAGTGCAAGAATATTCTTCCCTCTCTCCCCGTTATATCTATATTTATATTTCCCTCCATCTCTCCTTCTATGTCTCTCTATCTCACCATCCCCCTCCCCAAATGGTGAGCTCCAGTATTGTAGCAATAATGCTACAACTCCTGGGGCTTCCTGTCTCTTAATTTTATCAACCCGGTATTTCGTACAAACTTGGAAGCGACGGTGCTGTATGCACAAGTACTAGCCCTTGTCACAGCTGTCACTTGGTCAACTGGCACAAGTCCGTTAGGGCTTAAGCCAACTTCTATAGGCTCACGGAAGAAGCTTTATCAATGATGGACGAAAGCTAACTCAAAGGAAGGCTACTCTACTTGACAAACTGAATCAAAAGCAATTTAAAGCATGTAAATCTATGAAACCCTAATTTAACTAGTCTATCCTCTATAATGCAAAGAATGTGGATGCAACTCTTATGAATGCTGTCATTACCTCTAACAAGTGTAAATGCATGGGTCTAAGCTACTTGCATCATGAGAAATGTGTTTTTGTGTTTTTCCTTTAGGTGTGTGGAATGAGTGTGAACTTGGCCTAATTAGGGTTTGATTGTGCAGGTGGGATGTAGAAGGAAGGAAAGTGTGGGACAGGTTGGGGAGGCTAGGAAAGGTCCCTAGGGATCCTTAGCACCCATCCACAGAGGTCCCTCACATTCAGAAGCTCGGCAACGAAGTGAGTGGCCTCCTACAGGAAGGCTGCAGGGGATCCTACAGGATACTCTGTTTTCTACAGGATGTCTACAAATGGCTACAGGATGTCCTACTGTGAGTGGTTGGAGTGATGGAGGAGAAATGGAATGGTGTGGGAGGCTAAGGGAGATGGAGATGGACTTGATGATGTCTCAGGAAATGGAAAGTCAAACAAAGGAAGGGTGCATGCAATGGGTTGATGTTTTGGAAAGGTGGAATCAACGAGAGTGCAGGAGATGGAGCTGTACGTGAAATGAGAGAGTTGGAGGGCAAGTGAGTGAGATAGAAGGTGAATAGAACTTGCAGGTGGATGGAGAAAACGACGAAGGAAGTGGCTTGAGAAAGAGCAGTGTAAATGAAACAAATTACCTGTGCATCAAAACAAGAAATTCATTAACCTATTATACCATGAAACCTATAAATCCGAAATGGAAAACAAGAAATGAAACTAATGCGTGAGAGTGCAGTATGGATCAATGTCGAGAATGTATGAATGGATCTTCAATACAAACGTTCATGTGGCAGCTTGCGCGGAGATGAAACGACTGCTGTTCTTTTTGGTGGCTGATCATGGTCTACACCCCAATCCCAAACAGTGAGATGGCAGTGAACCTTTACAACCTGTTTTTGTTGGAGCTCCAAGAGATTTATTCTACCAACCTATCAAACTTGAATACTGAAAACAAAGCATCATACCAGTCCTATCTATGCTAATGAAAACAATTAAACTAACAAGCTGGAAATCTGAATTGCATCGGAAACTAAACAAACTCAAGTGCTGGAACTAATGGTAAATGCATTACAACACTGAGGAGGTCTATGGCTCTCAGGTTGGGCCCTAACCTGAGAGCTATAGCTCCTTGAGAAAACTCAGAACTAACTCAAAAGTGGCCTTCTTTATTCATAATCTGATAACATGCCAAATTGGCTTACAAAAGAGAACGAAACTTGAGCTGTGCTCCAAAATTACAATAGTAATACGAGAGTTTCAACAACCTAACCAAGGCTAAGGCCTCTATACTTATACAAAACGATGCTCCAACAAGTATCCATGATTCTAGGAGCTCGGCTTTTCAATCTATAGTTTAACTGCTGATCCTGTAGGATGATCATAAATGCTGTTTCCTGTAGAGCAGTTTTGAACTGTTGTTCCTGTAGAACAGCTGGCCGTGTATTAAGCTCGGAGGGAGGATGGAGTGGGGCTCGGAGTTCTTGGTGAGGATCACGAGGAATGTCCCCCAAGACCGTGGACAACCTCTCCTTACGTCAGCAATGCCAACTCGTTGTCTCCTTGCCACCTTTTCGTTGTCTTTTACTCCCTTTTAATGCCAAAACCTGGAATCACAATGCATTAGCTACGTAGATAAAGTGCCTATCCTTTCTCCTACAAACAACATGAATAAACTAAGAAGTGTATGCATAAACAATAAAAATGAATGGTTTGAGCAAGCAAAATAGGCCAAAAATGAGCCCAAATTGTACCAAAATTGGGGCTCATCATCACCCCCCAGCTGAACCATTTTCTCATCCTTGAGCAACCTTGCCCCTGCTCCTCGTCCTTGGCCGAGGACTCAGGACCGGAACAGGCTGTTTCTTTTCTGCTTTTGATGGCCCTGCCTTTTCTGCCCCTGATGGTGATGAGGGTGATGCTTCCTTCCCTTTTTCTATTTCTTTGAGTCGGGCTTCAGAAGGCGACTGGCCTATCTTTCATGTCCAGGAAGTTATTTTTGGGCTCCTCTTTTCGGGGGTAGCTGATGGTTTAGAGGGGGTTCTTGCACTGGGTGAAGTAGGTACGTCCCCTGAAGTGGTATGGCCGTTGGGTGAAGGCTGTGGTTTGCTCGGGGACATCCTCTTGCTTCTCCTGGCTTTAGGTGGCAGAGGGATCTCCCTCTCCCTTTTCTCTTTCGGTTTTGGAGGTGTGCTGAGGGCAGCCAGTGCCGCTGCTGCCTCCTTATCGAGGATGTCAGCCTTCTCTTTCTTGTGTTTTGCTCCCTCGGAGCTCCTTGTAGAGGGTCCCTCCTTTTTTGATTTCAGGCTTCCTGTGGAAGACCCTGCTTTGCCCGCTTCCGGGCCTCCTGTAGAAGATTCTTTCTTTGTCTTCGGGCTCTCTATAGGAGGCTGTTTCGCAATGACCTTCGGGCCTCTTGTAGAAACCCCTCTTTCCAGCCTTGTGATTCTTGTAGGAGCCCCTGTCTCTATCTTCGGGCTTCCTGTAGAAGCCTGTGGTTGTACTGTCGGGCTTCCTGTAGAAGCCTTTGTCTCCGTCTTTGGGCCTCCTGTAGAAGCCTGTTTTCCAACAATTTTCGGGCTTCCTGTAGAAGCCTTGGTCGTTTCTCTTGGGCTTCTTGTAGAAGCCTGCTCCTTACTGATCTTCGGGCTTCCTATAGAAACCTTTGTCTTTGTTTTCGGGTTTCCTGTAGAAGCCTGAGTTTGCGTTTTCGGGCTTCCTGTAGAAGCCTGTGATTGCGTTCCTGTAGATGCAACTCTCACCACCTTCTCTTGCCTTGTTTCGTGGCTTTTGCGTTTGGCTTTGACTGCAGAAGCTGACAAGGTGCTTGGGCTGGCAGGGGCCACCTCAGCTTTGACTGCCCTGCTTTTCAACCTCTGTTCCCTTGCTGATAGGATGGGGGTGTCCTCTTTGACTTTGTCATATTTTCCCTCTTCCTTCTTCTTTCGTTCCCTTTTCTGTGCTGGAGCCGGAACTTTTTGGTTTTTTCCTTTCTTACTCCCAGCTGCTGGCTCTTCTTCTTCTCCGTTAGAGGATTCCACTTCTTCAAGCAAAATTTTTATGTTCCCCGTTCTGGATAAGTTCCTAAATGATTCCCAAGCGAGGGGGACTTTATATGAGCGGAGAGCATCCTCCACGAGGAGCTTGACTAGCCCATGGTGGGCTATCTGGTCCGGAATTCCGTCCTTGAGCTTGGTGGAACACTCCATTAAGGACTGTAGTAGAAAGTAAGGAATGCTCAACCTCTGTGCTGCAGGGAGGTCAATCTGGTGTCTTAGTTCGTTAAGCAGCCTGAAGTGATACGCATATACAATGCTATATCGACCCTCACAGGTGATATATTTCATAATTTGTAGACTGACTTCGTTCCATGGCGGCAACAGGCTTGCCCTTTTGACTCCATTTTTGTCTTCGGTGAATGACTCTTCCGGTGGGAAGAACTCCTTCTTTGCTTGCTGGCTCATCTTCCGCTCTTCTTTGTCCCATGGCAGACCCATGGGCAGCTCTGTAATCCGACTGATATGCTCTGGGGTGAGTTCGCGGCTGAGACCTCTGAAGGTTATCGTGGCCAATGTCTGTGATTTAGGCTGTAGAGCCTGCAAAAATTCCTCGGCTACTTCATCATCGTAGCCCTGTAGTTTATCACAGAAAGGCATCCATTGCGCTCTAGTGAAGAGCTCAACCACTACTG
This sequence comes from Pinus tabuliformis, assembly GCA_031772625.1. Lineage (NCBI taxonomy): Eukaryota > Viridiplantae > Streptophyta > Pinopsida > Pinales > Pinaceae > Pinus > Pinus tabuliformis. The sequence goes on from CM062820.1 coordinate 1,569,404,966, forward strand.
GGTTTCTCCTTAATGCATTTGAATTAGTGGGCTCTCGCCTGATAAACCCGCCAGGCATGATGAACACAGTGGTTTATACCAGAGGTGGTGGATACACAGGAAATTCGGTCTAAAGACAGAACATGCAATGAATTTTCAGACCACAGTTGATTATACAGCTATCCTGTAGGAGCGATAGTATAGGCACGGCAATCCAATTTTTTATGACCACACTGTGACTAAAGGCCTTGCCACCTTTAAAAAACAATTGCGGAAGGAGTTGCAGGGTTACCTCTTTTCTGCCACCTTTTTTTACGTGAAGACTTCACCTTCCTGTAGAGCCGCGTTCCTATAGAAACTGCTTCCTGTAGGACGGTGTTCCTGTAGAAACTGTTCCTGTAGGAGCAGTGCGCAGGCTTCGGGAAGAGCTTTAGTTGGCTGGCGGTTGAGAGGTGCTTTACCAGCGTTCAGGTAGCCGAGAGCTCGGCGTATCAATATGCAGAGGTAAGCAGAGGATCTACTCGAGTTTTGAAGTGAGGTTGATGGAGATACACGCTTAATCGAGCCGATTAGATTTTGAATTGGCGCAGCTCGTGGCGCGGGGGTGAGCTGTCCCCGCCGGACCGTTGGGTGACGTCACCCATCATCCGCCTGCACATTCGTTTGTTGACCGCATTCATTCCCACAGATCTGCCGCCGCCCTTTTCGGTTAAACTTCACTTCTCGGTTGACGGGACTGATCTTCACGTGCTTGCTGCGTGTTTCTTTCGTCGTGGCTGCCACCTCGTCCTCTGACTATCCCTTTACTAACCGACATGGCCAATCACTGGCCTTTAGGCCGCTCAACCATTCACCTTTATGCCATGCAAAACAAATCGAAGTAATAATCATGCAGTTTGATGGAGAGAAGGATTAGAACACTTACCTGCGTGCGGCTGCACATGATTTCCAGTTTTTTGAGCGATGGATCTACCTGCCGCATGTGGCTGCACATTCCTGTAGGCTCGTGGTTACAGGATGCTGGCGATGGAGTGAATGGTTCTGCGTTCATGCGCCCGTGTTTGATCTCAGATGGCGGTGCTGTGAACGGTCTTCACTTGAGCAGGTTGAACTGTTACAGGATCCCCGCGAGGGGTCTTGTCACCGTTCTTTCTCCTCGGGTGTATGCTGCATGCTGGCGGTTCTGGCTTCTCGATCACGATCCCAGCGCTTCTGATGTATCAACGTGGATGTGGTATGGTTCTCGGTGCCTAGTTTTTCTTTGACAGATGCTTTCTCACGAGAACTGATTACTTTGTTGTGCTGCTGCAGGGATCTTGGTTGCATGGCGACGAGGATGGTGGAGGACGATAATGGCAATGTTCAGGGGTGCCATCATTGGCATGCATGCATTCAATCCACTCCTCAGTCGCTAGATCTTCATTTAAAACACATTTTGGCCATCGTAACCTTCTACAGGAAGTTTCCTGTAGAACACAGAGCTTCCTGTAGAAAATTGGCACTTTCCTGTAGAAGATCCGCGTCTTCCTGTAGGAAGACTGTCTGTTCCTGTAGAAAAACTGTATCCTCCTGTAGAAGATCCAAAGCATGATAATAATTGCACATACCTTAAAAAACATTGCTGTTCTTGGAGGTGGTGCTGATGACATCCTTTGCTAGCATGATGAAGGCCCCTGGCTTGGAGTGGAGAGGTTTCTTCTCCTCCATAGAACATCTGGATGCAAACCTTTTATGGTGCTGATTGCTTTTTCCTTTTTTTTTTTTTTTCCTCTTTTTTTTAGAAAGACAATAGGAGCACCTCAATGAGGTTTTCACCCCTATTGCCTGCCTTGGGTGCCTCAGAGAGGTTTTCACCCAAGGATCTTTATTTTTCTCTCTTTTCTTTTTCGAAAGACAATAGGAGCGCCTCAATGAGGTTTTCACCCCTACTGCCTGCCTTGGGCGCCTCAGAGAGGTTTTCACCCAAGGATCTTTATTTTTCTTTTTCTTTTCTTTTTTTTTTTTTTTTTTTTTTTTTTTTGTGTTTTAGATCCTTCAGGGTATGCCCAAAGTGGAGGCAGAACCCTTCTCTATGACCAAAACAGATTTCTCCATAGTGCTGATAAACTCTTGTCTTGAGAGAGGTCTTCTATAGATCTTCAATCGGTGCCCATTGACAAGCATGGGAATGGATTCCTCATCAATGGTTCGAATGAGGACAGATCCATTGTCATGGCACTATTCCACCACATAAGGTCCTAGCCATCTAGTTCTCAACTTCCCCTTGAAATCTTTGAATCTGGAGTCATACAACAAGGCCCAATCTCCCGGCTGAAATTGCTTGTCATGGAGATGTTGGTCATGCCACACCTTCCTCTGAAGTTGAACCACTTCTGAGTGAAGGAGGGCCTGCATGCGGTGCTCATCCAGTCCATTCAGCTGCAATAACCTTTCTTGCTGTGCATGGCTGAGATCTAGGTCCAGCTGAGCTGCCAACCTCAAAGTGTTATACTCAAACTCAATGGACAACAAAGCTTTCTTCCCATAGACCAGCTCATAAGGTGTGAAGCCGGTGGTGGTCTTCCAAGTGGTGTTGTAAGCCCATGTGGCCTCAACTAGGCGATCTGCCCAGTCTTTTCTGCTGCTGCTCACCACTTTGGTCAAGATCCCTTCTAATGCTCTATTGGTGACTTCCACCTGCCCATTTGCTTGAGGATGATAGGGGGTGGAAGTCCTATGCTTGATCTTGTGATGAGCTAGTAGATCTTCAACCAAGTTGGATGTGAACTGGCTCCCTTGATCGGTCACCAGCTCTCTTGGGTAGCCAAACTTGTAGAAGATGTTCTCTCTTAAGAACTCGACCACCTTTTCTTCAGTTGCTGCTTTGATTGCTTTAGTCTCTGCCCACTTTGTCAAGTAGTCAGTACACACTATGATGTAGGATCTCTGCCTCGAAGAGGGATTGATTGGGCCCACAAAGTCCATGCCGCACTTCTCAAATGGCTCGAGAGTCACTTGAGGTTGGAGAGGCATCTCATCCCTTTGGGTCGGTTTCCCCATTCTTTGGCATTGGTCACACTGGCTAACATATCTCCTGACATCTTGATGAAGTGTGGGCCAATAGTAGCCTGCCTGCAGGATCTTGAAGGCAATTCTCTTTGCTACAAAATGTCCTCCACAAGGCCCATCATGACAGGTGAGGAGAATGTCAAAGACTTCCTCCTCCCTTACACAACGCCTTAAGATCTGATCGGGGCCAAGCTTGAACAGGTTGCCCCCAATCCATGTAAATGAGGCACTCTTTCTGATGATTTTTCTCTTCTCTTTTGAAGAGAGGTGCGGAGGAAACTGAGCTGAAACAAGGTAGTTTGCTATATCAGCAAACCATGGAGAGAGTATTGAGATAGCAAACAGATGCTCATCAGGCATCTGGTCATCCACCGTCCCATCTTCATCTGCAGACAAATCCAATCTAGACAAGAAGTCAGCAACAACATTTTCTTTTCCTGGTTTATCAACAATGGTTAGATCAAACTGCTGCAATAAAAGTAACCATCTAATAATACGAGCATTCACATCTGGTTTATTCATCAAATATCTAATAGCAGCATGGTCAGTATGTACAAATGTTTGATATCCGGTAATGTAATGACGGAACTTGTTTAGTGCATGGACTACAGCTAAGAACTCTTTCTCGGTTATAGTGTAATTCAGCTCAGCTTTGGACAAGTTCTTACTAACGAAGTAAATGGCATATGGAAGTTTTTCCTCAATTTGTCCTAAAGCTGCCCCTATGGCTTTGTTTGAGGCATCAGTGTGGATGTAGAAAGGTAGGGCCCAGTTTAGACCTCTCAAGATTGGTGCTGACACCAACTTGTCCTTTAACTCATTCAAACTCTTCTGACAAGTGTCAGTCCACTTAAACTCCACATCTTTTGCCAACAAGCCAAACAATGGTGAGGCAAGCTTGTTGAAGTCCTTAATGAATCTCCTGTAGTATCCCGCTAATCCCAAAAAACTCCTAACATCCCTTACCTTTTGTGGAGGTGGAACCTTCTTGATTAGAGCAATTTTGTTAGGATCCACCTGTAATCCTTGGCTAGAGATGGTGTGGCCTAGCACGGTCCCTTCAGTCATCAGGAATTCACATTTTTCGGGACTGAGGGACAGGTTCATCTCAATGCATTTGGTGAGGACTTTTCCCAAATTGGACAATGCTTCCTGGAAGTTGGCCCCATAAGGAGTAAAGTCATCCATATAGATTTCCACTGTATTATGGACCAGCTCCGAGAAGATGCTTAGGACAGCTCTCTGGAAAGTAGCAGGAGCATTGCATAGCCCAAAGGGAAGGACTCGGTAGGCAAAGGCACCCCAAGGGCAAGTGAAGGTGGTCTTATCTTGGTCTTCTGGGCTGATTTGGATTTGATTGTACCCGCTAAACCCATCCAGGAAAGAGAAGAACTTCTTTCCTGCCAGTCCATCCAACACTTGATCTATGAAAGGTAGAGGGAAATGGTCTTTCTTGGTAGCTTTGTTCAGCTCCCGATAATCTACACAAATCCTCCACTTCCCATTCTTCTTGGGAACCAACACTAGAGGGGACACCCATTCACTATCTGAGATGGGGTAGATGAATCCGGCATCTAACAGTTTTTGCAATTCTTCCTTGACAATGTCTTTAAGGGCTGGATTCATTCTCCTCTGCGGTTGCCTAACCAGTTTACAGTCCTCTTTGATGTATATATGATGAGTACAGACCGAGGGATGGACTCCTTTCATCTCCTTATAGCTCCAAGCAAAAGCATCTAAGTGGCTGGCCAACAGGTTGCACAGCTCCTTTTCCTGAGAAGGAGATAGGGAGGAGCTGATTTTCAATGCTCTCTCAGGGCCGAATTCCACATTCTTAACTCTGGGAGTGACAGGGTTGGTTGTACAAAGATCCACTAAGGTGCTGGCTTGGGCATCCTCCACCAATTTTTCTAAAGGTAGTGCACTTGTAGGTGGGTTTTGGATCAAGTTCTCGATCAAATCATCCTCGGTTGGGGGATTTCTTCTATTGGTTTCTATGGTACATAGAGGTGTTGAATACACCTCGTCTTCTTCTCCTTCTTCCAACCAGAGTGGTAAGTCATGCTCTAAAGAGGGTTGGGCAGGAGGGTATAGGACAAGTTGCTTGGACATAGGACCATTTTTGATGGTCATATTTCCGGCATGACAACTGATATAGGCATCTGCAGTGGCTAACCAAGGCCTTCCCAAAATGAGGGGATATCCAGTAAGCTTTGCCTTTGGTTGTAGAACCAGGAAGTCTGCAGGATACTCCCAAGAGTCAATAGAGACCAAGACATCCTCCACAATTCCTTCGAGAGTCACAGTGGAGCGATCTACTAATTGCAGTACTGTCGAGGTCTTCCTCAAGGAACCTTGAAGATTGAGCTTGCACATGGTATCCCTGGTCATTACATTAATGGCAGCCACCAGATCAATCAGGGTGTGGGGTATGATGGTGCCATTGATGTGGACATCTACTACAGGACTTCCAGGATCTAAGTACTTTGGGCAGATGACTTGTCCTAGCATAAGGTCAGACAGTTGTCCTATGACATTGATAGTTGAAGCATCTTTCTTCCGTCTGCCTGGATGTTTGAAACACTTCTCCTTAACCAGCTTGTTATAGATTGGCACATCCTTGATGGCCTGGAGAAGGGGTATCTTCACACACAACTGCTTGAGCTCTCCCAGAAGCTCATCTTCCTCCGGGTTGGGTTGTGTGGTGGCTGTAAGTCTCTCAGGAAAGGGTGGAATAGGTTTTGGTTCACTCTCCTGATGGTTTTCCTCATCCTCTGGGGGAGGAGGTTGGCGATCTGGAAGAGTCTTTCCAGATCTAAGATTGATCTCCTGGATCTCCACAGCATAGGTAGGGCATGAGGTCTCCCCAGTATATACCCGTTGAGCCTGTCTATTGTTGGGGTTCGGGTTCGGTTGAGCAGGCATTTGAGGTTGCCTTGGAGGAGCAGGAGGTAATGGTTGTGGCTGAACTGGAGGTGGAGGCAGAATGGCGAGAGGATTGTTGCATTGAGGCCTCCACCCCGACTGAGGTGCACTCCACTGAGGCTGTGACTGGGCATGTGAGTGATATGAATGAGTAGTGGGTTGAGTAGGATACTGCGGTGGATAAGACCATGGCGGAGGCATGGAACAAGAAGGATGAGCAGGGGGACCCCAGGAAGGCATATGAATCGATTGGTTGGGGTTGTAATAGGCTTGTGGTGCCCCTTGCATTCCCTGCTGATAGGGTCTAGATCCTTGTGGCCTCCTTTGGTTGATGAAGTAGAGAGGTTCAGTGGGGGCTTCAGTCCCTTGGTACATGGCTTTAAACCCAGGTAAGGTAGGACACTGATTGGTAGGATGGTCCTCCTCACAAACAAAACACACTTCAACCGAATGCAATGGGCATTCGTTCTTAGGATGTCTTCTTGTGCACCTAGGGCAGAAGACAGCCAGGGCTCTCTCAGCTTCTTCTTTCTTTTGCTGGATCCTCAATGTGTCCAGCTGCGAAGCGATAGTATGTCTCACCTCACTCTTAAGGTCTTCTAATTGGTTTGTAAACTCATGTTTGGAGAAAGGGACACCAGTGGAGAGGAGGTTTCCTCTACCTCGTTTCCTAGCTGCCCTAGAATGATTTCTAAACACAGTTTTGATGTCCTCATAAGGCAGTTGGTAAATGTCCCCCCCGGCTAACATGTGAAGGGTATCTAAGAGATCTTCAGGTACTCCTCGGAGCAGAACCAACTTAAGGGATTCAGGGTCAAGTGTGCACCTGGCCCGCTTGTAACTAAGTTGGAACCTTTCCTCATAGTCCTCTAAAGATTCATCGTTTCCCATGGTCATCCGAAAGATTTCCCCCTTTGTTTCCTTGGACCTACAATAATCCCGGTACTTGGTGTTGAAGGCTTGCTGCATCTGAGCCCATGTGGTGATACTATTCCCAGGCAAACCCATGAACCAGCGTAGTGCTACATCCTTGAGAGTAGAAGGGAAAAGTTTTAGCTTTTGTTCATCCTCAGTATAGTCATAGGTCCTACAGAGGACAACAAACTCAAATAGGAAGGTATCAGGATCCTCAGTGGTCATTCCATGGAAGTGAGGCAAAGCAGAGGAGCTAATGTTTTTCATTTTCATCTCACCATTGGTCTCTCGGATGGGGAAAGATCCTTCTATCCTCTCATCCTCTCTATTGTCAGCCATAGCTTTAGGTGGAGTGGTCTCTAACTCTTCTTCTTCTATAGGATTTCGGTATGTCTTGGGACGTTCACCTATAGTTTCCTCTGAATCACTGTCACCACCGAAGAGTGAAGGGTGACTAAGTGATGTGGTGGGGGTGTTTGGTAGGAATTTGCCTGATCTATCTCGGTTCCTACGAGGCATGAAAGGGAAAGGACTCTTCTCTGTTTTTAGTGCTTTTGTTTTTTTTTCTTGTACCTGCAAAACTGAAACAAAGTGATCTACAACTAACTAGATTACTCAAATGAAATTTGCGGAATTGGAAATATTAATCTAGGAAAGCAGGAAATATTAATCTAGGAAAGCAGGAAAGATTAATCTAGGAAAGCAGGAAATATTAATCTAAGAAAGCAGGAAAGATTAGTCTAGGAAAGCAGGAAAGTCTATGCTACTTTTGCAGAATGGAAATGAAGCAAACTACTTAGCAGAAGTAAGAGTACGAAAGTAGAAGAAAAGCAACAATTACTAATACTCTGACGCTTCCCCGGCAACGGCGCCAAAAAGATGGTGAGCTCCAGTATTGTAGCAATAATGCTACAACTCCTGGGGCTTCCTGTCTCTTAATTTTATCAACCCGGTAGTTCGTACAAACTTGGAAGCGACGGTGCTGTATGCACAAGTACTAGCCCTTGTCGCAGCTGTCACTTGGTCAGCTGGCACAAGTCCGTTAGGGCTTAAGCCAACTTCTATAGGCTCACAGAAGAAGCTTTATCAATGATGGATGAAAGCTAACTCAAAGGAAGGCTACTCTACTTGACAAACTGAATCAAAAGCAATTTAAAGCATGTAAATCTATGAAACCCTAATTTAACTAGTCTATCCTCTATAATGCAAGGAATGTGGATGCGACTCTTATGAATGCTGTCATTACCTCTAACAAGTGTAAATGCATGGGTCTAAGCTACTTGCATCATGAGAAATGTGTTTTTGTGTTTTTCCTTTAGGTGTGTGGAATGAGTGTGAACTTGGCCTAATTAGGGTTTGATTGTGCAGGTGGGATGTAGAAGGAAGGAAAGTGTGGGACAGGTTGGGGAGGCTAGGAAAGGTCCCTAGGGATCCTTAGCACCCATCCACAGAGGTCCCTCACATTCAGAAGCTCGGCAACGAAGTGAGTGGCCTCCTACAGGAAGGCTGCAGGGGATCCTATAGGATACTCTGTTTTCTACAGGATGTCTACAAATGGCTACAGGATGTCCTACTGTGAGTGGTTGGAGTGATGGAGGAGAAATGGAATGGTGTGGGAGGCTAAGGGAGATGGAGATGGACCTGATGATGTCTCAGGAAATGGAAAGTCAGACGAAGGAAGGGTGCATGCAATGGGTTGATGTTTTGGAAAGGTGGAATCAACGAGAGTGCAGGAGATGGAGCTGTACGTGAAATGAGATAGTTGGAGGGCAAGTGAGTGAGATAGAAGGTGAATAGAACTTGCAGGTGGATGGAGAAAACGACGAAGGAAGTGGCTTGAGAAAGAGCAGTGTAAATGAAACAAATGACCTGTGCATCAAAACAAGAAATTCATTAACCTATTATACCATGAAACCTATAAATCCGAAATGGAAAACAAGAAATGAAACTAATGCGTGAGAGTGCAGTATGGATCAATGTCGAGAATGTATGAATGGATCTTCAATACAAACGTTCATGTGGCAGCTTGCGTGGAGATGAAACGACTGCTGTTCTTTTTGGTGGCTGATCATGGTCTACACCCCAATCCCAAACAGTGAGATGGCAGTGAACCTTTACAACCTGTTTTTGTTGGAGCTCCAAGAGATTTATTCTACCAACCTATCAAACTTGAATACTGAAAACAAAGCATCATACCAGTCCTATCTATGCTAATGAAAACAATTAAACTAACAAGCTGGAAATCCGAATTGCATCGGAAACTAAACAAACTCAAGTGCTGGAACTAATGGTAAATGCATTACAACACTGAGGAGGTCTATGGCTCTCAGGTTGGGCCCTAACCTGAGAGCTATAGCTCCTTGAGAAAACTCAGAACTAACTCAAAAGTGGCCTTCTTTATTCATAATCTGATAACATGCCAAATTGGCTTACAAAAGAGAACGAAACTTGAGCTGTGCTCCAAAATTACAATAGTAATACGAGAGTTTCAACAACCTAACCAAGGCTAAGGCCTCTATACTTATACAAAATGATGCTCCAACAAGTATCCATGATTCTAGGAGCTCGGCTGTTCAATCTATAGTTTAACTGCTGATCCTGTAGGATGATCATAAATGTTGTTTCCTGTAGAGCAGTTTTGAACTGCTGTTCCTGTAGAACAGCTGGCCGTGTATTAAGCTCGGAGGAAGGATGGAGTGGGGCTCGGAGTTCTTGGTGAGGATCACGAGGAATGTCCCCCAAGACCGTGGACAACCTCTCCTTACGTCAGCAATGCCAACTCGTTGTCTCCTTGCCACCTTTTCGTTGTCTTTTGCTCCCTTTTAATGCCAAAACCTGGAATCACAATGCATTAGCTACGTAGATAAAGTGCCTATCCTTTCTCCTACAAACAGCATGAATAAACTAAGAAGTGTATGCATAAACAATAAAAATGAATGGTTTGAGCAAGCAAAATAGGCCAAAAATGAGCCCAAATTGTACCAAAATTGGGGCTCATCACCAAACACACTTGATTTCCCCCCGATATATATCTATCTCTCTCTTCTTCCCTCGCATCACCTTCCACCTATATATCTATCTCTCTATGTCTCTATTTTGTATCTCTATATGACCTAAAAAACATACACACTCTTTATCCTTATTGATCTACCTCTCCCTCCTTCTTTATCTCCCTCTCTCTCTTTCATTCCTTTTTGTGTCTCTCTCCCCCCTTCTATCTCTCTTCCCTCTTTCTCTCCTCTCTCCCTCTCTCTCCATCTCCATTATCACTCACTCTCTCTCTCTCCACCTTTCTCTCTTTGTGTCTTTATTCTTACCTCCCTCTTTCTATCCCTTCTTCTCTCCTTCTCTCTCTCACATCCAACCTCTCTTCCTTCCTCTCTCCCCCTTTCTCTCCTACCTCCCTCTGCCTCTCTCCATTATCTCTTTGCATTTGATTCTCTCTCTCTCTTTGTCTCCGACCTCCAACTCTATCACTATCTCTCCTTCTCTACCCCTCTTCTCTCTATTTCTCCTTCTTTATCTCTCTATATCACCCAAACATGTACACTCTATCTCCATCTCTCCCTTGTCACTCCCTCTCTATCTCTCTACTTTTCTCTCTCTATGTGATTCTCCTTTCATTCCAACTCCATTTCTCTATACCTCCCTCTCTCCTCTTGTCTCTCAAGTCCTATCTCATCCTTCTTCTCTCTACCTTTCTCTCCCTTACTGCCACTCCCTCTATCTCTCCACTTCTATCACTCTCTCTTTGCTCTTCCCTCCCATATATATGTAGACTTAATATATATCATGATATATTAATATATATTACAATATTAAAAATTTAATATTATATTAAATTTAATATTCTATTAATCCTAAGTTATTAAATTTATAATATTATTATTATAATATATTAATATTAATACTATAATATATTAGTATTCATATTAAATTTAATGATATTTTTTACCTAGCATGATAACGAAAGTTTCAAATATTACAACTTTGAGATCGAAATATTTATATATTTATGTCCAGATTTTAATATATCCATAGGATATGGTTTTAATTTTAAAGATTCATTTTACAAATATTTAAGTAAAAGAAATATTAAAAGATTATGGCACAATATTTTGGATTTTTTGAGTTGGAATAACATTTCTACTTCATTTTACGAATGGTATTGACTTTAGTAAAGAGTAAGGATGTTTAAAATTTTACATTTGGAATTTTAATGTGGTAAAATTTGTTGTTGATGGTAAATTTATGATCCATTAAAATTCAAAGTATATGATAAAATAACTATTAAACACATAAGGTTATTGTATAATACAATTGACAAACTTACAGAAATAACTATTAAACACATAAGAAAATTGTATAATACAAATGACAAACTTACACACCATACTGGGTTGTAGAATGCACTTTCAGGGCAATTAGTAAAAGGAGAAGTGTTTTATTTTTAGATTTTTCATAATATGTATTTATTTTTCATGAGTTTTCAATTTTTATATTCTATGATAATATAGAAATAGAGAATATATTAGTATTATATTATACTATCTTAGATCTCTCTTAACTCTCAATTTTTAAAAAGTTGGGATTAAATCTCTTCACATAGAAACGAGTGGAGAAATAATTAGAATTCAGTACATTACAACATCTCTACCATACTAGGCTTATTTTTATTTGATTTTGACCAAGTTAAAATGTTTACATTACATTACAACATCTCTAGCATATTATACTGGAATTTATGCAACTATAAAATAATAATAATAAATGAGTTAAATATAAATACACATTAAAAAACATGCAACAATATTTTTAACCCTAGAAATTCACCCTTAATTTACCAAAAAAATTCTAAACTTGTAAATTGTTATTCTTACAATATCATAGATTAGCAATACTACATGTTCAATATAAGATATGTTATTTAATTAATTAATTGGAGATAAATTAATTAAAAAAACACAACTAATTTTAAAATAACTATAAACCCTTAATCTATACTATTATAAATATTTGAACATATTCTATGCAAATTAAATTTCTAAAATGCACTTCATAGTTATTCATATCCTATTCTAAAAACATAATTATTCAATTCCTATTCTAAGAAAGCATACCTATAGCATTAAAAATAGTTAGGTATACTAATTACACAAGTCAAAATTGTAATTCCAAGATATTTTCAGAGAAATTATTGGAACATATTTTATGCAATTTAAAATTGTACAATGCACATAATGGTTATTTATAACCTATTCTAGAGATGCACACCTATAGTATTAAAAATGGATAATGATGCTAATTACATAGTTAAAATTGTTATTTCAAGATATTTTCATATAAATTATGATAAATTAAATAATGTCAGTAGTTTAAAGAGTTCACAATTTTGCTAAGAAAATAATGGAAATTCAGATACTATTAAACATAATCTTTTACAAAATCAAATTACAATTGTCAAACTTTAATAGTTTAGATAAGTTTTAGTTACCTTGAGTTATTGATTACACTGAATCTATTTCCATCTTAAAAAAATTAATTAAAACATTCCTAAAATTAAATTTTTTTTTGAAATACTTTGAAAAATTAATTAAAACACCTAAAATTAGAATTTTTTTTTGAAAAAATGCCACTAAGTCCGTCCATAATTGGTGACTCTTGTCAGCATGCAATTGGAATTATTAAAGCGAAGCCGAATAACACATTTGATTATTTTTTATGACTCCAATACAGTTCATCTTCAAAATAATATTTTGAAACTGCCCGAGAGAGCTGCACTAGAATAAATGGAGAAATAAATATACTTTGACCGACAAGAGTACTTTCAGTTCAAGTTGCTGTACTTGTCAGTCATTATTGCATAATAAAGATCATTCAATTCCGTCCAAAATCCATAGACTGCCATGTTGTTGTTGCCTTCGTTATTGAAGCTATTCACCGAGGTTGATTCATCGCTTCGCCCCTCAGGCGAGTTATATTGATTATGAGCTGTGGAATGCGATATTTGTGAGGCGCGGCTAGTGGAGTTCGACGCCTGCATTGGGGATTCAGTGATTCTTGAGCCACAGTTTTGCGCGATCAACTGAGAGGTTATTCCAGGACTGAACTTAGAGTAAGGGCCATTAATACCCATATTACTATGGTGATCGACCCCTCCATCCTGTTGCTCTGGCCCATAGATGTTTGGGACTGTATTGTCATCTGATGTAGCATAGCGTTGCATGCTTTTGCTTTCTTGTTTCGCTTCAGTGACAGGACTGGTTTGATGATCCTTGCTTTTCTCCAGCAGTTTCTTCTTCAGCTTTGTGTTCCAGTAGTTTTTGATATCATTATCTGTTCTCCCTGGCAACTGTGCTGCAATTATAGACCACCTGCACAATGCTAGAACTCATAGATCAGGTCCTATATTCCAACAAAAAACTATAGCTATCATTTTTGTGGGTGAATGAATGGCAATTTATCTTTTATCGTTGAAATTCTTAGGTCAATGTTTTTTTACTACCTGCTACCAATGCTGACATAGAGGCTGCAAATGATGTTATCTTCTTTTTCTGAGAAACCTCCGTGCTTTAGATTAGGCCTTAAGTAGTTCAACCATCTAAGTCTGCAGCTCTTTCCACACCTTTTCAAACCTATATTTGCGGAGGACAAGGATCAGCTCAAGAAATCTGCAAAATACTGGTATTTTAACAGTGAAATGACAAAAATGCATCCGAGAGAATTGTTCTTGACCTGGTATTTGAATCAACAAATAAAGGCATGTATTCTAATAACCTAAGGCTGTATTGTATGTACTAAAAGATACGATTGGACAATGAAAAAATATCTATACCAGGAGAATCCAAAATGCGCCTGCTAAAGAGTCCATTATTCCTATTAACAAATCATTGAAATGCAGATGCTAAAAGTCCATTATTCCTATTAACAAATCATTAAGCATTAACACATGGATTTTATACACTATCTAAAAATCTAAACCCTGTAACATTCTTCCTGTGGATATCACGGAAACGTAATGAAATCATTGCAAAACCTAGAAACCTGATCAGAGTGAAAATGCTTCTATACCTATCTAATACATATGTTTATAACCTTGTCTATGTTTCTAAAAGCAATTTGTAACATCATTATCATTACAAACGGCAGTTTTTACACAATCTAACTCACAACATAGGTATAATAATAAGATAGATTTGCAAAACTTCTGGCAATTTGATCAGACAATGGCTGATTAGAAGCTTGGAATTGTAATGACATCATTGCAAAACCTAAAAACCTAATCAGAGTGAAAACGCTTCAATAGATATTTAATACGGATGTTTAAAACCTTGTCTATATATTTAAAAACAATTTGTAACATCATCACAATGGCATAGCAGATGAATATTCCAAAAATCTCTTCGACAGAAGCAAAGTCACAACATTAGTATGATAACAAAATAGATATACAAAACTTCTTACAATTTGACCTGTTACGTATCATAAGGCAAGCTAATTTAAACAATCCCTAACCAATTATATAAAAATAATCACGCAAATAATAACACCAAGAAATACTCTGGAAAACCTCGATTTCTCCTAAAAACCCAGCTTATTAGATTTCTTTTAGTCTTTGACCAAGCCACCAAGAAAGCCCTCTTCAACCCTTGGCCCTTAAAACGGCTGGAAACCTTACTCAACCCTTGGCCCTTTGCACTAGTTGGGAGCCTTGCTCAACCTTTGGCACCTTACTATGAAAACAAATAAACTTATTTATAAGTTTCTTTGCAATCAAATACAATTGGAATAATAACGTCAACCAAACCATTAAACCACTAATTACAGACCATCTTTCCTGAATCAAATTAATCCTAATATAATCAGACAATGGCCTAAGAATGTTTATATAACCTTTGAATATTAAATACTACTGTTTGGAAAACTGATCAAAAGTAGAACATACAGCCGAGCTATCTGATTCCTGAATGAATTCGTTGATATATAAAGGACAACATACCAACTTTCTGGGGTAGAGCGAGCCAATTGCCACCCGTCCCATACTTATGCATATATTCCTTGAGTTTGGAGTCCTCATCAGGCGACCATGGTCCTTTCTTCACATTAGCATTGTCACAGCATGGCGCTCTCCCCATCTCTTGAGAATGTTTCCACTAACTAATTGGCCTTGAGCGAACTGTCAGGATAAGTTCAGATAAGTGGATAAGATGGTTTTGGGCAGCAGATCCAGCTACTAACTCATCGTACCAGAAGAACTCTGATACATTGTAGGTGTCCACCTGCAAGGGCCCTTCCTCAGAGCCAGAACGTTGAGAGGATATGGCCTGACTGTCAACTGTTCTGTCAGGGCGCTTTTCGTTTATATTAGCATCGACTCACTTCGTTACGCATTAGTGTAGACTAATTAGGGCACAATTTTACCAGTAAAACAATGGAAATTAGGGTAGGTTCACATATAAAATTTTAGAAATCTAGATTACAGCTGTTAGATTACAGCTGTCAAGTTTAAAAAATTTAGGTGCTCAGAGTTTTTTTAATAAAGACGACTCTATTTTTCCTTTAAAAACTATTCAAACACTCACCAAACTAAATTTCTTGAAAAAACTTTTACAAAATTCTGCCTAAATTTTGGTAGTCCACGCGAAATTGTAACCTCGGTAGAGGTAAAGGTACACAAACGACAATGCACCTCGTCTCCTAATGGTCTACTGAATTTCAAACGATTAGGCCTTACAGGGCTCAAATTCCTTGAACAAAACAAGAGTTGAGCATGACGAATAGACAGGGAAATTCTGCAATACAAAGAACTTCTCTTCTTCTTGATTTCTACGTTGGTTTTTACGATGAGACAAATGTACAAAAGGATAATATGAATTCCAAGAAATCAGAGATCCATAAAAACAAATATACAGCGCGAAAGTATACAGCGTGTCGTGATGAAGGTTGTCGGGTAGGAGACGGGCACTGTGAATGAATTAAGCTCTCTAGTTGTGTGCAAACTGCATTTGATTGTGAATAACATGGGAGCAGGTATCCTCACTGTTAACTGTCACAATAAAATATGAAGGTAAGGGAGAAGAAATTATAAAATAATAAGTAGCTGCATAAAAGCAATATATACTTTCAAGTTACAGTGAAGACATTACCAACTCCTCCACCAACATCTTTAATTTTCTCCCTGAATCTGCTCCTCTTTTTATTGTGTATGATAAAGACAAATGCCCAAACGACGAGGGTGCCTAAAGTATTGAGATTATACTATATGATAAGACAAACTGTCAGACAATTAAGGTAATAAGCATCGGGAATGAATAAAAGATCGATAAAAACAACAGAATAAAGCGAGTCGTGGGTAAGGAGGTAGGGTAGGGCTTTGGGTGGCAATGTATAAAGCTTTCAAATCTGTGTGTTTTGCGCTTGTCTTTCTCTTCCTTTGGAATCCATTTCCTTATTGTGTTGGCAACCACTTTGTTTGAAGAAAGTGGAGACTAACGATACTGCTCACTCCAATTGATCTCCATTTTCTAGTAAAACACACAAGGGTTTCTTTCTCTTCCTTTCGAATCCATTTCCTTACTGTGTTGGAAACCACTTTGTGTGAAGAAAGTGGAGACTAACAATACTACTCACTCCGATTGATCTCGCATTTTCTATTAAAACACACGAGGGTTTCTTTGTACTTTTGGTTAGGAGAGGAACTTATTAATTTTTCAAACATCTATCTCTATTATAAGATAAGAGATCTCAATATATTAGTTTTTGGGATTTATTATTGTCATAATTTTGTTAATTTGTTTTCTGCAAAATGGGAGGTTTATAATTTAAAAAAAAGTAAAAATTAAAATAGTGGTTTTCATTATTTAGTTTAATTTAATTATAAATAATTATTAGATAAATGGTTAAGATTTAGTTTCCAAAATTAATAGTAATTATGAAGGATTTTTTTTAATTATATCTTTTTTTTTCTTTTAATTTAATTAAAAATTTTGAGATTTACAATATGGATCTCTCTCTCTCTATATATATATATAGATGTTGTAGAGACTACAACCACCCTCCAAAATTTTTCATTAGCTTTGTTTTGGAGCCTCCTTAGCGACCATCCTGAGCAACATGTCTTGTACTATCAAGCACATCCATCCTCAGCAACATGTCTTGCACTATCAAGCACATGAACTTCAGGTGTTTCATAGCGTCTTGTCACTGTATGCATGCAAGTTTGTTCCACCTCCTTGAGAGGCTCATATTAGGACTTAGTGTGAGTTGCTAGTTGAGGAGCTTCCTCTGGAAATTGCATAACTCTCGAGGGAAACCAGCCTTCCCTCGAGAAATTGTGCAAACCCAGTTGGGCTCCATAATTGCACAATTCTTCCTAACAGTCTTCCTCTAAAAAGTTGCGCAATTCATCCCGGGACAGCTCCTCAGCCTGGAAATTATGCAATTCTCGTTAGCAGTCACTTGCTACTCTCAGAAATTGTGCAATCCCTTTGGGACAGCCACTGTAACAGCTAACAGAAATTACGCAAATTAGTGAGGCAGCCTGCTTAGCTCAAAAATTGCACAATGGAGTGAGAGAGGCTTCCTTGAGAAAATTGCATAGTCCGACTGAGGATAGCTGCTCAGCCTAGAAATTGCACAATCATAGGAGACAGTCATCTATTCCTCCCAAAAATTGCGCAGTCCCTCTGGGACTACCATCTCTGCTCAGCATAGAAGCTGCGCAAATCCCTCTCCGAGGCTCGTAAACCGATGCACGTTCCTTCAAGTTGACTGGTTCCCTATCGGATGAAGCAAAACTAATTTGCATGCATGGACTACATTTCCCAAGGCAACATGCAAAGGCATCCCTAGATCTAGGGATTTACTTTTAGCAGCTGAGGTTACATGCAAGGATCATGTTAGAAACCTCCCGTCAAGTGTCGCTTTTCCTAAATTTATGGCATGCATGTCATAAAATCGATTTTATAAAGACTTATGAAACAGATGTTCTAGAGCTGATTCCTCGCATCGATCTTGTAGCTCTAACATCCCACATCACATCTAGGATTCATCGACACATTCAACTCAATTGTTTTAGGGTAAGCCCGCTTCGCATGTTTTGTGTTGTGTTTCTATTGCTTTTTGTGTTTCAGCTTGTGTGAATGTTGTTTGCTTGATTTCTGTGAACGCTTGTTGTCGTTTGCATGCATGTTAGCTTGTACAAGCATTGTTTTAGTTTTTGTTTGTATCTCACTATTGTCACATGCATGACATTGTTTTTGCACCAACGGTCACCGGCTCGGTGACCCGATTCACTCACATGCATGTTGTCTTGTTTTCTGAATCCTACACTTACTGTTTTCATGCATAATCATTCACTCTTGTTTGCACTCATCTCATCATGCATTCAGACTTCTCATATTTTGAGTCCAGTGTCGGTCGGTCTAGGCTACCTTGGCATGGACCATGCCTTGCCCTGCTAGCAATACGCATTTCCGGAAGTGAAGTCTCTTCCTCCCTTGTAGAAATTGTGCAATTCTTTCCCAACACTGACCTCTAGGCTTGCATTGCACAATTCTTGGAGGTAGTGTCCTCCTGGCCCCAAAAACTACGCAATGCAGTTTGTTGGTTGCATGTCACTGCTCATTGAAATTGTGCATTGTGCAGTTTTAGTCCTCATTAGGCCAGGATGGACTGTCCATTGCACAGTTCCACCAGTGAGTTTGCCTGATGACAGCCCGCACTGTGCCTTGCACAGTTTTGGGAGTGAGTCTCCCGACCTCCCCATGGAAATTGGGCAACCTCCATGATCAATCACATAGGTATATTACAAGTTAGTCCTCAAGTTTGTTTTGGTTTTTGATTGATAGATTTCTTGCCATGAGTGTTTCTATGTCTCCAGGCATCACAGCTGTTCGTCTATCTCTCAGCAGCACAAGTATAATGGCCTTCAAGAGAGTCGAGTCAAGGGACACCATTGAGAGCAGAACGGGGGTTGCAGCCAAGAAAGTGTATATGAGCTTGCTTACCTATGAAGACATTAGGTTGTTCGTAGACAAGGACATCAAGATAATATGGCATCAACAGGAGAGTGAGCAGCACCAAAATGCAGCACACCCACACACGACGAATGAAACAGGAAGTGTTATAGACATATTTGGGCACATCAACCCCAAAATTATATGTCGATGTATTAGGGCTCATCAACCCCTAAAAGAGTTGTTTCATAGCCTAAAAGAACATGGTCATCTGAATACATCATTCCCCAAAAGTTCCATTTGAGAAATCATCCAGAAATTGCCTAAATTGAACCATACTCACTGCTCCACTAGCAAAGTGCGATGCATACTGAGTGGTACACTACCAGGGTGTGATGCATACTATTTAGGCCTTCTATAGGGTACGGCAGGCAATGATGGACAAATGTCTGAGACAGTTTGCTAGGTGGTTGCTCATGGAATCTTCTAGAAACTTCTCCTATGCCACTTGCCTCTCTGAAATCGCCCAAGGATGAATAAGGGATCTAAGAAATCTCCAATCCCTTGTCTTGTGGAATCCATTGTAGCAAGTGGAATGACACTAATCAAACCCCATGGATGAATCACACCCTTGCAAACATCTATAAATGGATCCCTCATCCAAGAGATCTATGGGCCAGAATATTGTGAATTGCAAGGAAGTGCTGATTGTTTGTAATTGAGGAAAAAGCATTGTATTGTTGGTGTAATCTTGCTATTTCATGAGGTGAAGAAGGATGGAAGCTGGGAGGATGATGCTGGATTAGACAACTGGGTTGTAATTGTCCCTTCTATTAATAAAGTTCTTCAAGTTTTCTTCCATATGATTGTGCAATTGTGAATGTTATCATTTCTGAATGCTATCATTTCTTCATTATATATATGATTCTGTAATGTTTATGTTGTAATAGATCACGATGCTTTGACGGTTCTTTGTTGCTGTACTTGTGCAAGTACTCTCCAAGCATGTTAAGTACGAAGAGGAGTTGCAGGATCTGTCAAAGGGGAGAGAGATCAGGCAAAGTATCAAGTGGAAGTTCTAGGTTGCTTCCATTATCTTTCTCTTCTCTATTACACATAAAAGAAATCATTGAATTGCTTTAAACTCTTGTTTCTAGGGTAGCTGCCAAACCTATAGGGCTAGCATTCTTTAGGAATACTAGTTTTCCCATAAACAAATTGGTGACTCTGCTGGGGAATGAACAGATGTTTGTTTGTTGTTATTGTTTGCTTTATAAACTATAGACAGAGCCTGAAGTCAGCCAGGTAGCCTTAAAACTGCTCCTCCTCTGCAATTGCATAGTAGATGAATGCTGCTTCAATCAATCTCTGGTTTAGTTTATGAGTTAAACATTTGACTTACAAGCACATCTAGATGCCCTTTTGGTAGCTCAGTAACCTCTCAAGACATTCCATCATACTCTGCTCTTTATTTTTCATCAAAATACAACTTAACTCATTGAAAACGACTGCACATTTGAGCCAAAACCCGTTTCAGTTGCGCTCCATAGACCATCGCACTGTCTTCCACTGTAACTCAGTATGCATCGCACCTCCCGAGTGTAGTAAGTGAAATGCATCTCTATTTCTGTGAAGCCTAGGTGTGATGATTGACTGAACTCTTTTTCCATCTAGAAATTGAGGGGTTTTGACCTTGTTTTCAGTTTTGTTTGGTTGGTTTGTTGCAAATGAATAATGCCTCTTTACTGAAACTTACTTGCATCTCTTAGATCAACATCAATTACATTAGGATTAGTGAATGTTTTTGTGCATTTTTTCATCATTTACAATTCTTTGTCAAAAATTTGTTTAAATTGATTTGTCGCTTTGGTACAAAAAGTGTCGTAATTGTCATTTTTTTTTATCAAAAAGAGAAGTGTCGTGAATTATTCCTTCCCTTGATAATCGATTGAACTTTTCTTCATGTATTTGGTTTGATTTGTTTATATTCGAAGTGTTGAAAGCATTTTTATTCAAAATTTAAAAGTGTTGTTTTTAGTCTTCCTTTCTCTTTTGAAGAAGAAATTGTTGAAAATGTCATTTTGAGTGAAATATTTCAGATCTTTGCTACATTTAGTTTTCCTTTCTGGCATTTTGCACATTAAGGAAAGCGAAAAAAAATACATGCATTTACATTTAGCATTTTTTGATTTGTGTGCGAAAAGATGATTTAGGGAAATGCACTAGTGTGTGCTCTCTTCTCTTTGCTTAAAAGCACTCTTATCTTCTTTCCCTAGTCACCAGGATTTTCATTGCTCAAATAAACAAAGATTGTTTATCATTGTAGGTTGCATCTTAGGAATTTCAGATCATCATCACGCAGCGAACCATTAAAAGGCAAACTCTAATTAAGATCAACTTTAAAATAAATTTCAATGAACCTAACAACGATTTGGAACTTAACACAACATATCTAGAGGTCTAGGCTAGTGATGTGTTCTAGAATAGTTAAAACTAGTGGCTATCGTTTTCATTGAAGGTTGGGTGATTCCTCCTCCTTGATACGATAAGTGCTAGCATGGACTTGTGCTCCCCGTATCATCACGTATATATTGGGAGACCACAATAGGCTTAAATCCTTTATCCATAAGAAACTTAGTCTGCCGCCTTATTGATCGCAATGCACTGAACACAACATTCGGGAAGATTGACTGTCGTACATAAGTCCTTGGTAATTTCTCTTTAATTTATCACCAAGGTGTATATTACAGTTTTTTGAATGGTTTGGTAATCCCTCTGTCTTGGTTTTCCAGAATAGTCACATTCATTCCTTTTCGACTCTTTAAAAGAAATGGTCCATCTGAGCACTTGTCCTTTCAGGCTCATTAAAAATCGAAGGAGACTAGAGTCATCTTTAGCTTTTTCTCGACTCTTAAAAACTGAAAAAGAAAAGTTGTGTCCAAGTGTCATTAAAAATAATTGAATTCAGAATGACATCATTTTCCCCTTAATTTTTAATTGATCAAATAATCTGCAATCATGGAAGAAAGTCAATCAAAACCCTGTTGTTCGCAGAGACTAGCGAGTCAACCATCTTAAACTCTGGAAGTGAAGCTAATCCAGACAAAGCGGTCTCGTTTAACTGAGTCCAATACATCTGGTTTATTCGAAACTTTTGTTTCAACATCGTCAGAGACTACAATTACTCTGATTATTTCTGGTACATTTTCCTTGAGAGAAGAAGTTCTGCAATTATAAGATGACATTAGAACTAATCCTACTGTAATGGTAGACACTTTTGTAGCTGAAACAACTCCATCTAGAGTTGATCCAGAACCCCTCTCAGTTCAAACCAAGGCTACATTTGAACTAGTAGTTTTTCAAGAACCTCCCTTTGAGACTGAAGTTTATTTACCTGAACATCTTGAAGTTGAGTTTCAATATTCAGAAGGTATCACCCCTCCAGTATCTGTCACTGCAGAAGCTATACCTTCTTCGGCTCCATAAATATTTTACGGGCCTGACGGTCTACCTCTTCCACATGGTCTGACTGCTATAGAGGAGATAGTAGAGGATCCCCCATCTAGTACCTTGTTTCATTTTGGAGCTGGGATTCATTTGTATCCCTCTACTCCTGAGTTTGGTTCTTTTAATCCTCCTTCATCGCAAGTTCCTGTCGAATTGCTATGAGATATTTTATATAGACTAAACATGTTTGAGCAACCATCAACATCTAGGAATGTGTCATCTGATGCAGCTACCGTAGAACCTCCTACTCCTGTTCCTACAATGTTTTCTGGTACACCATTTGTTCCAGCTAGTTATCAATCACTAGTTGGAGTCCACTCAGGGGCTGTTTCAGCACCATGGTCTGCTCCTATTTATTCATCCGGAGTCCCATCTGGTCCTTCTTATGTTGAATCTCAGCAATTTGATCTTGCATGCCAATATGAATTTCAACAAACCAGTTTTCAAATATCAATATATCCTTTAAACACTGGAATGCCGCCATATGGAGAGCAGTATGCCTTTTCACTGTTTCCTCCTTGGGAACAACCATATGAGAGTTTCCAACAATATTCAAGTCAAATTGGAATTACATCTAGTGGTTGGATACCAATACTGCCAGAACAAACAAAGGGCTGTATATCCAATGCAACTGATCCGACCTGTGTCAAATATTCCCACTACACCTGCTATTACGACTGTGTCGCAGACAAAAGCACAATCTGTTGTGTCTCAACCTCAACCTGCTCCTTCTTCCTCGCAACCTCATGTTTTGACGCAGAAGACTCAAGTCTTTGAGGGTGCGATACAACATCCACTTGTCTCTACGGCTCAACCGCAACCTCAGGTTAGTGCTTCTTTATATGGAATGACTAAGGCACCAGCGGGTATTATCAATCCACAACTTGGTCAATCTTACAGTATTGGGCAACAGCAAATGGTCCAACAACCGTGGCTGGTAGAATACCAACAACTACAATTCTAGCAAACCCAACCTTAGTTTGCGCTCGGTTTACAATATCAAGCCTACCGAGGACCTGGGCAACAAGGCTTTGTAGGTTATGGACAGCCGCATTTTGAAACTGGTGATCAACAACCACACTATACTGGTTATGTCCAACAACCTTATCAAAGTTACCAACAATAGATGCATTATGCTAGTATGCAAAGACCTACTACTCAGGCGATTCCATCTTATCCTCGGTATGCTCCACCCAACCTGAATCACCAGTTACCTTTTGTAACAACTCTAGAATTACCAAATTTGAACTGGCTAACGAATGATCCAATTGCATATGCCCCTTAGTGGCCAACGATTCCTCGTAAACTCCCCTCTAATATTCCTAAGTTCAATGGAAATCTAGGTGAAGATCCATCGAATCACGTAATGACTTTTCATTTGTGGTGCTCATCTAACACTCTGAATGATGATTCGATTAGACTTCACCTTTTTCAGAGAATTCTCACTAGTCCAGCAGCGAAATGGTATATTGAATTGCCTAGAGCTTCATTTGATAACTTCACCATCCTTGCCACAAATTTTCTAACCCACTTTCAGTTACCCATCAAGTACGAAACTGGAACATAACTCCTTACTAGTTTTTAACAGGCCACGTCCACTCACATATATGACCATACTCATGAGTGGCGACGTAATCATCAAATGGTAAAGACATATGTTCCTGATGAGCTGTTAGCTGAGTGGTTTATTAAGTCCTTATTGTCATCTATCACTGAGGACATGGTGAAAGGAGGAGTTTTCACTGAAGAGCAAGTCATTGCTCATGTCCAATATTTATATTTTATCTATACTCAGTCTAGCACACTCTACGAAAAAATTCCTGATGCTCCTAGACTAGCCTTTTCCGTTCCACCTCCTCCTAAATCGAATAGGGACTCTCATGCTGGTGACGGTGTGATCAGTGCCTCAAGCACGCAAACCACAAGAGGTCCATTTGGCCAAGCTCTTGCTATTTCTAGTCAAAATGCAAATGAAAATTCTCTTGCCTCAAATATTAATTCTGTTTCATCTGACAAAGGAAAAAATCCAAAGCAACCAAGGAGCAAGAAGAAAGGGAAAAATAATAAGAAGAAACAGGAGAATTCCACTCCTGAGAAATCATTTGAGAACCCTACTAAGGCAAAGAAACCTCCTCATTATCCATGTTTGATATGTAACGAGGAGCATTTTATGAGAGATTGTCCACATTGAGCTAAGGTTTCAAAATTTTTGAAGGCTTCGAATACCTCAGTGGTGTTGACTAATCCGTTTCCAAACCCAGAAACTAATCTAGTTTCTATCGATAATGCTTCCACATCCCAAGTGCTTATGCTATCCATCGCAAACAAGAAAAATGATGTTTTGATATCGACAAGGAATAAATATTATGGGAATCCATCGTCATCGAACAACCAGGCTACTGATCAACCTAGTGGTTCGACAACAACTTCGCCAGAAGTAGATACACCCATTATTCCTGAATTAACTATAAAACTGCCAAAGGGAGTCGTACATAAATCGACATTTAATCCTCATGCTCAAGTTTCTTAGAATTATAAATAGTGGAGGATCTGGCTCAATCGCCATCCGCTATGTCGACACTTGAGGTATTGCAAAATTTTCCCTCCCAAAAGCAGGCTTTGTTATCAACAACAGGTGGGATCAGTCCAATAGATTCCAATCTTGTGGCCTTTAATCATAAAGGATATACACCTCAGTTACCGACCCAACTCGCTTTCCTTATATAGGTAAAAACCATCAATAAAATTGTTCATCGAACCATCATTGATGAGGGGGCATCTACTTGTATTATGTCGATGAGTTGCTGGTAAACTCTTGCTTCACCACCGTTGTCGCGATCACCAAGAACGTTAAAAGCATTCGATGGGAGAATGTACACTCCATATGGGATTTTAAGTAGCTTGCAAGTTGAATTGGGGGGCAAGACAGTAGACATTGAAGTCGAGGTCATTGATGGACTCCTTGACTACAATATTTTACTAGGAGGGCCTTGGGTTTATTCTATGGTTGTCGTTGTGTATACATATTTTAGAAAGATTGAATTCCCCTTCCAAGGTGGAATCACAATCGTTGACCAACTAGCCTTTTTTACTAATAGTTCACAAACTACTGGAAGCATTCCATTGATCCATGGAAGTTCACAATCACTTCAAAATGTTGGAGTAGGTCTCCTAAAAGACCCTTCCCTAATGGGTACTTTCACCCTCCCATCTCCATCTAGTTTCACGAAAGTGGCCATAGTGGGAACCTGTCATATGATCTCGTCTACATCATCTGAGTTTAAGAAGAGTTCCGACTATTTTGATAGTGAGGATCATCACACGGAGTTTCTATCAAGCCCCATGGAATCTTTGTAGCAATCAATTTTCTAGGCTTGGGCGAGAAACCCAAATCAGCACTTGACAAGTGTGTGGATAGATAGGTCTTTAGAATATGGTACCTCTTCTGATCCTTGGTTTCGCATATATTCTACAGATGAAGGAATCATCCAATCAATGATGATAGGAGAGACACCGTGGGAAGATTATCATCATCATTCCCACCTTCGAGATGACAATGAAGATTATTCAAACGACCTCAATCACCCCTCAATTGTTGATTTTTTATTAAATTCTGTAAATACAGTAGATTCTGAGCGAAATTTGTTCAACATTGAAGAAACTATCGCTATTAATATTTTGACCAAACCTAAGATTGTAGAGAATATTCACGTCAGGAAATCTTGTTCTCCATCAGAACTAGATAACCACTGTGCTCTTTTTCACAAATTCAGAGATGTCTTTGCATGGTCATATGAAGAAATGCTAGGCATTGACTCGAGAATTGTTGATCATGAAATCAAGATGTATCTAGATGTCAAACTAGTACGACATCAACTTCGACTTGTTCATCTAAAGAAAGCCACTTCCATTAAAGCAGAGGTTGAAAAAATTTTGCATGCTGGCTTCATTTACCCTGTACCTCTCACTGATTGGGTATCGAATATCGTTCCTGTGATGAAAAAACAAAGAACGATAAGAGTGTGCATCGACTATAGGGATGTAAATCAAGCATGTCCAAAAGACAACTTTCCTACACCCTTTATCGACCAGATTATTGATGAATGTGCCAAATGCGAAATATTTTCATTCAAGGATGGATTTTTCAGATACAATCAAATCAATATTCGCCCACAGGACCAGTCAAAAATTGCATTTATATGTCCATGGGGCACATTCGTATATCGTAAATTACCTTTCAGTTTGAAGAACGCAGGGGCAAATTTTCAGAGGGTAATAAATTATGCCTTCCATGACATCAAACACATCGTTCAACTGTATCTCGACGATTTGCCTACTCATTCGCAAAAACGGAGTGATCATCCGCAGCATTTGAGAGCCATATTTTTACGTTGCCAACACTACAAGATATGACTCAATCCGCAAAAAATGTGTGTTTTGTGTTGGTTATGGTTGACTGCTTGGTTTTATAGTTTCTAAGGACAGAATTCGACTCGACCCATTTAAGGTTCAGGCAATTCTTGGCATGCCTCCACCTTAAAATTTGCTTCAGATTTAGAGACTCTAAGGGAAAGCTAACTTTCTAAGGAGGTTCATTCCACATTATGCTGAGCTCTCTAAAGGTTATACACGTCTTTTTAAAAAAGGGGTACCCTTTCACTGGGATCAGGTTGCGCAATCTTCCTTTGATGCTTAAATTAAAAGATTCCCTGATAAAAGCATCATTAATGTACGCTCCTGACTATCAAAAAGACTTCAACCTGTATCTCGCCACTATAGATACAACAATTGCTATGGTTTTAGTGCAACAACATGACGGAATTGAACATCCTAATATTATTTAAGTCGTAATCTTAATGATACAAAAAGTAAGTACTCTTATGTTGAAAAGTTGGCTTTAGTAACTGTTCAAGCAATACAAAGATTTTGACATTAGGTACTCTTTCGCAAAACTACCATTGTGTCAGATTGCAACCCTATGACATACATTTTGTCACGTCAATTGCTGGGGGGAAAGTATTCCAAATGGATAGCCATTTTGCAGGAGTTTGATTTGAAATTCACCAAATCCAAATCAAAGAAGTCTCTCGTCTTTGAAGAGTTACTTTGTGAACTTCCTTTATCCTCCAATGATTTAACATCAAAAGCAGCAATCGTGGATGAGACTATGTTTTTGATATCGTCAAGCAATCCGTGGTACAGGGATATACTGGTCTATCTCTAGACCCAAACTTTTAGCCCTAACACCTCTCGCTCTGAACAACGACGTACTCGATACCAGGCCAAATAGTATCTGATCATTGGTGATACACTTTACCGTCGTGGTGTCGATATGGTTTTACGAAGGTGCCTCATGCATGAGGAGGCTGAAAAAGTTTTGAATGATTGTCATTCAAGTGCCTGTGGGGGGCATCTATCTAGTTACGCTATTGCACAGAAGATCTTACAAGCTAGTTACTTCTGGCCCACCATATTCAAAGATTGCATAATGGTAGTCAGAAGTTGCCATGCTTGTCAGATTTTTGATCGCAAAACCAAATTACCACCTGCACCACTGCATCCAGTCATTGTTGTTGGCCCATTTGCTAAATGGGGCATTGATTTCATGACATGTAACCCCACCTTGGTTGGGAGGCATGGGTATATTATAGTCGCTGTCGACTATTTTACAAAATGGGCCGAAGCAATACCTACTTTGAACAACAGCAGCAAAAAGGCTACTCTTTTCTTTTTCAATCATGTAGTTTCTAGATTTTGTGTACCACAAGCTATAGTCACAGATCATGGGTCGCATTTTTGCAATCACATGATGATCGAATTAACTGCCAAATTAGGATTGTCCCATGATAGTTCTACTCCATATTATCTACAGGCTAACGGACAAGTTGAGGCAATCAACAAAGTCCTTAAGCGCATGCTGTAGAGAATGATTGGAGTCCATAAACGAAATTGGCATTTAATCCTATACTCAGCTCTGTGGGCATATAGGACTTCAGTGAGAAATGTGACTGGATTTACACCCTTTCAGTTGGTGTATGGTCTAGAAGTAGTCTTACCAATTCAGTGCGAAATCTCATCCCTCAAGCTTGCAATCGATCTGCTTCCCGAAACTTCTGAAGAAGAGGCTTGTTTCTTGGAATTAATCCATTTGGATGAAACCCATTGTGATGTCGCGTCGGCTAACGAAGCACATAAGAAACACATCAAGGCACAATATGACAAAAATGTTAAGCCTCGTGTCTTCTCAGAAGGTGACCTGGTCTTGCTTTACGATCAAGATTCTGACAAATTAGGAGTAGGTAAATTTGAACCATTATGGATGGGCCCTTACATTGTTAAACATGTATTGACAAAAGGAGCCTATGAGGTAGTCGATTATGATGGGATTCCACTGTCGGAGCCCTGAAATGGGTTGTATCTTAAACATTACTATGCTTGATTAAGTGTAGTAAGTTCATTGTACATATGATTTTATTGCATTTTTGAGTGATTTCTTTTAGAGTTGTCATTTTGGTTTGGTAATCCACTTAACATTTGTTGCAGATGTCAGACTTTTTGGAACCATTTGTTGCGTATGGAGACGGAGCTAGTCATAGTACGTAGAATCTATCTTCTGCTGCCTGGGCCATTTTCGCTCCAAGCGGCAAGTTAGTGAGTTTCAGGGGGATATGTATTGGTCGATCAATGAACAACATCGCTAAGTATAGCGTGTTGATTGAACTTCTCTCTCATTCCATTTCACATGGCATATGCTGACTCATTGTCAGGCTAGATTCACAACTCGTAATTCTATAGCTCACTGGAATTTATTCTGTTCGGAACCCAACAATTTATCGCATGTTCCTGAGAGTTAGGATTTTGTAAAGGAATTTTGATTCCATTCAATATCAACACATTTCTAGAAACTTAAACACATTGACTGATTCATTAGCAAACTATGTGTTAAATAGACATTTGCAGCATTTGTAAAGAAAGCATTTGCATTAGGATTTCATCACTCAGCCAAAATAAAACTCCAAAAATCCAAAGTAGATAGTTGTTTATAGTTTTTACAAAATGTTTTGTGTCCAAGACAAAATTGGTCATCTGACCAAGAAACTCAAAATTAATGTAGAAAAACGTCCTAGACTAGTGATGCTAGTGATAACATGTCACCGCATGTGCTATCATGCATAGGAGCCTAGTCCAATGACTTGGTACACCGATAGTATGGTGCTATAACCTCAAAGGTAACTCATCGGTCCCAAAATTGTGAATGCCGAAAGTGAGGCCCTCAATATGATCTTGTAACACTTCTAGGGTCTTTGATATGTCTAGATCCCGAAGGACAGCCCTCCCTACAACCTCTCCTGCTGGAGAATCGTCTGCCTCTCGTGGGCATGCCGCTAGTCGCACTGTTCCAATATCTGCACGCACATATGAGTTTGTTTAGTCTTCGTAACATCAAAAAAACAAAAAACATTATAAAACTCAAAAAACAAAGATGTGGTCGAATCATTTTACCTATAGCACTCCACTGTTCACCAGCTGGTAATGCCAAATCCGGATCACCTCAAAAATCCATCCCGACATATGGATACTCCACAAACACCATCTCCTCGCGGTTGAGCCACTCGAAAAAGGCATCTGAGAAGGAGATATGTGACTGGCCAGCATGTCTAGCCATAAGGTCCACCCATCTTTGCATATGTGGTTCCCTTGGTGTAGGAAACCACTTTTTATGTTTTCTATTCATGTTCTTCAAAGTGAAATGTCAGTTTTAGTTCATTTCTCATCCATATATATGTATTTCTAATCAATTTGATGGAGTCTTGAGTAGGTTGAATGACTGATGAAAGAATCTGATGTGCTAAACAGTGAATTGAACATCTTCCACCACCAAGCATAGTTTCTTCATTTCGAGCTTGTGTAAAAATGAAACTGAATCCAAGCATAGTTCCCTATGGTTCAAGCTTGTCTGAAAATGAACCCATTTTCAATTTTTAAGCCCTTGTGGTTGCCATTCTGTCAGCCTTTTGAGCCTTGGTTGTTTCATCTCATCACCACCATCTCTTCGGCTGACCATACGCTTTCACTTGGTTGTTTTACCCTTTTTTAGGAACAGTTGCAATGAGTGGTCTTATTAGCTAGCCTCTTCACATAAATCAACATGTTTTGAGAAGTTTCAAAATCATCGGAACCAGTTGCTACCCTAGATACCACTCATTCCTCAAAATAGAGTCCTCTTTAAACCCTTTTCAAACTTACTAAATATGAAAAGATTGTTGAACACTTGTCTTTCCCCGCTCGTTAAAGTATTGGAAATGTCATCCCTCCAGTATTATTTCATCCTTTTTTGGACCAGAGGGATTACTTTATGAAAAAGAACTTATGGACTTTTCTTTTCGTCCCTTTTCAAACTCTCTAAACATGAAAAGGACTGAGTTTTCCTTGTCGTTAGACTCGTTAAAACAATATCGACAAACTTGTCCATCTAGACGAGACTGACTTTCACTATCGCTAGACTCGTTAAAACATCAAAAAGAAACAGCTTTGCCCGAAGGGAAAATTATAAAATATGGATATGTTATCCTCCTCAAGCTTGACAAAAATAAAGAGGCACTGGTCAAAAATGACTGGGGAAAATGTAAAAAACTTAAAGAATTTATGGTAGCAAGTCACTCTTGAACATGACACTTTCACTTCATCTCCATTATTGAGTTGGGTTGGGTCATTCCGTTCACTGGTCATCTCATCATTGGTCTTTCATACCATCCATCTTTTGGGGTTAATGCTACCAATTCATCTCAGTGTCGCTAACATGTTCAAGAGAAGTCATTCAGTTGAGAAATCACCATCCAGTTAATGTCTCATCCACTGTAGTACCTCCAACCTTCATTTTTTCATGACCGCCATTCCTAAACCTTGTGTCATTAGTTCATTTTCACCTCCAGAAATCATTTTCTTTGTTTCGTGTCATAGATGTGGGATACATCAAGGCCCTCCTACAATGAGTTGCTTCTTATCGACATCATCTCATTATCCAAGAAGTTGACTTAGAAACAACCCTTTCATTACTTTGAAACTTGCATACATCAATGACAAGTTTCTCACTTCTGGCGACAGGTTGACACCAATGGCCTTTGACTGAAAGATTTTGTGTGGTATTCGACATCGAATCATATATTCACACCACGTGAATTGTATTGTAGTACCTTGAGGATCATTATCATTATCGGTGAACCCTCTCATGTCTGTTAACAACTCACATCATTGGTTGGTAATCAGGTGATGTCTTTCCATGTTCGACTTCAGAACATCTCTTCGCATGGATTGATTTGTACATCGAGCAAAGATTGAACGAGTTTGAATACCCCGAATCTAGTTTCATCCATCCGGGCTACGATATATTTAGGGATATAAAAACATCAAATGTACAAAGGCTCTACACAGATGGTCATCCTAACCATGGATGATGACTCTATATCTGAAGAATCACCAGTCTATATCTGCAGACGACTATCTGATCTATGTACATGAAATGAAATTTATAAAGTTGAGCATGGGAATGCCTCCCTTAGCTAGATCATGAAAATTATATTATGATGATGTATTGTATTGTAACTTATGCAGGTCACCTTCCAGTTTGAAACTTCGGATCCTCATGATAAAGCATTTCACCCGACATGAATATTTACGACCTCATGCTTTAGGGGGCAACTGTTATAGACATATTTGGGCACATCAACCACAAAATTATATGTTGATGTATTAGGGCTCATCAACCCATAAAAGAATTGTTTCATACCCTAAAATAACATAGTCATATGAATACATCATTCCCCAAAAGTTCCATCTGAGAAACCATCCAGAAATTGCCTAAATTGAACCATACTGACTGCTCCACTGGCAAAGTGCAATGCATGCTAAGTGGTACACCGCCAGGGTGCGATGCATACTATTTAGGCCTTATATAGGGTCTGATGGGTAAGGATGGACAAATGTCTGAGATAGTTTGCTAGGTTGTTGCTCATGGAATCTTCTAGAAACTTCTCCTATGCCACTTGCCTCTCTGAATTCGCCCAAGGATGAATAAGGGATCTACGAAATCTCCAATCCTTTCTCTTGTGGAACCCATTATAACAATTGGTATGACACTAAACAAACCCCATGGATGACTCACACCCTTGCAAACATCTATAAATGGATTCCTCATCCAAGAGATCTAGGGGCTGGAATATTGTGAATTGCAAGGAAATGCTGATAGTTTGTAATTGAGGAAAGAGCATTGTATTGTTGGTGTGATCTTGCTATTTCATGGGGTGAATAAGGATTGAAGCTGGGAGGATGACGCTAGATCAGACAACTGGGTTGTAATTGTCCCTTCTATTAATAAAGTTCTTCAAGTTTTCTTCCATATGATTGTGCAATTGTGAATGTTATCATTTGTGAATGCTATCATTTGTTCATTATATATCTGATTCTGTAATGTTTATGTTGTAATAGATCACGATGCTTTGACAGTTCTTTGTTGTTGTACTTGTGCAGGTACTCTCCAAGCATGTTAAGTATGGAGAGGAGTTGCGGGATTTGTCAAAGGGGAGAGAGTTCAAGCGAAGGATCAAGCCGAAGTTCCAAGTTGGTTCCATTATCTTTCTCTTATCTATTACACATAGAAGAAATCATTGAATTGCTTTAAACTGTTGTTTCTAGGGTAGCTACCAAACCTAGAGGGCTAGCATTCTTTAGGAATACTAGTTTTCCCAGAAACAGGAAGGTTGTTGACAACATAGAGGCGGAGAAAAGCTGTGAGTTCAAAGAAAATCCACTTGTGGCGAAAGCATCTTTGGAAATTGAAGCTATTAAGTGATGGCACAACATGAATATCGTGCTAAGGAAGAGAGAGAAACATAGAAGGAGTTGCATGTGCTAAAGAGGAAACTCAAGGAAGAACATGAGCTACACAAACGAGAGAATGAGTTGTAGTAAGAAGAGGTACACCAGGGGGCGCAACATGCACAGACAGATGAAACTGCACTTGTACAAGTTATACACCCATCCCAGGAGCTTGCATGAAGCAAACATGGTAAGCAATGTTGTAGATCACATGTAAGGGAATTTAGAAGCATGCATGTAATGCATTGTCCGCACGCATGCGATCCCACCCATTTGGCACACTGAGCGAGGTGAAGACAAGAAGAAAGTCCGACTGGAGCTGAGCATGTATTTTGACAAGTTGATGTGCACGACCACCAGCACATGCTTGGAGATCAGCGTAGACACTATGCATCAGCATGTTACTAGTCTGGTCGCACCCAGGATGAGCATGCACATGCTATCAAATGAGTTGGAGAGAGGAGCCATATCAGTGTACCAGGACGCAACGAAGGGAAGAGTTCACTTTCAATAGGATGTCACCATTCAATGCATGGACACCACAATGGACCACCAAACTTGGCATCAATTCGCCATAGTCAACCACCATGAGGATGTCGAAGAGTTGGTCATCCCACATATGTCAGAGTCTTAGTGATGTCTTGCATGGCTTGCTCAAGGCTATACCATCCCACATGGGTACATGTGCATTGTAATGTAACATCATGTAAAGTGAAAGTCCAAGTGTCGATAGTTGGATGTAACAGTCATGTCGTAGGTGAAGAGTCATGAGGGTAGGTGAAGAGTTATGAGGGTAGGTGAAGAGTCACAAAGGGGAATGTCAAGGGTCACCCCACCCTTTGCTATAAATATAACCTAATAACTCATTCTAGAAGCTTTTGGTCAACCAAGCTTCCAATAGGAGTATCACAGAGAAAGCTTGGATAGTATTGTAATGAGCCTTGGCTTCTCCAATATGTAGAGCTAGTATATCTCTTTGGAGGAGCAGGCGTCATTGACTGTAACATTCCACTGTCAAAACTAGTGGTTGGTCATGGTTGTATTGTATGATTGGAACTTTCACTTCTTAATATAACAGAGTCAACACGTTTCATGCATATGTTTTTATTGTATTTCATCTAACTTTTCTACTCTAATAATATATGTATATGTTTTCTTACACATGCATGTGTGGCTTTCCTATATAAGTATGTATGAATCTTACAGAAATGTTTTGTTTATTTAACCATCTTTTTGAATTGCTAGCTCACTTGCTTTCCAGTTTGTGATGCACCTTTTCTCATGTTTTCCCTTCTTAATTTCATGCTTTCATAGGCTTCCAAGGGGCACACTCACATCACCCCACGCGTCTTAGAACTGCTCGTGCACCTTCCTTGACTTAATGCATATGTCACACCCTTGCTACCAATAAGGACATTTTACTTGACTCTACACACCATCGCGGTCAAGGTGATACCGTACGACCTACTGTTGGGACTCCTACACCAAATGGTATGAGGTCTAGTTGGGACTTCTTACCGAGGAAATCCCTTGATGTGTTGGCAAGTCCAACACCATCAAAATTTTGGCACTATAAGGAGGTCCAGATGAGACACTGAGTCCTCGCATCAGTTTAGAATCTCTGCATATCTTGTTGAAAAGTGTGCAACAAGAAATTCTTGCTGAGAATGCAACAAGATGATGGAGCTTAGTGGAAAGGAGTCGCCTACACTAAGTGGTCCCGCAGGAAAGTTTTGGCGCAAAGCCTATTTTTAGACTGTCTATTTTTAGAAATATGGATCATGGTCTATGAGTTGCAGTTTGTTGTTTATGGATGATTGGTCATGCTGGGAAAAAATAGATTGACTTCTATTTTTGGATCACAACAGGAGTGATCAGAGTCTATTTTTAGACTACTAGTCAAAAATAGAAAAGTCAAATATTATTGTCTCATACTAATATTTAGACTATAAACTTTATCTTATCCTCTTGAAGCACTTCAGTTTGAGCTAGAGATGTGGAACATGTAGTTGTCAGAACAAAATACGCTTTTTTGTGGGTTAGTTGAGCTATTACATGCATGACATCAGTTAGAACTCATGTGGTTGAGTTCTGTGGAGTTGGATGAGCAGTTAATGGAGTTGTGTTCAGTTTGACTTAGTTGAACTAGTTGTATTTAGTCTAACTGGCCAATAGACTAAGTGATGAGTTCTGTGAATTAGTTATTAATTAATTCACTAATTATTAACTCATAATGCAACTGAAGAATACATCAGTTAACTCAGTGCATGTACAGTTCAGTGGAGACAGGTGTTAGAGGTTGAGATTGCTATCAGTTGTGACTATAGTTGTGCATGAGACTTTGCACAATCAAAGGATTGAGTATGCCCATGAGAATTGTATATGCCCAGTGATATAGCCTGTGCACACGTGATTTCCAGTGTGAGTGATTCTCCAAGGTAAATAGAACTTGGAATGAATTTGGATTCAATTCATTCTCTTGCAGGATTGTGCAGTGGAGGAAGGCAAAGCAGCGGAGGAGATTTGGAGATCAAATCTAAGCTGTATTCTATGTAACAAGTGGAGATAGTGCTGGATACTTGTGAGGAGTATTGTACTATGTAATGTTACATGTTTTCAATCATTAATATACAGATAGTGTGGGGTTTTCAGCTGTAAGCTTTCCCCGGGTTAGATACTGTGTTAATGTGCGCATGTGATTGATGTTTCATTGTTTTTGATGTTGCTAAATTGATGATCAACGTAGAGGAGGTTATGTATTATGCATGTATTCCGCAATAGTGTATAATCGAGATAATCTCTGTTGAATATGTGTTTATTATTCAAAATTTCTACATGGTATCGGAGCTATTGATCATTAGATCTATTATTCAGAATGTGTTTACATTTTATTTCTTCGGGCAGAGTCTGTAATCAGGCCAGGTAGCCTCTGGATTCATCCTTCCTTTGGAAGGTGAGATATCTGGTGAATTTCCATACAATCGATCTCTATACAAAAAATACTTTGTTCTCACGAATTTTGGATCAAAGGTGGTTGAGTTTGGAGTTGGTGGAATTCGAATTTGCAGCAGTGTTTTCTTGGTGTCAAAGTTGAAATGTCTTTCAATGGATTGTGATGGGAGTATGCCCTTGAGGGCAGCTTGAATTATATTACATGGAAAGACAGGATGGAGGCGGTGTTAGATGATAATGGGTTGAAGGATTTCATAGATGCAAAGGTCCCGAAACCTACTAATGTTGTTGAAGCTGTGGATTGGCAAAAGAAGACAGCAAAGTGTCAAAGGATTCTGTTGGAGAGCGTGAGGGATCACATTGTGTCCAGCCTCCATGGAAAGGCTTCTCCTTATTTGATGTGGAAAACGTTGACAGAATTATTCCAAAGCAAGAGCGACTAGAGGAAGTTGGCGCTCAAGGATAAACTCAGAAACATTAGGTGTGAGAATGGAGACAGTATGCCCCAGTATCTCAAGAAGTTCACCCAATGCCGGGATGAGCTGGGAAGTGTGGGGGTAACTGTTGAGGATGAGGATATGGTGAGTCTAGCACTCCTTGGCCTTCCTAAGAGTTGGCATAGCTACCAAGACTCGGTGAATGGAAGGGAGAAATTGCCAAGATGGGAGAGACTTTGGTTGGATCTTGTGCAAGAGGAGATTAGACAGCGCACCAGAGATAGTTCTTCATTTATGCATGATGAGGAGAACTGTGCCTTAGCGAGTAAGGCGAAGAAGGGGAAGGGGAAGGTTTCTCTTTCTAAATCCAGTTCTTCCAATGATGGGAAGAAGGTTGACAAGTCGAAGGTGCGATGCTTTCGTTGTCATGAGTTGGGCCATTATGCTACTAATTTCCCAAAGAAGAGGTCCAAGAAGGGATCCGGGTAAGGATCTGAAGGTGAAGCAACCTCACTTGCTTCACAGTTTGAGCTGGACTTCACACTCTTCGCATGCATGGTTTCATCCATGGTGGGAAGTGGTTGGTTTCTTGACAGTGGAGCTTCTTTCCACATGACCGGTGACAAAAGTTTGTTCAGTACTTTGGAGGAGAAAGATCTCCAGATACTCATAGCGATGGGTAATGATGAGAAGTATAGTGTCTCAGGTGTAGGCAGGGTTATTTTTCACAGGGAGCATGGAGCTCACCTTACCTTGACTGATGTCAAGTATGTACCAGGACTGAAGAGAAACTTGGTGTCGATCGTGATGCTGTAAGACAGAGGCTATGATGTAGTCTTCTGTAAGGGAAAGGTTTTCCTTAGACACATCATCACTAGATAGGCGAAGCAGATTGGTTCACAAGTCAAGAACATGTATGCTCTTGAGGTTCAAGATGCATGCAAAACCTTGAGAAGCGAGGCAACTGATGGAGACTTGGTGGTTGAGAGGGAGCGTATATTAACGCTCAACATGCAGAGCCAAAAGAAGTCTCAGACAATTGTGGAGGAGCCACGATTGGTGCAGCAGCTTTAGGAGGTTGCGGAGGAGCCACAACAAGGGAAGCTGAGAGGAGATTGAGTAGAGACATCTACTCATGCAGAGATCTCCAATAGGGGGAAACTTCGAGCCAGGTGGGCAGAGTGATCGTATGCAGCCATACCTCTAGGTAGGAGGTGGGGTGATATAGAGTGATCGTTCCAAGGAGGAGGGGCAGGATCCTTGAGGTACCCAACCTCTTGGATGAGACCTTGCTACGGAAGCCTGAATGTGTAGTAGCAGGAACTAACTGATTGGGTAGAGACAGATGCGGATGGAGCGGCAGAGAGAGCGACAGTGTAGGGAATCCCAAGATAGTGCATAGCATGCAAGTTGCAACAATGCGAGAGGCATAAGTGTTTTGCACAGTGCTAGGTGGCACAGAGAGGTGTGCAATGGTGCGAGATGCATGGAGATGTTGCAGTAGCATAGATGTCAGAGAGGGAGCACTTGTCAGAAGCAGGTAGAGCTTCAGCATCAGAGTATGTTCCTAGCCCAACATAGTGGTCAATTGGGAGTGTCTTTTGTTCCATGTGTTGTTGGAGCAAAGTGGACTGGGCAGATGTGTTGCATACAGAACATTCCAGAGTTACAGGATCAGGTTTGAGAGGAAGCCTTTCTTGTTGAGAGGGAGTGTTGAGAATGCAACAAGATGATGGAGCTTAGTGGAAAGCGGTCACCTTCACTAAGTGGTCCCACAAGCAAGTTTTGGCGCAAAGTCTATTTTTAGACATATGGATCATGGTCTATGAGTTGCAGTTTGTTGTTTATGGATGATTGGTCATGTTGGGAAAAAATAGATGGACTTCTATTTTTGGATCACAGTAGGAGTGATTAGAGTCTATTTTTAGACTGCTAGTCAAAAATAGAAAAGTCAAATATTATTGTCTCATAATAATATTTAGACTATAAACTTTATCTTATCCTCTTGGAGCACTTCAATTTGAGCTACAGATGTGGCACATGCAGCTGTCAGAAGGAAATACGCTTTCTTCGTGGGTCAGTTGAGCTATTTCATGCATGACATCAGTTAGAACTCATGTGGTTGAGTTCTGTGGAGTTGGATGAGCAGTT
This sequence comes from Pinus tabuliformis, assembly GCA_031772625.1. Taxonomy (NCBI): domain Eukaryota; kingdom Viridiplantae; phylum Streptophyta; class Pinopsida; order Pinales; family Pinaceae; genus Pinus; species Pinus tabuliformis. The sequence continues at coordinate 1,569,443,712 of CM062820.1, forward strand.
AATGGAGTCGTGTTCAGTTTGACTTAGTTGAACTAGTTGTATTTAGTCTAACTGGCCAATAGAATAAGTGAGGAGTTGTGTGAATTAGTTATTAATTAATTCACTAATTATTAACTCCTAATGCAACTGAAGAATACATCAGTTAACTCAGTGCATGTACAGTTCAGTGGAGACAGGTGTTAGAGGTTGAGATTGCTATCAGTTGTGACTATAGTTGTGCATGAGACTTTGCACAATCAAAGGATTGAGTATGCCCATGAGAATTGCATATGCCCAGTGATATAGCCTGTGCTCACATGATTTCCAGAGTGAGTGATTCTCCAAGGTAAATAGAACTTGGAACGAGTTTGGATTCAATTCATTCTCTTGCAGGATTGTGCAGTGGAGGCAGGCAAAGCAGTGGAGGAGATTTGGAGATCAGATCTAAGCTGTATTGTGTGTAACAGGTGGAGATAGTGATGGATACTTGTGAGGAGTATTGTACTATGTAATGTTACATGTTATCAATCATTAATATATAGATAGTGTGGGGTTTTCAGCTGTAAGCTTTCCCCGGGTTTACATACTGTGTTAATATGCGCATGCGATTGATGTTTCATTGTTTTTGATGCTGCTAAATTGATGATTAATGTAGAGGAGGTTATGTATTATGCATGTATTCTGCAATAGTGTATAATTGGGATAATCTCTGTTGAATATGTGTTTATTATTCAAAATTTCTACATATCTATCATGACTAACTACAGAGCTTCTCTTTCAGAGTGTATGTCTTATGGAAATGACTTCATTATCTTGGAAAACCTCTGAGATATCTTGTAACATAAAGCATTCGATGGTGGAGGCTATGTAGCCCTGGTTAGGCACACGGTAAGCGTTGTAGGCTCATGCAAAAGACATGGAATATTTGAAGATTACATGACCTGCGCGTTGTTTGTCTACACACTTCAAGGGCATCTAATGCACTGGTGTGACATGCTTCTCGAAAAATCTATTCATTCTCTTTCTCATCTTGTTGCAGAAATAGACAACGCTTTCAATCACCTCAACCTTAAAGCACTCAATAAAGAAACTGTGGAATTACGAATATCATCGGATGAATCCGTTGAACAGTTTCACACACACTTTTTCAATATTTAATACCAATTTTCCGAAGATGAAAGTGATTGGGAATTTCTCAATGGAATATTTGAGTATCCTCTTCACATTTCTGAAAATACGCAATTCTTGAAATTATTTGAACCCTGCTCAAAACACTTCGCTGATGGAGCTGCACAATCATAGGCAGGCACATTTGTTGTCACAAGTGATTGCCCACCTTCACCTCATCAAATAGCTCACCACTGCAGAGTGATGTGGGAGATTATACACACACATCTACTGAACTGTCACATCCTCCCACCCCACATGCTCCTGATATCTGCACATATTTGGCTTGCAAGCCTGTTGGCTGTCACGTGGATTCGTTCCCCCAACCTCCATCCCCGCATTTTGTTAATACTCTAGATTGTACTATCTCATGGTCTTCAACTCTAGACTGGTCACCTACTGTGAACAAGGATCAAGTTGTCGACAAAGTTGGTGTTATGAAGCCAACCTGTGCCATCATTCATGATGAGTGTGTGTGGGAATCTAATCAAGAAGCCACAGTGAAGGATGAATCCCTTCCATCAAGGCCTCACCAGATCTATCCTGACATCCCTTGTGATTCTGTCACTGTCGATTTCCCTTGTGAAAACTCATTTTCAGATGTTTCTACTTCCAATCATTCACAGGACACGCTGGATGTTAGTTTGTCATTATATTGCAGAGAGGACACATCTTCCTCTGAAAATCCTTCCAATCTGTCATCTTTCATTTCTGAAAACACAGAGGGTGAACATTCTTTCCTCTCATCTACCCCTCTGCAAGATTCATCAAATCATGAGAATGCCGAAAAACAACCTGAATTTCCTAATCTTGGTTGTCATGATCCCTCTACTTATTCATCTGATCATGATGTTGATTCAATCGTTGTTAATCTGTCTAAGACACTAGTCTACAATGATCTATCTATCGATGAAGTTGAAACCCCCCGAACTATCGAGGCACTTCAGATGGAGCCAATGGTTATTTCAGTTCCTCGCTGTCATGAGGTTGGTTTCACTTCCGATCAGGAAATTGTTGAAACATGCAACACTCCTCATCACTCTCTTCTTTGCATTGAAGAGCAATGAAACACCTAGATTTCACTTCCTCCACTCGAATTACATGATCCCATCACTCATGCAATGGAGGAATGTTACACAGCAAGCACACTTGCGCAACGTAAGTGGTCTACCTTTCTCATGGTTTCTAGCATGTCATGGTCAAGGGAATGCATACACTCAACATCTGCACGTAGTGTAGCACAACACCATGGCAAGTTCACAGACTGCATGTCATGTGCTTTCACTCAATTTTGTTCTATGGTGATCCGGATTTAAACAAGAACGCAATAAAATGCAGAGATAACCATAAAGACAATTATGCAGCGGAAATAATACTTCATTTCATTACTGTAAAATACCAAAATATGCTTACAAATAGAAATGGAAATAACCCAGCTAAGGCGAAGGTAGCTTATCTCTGAGAAGAGATGTGTCGGCTACATGCCTCTGAACTGTTCTCCAAAAAAACTGTGTTACAATGAGGCTCGAGGGCCTATTTATTGTTGAGAAACAATGGAAAACCCTTCACATTCCAAAACCTAACCCTAGAAGATGAAACGCCAAATTGTGGGCCCCGTTTTTGGGTAAGTTGGTACATCAACCTCCCGGGGTCGCGAATTGGTTGTACTATCTCCATTTGACGCGCATGATAGCCCATTGGAAAGATCTCTCCGAGGACTACGACGGAAAAGGCGATTTTTAGACAAAAAAATCGCTGGCGGTGGATTTCCCAAAAAACATCGTTTAGGGCCTCAAAACGGCTCCGGAAGTTTAGGACCCGAAAAACTGCTAAAAATAGTAAATTGTGCTATAATTAAGGAAACAGAAAAACTGAAAGAGATAGTTGTGGGGGTCCAAATGGGATAGGTGGGTGGCCACCAACATCCACCTGGATCATTCCTCCCCCCTTAGGAAGCAATGGTCCCCATTGCGTTGAGTTCGTCCCTGAGATGAGGAAGCTTCCGCTGAGCTGGGTCTCTGGTGAGATGCTTTGCAATCTCTGATGTGTCCCGAAATGGTGGGGAGCATGGTCGGCGATGGTCCACATTGAACACTCAGTGCAAGTGAAGGAATGGAGGAATGTTGTGCTTCAAAGCATTGTTTCCCATAGCCTTATTACTGGTGTAAGGACCATGTCGAAGTGGTTTGAGTTTTTGATGGGTTCTGGTAAGGTTCTCCCTCTGCAAATGTAACCAAACTTTGTCGCCCACCTGAAACTTGTGTGGTACCCCTCCGGGTAAGGAGAAGTTGTTCCTGTGTTCTGTCATGACTCTATCCCTCTGTTGCTACTGCTGTGTGGAGGAACCCTTCGTGGGGGTCATGGATGTAGCAACAATCTTCCCCTTGCTTTGGGAGCGAAGCAGACAGAAAATAAATTTCCTAGTCTGTGAGATGAGCATGCTGCCTTTCTTAGCAGTGATCAAAGAGGTGGCAGTAGGTGGGGCTACCTCCGGTATCCTGTATAATGAATTATCCAAAGAAATGATGACAGCGCGAGGCCTTGATTCATACACAACATGTCGCCTCCACAAGTATGGCTGGCTTAATAGTACATCACAAACATCCAGAGGTGTAACATCACACAATACCTCATCTGTGAAGGGCTTGATGCTATAAGGAAGGCGGCACTGCTGGTGAACTTTGAGATCCTGTCCTTCATGAAGCCAACCGATATTGTACGACTATGGGTGTGGTGTAGTTGGTAGGCCCAACCGCTTCATGACCTCTACTGAAATGAGGTTCTTTTGGCTACCACTGTTGACAATGAATTGCAGCGGTGAACCCTTCACCCACATCTGTGAGTGGAAAAGACGTTCCCCCTCCTCTGGATCTTAGGGCTCATTTTTCTAGATCTTGGCAGTAGCAATAGTGGCACTGGGATCCGCATCAATGATCTGCTTCCTTTTGTCATTCCCCTTGTCGGGTTATGACTCAGAGTCAGAACATGCACCTGATTCAAAAGCCTTCAACTCGGCCACCAGCGACTGCTTGGTCCAACACTCACTTGTGTTATGAGTGGGACTCTTGTGGAACTGACACCACTTTCCTGTGTCCTTCTTTGGCTTCGTGGTGTTGTTCTTTTCTTGTGGCTTCGACGGGTTGTCTTGGGTCACCCTGCCTTGGCTTTGTCCTTTGGGCTTTGGATTTGCAGATCCAAAGTCTCGCTTCTTCTGTTTGAACTTTTGCTCAATTTTGATAGCGTATCGGTATGATGTGTCGAGTGAGGAGATGTTCAAGAAATCCATCTCTTCCTGGATGTATCTGTGTAGGCAGCTGCGGTATTTGAGTACCAGATGCAGCTCAGAATCTTTGATACGTAATTGTGTGCGAAGGGTATGAAAAATGTTTGTGAACTTCACCACATCTTGGTCTCGTCCCTGTCGCAGTGTGGTCCATTTGATGTATTTGTCCTCATAGCATTTGACAGGGTAGTACTACTCCTTGATGGCATCCCGGAAGTCATTCCAAGTGGGTGCGGCTGAAAACAGTGAGCCTGTACTTTCATCCTTCTATTCGCAGTAGGTTTCCCACCAGTCCTTGACGTGGGGGGCTGCTTTGAGAAGAGCGAAAATAATCTTTTCCTGACTTGAAAATTCATGAACAGAAAAATACCCATCGAGTAGATTTAACCATTTATCTACGACATCTACGTCTATTTGACCCTCGAAGATGGGGATTTCAAAATTAACTTGTACCTTAAACGGTGTGGCATTTCCAGAGTAGCTGTTGGAAGCTGATGCATCGCCTCTAGGTAGCCGCTGAAGGATTTGGTCAAAGCTATCCATCATCGCGTTCTTTTGTCGCTCGAGGGCTTCTTCGAGCAAGATTTTGATAGGATCTCTTGCCCCCTCGTTTTTCATCTCATCCGCCATGGGAGGTCGTCGAGATTTGCGAGGTTGGTCTTGCAAAGGTTTGACCAGTTCTAGACCTAACTCCTTATATCCTGACCTCGTTGGGGACATGCAAAGAAAAACAGAGAAAAAAACAGACCGCTCTGATACCACTGATCCGGATTTAAACAGGAACGCAATAAAATACAGAGATAACCATAAAGACAATTATGCAGCGGAAATAATACTTCATTTCATTACTGTAAAATAATGAAATATGCTTACAAATAGAAATGGAAATAACCCAGCTAGGGCAATGGTAGCTTATCTCTGAGAAGAGATGTGTCGGCTACATGCCTCTGAACTGTTCTCCAAAAAAACTGTGTTACAATGAGGCTCGAGGGCCTATTTATTGTTGAGAAACAATGGAAAACCCTTCACATTCCAAAACCTAACCCTAGAAGATGAAACGCCAAATTGTGGGCCTCGTTTTTGGGTAAGTTGGTACATCAACCTCCCGGGGTCGCGAATTGGTCATACTATCTCTGTTTGACGCGCATGATAGCCCGTTGGAAAGATCTCTCCGAGGACTACGACGGAAAAGGCGATTTTTAGACCAAAAAATCTCTAGCACTGGATTTCCCAAAAAACATCGTTTAGGGCCTCAAAACGACTCCGGAAGTTTAGGACCCGAAAAACTGCTAAAAATAGTAAAATGTGCTATAATTAAGGAAACAGAAAAACTGAAAGAGACAGTTGTGGGGGTCCAAATGGGATAGGTGGGTGGCCACCAACATCCACCTGGATCATATGGATACTTGTAAGCTCGGAGTGTGTCTGACTTGATCATTATACATTTAATGCTTTCTCATTTACGCAACCGCGATCACCACAAACCATGCCTTCAGAAACATGGATCGACCAATGCGTCGGTGACTGCATTGGAAGTATCACTTCATGTGAAATGATCCATGCACTGTTAGCGTAGGAGTTGGAGTAGTGTTTGCTTTTGAGTTGTTTTCTTGCATGCATGTGCTCTTCTTTCTTTGTGTGTTTGCTTGCTTTCTTGTTTGTTTGCTTACTCTCTTTGCATACGCATTTTATTTCACTTGTTGCTTTGATTTTTTGTTTGTTTGGTTGTTTATGTCCATAAGTTAGTTTCGCATGGACCGTGTGCGACTCTTGAAACACGCTGGGTGAAGTACAAAAGGACTTGTACAACTATTAAAATTTGTTTATGTTTTCTTCACTATCTCATGAAGAACTTGTTACTTTCAGTCCATGACACATCAATGGAAAATACGTATTGTTCGAAGTGAACGTTGGCGAAAACACAATGCTTGCGCATGAACTAGTATCACCTACACTAGTCAGTTGTTTTTGTGTTAATCCTTGTCACCTCAGTGAGGTAGAGTAAGGTGAGGTGGAAACCTTAATAAGCACTTCAGAGGTATATATAAACTACTTCTCTGAAGGAACAACCTCTTCTGCTCTCAATAAGTTGGGATCCCTCTTCCGCCTCTATAATGAATAAGTTCTATGCACAATTACGAAAAAATGAAAAAAATGAAAATGAACAAGGTGCAAGAAGAGAAAGGCTTCCTATGTAGAGAGGTGATGCAAGCATCTCAGCCGGGGTACTGACCAGGCTCACTGGCAGTGGAGTGATTCTTGTGTTCCTACGTTACTCCACTAGGGTACTATTGAGGCATGCTCGCAGTGGAGCAACACCAAAGATAAAACTAAAACTCTGACAATCATATGACTTGCAAACCAATATACCCCACATCCCTAGTCGAAACAACTATCTGGGCTTGGCTTGGAATGTGTGTCAATTGAACAAGAGTTGGGCAGATGCCACATCTTACATTCAAGCAAGTGTGGAAACCAAGATGAACTGAGAACTGAACAATACTTCTAGAGGTGTTAGACTTGCTTTGTAGGAACAAGTTCCATTCGAAGAGCTGGAGTTCTACTAGTATGTCGCCAAGCGTTGTAGCAGCTACAACAACCCTCCAAAATTTTTCCTTACCTTCGTTTTCGAGCCTCCCAATCGACCATCCTCAAGAGTATGTATTACACTGCCAAGCACATCAACTTCAGCTATTTCATAGTGTCTTGTTAGCCTATGCATGCAAGTTTGTTCCACATCCTTCACAGGTTGATTTACAGACTTAATGTAAGTTGCTAGTTGAGCAACTCCCTTTAGGAATTGCACAACTCTAGAGAGAACCAACCTTCCCTCTAGAATTTGCGCAAACCCAGCTCGGCTCCAGAATTGCACAATTCTTCCTAACAATATTCCTCTAAAAAATTGCGCAATTCATACTAGGTCAACTCCTCAGCCCAGAAATTGTGTAATTATGGGCAGCAGTCAGGTCTGCTACTCCCAGAAATTGGTAATCCCTCTGGGATAGCTAGCGCAACAACTAGCAGAAATTACACAAATCAGTCTGGCAACCTACTAGGTTCAAAATTGTGCAATGCAGCCAAAGAGGCTTCCTTGAGAAAATTGCATAGCAGTCTGACCTAGGATAGCTGCTCAGCTGATAAATTACACAATCCTAGGAGATAGTCACCTGTTCGTCCTAGAAATTGTGCAGTCCGTCTGGGACAACCATCTCTGCTCAACCCAGAAACTGCGCAAATCCCTCTCCCAGGCTCGCAGACCGATGCATGTGTCTTTAGGTTGACAAGTTCCCTTTGGGACTGAGAAAAACTAATTTTCATGCATGGACTGCTTTTCCCAAGGCAGCATGCAAAGGTATCCCTAGATTTAGGAATCTACTTTTAGTAGCTAGAGGTTACATGAAAGGATCATGTCAAAAACCTCTTGTCAAGTGTTTCTTTTCCTATATTTGTGGCATGCGCATCATAACCACGATTTTATCAAGAGTTATGAACTGGAGGTTGCAGAGCTGATTCTGCGCATCGATCTTTCCACTTTCACATCCCACATCGCATCTAGGAGTTGTCAGCACATTCAGCTTAGTTATTTCGGGGTAAGCCCGCCTCGCATATCTTGCACTGTGCTTCTGTCACTTTTTGTCTTCCATCTTGTGTGAATGTTGTTTGCTTGATTTCTATGAACAGTTGTTGTCATTTGCAGGCATGTTAGCTTGTACAATTATTGTTTCAGTTTATGTTTGCATCTCACTGTTGTCGAATGCATGACACTTTTTTGTACCAACGGTCACCATTCCGAGGACCTGATTCACTCGCATGCATACTGTCCCATTTTATGAATCTTGAATTTACTATTTGCATGCATAATTGTTCAATCTTGTTTGCACTCATCTCATCATGCATTCAGACTTCTCATGTTCTCAGTCACCCATCGGTCGATCTAGGCTTCCTTGGCCTGACCCGTGCCTTGCCAGGCTAGCACTGTGCATTTCCTGAAGTGAAGGCTCTACCTGCACTCTAGAAATTGAGCAAGTGTGGCCCAACACCCACCTGCAAGCTTGCATTGCGCAATTCTTGGAGGCAGTGTCTTGCTGGCTCCAGAAACTGCGCAATGCAATTTGCTGGTTGCATGTCACTGGTGATTGAGATTGTGCATTGCACAGTTTCGGTCCTTAGCAGGCTAGGCTGGACTATCCATTGCACAGTTCTTGAAGTCAGTCATCCTCCAGATAGACCAGACTGTGCCTTGCTTAGTTTTGGCAGTCAGTCTCCCGACCTCGTTGAGAAAATTGCGCAACCTTCACGATCAATCACACATGTATATTGCAAGTAAGTACTCAAGTTTGTTTTGGTTTTCTACCAATAGATTGCTTTCCATGAGTGTTTCTATGTCTCCAGGCATCACAGGTGTTCTTATGTCTCTGAACAGCACAAGTACAATGGCCTTCAGAAGAGTAGACTCAAAGGACACTGTTGAGAGCACAACAAGGGTTGCAACCAAGCAAGTGCCTATGAGATTTCTTACCTATGAAGACATCAGGTTTTTCATAGACAAGAACATCAAGACAATATGAAAGCAACATGACAGTGAGCAGCACCATCAAGAGTAGCAGAAGGTAGCACACCCGCACGTGACGAATTCAAGGGGAAGGTTGTTGACAACACAGAGGCAGAACAAAGCTACAGGTTCAAATAAAATCCACTCGTGACAAAAGCTGCATTGGAAATTGAAGCTATGAGGTGACAACGTGACACGAAGATCGCGCAAAGGTAGAGAGAGAAACAGATAAGGAGTTGCATGTGCTAAAGTAGCAACTCAAGGAAGAACAGGAGTTGCACAGACGAGAGAATGAGTTGTAACAGGAATAGGTACAACTGGGGGCGCAACATGCACAAACAGATGAAACTATGCTCATACAAGTTATAGACCCATCTGAGTAGCTAGCATGGAGCAGACAAGGTGAGTAGTGTTGTTGATCTCATGCCAGGGAACTCAGCAGCATGCATGTCATTTTGTGCATGCATGAGATCCCACCCATTTGGCACACTCATGAAGGCAAAGACACGAAGCAAGTCTGATTGGAGCTGAACATGTATTCCAACAAGTTGATGTGCATGGCCACCAACACATGCTTGGAGATCAGCGTAGACAATATGCATCAACATGTTTCTAGTCCAATCACACCCAGGATGACCATGCACATGCTATCAGATGAGTTGGACAGAGGAGCCATATCAGTGTACCATGATGCAATGGAGGCAAAAGTTCGATTTCAGTAGGATGTCACCATTCAGCGCGCAAACACCACAATTGAACACCAAGCTTGGCATAAGTTCGCCACCGTCGACCACCATTAGGATGTCGAAGAGTTGGTCATCCCACATATGTCTGACTCTTAATGATGTCTTGCATGGCTTGCTCAGGCCTATGTCGTCCAATATTGGTACATATGCATTGTAATGTAACATCATGTAAAGTGAAAGCCCAAGTGTCGATAGTTGGACGTAACATTCATGTAGTAGGTGAATAGTCATGAGGGTAGGTGAAGAGTCACGGAGGGGAATGTCAAGGGTCACCCCACCCTTTACTATAAATAGAATGTCATAACTCATTGTAGAGGCTTTCAGTCAGCCAAGATTCCAGTAGGAGTATCTTAGAGAAAGCTTGGACAATATTGTAGCGAGCCTTGGCTTCTCCACTGTGTAGAGCTAGTATATCTCTTTCAAGGAGAAGGCGACAATGACTATAACATTCCTCTATCAGAACTAGTGGTTGGTCATGGTTGTATTGTATGAATAGAACTTTCACTTCTTAATATAATAGATCCAACACGTTTCATGCATATGCTGTTATTGTCTTTCAGCTAACTTATCTACTCTAATAATATATGTATCTGTTTGTTTATGCATACATGTATGGCTTTCCTCTATAAGTATGTATGAATGTTACTCAAATGTGTTGTTGGTTTAACCATCACTTTGGATTGCTAGCTCACTTTCTTTCTAGTTTGTGATGCATCATTGCGCATGTGTTCCCTTCTTAACTCTGTGCCTTCACAGGTTTCTCAGGGGCACACTCACCGCACCGCCTGTGTGTTAGAACTGCTCATGCACATTCCTTGACTTACTACATATGCCACACCCTTGCTACCAACAGGGACATCTTACTTACCTCTGTGCACCATCGTAGTCAAGGTGATATCGTAGGACCCACTCCTGGGACTCCTACACCAAACGGTTTAAGGTCTAGTTGGGACTTCTTACTGGGGAGATCCCCTGACATATTGGCATGTCCAGCACCTTCAACAATAAATTATTATTATAATTAATTATAATAATAATAATAATTTAAATAATGTATAATTTAATTATTTTTTATGATATTTTAAATTTAGATATTCTTAAATTATATATAACTAGAATTAACTTATTTTTCATAATTACAAATGTAAATAATTATACATTTAAACTCTAACCCTATAAACTAGTAAACTATAACCCAAGAATAAGGATATTGACACAATGTGGATTAAAAAGTCACCCAAACACAATAACTAATGACTTAATTCTTTTAGTGTTTTCGTTATTTAATAACTTAATTATTCAAGGTTTTTTTACATATTTTATAGAATATAAATTTTAAAAGCTTTGGATATTTTGGGAAGGATAAGTTTTAAAAGGACTTAATTATTTTAGCGTTTTTAGTTATTTAATAAATTATTTTATTTTATTTTTAATATTTCATAGAATATAAAATGGAAAAACTTTCAAATTTTTTAGAAGTATAAATTTTAAAAAGTTATTAAGAATAGGATTAGTTTTTTTATTATAAAAGAAAGAAATTTATTTGATATTTCTTTATAATTTAAATTTTAGAATGTATTTAGTATAAGAGACTTAGATTAGAGGGTGACAGAGTGTTCTGTTAAGGCTTTTCTTGGTATAAAGTTTATTGGCTCAAAATTCCGTGGGCAAAAAATCCAATCATGCTAAGGACTGGTGTGGCCTGGTGTGATCCCCAATGATTTTGATTGCTTAGATGCCCCTCGGTCGTGGCTACTCATGCCACAGGTTAGAATTACCATTATATTAAATTTGAATGGAAAGTAAATTATTATTAATAATAAATGAAATTAATAAAAAGGTGGTGATAAGAAACATGGGACTAAGATACCCATGTCAATGCACTAATTTTCATGAGATTCTACCCTCGACCTTTCCTAAAACATCATGGAGGTTGTCAAATCAATACCAAGTATACATTCATAAGGAGTGATGCATGTGTGTTCCTAAGAAGGCACACACCTTCTTAAAAGCACATACACACTACCTCCCTTGTTATGTCAAATTCAAAAATAAAATTTTAATGATAGAGAATTCCACACATTTGAGATTTATTGAGAAAATTACAAAGTGGAAGTTGAGGAAATATTTATAAAACATTTCGGGACTCTATATATATGGTTATCAATTTATTTTGGTTTAAATTGATTTTTATTTTCTTTCATAATTATTTATTTTATAGAAATTAAAATAAAAATATATTTTTTCTTTATTAAATGGTAGCAAACATAATTAGCATGGAGCCTAAAGAGACTCCAAACCTAACATCACCACATGAAGAGGCATCAAATCCGAGGCCAAAAGTAGGAAACATAAACATTGAAATTGATACAAGGTTGAAGACTCTAGGAACTCTTATAAAAGGCATAAGAAATAATAGAGAAATACCAAAGAGCCCCAATGAATATAACTAGTGACATCCCTAGACATCTTTGTTACCTCTATTGCAAATGTCCAAGGCATATTTCTAATGAAATTTCCATGATGTTTAAATATCTTTTGATTGGTGTAAATAAGAACTTAGTGAGAGACATCAACATTTCACAACAAGATTTGATGACATTGTTGATTTACTTGAAAACAATATTATAACCACAAGCTAGAAAGAAATATAATTGTATACATTATTTCATTTACCAACTATTTTTAGAAAATTGGATGGATAGGTGGTTTATGGTATTTGACAAACCTCCTTACAATAATATGGAGGTGCCTCCACATTTCCTTAGGAATTGGGATTAAGGTTTTTTATCTCACCATGTCAATTACTATAACATTGGTGAATTCTATGGTTTAGGTCATGGGTCTGTGCATGATAGGAAAAATGTCGGGGTTGACCCATTTCCAGGTCCTCCTGCTCATTCGTAGAAGCCTAACACCCCTACCCAATATCCTCCCTTAGTGGAAATTTTTTACCAAACCTAGTCATCTGTATCCACCCTCACCTCTATCCCAATGCAATTCATCACATTCATAGATTTATCTCACTAGGAGGGACATTCTGGTCATGGTGGATGAGAGGTTGGGTCTTCATTCCCTATAAAATTCTAGCTAAGAGAGGTTATATAGAGAAATCAGGAGTTCCTATCCTACTTCATGTGACCTTTACAAAAGGTTAAGCTAAAAAAAAACTTGTTATTGGACAATGGAGGCAACTAAACATGATTTTTTATGGATAAGGTTAGTCTCTTAGTCATCTCTCTATTATTCATTGATTATATGTATGTGTGTGTGTGTGTGCAGGAATGCACACGCACATGTATGTGTGAATTTTATTTGTGATTGTTTTTATATATAGAATTATATGATGTCTTTGGTTGTTATGCTTGGATAGGAGACCCTTGATACTTGAAATTCGATGAATGTCAATTTCCACCATTGATGCAATAATAGCACTACTACACCATCTTTCTTATTTTGTGTACTACACAGATAGGTGTGGTGGAGATAGTGGTTCATGAAATAAAATAAGAAAAAGAAAAAGAAAAATTATATGTTCTCAATTGATGTTCTAAATGCTTTTAGTTTAAACAAACCAATATTACACAATGAATGCTAACTTCTTATTACATAACCATGATGCACTTTCACTTTTTCCCGATAGTTATGTTGTGGGGTATACCTATGGCCTTCATCTAGCATTTTTTTGAAGCAGACATTATACACCTAAATCAAAAAGGGAGGAATAACCCATACTGATGCTCTTTCATATCCCAAGCTATTTGGTGTGGCTACCCTCGACGGGTTTATATTATCTATTAGCCTTGGCTCCTTTCTACTTACAAATGAGTATACCTAGGGAAAAGAATTCCTAATATAAAATACAATTTTCATATACTAATGTAAACTAATTATAAACGAAATTATGGTTAAAATAAACTACAATTAAATTATCAAGTTACCTATGCAAATGAAATGGTGGAAATCGGAAAACCTAAATCTAATACAACTATGAAAGAAATAGGCTGAATGTTTTCTTTCTAACGAACTAGAATATATTAAATAATTCTAATTTATATATTTCATTTAGAAATTAGAATTAAGAAATATAATACAATAACTACTGCTACATAATCAAGATATGATACAAAATGTACAAAATTATGTTACAACAAATAAAGTAGGCCAAAACATAATGTAACTAGCACAAAAGAAGGATGCACAATCGATAAATTTTGCGAGCTCTGTTTATGAAACAAAATCAACTTATGTTGCTAAATACAACTATAAATTAAATAAAAACTAATTCTCAATGTAAATAATAATAGAACAACTGTGAATTTACAGGTTCCTTATCCTAGAAGAAAAACACAGATCAACTATGTTTACTTTCATATTTTACATTAAGAATAAATGCAAAGGCTAACTAATATATAATTCTAATTATTGCTTGGCCAAGACAGATAAAAGGGAAAATTGTAAATGATCTCTTTTAAATTCATATACTTTAATCATTGGCTTTATGAAAACAATCAATAAAACCACTAGTTAAAGTAATGGTATGAATGAGACAATCATCTACAGCTACAACATTACTATCAATTTGTAAACAAGAAATGACATTTTCTGTCAACTTGAATATCTAGAAAACACTCACAGAAATTCAAATTGAACTAATATCTTGATCAATACTACTTCTTAGGACATAGGTCACTGAAGAAGAATATTAATCAAATAAAACAATTACAAATTGAAATAATTTTTTATCAACAAAGAAATACGATAAGGACAATTGTTTGCTTTATTAATAAAATCATCAAGAAAATAACATCATATTCTAGATCTCGAAAATAAATTACAATAGAATAAACAAGATATTCTCATGACCATGGAATTGTAGGAATTTACAGGGTAAGTTCCTCAGACAGAACACCAAAGGACACTGCTCACAAATAGATCACAAATCAATACACCAATATTGTTGACGTGGTTAAAACCCTCAAAGAGGGAAGCAATCCATGACCTGAGCCAATGCAGCCACTTCAGGAAATTTATTAATAAAAGAAATTAAATTTACATAAGTTTCTCTCATTAGAGGTCACCCTACAAATGACCCTCCATGCTCTTTAAATAGAGATCATGGACCAATCGGGTGTTAAACCATGGATCAAGTGTCAGTAATACTGAGGAGAGAATGAATTGTCGGATAAATTCATGTCTAGAACATATCGTGACCATCGGATTGTAAGTTACAAATGTACATACTAAAGAAACACACTTTACCTAACTCCACACTAGACCAAGTTATACTTAACTATTTCCTATGTGTCGGAATATCCTAAGAACCCCCCTTAAGAACAACTTGGGATAAGATTGAAGGATGTAAAAATATGACACAATAGCAGAAACATGGAGGCATTAGAGCCTATCCCCCCTTAGTGACAACTTCCTGAACTCCAACCATAAATCAAAGTTTAGTAAACTTCACCTCTGTGAGAGCCTTTGTAAAGATGTCTGCAACTTGATCATTTGTTGAAAAATATTGTACATGAAGAACACGGTCATGAATGAGATTTCTGATGAGGTGCATGTGTAGTTCAATGTGTTTTCTATGCTGATGTTGGACTGGATATTTGGATAGTTGAATGGAACTTTGATTATCACACCAAAGTGTAGTCAGATGATGCTCCTAAAAGCCAAACTCTGATAGGATCTGACAAAGCCATAGGGCTTCCTTACTAGATTCTATGGCACCACGATACTCTGCTTCTACTGAAGAAAGAGAAATGACACTTTGTTTCTTGCAAGCCCATGTAATATGTCTAGAACCAAGAGTGAACACATAACCTGCAGTAGACTTCCGATCATCAGGGTCACCAACACAATCGGATTCAGTGAAACCAACCAATAGAGGAGATGCTTCTACGCTGTAATGAATCCCAAACTGAACTTTACCTAAAACATAAAAATGTATTCTTTTAACTGCTTTCCAATTAATTTCATGTGGGTTTTGCATAAATCGGTCAATAAGGCCAACAACGAAGGATCAAATTTAGGGGAAGTACAAGTAACTAAATGTTTGGCTCCAAAATGAAAGGGATAAGGGTTTGGCTTATAGTATTCCATGTGAAAGTGGCGTAGAAGATCACAGGCATACTTGGACTGGGAAATGGAAATAACTTCCTTGGATTGCAAGACTTGAACACCAAGAAAATAATGCAAGTGTCCTAAGTATGTCATTTCAAAGTTATTTTTAAGGCTAGACTTCACATGGTTTATAAGGTTGCGATCACTACTAGTAAGAATAAGATCATCAACATAAAGAACAAGAATGATAAGAGACTTACCCACTTTCTTGGTGTAGACAGTATTGTCAGAATGACACCTAGAAAAGCTAGTATCTAAAAGAAAGCTATCCATTTTGGCATACCAAGCCTGAGGGGCTTGCTTGAGACCATAAAGGGATTTGTTAAGATGACATACAAGGCTGGAGTCTATTTGTATATAGCTAGGATGTTGTTCCATATAGATCTCCTCATCCAAGTCCCCATGCAAGAAAGCATATTTAACATCCATGTGATGGAATTCCCATTTGAAAGAGGTAGCAAGCGAAAGAACAAGGTGGATAGACTTCATTTTGGAAACATGGGAAAAGGTTTTAGTATAGTCAATGCCTTTGACTTGTGAAAAACCCTTAGCAGCAAGACGAGCTTTATGTTTATCAACTTTTCCATCTGGTCCAAACTTGGTTTTGTAAACCCATTTGCATATAACAAGTTTTGTTCCTTTGGAAGAGGAAGAAGATATCATGTATCATTTGCCAATAATTAATGATATTCTTCATTCATATCTGCATCCCAATCTGGATGGCCTAAAGCTTCTGCAAAGGTGTCAGGATCATAATTCGCTGAAGCTTGAGCCATTTAAGAAGAGGCTCTATCAAACTGAGAACGTGTTCATGATTGATCTGTAGGATCACCTACAAGAGCACCTACTACATACCAAGTAGCACGAACCCATTTTGGAAGCTGAGGAGTTGAAGGAGGATCCTACGAAGGTGGGGGAGGATTGTCATCCTCGCTGTCATCGTCTAAGGAAGAAATATTTTAAGAAGAAGAAGGGATAGAGGGAGGTGACACATCCTCTAAACTAGGCTCGTAGGTTGATATATTTTTAGCAAAATTTACATCTCTTCTAATGATAAAATTTTTGGACTTAAGTGGAATAAGTCTATATCCTTTGACATCTTCAGAATATCCAAAAAAAAAATACATTTTTCACTCTTATTTTTTAAAGATTTATGTTTCTCATCTGGAATATAGGCCCATGCTTCACTTCCAAAAACACAAAAGTGACTTACATCTGGTTTAGTTGAGCTGCATGATTCTTCTGGAGTGATATTCTTTAAAACCTTAGTAGGAGTGCAATTTACTATTTAATTTGCACAATTAATTGCTTCTACCCAAAAATTAAGACTAAGTCCTTTAGATTGAAGAATACAATTAGCCATTTCCTTTGAGATGTGATTGTTCCTTTCAGCTACACCATTTTGTTGCGGAGTATATGGAACAATATGTTGCAATTGAATTCCATGCTCAGTGCAAAAGTTGATGAATTTGTCGCTAACATATTCTCCTCCATTATCACATCTTAGCTTATGAATTTGATGTCTAGATTGTTTCTCAACAAAGGCCTTAAAGGCCAAGAACATGTTAAAGAATTCACTCTTGACTTTTAAGAAGTATACCCAAGTGCATCTAGAGAAACCATCAATGGATGTTAAGAAATACTTATGGTCAGAGAATGAAACAACTAGAAGTGGACCACATAAATCACTATGCACAAGATGTAAAGGGGCTGAGGCATGCCAAGAGGCATGCTTTCCAAAACTATCCC
Organism: Pinus tabuliformis; assembly: GCA_031772625.1. Taxonomy (NCBI): domain Eukaryota; kingdom Viridiplantae; phylum Streptophyta; class Pinopsida; order Pinales; family Pinaceae; genus Pinus; species Pinus tabuliformis. The sequence goes on from CM062820.1 coordinate 1,569,461,314, forward strand.
GATGATGTTTTCCGAGTACACATCTAGAACAAATACCATCTCTGCAAGATACCATAGGGAGACCTATCACCATATTTTATTTACATAGATTTTGAAGGGAGAGATAGTTTAAGTGACCAAATTTCTCATGCCAAAGATTGCTCACTTCATCATTATGAGCAACAAATACCGAGGGAAGAGTTGATGACCCAAAGTTGTTAAATTTATACAACCTTGTAGAATCATCAGCGATGCCAGTAGCTAAAATCTATCTAGGATCTCTTAGGTCCTTAATTACAACATCGTGAGGTGAAAATTAAATGATTTTACCTTCACCTGAATGAGTTATATGATAATAGAAGGTTTTAGGATAAGATTGGAACACATAATACATAATTAAATTGACCATTGTCTAGATGAATAGTTTCATTCCCTACAACATTAAGAGATCTATCATCACCAACATATATATTTTTTGTGTTACAGTCATTTAAAGAAGAAAACATGGCTTTGTTTTTGGCCATGTGATAAGAAGCTCCAGAATCAATGAGCTACTCATGAGAATGAGAAGAAGAAAATACATTTAGTGCATAACCAGATCGAGATGCTTGGCAACCACATGCATACTTTGCAATTCCTAAAGATGAAGTTGAAGTTGAAGAGTACTACAAATGGATGTTACGCCTCTTCATTTTTGCTTCCAAGGCTTCCATCTTCTTAAATCATTTAGATTCTAAGTGTCCAACTCGATTACAAAAGTTGCAATGTTTATCAGTCTTCTTCCCTTTGTTTTTTTTCCTTATTGTTTTGTTGAAATGATTTTTCATTTTGAGACTGAAATTTCTTAGGACCCTTGTTTGGTTTAGTTCCATTATTTTTAGGATACTGCTTCTTAGGATTCTTTGAATTTAGTTGTTTTTGGGTGGCTAAGGCTTTCTTAGAAGAGTTTCCAAGATTAAGAAGACCAAGATGTAAGAGTTTTTCTTGTTCTCTTATTAAAGAATCACAAAAGGCATCAAAGGAAGGGGACTTGTAGTATTGTCCTTGAGAAATAAAGGCTTCTCTTATAGAATGGAAGGTGGAAACAAACACAGAGTAGGTTGGTCCCAACTTAGTAAGAATGTAATAGATAAGGCTACCATCTTCTTTCTTAAACATAACACTTTCCAGGAGATGTCTAAGGGTCTTGAACTTGGACAAAAAATCTTCAATGGAAGAAAAATTATTGGGGTCCAACGTAAGCAACTCATTTTCGAGTTGATGGACTCTAATTCCATTTTTAATTCCAAAAACTTTAGTGAGTTGTTTCATTGCTTCATTAGGTGATTCAAATTCTACGATATGGAATCTAAGGTCTGGAGAAATAGACATCCATATCAACCCACGTGCTTGATCTTGCCTATTTTCCTATTTGGCTTCCTTATCTTCATCTTTAGGTTTAGTTTCTTGGCCTGAGGCTATTCTGTAAAGACATTTACTTCTAAGTAAATACACAATGTAGGACCACCATTGGAAGTAGTTGGTGCTGTCAAGAATAAATTGGGATGGAATTTCCATTTTAACAGAAATTAAAGCTGTACATTCTGAAACTAAGTGTTCTAGTGGAAATATCTTGAAAAATTAGGCCGATTAAAAAAAAACGTCTTTGAAAACATCTTCTGATGAAGAAGTTATGACTTTTCGAAGAAAAATTGTTGAAGATGCCAAAGAGGTGCATGAATGTGTGGAAGTCAATGATAATGTTATACTTAAACCACACTGAACTGTCCCCCCCCCCCCCAAACTTCATCTAATTAGCTCACTTTGAAAAAAAGATTTTATGTGACTCACTTTTATAAATAAATGAAAGTCACTCTTTCAATGGTAATTTATGAGCTACCCACTAAATTGTAACTTAAATAAAAGATAAAGAGACTTTAGAATTATAAGTGACTCACTTTTTATAATGGGTGAGAACACTTTTACATAAAGTAACTTTAAAACATAAGTTATTTGTGCTTTTTGAAAATGTAGCTCAACAAAAAGAAAGACTTGAACCCAAGACCTCTATTCTCATAAAGTAACTTTGAATCAAGTGAGCTAGTTTAAAAGGTTAGTAATTTTTGGAAAAGAGGAAGGGTTTTTTTTTCACTGAAGCTTTGGGGTGTTTGCTTACATGAAAAGGCTCTTTTTACCTCGAGATCTTAAAAATGACATAGCTAGGGCTACCAGAAACATTTTCGTGTGAAACAAAGGGGGTTCCTCACTAGAACAGATGCTCCTAACACAATAGAGTAGTCCTCTTAGCCTGAAAGTGGTCAAAAACAGTAGATCTAGGAAACGATAGTCGGATGCAGTTGTATCGACTTTTGATTTGGATCACCAACGGATGTGGCCATCAAATTTCTCTAATACCATATAGGAATTTACAAGGTAAGTTCCTCAGACACACTGAAGGACACCACTCACAAACATATCACAGATCAATACAACAATATTATTGACGTGGTTAAAACCCTCAAAGAGGGAAACAATCCATGACCTAAGCCAATGAAACCACTTCATGAAATTTATTAATAAAAGAAATTAAATTTACATAAGCTTCCTCATGAGCGATCACCCTACAAATGACCCTCCATTCTCTTTAAATAGAGATCATGGACCAATCGGGTGTTAAGCCATGGATCAAATGTCGGTAATACCAAGGAGAGAATGAATTGTCAGATCACTTCATCTCTAGAACATATCGTGATCGTCAGATTGTAAGTTACAAATGTACATAGTAAAGAAGTAAACTTTATCTAAATCTACACTAGACGAAGCTATACTTAACTATTTCCTATGTGTCAGGATATCCTAATAGGAATATAATGATGAAAGAACCAAACTGAGTGCAATGAAAGTAATGAACTTGTATTTAAATTATTCCAGGTCTAAATTTAATCAACATTTCCTTGTCCAAAAATTTCCCTTTCTAATCTCGCTTTCCATAAAAATGAGGGGTATATATATACATATGCTATCAATATTTTGAGATCAAATAAAACTAAAAATTGTCTTTTTAAATACTTTGTTATATAAATAAAAGAAAATTTGTTTAATTTTAGGCCTTTCAGCCGAATCACCAAATTGAAATGAAACAGGTGGTAGATGGAGGTCCTATATGTAGCTAAGACAAGGTAGATGGAAATCAACAATATCTCGAGTCATCGAATTCAAGACGATTGTCTTACTTACGTAGAAGACCTGCCACAAAAGAAAACTAAAAGTAAACTTTAATAATGCTAAAATTAAGTTGTTATACAATCTTTGATTCTATAGTGGCCTTTTATTCAAAAATGGAACCAAAAATTGAAACAAAGCAGGTCTAAAACACTTTCACATGTATAGATAAAAAAAAAAAAAAACTATTTATTTGCATCATATCCATCTAATTCTAAGGAAATAGTGACTTTTAGATTCAAAGATTTAATCACGATGTGAGTGTCCTTTAACTAGGGTTTTTTGTCAACATTGGATGACTGTTGTTCCTTTGATTTATCCTTTGCTCGAAACAAGGCCCTCAGTTAATTATTTTCATAAATCAATTGACTGTTATGATATTGCAAATGAGGAACAATAACCATATACTTTTGTTTCCAATAAATATTGGCAATAATTTCATTTGAGTGAGAAGTATCCGAGGAAGAATCATCACAATAGGTCATTTCACCATGGTAACAAGGAGGTCCCTAAGATTGCTGCTCATTCATTTTCGACGATGGCTCGAGATTGGTTTTTATATCAACCAAGGGAACACCCATAGGGAAATATTATGCCTAACCCTTCTGGCTTGATAAATTCTCCTTTGAAGTTGCCTTACCTTACCCATGTCCTCTTTACTTTCATTTATTTGACCATTTTCCTACTTTTGTGCAAATTGAATAGACTAAGTTTTGAGCTAAGGAGACTTTGTGAAGGGTTTCAAATTGTGATATTTTGTGGCACTTTTGGTAACATGAAGGGAGGTCAAAATTTTCAAAACTTCAACCTATCTACCATTTGAAAAGGTGACCTTGGTGCTTGAACAAAGGTGTCAAGCTCGTCCTACTATAATTCATTGGAAATAGATGGAGTTGAAACAATGGGAGGGGGTCACGATCAATTTTGGTAGAAGACTGAGCAAGGGTAAATGCTAGAACTTATCAAAACTATTATAGGAAAGAAAGGAATCCAAATTGAGCCAAATGATGTTTGACTAACATGTGGATTAAATTGTTGTGGAATAGGGACCTTTCAATCTTCTTGTGGCCAACTTGATAGGCCCTAGACATTTCCGTTAAACTATTCACCAAACAAAAAGGAATGTTAATCTTTTGGGCTAGGAAAACCATTAGAAGTTAGACACGATACATAAAAACTACACTTCACTGCCCTTCACAAGTTATATACCTATGAATTAAGTGCAATAACTCACACCAAGTTGGGTTCAAATATATTACAAACATATATTTGGCATGATACTAATAGTCCTTATTAGAAAGCAAATTCCTCCATCAAACATTTCAAACTACAAAATTCTTGGACTAGAATTCACCTTCGAGATGAAAGTGATGGCTCCTGCTATGAATTCCAAGTCAATTTTAATTTCTTGGCTTCCCACATAGGCTCTCCTCGCATTAAATGAGGTAGTAAAGGCTTTAACAACTTCATTGGTGTGTCCCTAAAACAACTGTAAAAATTTCTACCATCAACTTGGTGGAACAAAGCTAAACATTCCTCATTTTCCTCAACAAGTTTTACCCCAGCTAGATCAATTCGTACTATGGGTGACATTTCGTGGGGAAAACACTAAAAGTAGAGTGAAACAATGTTCGAGGAAATGTAAAGACCATAAATAAAACCCGAAGTTGCAGATCCCTCGGGACCAAAATGAGAATGAATGAAATGAGGTTGTTTTAGAGAACCCTCTCAAAAAATTGAGTAATGAATTCAACAATTTTCAAGTATGTTAGATTTTAAGCTTCTGTGGTAGTTTTTTGCAGTGGCATGATCCGGATTATCCATAGTTTCATGTTCATTCTGTCGATGTTTCAAACCCCAAAGTGGGTCCATCATCATGACACTTAGATAGAATATGAATGAAAGCTAATTGAGAGAAGAGTATTTTGACCTGGGTGTAAATAAACCTAGAACCCTAATTCTTATAAAGAAGCTGACATTTATATATATGATCTTTTATTTTTTATTTTTAATTTATATTTATTATTATTTTATTTTTATATAATAGTTTTATTAAAAATTTAATTAATTATTTATTTATTTTTAATTATTCTCATTGTTTTACCAAGAACCTAAAAATATATTTACCTAGAACCTAAAAATATATTTTAATTGATATACTTAATTCATAAATAATTTTAATTTATAGTTCTTTCTATTGTTTTAATTTAATTAATTAATTTAAATTTTATTTGATTAATTAATTCTATAATTCTATTTTATTTTATTTATTGTTATTTACCATTTTTTCCATTGTTAATCCTATTTAGCCCCAATTTTCTAATTAATCAATTAATTAATTAATTAATTAATTTTTAACCTTTATTTTATTTATTTATTTATTAATCAAATGCTAATCTTTGGTTATTATTAATTATTTTAGTTAATTTTTATTTTTAATTGATATAATTAAATAGTTAAATTAAATTAAATTAATTAATTTTGATTTAATTAATCTAATTAAATTTAATTAAAATTAACTTTTAATTCTCTCTATTGCTATATTTCTATTTATTTATTTATTTAATTAATTAATTTTAATTAATTTTATTCATAATTCTTTTTTATTTAATTTATTATTGTTATTTATCATTTTTCATTGAATACCTATTAAGCCCTAATTTTCTAATTAATCAATTAATTAATTAATTAATTTATAATCTTTATTCTATTTATTAATGAAATGTTAATTTTGGTTATTATTAATTATTTGAGTAATTTTTTATTTTTTTACGAATTAATTAAAATTAATTTAATTAATATAATTAATTAAATTAAAATGAAATAAAATAAAATTAATTAATTTTGATTTAATTAATCTATTTAAATTTCATTAAAATTTTTATTTTTATTTAAAAATTTTTATTAGTTAATTTTATTAATATTTTATTAATATTAATATGAAAACCCTTGCTACTATGCTGCCAAAGCCCTGGAGGGGTTTATTTGTCTAATTAGGGGAAGCCAATTTCCACTGATTTCACTCCCATTGTCCGTGTTGAGGTTATGAGGAAATTTCATAATTTCGATGGCCTCTCTAATTTTTCTTTTATGATAATTATCCTCTCTTGCAATTATCTTAGCATCCTCCAAACAGACATGATGTTTGGTTTTGGACGAGTGTTCTGCAAGGGCTGATGTACGGGATCTCTCATTCTTTATATCAGCCGTGTGCTCTTTTAGTCTTATTTTCAGAGACCGACCTGTTTCTCCAATATAACTCTTGCCACAAGAGCAATCAATCTTGTACACACCCTTATGACCTTTGGATATAAGCAACGAGTGGTGGTTGTTGAACAACAAGTCGTATGACAGTTGGTGTCGCTTTAGGTTGACACTTAAGACTTAGGCTTCTAGATTAGTCAATAAATAGGTGCGGTAGCATAACACATCCCCTGAAACTAGTATTTTCCATACGTATGAATTCATGAAACAAATCATCGAAAATCCTATATTTAATTTGAGATCAATAGATGATTAATTGGTGGATGTGACATGATTAAATTGTTTACAAGATGTAAATGAAATATTAAAAAAAAACATATAACACCACCAATACAAGGTATATACTTTAGGTTATCACAATTGATTTGAACATTAAAACATTAAAAACACACACATCATATAGAGATAAATGGATTAAAATAAGAGTTTATATGATAGTTTCTAGAGTTGGCTCAGGTTATCCTATTAACATTACAAAATCAATTATAAATACCATAGAATATTTGATGTTGTAGCGACCCCTAAACTTAAAAATTTTCGTGTTGTTAGGAGCAATGACAGATTCACTAACCATAACAATCAAAGGAAATAACCCATACATCATTGATGAGCGAAATAATCGGCCATATAATGTAACACACATCATGAACAAAAGTGGAATTTGGCATAGAGATCAAAATGATAATTAGAGGAAAATATGCAGAAATCAATCCAATACAAATCCAATCAAATCAAAGCCAAAAAAAAAATAAAAAAATCTAGGAGGGTCCCTTTATTTTGTCTAAAAGAAGAGGGAGTAGGTTATCATGGCAACAATTAGCAACTTTCTAGGTCAAACCAGTGTTATCTTCCTAAAATCACAAAATGAAAGATATACAATTCAAATGTAATATAGAAATGTACAACACGCTGAAAAATAGTCTCTTTCAGTTTAAAATGAAAAATAATATATCTGTCCATCCATACCTTCATTAGACAAAATCAAGAAGATACAAAAATTAGAGTAAGACCACTAAATTTTTAAGAAGAATATATTGAAGGAGAAGGATTGGAAAAGATAAACAACTAATTGTGAAAGTTGGAACAATGGTAACTTTAATACCACATGTACAGCCACTACTACCACGAGGCATCCATAGCCTTGACAAGGGTACCTTTTAACATGATGATATGCATGTATCGCATCCATTATATATAGATTCAAGATTATTAATTTTTTTTCATTACTTATGATATTTCTTAGCTGAAAGTCATTGTCTTGGCTTGCTAATCAAATAGTGACAGTGCCATTCACAAGAACTAACAAAAGTGAACAAATTGGCACATGATGAGACCTCTTATCTTACAGTTATTCATTTTATATTTTAAAATAGACTCTGATTAAAATTAATCCTTAATGGATTACTTAATAGATTGGTAGGCAAATCTACTCCTTAAGAGAAAGGGATGACATGAAAAGTTTACCTTTCCAACTTTGTATGAATAATGTTGCTAAAAGTAATCTATTTTATAAAACATAAATTCTTCTCCAATAAAAGTGGGCTAAGATAACTTATATAAATGAGACCAAATTTGAAGATATCCTTGAACAAAGGAATTGTTCATTGAGATCAAATTGAAATAATTAATTCAACAATTGGCATATGAATAAATAAAACATTTGATAAAGTTTTTATTTCAAAGTTGTTTTCAAGCATATTTTTCAGTGGAATAAAATGGAAAAAGGAGTATCAAAAGGAATCCAAAACAATGAAGAAGCATAATCATGAAAATAAAAATAGAAAACTCAAACATATAATACAAAATAAAAGCATAATAGTAACATGTACAAAAGTATCCCAAAGGATATCATGCAAAGTATCTTTTTAGAAGTAGCATGTTCACTAGGAGTGGCTGAGTTTGACCTTCCAAAATTTCTAGTTGAAATGTGTTAGGTATAATATTTTCTATAACAATGAAGGGTCCTAGCCATAACTTTTGAAACTAGTGTTTTCCCCTTTGTCCTCGGGGGACTTATCACATTTTATAACCAAGTCACCAACTTCAAAATCCCTATTAGAATAAGACTTGTTATCAAACCATCATTTTACTAGTTGTTGATGTTGATTTAACTTGGTTTTGGCTTTATATCTCTCTTCTTCTAATTTTAATAAAGCATTGATTCTTTTTTCCATAGATGACGACTTAATTTCATGGACACTCTAGGACAACTGCAAAGAAGGGAGAAATATATGAGGAGGTAAGATAGATCCTCTAACCTAAATGAGGAAAAAGGGTGAGTTGCCAATAAAAACTTTTGGTGTGACTCTATCAACCCATATTGAATTAAATAACGTAGTATGCCATTTTTTATCATGTTTCTAAAATTTCTTTTTTAATGATTTTCAGTAGATTCTTGTTTGAAGATTCAACAAGGTCATTTCCTCGTGGATAATAGTGTGTTGAATATTTAACCTTTATCCCTTTTTCTAAGGAATACGTGTCTAACTCATGAGATGATAAATAAGATGCATTATCAAATACCAATGACTCAGGAACATCAAAACGAGTGATAATCTAAGATTCAAGAAAATTAATTACTTTATTAGAATTTACCACACGCAATGGTGCTACATCAACCCATTTGGTAAAGTAATTTGTAGTTTTTATAACGAATTCATGTTGCTAGTGATCCAAATTTTTAACTTCAAGGATGCATTTAGAATTGTATGTGACAGAGCATATTAACCATGAAACTTAAATGACATGAAAAGAAGCATAAACAAATAATCAAACATGAGATCAAGAAACAACTATTTGATTACGAAGTTCACCCAACATGGGCTATGTCTCCAGGCCCTGTTCAATAGTTGGGAGGCTTTCTTTTATTAAGTGGCATCAAAGAAATTAGGTACCAGAAAACTCATAAAAATGACCCTTATACCTCCAATTAAGATGATGGCCTAAAAATGGAGAGCTCAGTTAGAGAAACAAAAATCACCATGAATTCATGATGTGAAACATGCAAATTTGGCTATAAACTTGTCAAATTATGACAAATTCACCTCAGGACCCTCTAGGGAATATTCAAAGCTTCTTTTTGATACCTCGCTCTGCTTCCAACCTTTGGCCTGCTTCCTTGTTCTACCTGCTCTGATCATCCTCTGTTGCTCCCTGGTCGAATGAAATGTAAGGCTAAAAGGAAGTCGGGTTGGCAGATTTTACAAAGGGGCCCGTTGGACTTAATGGTAGATCGGCGGAATGTTTGGGGAGTGGGCCGGGTTCAAAAGCCAACCACCCCATATTGGTATGTTGTTATATTATCTTGGATGGTGACTTGTATTGCTTTAAACCATATGTTATATGTGGAGGTGGGCCAGCCAGACTGGACAGGTGGGTTCAAGACCCACCACCTTTGTTTTGTGACAAGTGTTGACCATATAGAGGTGGGGTTGGGTCCAGTGGCATGGGGCCCGCCCAATACCATACAATACATTATATTTAGTGTGGCTCAGAGGGGGTGGAGACCCACCGACCCTGTTTAGGTTTTTTCATTATATTTTTAATATGAACCTCCAGCAAGGGTGCCGGGGTGGAAGGGGTGGTAGATCGTCACCCCTATTTTTTAAGACTTTTTGTTTTTATAACCAAAATTGTTTTTTGTTTGTTTGTTGAAAAAAGGGTTATTGGACGTTTTAACCATTCAAGAAATTCACCCATTCCGATGGCCAGATTCCATGCATCGAGTCTCGGTCAATTTTTTGCCTCCTTAAGCCTGCCACTTGTCAAACTTTAATAAAAACTTTTTACCAACCATAACTTGACCATACGAAGCGAGATTTGAGTGTCATTCACACCTTGGAATTAGGGCGATGATCACTATGATCTAGTCCCTATTTCACTTCCATCTAACAAATTTGATTTTTGTGCTATTGTCAAGGCCACTTGTACTTTTGGATCTCCCTGGATCATTCGTCCCCACTTAGGAGATTTTGGTCCTCCAAAACCATGACCACATACTCTACACTTCCTGAGTCCTAGTCAAACCACACTTTCAACATCTACATTGCATGGCAATCTCGTAAATTTTTTGCAATCACATACAAAACCACATATGACTCAAACAACCCCATAATTTCTAAGAGTTTATAACATACTCTTTTGTCAAGTTTTACATAGTAAAAACCAATACCCTAGCTAGTCACAAAAGGCCAAAACATCATCATTGCTTTAGTAAGAAATGGAAAACACATCATCACTTTTATAATTATTCGCAACACATGATTTACAAATTGTGGCCGTGAAAAGCTACTATATCTAGCAAACCCATCTATTACCCAAAAAAGAAGACCACCATGAATGTAGCGGATTCGTTTGTGGAACATATTCACCAGTTGGTTTCTTCATGGGTGTTTTATAGGCCTGGAGTGTCTAACAGATGACTTTCTGGTGTCCTTCCTCGTTGTAGTAGCTAAAATGATTCTTTGTCCTCCAAATTTTTTGGATCATATCGGAACGCTTTCTCCTAGTGCACCTTTGATAAGTGCTCATTGAACCCTCACTACCACTGGAATGTGATGAATTTATCTCATCATTTGTCATTGGTTGGTTAGTGGTTGTCTTGGAGAATTCCACAACTTATTTTCTGACATATCCACGACCTCCTTAATGAGGCAATTCCTTGACCTTGATGGGGTTCACAATGCCTTGGCCATTAATGCTCAGGCCCTTTCCTTGATACCCCATTTTCTTCAACAATTTTGATCAACTTCTTGTAGTATGTCTCTCAAAAGCAATGAAATCATCATCATAAAATGTACATGAAATTGAAGAATCACTTTTTATTTGAGTCTTGCTATGTTGTAACATTTCCAAAGCCTCCTCCTTGGCTTGTAATTGATGTCGTAACCTTTGTTTATCCTTCTCTGCTTCTTCTAGGAGTCTCCTTAGTTCAACATTCTCTACCTGAATGCTTTGGTTGGTTTCTGCAAGTTCTTAGAGTCATGCCGCATTTCGTTCCCTTTTCATTTTTGGTACAACATCCACTGGAATATTTGTCTCATTGCTTGAATCAGAACAAAAGTCTATGGGTCCATTTGTTGCAGCCCCAAGAGCTACAACCTTCATTTCATCACCTATGTCTGATCCCAGGTCAATTGGTCCACCGCCTACAAATCCTGCAGCCGTGATCTTCTCATCATCCTTGGATTCATATTCTTGGTCTTGTTACATGGTTGCAACTTTATTTTGCTTCCCTTTTCTATCATTCCTCTTAGGTCTCAATCCTGGATGCAGTTTCCAGCAATTCTCCTCATCATGCCCTTCTTTCTCTCAATCAGTCCAAGAGGGCTTTTCTCGTTTTCTCTCAATATTTTTTTTCCTCTTTGGGAAGTCATCTTGTTCATGATTATCATTATTTTCAAGATGTACAACCTTCACACTAGCTTCATCAAGAGACTTAGGTTCATATAATAACAATGAGTGACACAAATAACTATGCAAAGAGCCAATACATTTCATCAATGTTTTAGAAGTGTCTAGTTGAACATTTGATGCTAATGCTTGTTTTCTAAACTTCTCTACAAAATTCTAAACAGTTTGACCTTTTCTTTGCTTCAAATATTTCCATTCTATCATGGCCTTCTATTTGTAACCCAATGGATAAAATTCTCCTCTTAAATTAGAAATGAACTCAGACCAAGGTGAAAGAAGTTCATGACTCTTCTTACCACCTTGCTACAGTTAGCCTTCCCACCAGATGAGAGTGGTGCCAATCAATCGAAGGGATGCTAGTTGGATCTTGACTTCATCCTCCTTGTTTTGTTGTATATGGAAATATACTTCAATATTTCTTATCGAGTTATGTATATTTTCACTATATTCTCCACTAAAAATAAGTAAATCAAATTTGACATCTAGCTTAAAAAAAATCTTTTTATATGCACTCCTTTGATGCTTCTTAGAGTGATGAGAAGAATAAGAAGAAGAATTATTACTAGAAGATGGAGAGGGAGGAGGCTCTTCTTCACCGCTTCCATGATTTACTGATGCATGGTCATCTTGCTCTTTCCTCTCAAGATTTATTTTCTTCTCATACTATGCAAATAACTTGTCAACTTTCTCTTCCATGATGTAGATACCTTGCAATAGTTTCACTCTTCTTCGATTTGAGCTTCCTCATATGCCATGTTGTGTCTTCATAGTGTATGCCTCATTTCGAGATCAAAGGACTTAACTTTTCCATCACCTCTTTCGAGCTTGTTCCTGGTTAGCATTCACTCATGCAACGTGCATCAAGAAGACCTACTCTGATACCAAACTTGATATAGATCTTTAACTTCAAGGATGCATTTAGAATTGTATATAACAGGGCATATTAACCATGAAACTTATACAAGATGAAAAAAAGCAGAAAAACATAACAAAACATGAGATCAAGGCACAATGATTTTATTATGGAGTTCACCAAATGTGGGCTACATCTCCGGGCCTTGCTCAATAGTGGGGAGGCTTTCTTTTATTAAGTGGCATCAAAGAAATAAATTACAAGCAACTTCATAAAAATGACCCTTATACCTCTAATCCAGATGATGGCCTGAGAATGGAGAGATTAGCAGGAGAAATGGATATCACTACTCAATTCTTGGTGCAAAAACATGCAAAATCAACTATAAAGTTGTTAAATTATGACAAAGTCACCTCAGGCCCCTCTAAGGAATATACAATACAATACTTTATATTTGTTGTGGTTTGGCGGGTGTGGTGACCCACCGACCCTATTTGGGTTTTTCCATTATATTTGTAATATGAACCTCCAGCGGGGGTGGCAGCTTGCAACCCCTATTTTTTAACAACTTTTGTTTTTATAACCAAAATTGGTTTTTTTTAATGTTGTCAAAAATAAGGGTTATTGAATTCTTTAACCCTTCAACAAATTCGCCCGTTCCGGTGTTGAATTCCATGCACCAGGTCTTGATGAATTTGTTGTCCCCTTAAGCTTTTCACTTTTCCAACTTTGAAAAAAAAATTGACCACCCATAACTTGACCATACGAACTCATATTTTAGTTTCGTTCATATGGTTAAAATCAAGGAGACGAGCAATATGATCTGGTCCCAATTTCACTTCCATATGATACTTGTATTTTTGAGCTATTTTCAAGGCCACTTATACTTTTGGATCCTCCTAGATCAGCTAGGGTGAGGGATGGTTAAATGGTCCAATTATGTCCAAGCTCCATTGTTGAAATGAAGCTTCAATAATAACATGATGTAGGGGAAAGGCAGGTTTTTTAAGTCTACTAGTGGCCTTTTGGTAGGTTTCTCATTTTCCAACAAGGCCATGGGCATCATTGAACATAGTGGGCTAATAATAACCAACCCTTAAAACCTTGTGTGTGGTGGTATCTTGTTGGGAAATTTATTGGGCTTAAATTGCTGCATTAAATTATCGACCAGGGAAACTTGTAAGCTTGTGATGATGCCAGCAAAATATATGCAGGAGTAGGCAACTAACTCTATGTCTAGCTAAATTATTTATGATTCAATATAATATGCAAGGGAGGAGGCTCCTAACTAAGAAGGTCCTGGTTGTCCTTCCGTACAGTATCATAGAGAAATCATTGATTACATGAAACTAAAAACTTGAAATGAAGACAAGAGAATGAACTTAATTATTGTTCAGATTCAAGTAGAGAGAGAGACTAACTTAGTCTCTTGATTGTCCTCTCATGTACTAATCCAAACTAAACTAAGAGTCACTCATAAGCATAAGAAATGAAATAACTTGAAACATGAAATCAAAAGGATGAATTTCAATTATCATGTGAATCAAATAGAGAGAGAGCCTAACTTAGACTCTTGGTTATCTCCTCATATGATACTTGAAACATAAAAGCAAAAGAATGAATTTCAATTATCATGCAAATCAAATAGAGAGAGAGCCTAACTTAGACCCTTGGTTGTTCTCTCATATGCTGATAAGATTCTAATTTAAAACTCATTCATCAATCAAAAACAAATCCTCAAACATCTAAACAATTAAATGAAATAAGATCTAATACGAAATAACATGTTCCTTTGATCCTTCTAGAGTGAGCTCAATTCTCCTAAGAACAAAGTGACAAGCTATTCCATATACTACACTAAGACAATTTATATCTAAAACTACATAACGGAAATATATGTACAACTTATATCTATAACTACATAGTGGAAAATATGAAAAAATGAAGCTTTATTCTATGCCATCATAAGTTGGATACAATGCTCCAAGAGTCCTCCCCTTGGAATGGAGGAGGTACTCCTATTTATACAATGAGATGAGATAACAAACTCATAATGATGATCCACTAATCTCTCTTTAGTTCCATACATTTCTCAACCATCTAGACACATAACCCTATCCTCCATGATTTCCTCCATGAGGTCCATGATTTTCTCCATGAGGTCATGATCTTTTCCATGAGGCTTATCTTATCAAATTCGAATTTGATCATTCAAGGCCACATAAAGATGCCCTGGAAGCTTCCTTTGTACCTACACATGTCAACAAACTCATTCTAATTGTTAGGTATAAGTATAAGCATATTATTTTCTAAAGTTTAGCCATAAATTCACTTAAAAATGTTAAGAATTAATAAACATTGGAAAAGCATAGTTATGACCCAATAATGAGGTAAATGGAATGATGTGGAGGTGGAATGGAGGTGACATGAAGGTAAAATGTGAAGATATTGGTGAATAATGGAGTGAAAATAGGGACCATTTTGAGGCCCAACATCTCCCCTAAACTTAAGGTATTGCATGTCCTCATGCAATCTATTACATTACTTTTTGGTAATTGAGCTTTGGCTTAAACTCTGCATGATATCATTTACTTAACTTTTGCAAAGCATTATTTTGATGAACTACAACTTGGTTGGTTCTTGTGTTTCAACCATATTTTGTTTGTTGCATTCAATGTATGATCTTTGCATATTACTTTTTATTGCAGAGTATTTTTGTTGGAATGCATCATGGTTGGTTCTTGTGTAACAACCATGATTGTGTTGGCATCCAATTAACTTTTAAATACTTTTGTCAAAGCCATTTGTATGCTCATGTAATAATGGCAGAGTATTTTTGTTGGAATGCGTCATGGTTGGTTCTTGTGTAACAACCATGATTGTGTTGGCATCCAATTAACTTTTAAATACTTATGACAAAGCCATTTGTATGCTCATGTAATAGTGAATATATTTTGAAGGTAAGTGGGGTTTAGAATGTGATATATGAACGTGGATGTTATATGAATGTGACAAAGTATGTATGTAAATGTATCCTTCCCCTTAAACGGATGGTTTGGGCAGTTATGTGAAATGGGGAAAAGAAGGGGAAAGGAAGTGAAGTTTTTCCAAAAATTATTATTCTAACTTTTCAAGGAATTTAATGGTTAAAAGTTAGAAAATATCATACCTTAACTTACCCTTCCAAAAATAGATGAGGGTCGTGCACGTGTGGCTGCAAAACTGTTGTTCGTAGTCTTCTTTACTTGGTTGGGAAAATGGTGGATGAATCATGCATGTTCAGCTGCCACAATTCTGCTCTGAAGCTTCTTCTTCAAGTTGTGGATGAAAGATGGATCTGTATTGTCGTAATCTGAGGAGTCTACTGAACATGGCTGAAAGTCGTATTTGCTACTGGATCCTCTGCTGCTGGATGATGAATCTGATGAGTCTGCTGAATATGGCTGAAAATCTATAAGGCTTGGAAGGTATACAAAATATAGAAGTTACATTTCCCTCCCAGCCTTATTGATTGACTTGTCCTCAAGTGATGACAAACTGAAAAAAATTGAAAGGAAATTGGCTTCATCTGCTACAAAATATGGGTCTTCAAGTCTTCAATGCTCGATGGCACAAATCTTACTATGTGATTAAATGTGTCGATGTCGAACATAGCAAGAAGTTGTTGACTTAGTGGCCATTAATGAATGCCTCTAGCCAACACAAGAGCTCCCACCATTGATTCCAATGGGAGTCAGGATGCCTAACACATCTTTGTAGGTACGAATAAATTTGTCGTGGTCGAGTCACCTACAAGATCCAACGAACAAGGGATATTAATGTACTCCCATTGTTCATTGGCAAGAGTACTTGCCATTACGGCATGCAAGCCTCTAGGTGTTTTTTCAATGATACTTAGACTCTAGGTCTTTGACTCAAGCAGGGTCTTATTGGCGGAAATGAAGGGGAATGTAATGACAAAGAAAATGGTAATAATTTGATAAGGAATGGAATTAAGGAAATGCATGGTGTAGGAATAAGAACTCTTGCTGTGAAAAATGGATATTGAAATGTCATGCTTACAATTGGTGGAATTCAAAATCTTTTTCAGAAAGGGAGCTGGAAGGTAGTGGTTGTGGAGATGGATTTGTCTTCAGAATTTTTCATGAATTTAGTCTTTGGAAGACTAATTGTCGTCACAATGCAATCTCCTTAATGATCACTTTGTTATCCTGTAACATGTAAAAAAAAACTTGGCAGAACGAAAGCATAAGTTTGTTCAAGAAGAATTGCGCATTTCCTTCATGATTCTTACACAAAAATTTCATACAAAATAAAACAGTTTTAAGATAAGTCAAAGTGTTTAAAGTAACTCAATTCATGATATCAATTTCAATCCATTCTTAAAAGTAACCATGAAAAATAATTCTCCCTGTTCATGAAATGTGCTTGGCAATTCTGTTCTGCATATTAGTGCATCGTAAAGCATACAACAGAAAGATGTGATGAGTTAATCCTCCAATGTTTGATAAAGCGATTTGTGAAATTTGTTTCCAAGTATTCCATTTTTTATTTTCAAAGCTGTGTGAATTTTGTGAATTTTTTTTTTTTTTTTTTTTTTTTGAAACAACAAATTTTTAAAAAGAAAATATTAAAGTAAATGAAAACATAATTTGCTTTTGTTTTTTCTAGATATGTTGATTTTATTTATTGTTTTAGATTTTTCTTTAAATAATAAATTAAAAACATAAATGTTTTAATTTATTATTTAAGTTGAAATATTTTTTTTAAATCAACAAAATTTTATTTATTAAAACCTACTAATGAAAAAAACTATCACTGAAATAAAGTTAGTTTTTTTTTTTTTAAATTAAAATAAAAATAAGAAAATCCCTTTTCTTTTTTCTTTTTCTTTTTTTTTTATAAAAATAAAAATTATTTGGTGTTGTTTTGATTTTTGTTTATTATCCAAAATATTAAATAAATCAACACACAAAATATTTTTTATTGTTATTTAAATAAAATAAAAAACAACACACAAAATGTTTTTATTTTTATTTAAAAATTAAAAACAATTGTTTTCAATTTATTATTTCAAACGATCAATAATTTTCTTTGCCTGGGATGTAAAAGAAACCAATCCCTTGCGAAGAGATGCAGGGGCATTTGGCCCCTTGTTGGCCCTCGCACAGAGCCTCTTAAGGCCTGCAATTATAAGGGGTTGACTGTCCCCCGGATTCAATCTTCGATCCACGTCCATCATTATGGATCCATTTCAATAGGCAAACTACCCAACAGAACCAACCAACCAACCAACAAACAAACAGGTAGAGCCCTGCTTTCAGAAATATTGTATTTCAGCCCAAACGGGTTGTGGACAACTGGGAGTTACTGGTCCAAAAGAAAGTAACGCCCTTGGGTTAAAAGGCCTCAGCTAAATGTGCGGGCGACGGCGAGGGCCCGGGGGTGCTTCCCAACGAGGGTAAAGTAAAGATTTGCAAAATGGAGAGTCATATATGAACCTACCGCCTCACCAAAATCTGCAACCCTCATCGAGGATCAGTTCCAACAAAAAAAACCGCCATGATTATGGCATGACTCCCATCACTCGAGTGTACGTTGAAAACTGCTGGGCTTTCAACACCCAACCCATCACCCAGCGATATAGCATAGCAAGCGAGGCGAGGCGAGGCGCGGGGGAGATTTAAAATAGAACAAACAAATCGAGTCCCAAACCTCTGCCTCGGATTTCTATGGACTGTGTCTTTTGGATTCTGGACACGTGCATGTGGGCAGCGAGCCTGACACTCAAATTTAAAAAAATACAATGACAAGATCTTCTTCTTCATCATCAAGGCATGCATCTCCTCCGTGCGTTGCCTTGTGCTGTGTCGTCAGAGAGTAAGAGTAACAGATCTCCCTCACACTCACCCTCCTTCATGGAAGCGCGAGACCTACGCCTACCTTCACTTCATCTATTAAATTCCAACGCCACTTCGCCTCCGGAGGCGTAGAAATAAGGAAAATTTCTAAAAATAAATTATAAAAGAAAGGATATATGTTTCCAAAATTCATCTTTTATCGGCCATTATTCATTCAAAATCAGTGGACGAGTCGGAGATCAAGGGCAACGTTGGCGGTCGCCTTACCAAATTCACGGTGAGTATCATGGTGAGGAGTGGATTGAGGCTGTGCTTCATGGTGAGTATCAGCGATATCCAATTGATTTTTTTACCACTCGAACTTGAAATCTCTTCAGAATCCCGGCTGCTGCAGCCTGGCAAACATTCAGAGTTGTAATGTATGAGTCACGAGGTTTGAGCCGTTGTTTCAAGTATGGATCACCTTCAAGGAGATCTTTATGTCCAACAACCTGCAGTAGCAAATCTTTGGTTTCAACACAGTTAGCCCTCAATTGTTCACCGATGACCCACAAATCATCAGATACTAGTAGTTTGTGAAAACCATTTCAACTAGATCAATTGTAACCTAAAAGAATGGCCATTCATTGTACATTTGCTGCAGCATATGGAGATTTCTTCTGTTTCAAGGAATCGACTAGTGGAATGGCAATGGCAAACTGAGGACCTGCGTTGGCGACTTCATGTAGCACAGCCATCGATGCCGCGCATGCCCGAGGTGAGTCGTCCGTTGAAATAAGCGTCGACCAGGCTTCGACTTCCATTTGCGTTATTTACTTCCAGAGCCAAGCCCTCAGACAGGTCAATCTCAGAATTTAGTGGCAGCGGATGGTAAGTAGGCATGCTATAGGGCAAGGCTCAACTGCCATTTGGCAATGGTGGAAAACAGAGAGTAACTGTTGGCGTAGATATGATCACCAACTGGCTTCAAAATTTGAGACAGCATGGCTGGAGTCTAGAGCCAGCCAACGAAGTAATAAGCTAGATTGCCCAGCCGGCGTATTATTTAAAGTAAATGGTCAAGATTATTCTCTGTCATTTGAAGCAGATGGAATGCAATACAATGTAAATCAGAGCAGCCCAACATTTCGAAGGATGAACATTCTTACCTAATTGCATGTCCAAACCCTAATGACGGGGAAAATTGTTCAGTGTGTCTTAGCAGTTTGCAAGAAGATGATTTAACACATGTTTCAGCCTTCTAAGAGTCGCAGGGATGTTCTGATAATAAATACCAAACGACAGTATTGCTTCTTCAAGAGAATAAAAAATGGTATCCTGTGGGAATCCTTTCATCAAGCCTTCTTGACATTGCTGCACGCACCATGAGAAGTTGCAGAATGGACATAAAATCTATTGGGTTGTGTTGAAGCCGGCACAGAAGAAAACCACCTATCAAATAATGCAAATTCAATGGCAAGGATGGAATAGACAGGCAGATCCTCCAACGCCATCCCTGACTCAGCTTCCCGGAATTCTTCCTTTCTTCTTTAAACGGAAAGATAGTCGAAGCCAGCTTAGAGATTCCATGCACTGCCTTGTTTGATGAAAACCTAGAGTGTCTAGTCTTCACACTCCCTTTTGTGAAAATTGTTTTGTTTTGTTTCTTTAAAATGTTTTTCATTTTTAAATATCTAAAAAAACAAAAGAAATGGTCAGTTTTTTTGTTTTTTTTTTTTAATAATAATAATATGTGTATATATGATACATATATTATTATTATTTTGTGTTTTTTTTTTGTTTTTTTGTTTTTTTAAATCTAAAAGTAAAAGCTAAATTTTTTTATTAAGTCTGAAAACAACTAAATTTCATCTAAAAATTTAAAGATGTTTTTTTCATTCACAAAATCCTTTATTGTCTTTTTGCAAATTAATTCTCCAGCAAGAGTATTTTTATTTGAAAAAAATCAATAGATTTTCTGATCTTCCTGATCGCACGAAGTGCAGGAAGTGAGCATACTAATCGATTGATTTGTGTTTATTTATGCAAGGGGGGGTTTCAAAAAGGATTGAATTTAAAACTAGTTAAATACTAAAACATAAGAAAACTCAAACTTAAACTCCTTTTGTGAAGATCCTGTTGTCACCAGGTCTCACAAGTTATTTTGTGTAAAGAAAAATACTAGTACTGAATTAAATTTCTAATGCCTAATCCCTTAGCACCATCCCCGGCAACGGTGCCAAAATGTTGGGCAATTTATTGGGCTTAAATTGCTGCATTAAATTATCGACCAGGGAAACTTGTAAACTTGTGATGATGCCAGCAAAATATATGCAGGAGTAGGCAACTAACTCTATGTCTAGCTAAATTATTTACGATTCAATATAATATCCAAGGGAAGAGGCTCCTAACTAAGGAGGTCCTGGTTTCCTTCCCTATAGTATCATAGAGAAATCATTGATTACATGAAACTAAAAACTTGAAATGAAGACAAGAGAATGAACTTAATTATTGTTCAGATTCAAGTAGAGAGAGAGACTAACTTAGTCTCTTGATTGTCCTCTCATGTACTAATCCAAACTAAACTAAGAGTCATTCATAAGCATAAGAAATGAAATAACTTGAAACATGAAAACAAAAGGATGAATTTCAATAATCATGTGAATCAAATAGAGAGTGAGCCTAACTTAGACTCTTGGTTATCTCCTCATATGATACTTGAAACATAAAAGCAAAAGAATGAATTTCAATTATCATGCAAATCAAATAGAGAGAGAGCCTAACTTAGACCCTTGGTTGTTCTCTCATATGCGGATAAGATTCTAATTTAAAACTCATTCATCAATCAAAAACAAATCCTCAAACATCTAAGCAATTAAATGAAATAAGATCTAATATGAAATAACATGTTCCTTTGATCCTTCTAGAGTGAGCTCAATTCTCCTAAGAACAAAGTGACAAGCTATTCCATATACTACACTAAGACAATTTATATCTAAAACTACATAATGGAAATATATGTACAACTTATATCTATAACTACATAGTGGAAATATATGAAAAAATCAAGCTTTATTCTATGCCATCATAAGTTGGATACAATGCTCCAAGAGTCCTCCCCTTGGAATGGAGGAGGTACTCCTATTTATACAATGAGATGAGATAACAAACTCATAATGATGATCCACTAATCTCTCTTTAGTTCCATACATTTCTCAACCATCTAGACACATAACCCTATCCTCCATGATTTCCTCCATGAGGTCCATGATTTTCTCCATGAGATCATGATCTTTTCCATGAGGCTTATCTTATCAAATTCGAGTTTGATCATTCAAGGCCACATAAAGATGCCCTGGAAGCTTCCTTTGTACCTACACATGTCAACAAACTCATTCTAATTGTTAGGTATAAGTATAAGCATATTATTTTCTAAAGTTTAGCCATAAATTCACTTAAAAATGTTAAGAATTAATAAACTTTGGAAAAGCATAGTTATAACCCAATAATGAGGTAAATGGAATGATGTGGAGGTGGAATGGAGGTGACATGAAGGTAAAATGTGAAGATATTGGTGAATAATGGAGTGAAAATAGGGACCATTTTGAGGCCCAACATATCTCCACCAAAATGCCTTCCGCTGGGCCCAAAGTGGAGTTCAAGGAGTATTTTCAAAGCATCTTCCTGCTCCAGACAATGGAGTAACACCCCATCGTAATTTTTTTGGAGAATAACAATATTGATAAGTTGATAAGATTTTGATTTTAACCTTAATGCTCTTCTCTGAATTGTATTAAGATGAGATGGAGTTGTATCTTGTTTCAAATAAAATATAATGTTTTAATACCATGAACTAGGATTTTGATCTTGAAAGAAGACTTGATTTTTTATTAAAAATACTTGATTGTTTAAATAGGAATCATCTGGAAAAGCGGAATGGTAGCTAGGAGAAGAAATAGATTAACCAACCAATTTACAAAGACCCTAACCTTTGATGATTTATTCAGGTTGAATTTCTAGTTAGATTCTTGTAGGGTTGTCATCGAGTGAGCCATTTTCTCCCCAAGTTCTTTTTGAATTAAAAGGTTTCTAATTGTTGGGTATGGGACTATGACTTTGTTTTTAGACTTAATAAGATAGAAACCGAAATGCTTAACTACTTTTCACACAATAAAATCTTGTTTGTCCACTTGTGCATAATTAAGATTTTCTCGCTTAAAAGGGAGATAATGAAATCAATAGGTATTTTAGTATTAGAATAATCCTTTTGTATTAGCACAACAACATAGGGAGAGTCTGATCCCAATGTATATAAAAAAATACTTTGGAAAATTTAGGACGAATTAATGTAGGAGCCTCCATGATAACTTGTTTAATAGTGTTGAAGTCTTGTTTTTGTGATTCTCCCCATTTAAAAACAACATTTTTCTTTACTAAGTCTTGAAGAGGTTTTACAATTTCAGAAAAGCTAGGAACAAAATATCTAGAGAAATTTATCTTTCCCATGAAAGATTGCATGACCTTTTTGGAGTTTGGTGGGGTTAAAGAATTACTTTCCCGTGTCCTTTCGGGATCAATTCTAATTCCATCTTTAGATACAATACATCCTAGTAATTTCCCTTCGGTAACTGTAAAAATATATTTTTTAGGATTAAGGGAGATTCCAAGTTTTCTACATCTCTCAAATACTTTTTTAAGTGCAACAAATGGTCAAACCTCTATTTTGAGAAAATAATAATATCTTCAAAGTATATAACTATAGATTCATTAATCAGGCCTAAAAGTGATATCCATCACTCGCTACAAAGTTTCCCGTGCATTTTTGAATCCAAAGGGTGTCTTCATGTAGGAAAAGGTACCCCAAGGAGTTCAAAACATGGCCTGTAATTAATCAACATGTGATATCATAATTTTATTTTAGCCCTAGAAACCATCCAAAAAGGATAGCATCTCAGAGCCTGAGACATGGTAGAGAATTTTCTCCATGGGTGGTACTAGGTAATGATATTTTTAAGATGCTTTGTTTATATTCATATAGCTGACACAGAAAAATTTCATTGTTTTTCTTTCTAACATGTACTAAATTTTCAACCCACTGTGTGTGTCGTGTTGGAAAAATGATTTTAGCTCCGAGGAGTTTACTTAATTCTTTACTTGCAGATTCAAGACTTGGGTACATTTTCGTAAGTTTCGGTTTGATTTGGGATTTCATGGGATTACCGTATTGGATGGTATTTGGATAAAAGGTTTTGAGATCATCATAAGTCAAAGAAAATACATATTTGTATTCCTTGAACAGGTTAATTGAGATTTTTCCTTAGGAGAACACTATACCCCTAGATTAATGCATCGTGGATTATCTTTTGGCCCCAAATTTATGACTTCAATTTACATAGTAGAGTTGTTAGTTTTCTAACTTTAAGAACTTTTAAATATAGAATGTAAGTTATATAAATGTTCCAAGCTAACAACAAATTTAGGGATCTATTTTACCATCTTGAGGAGCTCATCTGATGATCGATGTCTACATTAGTATTGATTCTTGTTTTGTTGTAGGATTGGGTTAAATGATTGAAGTAAGTTATTTTGCAGGTTATTCATAGAGTCAAAAGTATGATGCATCCTTATAATAGCTTTAAAAATTCATCTTCATCATTTATCTACTTGGATTGGGTTACTCGTTCATGAATCTAGAATTTATGGAAGTCCCTTGTAGAAAACAGTAGTAATGTTATGTTATTTTTTAGAACATGTTAACTAGATTCATTTGATTTGATTCCACTTACATTAGATCGAAAAAATATTCAAGTTAATTAAAACATTTACCCCATACCATTTGAACTTGATTAGCTTAGGCATTTGGTAGGTTAACTAGCTCACTAGTTCTTGAATTTCCATTTCTTAGAGTAGTAATTTTATGCTATTTTTTAGCATGTGTTAATATGGGTATTTTGGAGTGATTCCACTTGGA
The DNA here is from genome assembly GCA_031772625.1 of Pinus tabuliformis. Taxonomy (NCBI): domain Eukaryota; kingdom Viridiplantae; phylum Streptophyta; class Pinopsida; order Pinales; family Pinaceae; genus Pinus; species Pinus tabuliformis. Next base: position 1,569,485,834 of record CM062820.1, read on the forward strand.
ATTGAGACCTGAGAAATCCTAATTAATAAAAAAAAAAATCCGTCCCATTTTCATTCAATTTACTTGGTCATTCAGTGAATTATCTCCTCCTGTAGCAATTGTTTTTCCTCATGTAGAAAATCTATCCTTTCTTGTAGAGAATATGTATCACCACTTTCCTTCATCAATTTTGATCCCCACTACAACTATGACTTAGTCTAGCTCCTAAGCCACTCCAACCCTTCCTTTTATTAACTACAAAAAAAGAGTAGACTTAGTTTCTTTATCATAAGTATGATGCAAGTAGGTCACTGATTTATAAGCAAGTGAGAACTAAGTAGATGGTACATGAAATTCTGATCGGTAGTTTGATGAATTATGAAAGATAAAATATATTTCTTTATGCAAGTAGATTAACCTTTGTCCTCTCATGAATTGATTAGTTAGAAATTACAAGTTTAGCAAGTAGCATTTCCATCTTTTGCAAATAGAGTAACAATTCCATTTTTGCAATTAGTTTGGACTTTGATTTCATGACATTGACTCTATTACATTAGATCAAAAAAAGAAGGACACATTGTATGTTGCACATAGAGTGTTGATACCTCTTAAATTTGTACAAACCCTAGGTTGATAATTAAATTTGGTAGCCTTGGGAGTTGCAGCATTATTGTTGCAATATTGGGGCTCATCAATCGTATCACTCTAATTTCTAGGAAATGTTGACTTTGAAATTTAGATATTTAATCACGATGTGAGTTTCCTTTGATTGGGTTTTAACCTCAAAACTGGATGAATTATGTTCCTTAGATTTATCCTTCACTCAGAATGAGGTTCTTAGTTCATTGTTTTCAGAAATCAATTGATTAGACCAATATTCTAAATGATGAACAATAATCATATATTACTACTACTAATATATATTGGCAATAATTTCATCTGAGTGAGAAGTACTCAGGGAAAAATCATCACAATAGGTCATTTCATTGTGACAACAAGGAGCTCTATGAGATTATGGATTGTTATTTTTTTGCAGTGGCTCAAGTTTGGGTTTCATATGAACTAAGTGAAAATCCATAGGGAGAATTTTATGCCTAACCCTTTTGGCTCGAGCAATTCTCCGTTGAAGTTGCCTTAACTTAGCCATGTCCTGATTACATTCGTTTATTTGCATTACAAGATTTTTGAGGTCTAAAATGGGCCTCCTAAGAAAAATGTACAACCAAAATAAACTTTATAAGGACCAATAGGATTCAAGATGATGATGTCAACCATGGGGGATGATTCACCATTTTTGGAGTAAAAAAGTAAAAATAATAAAAAATAATAAAATAATAAAACTACTTTTTCAACTCATATTTTCAAATTATTTCCCTAAGGTTTTACTCAAATTTCGAGTGGGAGTACTTGTTGGATGCAAAGTTTAATTTTTCATCCAAGGAGTACCCCTCTTTCATACTTTTGATAGACCCTGCTACACGAAAAATGAGAAATACATGGAAAAATGTGATTAGAATCAAAAATTTCATGTATTTCTCATTTTTCATGTAGCAACGTCGATAGAAAGTATGCAACTTAGGTACTCCTTGGATGAGAGATCAAATTCTACATCCAACGAGTGTTTCTACTCGAAATTTGAGTAAGCCCATAGGGAGATAAGTTGAAAATACGAGTTGAAAAAATATTTTTTCCATTTTCCCCTCTAAAATTTGATGATGTTATATAATATTATTTTATTATTTCCACTATTATTTTATAATTTCCTTAGGAGGCCCATTTTAGACCTGAAAACTCCCTTAATGATTTTCTTTCTGTTTTTGTATAAATTGAATAAACTAAGGTTCGAACCAAGGAGATTTTGTGTGTTGGGTTGTGTTATATTATTTCCATGACTAGCAACCCTAGTTAACTTGGGGGTTAGAGGGGGTGTGAAGGCCCCCTTTTGTTGCGGCGATTGTGTAGTGGGGGGGGTCACAGGGGGGGCGGGTAGCCTCCCTCAACGGCGTCTAGGCCAACACCCCGGGGAAAGTTTTTTATGGACCCTATGTTAGGTGGGCGGACCTACCTATGGTTTTGTGCATGGTTTTCACACATGGTTTGGGCGCGATGGTTTTCAGTCCATGGTATTGATGCTTCGGCATGTATAAATATGTATTGTAACATTGAAAGGAACATAATGAAAAATCAATCTAGTAGTCTCGATTTTGGGATCTAGGGGAAAGTCTCTATGTATATGTGTTTTATGTCTTATGCTCTCGCATTGTTTATTTTCTGTTTTTTTGAATTCGTATGCAAGTAATTTCTCTACGGGGTTAAAACCTACATTTGGTATCAGAGTTGTTTAGGCTTCAAGTGGATGCCTTTGTTGCTAAGGGGTTTCACTCAGGCCTATGGTAGACCCTGTTCATTGGGAGATCTGTCGGATTTATTCTAGTGGTGAAAGAAGATGGCGAGCAGTGGAAAGATAAAGATCGAGAAATTTAATGGTCAAAGTTTTGAGTTGTGCAAACTCAAGATGGAGGATCTGTTGGTGGATAAGGATCAGTGGATCATGGTAGATCTGGTTACTAAACCAACAAGAATGTCCAATGAAGAATGGAAGAAGCTGGATCATAAGGAAAAGAGCACAATATGATTGTGTGTCTTAGATTAGGTATTGTTGAATGTATCAGGGGAAGCTACAACGAAGGCATTGTGGGAAACGTTAGGGACTTTGTACCAATCTAAGTCTCTGGTGAATAAATTGTTCCTACAGAAAAATCTGTATAACATGAGGATGAAATATGGAGACTTGGTGACAGAGCATCTAAATGCATTTAATACTGTGGTAAGTCAGTTATTATCTATTAATAGTAAAATTTTAGATGAAGATAAGTGCATCAGTTTTTTGTGTTCTCTACCAGATTCATGGGATATGTTGGTTATTGCCATAGGTAGCAATGAAACTTCCTTGCAGTTTGACGAAATAGTCTCATCCTTGCTGACAGAGGAGATGAGTCAGAAAAATATGGAAAGCCAAAATGGTGATGCCTTGTCTGTATGAGGATGGCCCTAGAACATAATAAAAAATAAGTCATCGATTAGGAGATATAAATCTAGAGGAAGATCTAAATCTCCAGGAAAACCTGTAAAGGTGTTTTACTGGAAATGCGGAAAGGAAGGGCACTACAAAAGGGACTGTAAATCTAAGGCTCCTCACAAAGGAAAGGGATCTAATGATGCTCCTTCTGCAGAGGCGAAAACCACCTCAGATGAAGGTGGGGATGTGTACTTGGCTTCTTCAAGTACACATGTAGATCATGAGGCATGGTTGATTGATTCAAGTGCATCCTTTAACTTCACTCCCCATAGATAGTGGTTCTGCGAGTATGAGAAATATGATGGTGGTGATGTCTTCTTAGGGGATGATAGGAAGGCTAGAATTGTCGGTTGCGGAAAAGTAAAGTTGAAGTTGCAAGGTGGAATGGTTAGAACACTTCCAAGTGTTCTGCATATTCTTGCATTGGCCAGAAATATGATTTCTTTAAGCAAGCTAGATGATGCAAGTGTAAAAACAGTGTTTGAGAAAGATACCTTCAAGATGGTTCAGGGAGCACTGGTATTGATGCGGGGAGTTCAGATTGGAACTTTGTACAAGCTGCAAGGTAGCACTGTTATTGATGGGTGCAACAGTTCTGTGGTTCCTAAAAGTGGAGCAGAAAATGTAGTGGTCTCTGGAAAAAAGACCATGCTATGGCATCAAAGGCTTGGAGATATTGGAGAGAAGTGCCTTCGAATACTTCATGGTAAAGGTATGGTAGAAGGTATGACTAATAGCTCTCTCAATTTGGATTTTTGTGAAAATTGTGTATATGGGAAGCAGAACCAGGTGAGTTTCCCCTCGGGTCGTAAGAGGGCGAAACAGATATTAGAGCTTGTGCACACGGATGTGTTTGGACTTGTGAAGGTTCCATCACTGGGTAAGTCTATGTACTATGTATCATTTATAGATGACTTCTCAATGAATACATGGATATATTTCCTCAAGAATAAATCTGAAGTCTTTGACAAGTTTAAAGAATTTAAGGCTCTCGTGGAAAACCAGATAGAGAAAAAGATAAAGGTGATGAGGACAGATAACGGTGGAGAGTTTTGCAGCAAGGAATTTGAAGAATTCTATAAGAAGTGTGGTATATCAAGATAGAAGACTACTCCATACACACCTGAGAAAAATGGAGTTGCAGAAAAAATGAGCAAGATGTTGATGGAAAGGGAAATAAGCATGCTCAGTGGTGTCGGGTTAGGACAAGAATTTTGGGGAGAGGTAGTGGAGACAGCATGTTACCTGGTCAACATATCACCTTCATCAACATTGGAGGATAAGACTCCAAAAGAGTTATGGACTGGTAAAAATCCCTCTCTTTCACATTTGAGGGTATTTGGATGTGATGCATATGTACATGTTCCAAAGCAGAAAAGAACCAAGTTCAATAGTAAATATGAAAAGTGCATCTTTATTGGGTATAAGGATGGTTTAAATGGTTATAAGCTTTGGAACCCAGTAACAGGGAAGGTTGTGTACAGCCAAGATGTGGTGGTCAGAGAGGTGAAAAATGTTATTAAGCATGAAGTCCCATCAATGAAACTAGAGAAGATAGAGTTTGAGCAAAAGGAGGAAGAATCAAACTCTACAGCAGAAGAGGAATCATAATATGAAGAGCCACAAACTCTGTTTGTGAGAGGATCAGTTTGAGAAAGAAGGCTGCGAGTAATGTATATTCCATTTTCTTTCTGTTCAAATTTTTCTTTATCTATTACTGATGATGATCCAAGAAATATGAATGAAGCAGTAGCTTCAGAGGATAGAAAACTTTGGAAGGAGGTCATGGTTTATGAAATGGCATCTTTGCACAAAAATGAGGCTTGGGATCTGGTAGAGTTGTTGGCTGGAAGGAAACCCATTAGCAGCAAATGGGTGTTCCAGGAGAAGACAAATGCAAAAGGAAATGTGGAGAAATAAAAAGCTCGATTGGTAGCAAAAGGTTATTCCCAGGTGCCAGGAATTGATTTTGCTGATATTTTTTTTCTTGTTGCTAAGGTAGCTTCCATTAGATTACTATTATCTGTTATTGTTGCTTTTGATTTTGACGTAGAACAAATGGATGTGAAGACAACATTTCTTCACAGGGATCTCGAAGAGGAGATCTACATGAAGCAACCTGAAGGCTTTGCGATGAAGGGTAAGAAAGAACTAGTATGCATGTTAAAGAAGTCTATGTATGGGTTCGAACAGTCACCAAGGATGTGGTTTCAAAAATTTGATACATTTACATGGGGACTTGGCTTCACCAGAAGCAAGGCAGATCACTGTGTGTATTTTAAATTAATTTGTGACTGTGTTATTTATCTAGTCTTATATGTGGATGATATGTTGCTAGTTGGAAATGACAAATAAATTATCCAGGATATGAAGACCCAATTGTCCTCCAAATTCGACATGAAATATCTTGGTGCTGCAAACTATATTTTGGGCATGGAAATTAAAAGAGAATGGGCAAGGAGGAAGCTCTAGTTAAACCAGAGGAAGTATGTCAAGACAATATCAACAGAGGTTTAATATGCACTATTGTAAACTGATGAAGGTTCCTATTCCTGTAGGTGTAATGTTATCTGTTGAACAGTGTCCCAAGACATAAGAAGAGGAAGAGGATATGTCTTGTGTTCCATATGCAAGTGCAATTGGTAGTCTGATGTATGTGATGGTCTGTACCAGACTAGACATTGCACATGTAGCGGGAGTATTGAGCAGGTTTATGTCAAAACTAGGAAAGAAGCATTGGATAGTAGTGAGGCGGGTTTTCAAGTATTTGTGTGGCACTAGTGATTATGTTTGTGCTACTAAGGAAGACTAGGATTGGACAGAGTTTTGGATATCCGTGGCTTTGTTGATGTAGACTGGGCTGGAGGTCTAGATTATAGAAGATCTACAAGTGCGTATGTGTTTAACCTATTTGGAGGTGCGGTCAGTTGGATGAGTAAGAAATAATCTATAGTGGAATTATCAACTACAGAGGCAGAATACATGGCAGCCACTCATGCAAGCAAGGAAGCAGTTTGGTTGCAAAGATTTTATTCAAGTATGGGGTTAGTGCAGGGAGCTATAAGGATAGACTGTGACAACCAAAGTGCAATTTTCTTGGAAAAGAACCCTGCATACCATTGAAATACAAAGAACATCAATGTTCAGTATCACTTTTTGAGGGATATTATAGAAGACAGAGAGGTGTTACTAGTAAAGGTGGACACTTTGAAGAATACTACAGATTCATTGATAAAAACTGTGAGCTCTTAGAAGTTCTATTGGTGTAGAGAAACAATGGGCATTGTAGGGCTAAATAAATGACTAAGCTCTCTTGTGGCCCCCTGTATAAAGAAAAAAACAAGTGGGAGAATGATGGGGTGTGCTATATTCTTCCCATGACCAGCTACCGTAGTTAACAGGGGGGTTAGAGGGGGGGGTGGATAGGCTGAGGAATTTTTTTTTTTGGACCTTCTATTAGGTGGGTGGATCTACCTATGGTTTTGTGCATGGCTTTTGCACATGGTTTTGGGCGCGATGGTTTTCGGTCCATGGTATTGATGCTTTGGCATGTATAAATATGTATTGTAACATTGAAAGGAACATGATGAAAAATAAATCTTGTAGTCAAGGTTTGGGATCCAGGGGAAAATATCTGTGTATATGTGTTTCATGTGTTATGCTCTCACATTGTTTATTTTCTGTGTTTATAATTCATATGTAGGTAATTTTTGTACGGGGTTAAAGCCTACATTGTGGACGGTTTAAAATTGTGAGTTTTTTCCCCACTTCTGGTAAAATGGAGGGAGGTTATAATTTTTGAAACTTCAACCTAACTGTCATCTGAAAAAAGTGACCCTAGTGCTTGAATAGAGGCCTCAAACTCATCTTGTCGCAATTCATTAGCAAGAGATAGAGTTGAACCAACAAGAAATGGGTTATGAGCCATTATAGTAGAAGACTAAGTAGGGGTAAATACCAAAGGCTTATCATAACCATTATGGGCAACAAAGGAATCATAGTTATCACCCAATTGAGCTAAATGATGTTCAACTAACTTGTAGATTAAACTATGGTGGAACACAGAGATTTCAAGGCTCTTGTGGTTTTTTTGATGCGCCCTAGACATTTTCATTAAAAGCTTCAACAAATAATAGGGAAAGTTAAACTTTCGACCTAGCAAAACCATTACAAGTTAGATATGATACATAAAAAATGCACTATACTGCCCTTCATAGGTTATATACGTATGAATTAAATGCAATAAATCACACCATTTTGGCTTCAAATATGATACAAGAATACCTTTTAAATGAAATTGATAATCCTTTCTTGCAAGTAAATTCGTCCATGGAACATTTCATACTATGACATTATTGGACCAACATTGTCCTTCAAGAGGAAGGTGTGTGGTTGTTGCTACAAATTCCAGGTCAATTTTAATTTTCAGGGAGCCCACATAAGCTTTCCTCCTATTAAAAGAGGCAACAAACGATTTAACAACTTCATTTTTGTGTCCTTGAAACAACTGTAAAAATTCCCATCAGTTGACTTGGCTAAACAGATCCAAACATTCTTCATTTGCCTCAGCAAGTTCTGCCCCAACAAGCTAGTTTTGCAGTATGGGCGACATGTGGCAATGAAAAGACTAAAAACAAAGTGAAACAAGGTTCAGCAAATGCAAAGACTAGACATCAAACCCTAAGTTGTAGATCCCTCGGGACCAAAACGCGAAAGGTTGAAATGAGGTTTTTTTTTTGGAGAACCCTCTCGAAAAATCAAATAATGAATTCAATAGTTGTGAAGTACTAGTTTTATTCAGGGTGATAATGACCTTGGGATATGAGCAATGAGTGGTGCTTATAGGATAGCAAGCCATATGATAGTTTGTGTCACTTCAAGTTGACACTCGAGACATAGTACTCCATATCAGTTGGTGAATAGGCCTCGTACCATAACACATCACTCAAAACCAATAATTTCCATAAATGTGAATCCATGAAACAAATAACCAAAAATCCTATATTTAATTCGATATCAATGAACGATTAATTGGTGGATGTGACATGATTGAACAATTTAAATGATGTAAATGAAATATTTAAAAAAAACATACAACACCACTGATATAGGGCATATAGATTAGGTTATCACCATTGGTTCAAACATTAAAACATTAAAAAGCACACATCATACAAAGATGAAAGGATTGACATAAGAGCCGATATGATAATTTATGGAAGCTATCCTATTAGCATTCTAAAATCAATTAGGGCTTCTACAAAATCTTTAATTTTTTAGCGACGCTTAAAGATTTTCTTACTATTATGAGCAATGAGAAATTCACTAACCCTAACAATCAAAAGAAATAACCCTTACGCCATTGACGACTGGAATAATGAGCCATATAATGTAACATAGATCATGAACAAAAGTGGAGTTCAACATAGATATCAAAATGATAATTAGAGGAAAATATGCATAAATCAATCCAATCAATTCAAAGCAACAAAATTAATAAAATTTCTACGAGGGGCCCTTTATTTTGTCATAAATAAAAGAGAGTATGTTGGCTCCCCAATACATTTATATTCTCCTTTTCCCCTTAAAATATTTTGTTGCAAAACTGAGAATCATATCACGTTGATCATTTAACTTCCATTAAGTACCTCATTTCTTTGACAAAGTTTACCAACTGTAACTCTTTCTTAGTCACACAATATTGATAACTAGTACTAAACATTTTTTTAAATATCGTTTTTATTTAAAATAACACTATAAGACCAAAAATCAATTGGTGAAATACCTCTACCTCTCCAAGATAATGTAAATTTATATATTTTGTTATGAGGCTAGTGATCTAGAGTTATATTGTGGATTCCCATGCCTATGTCCCTATCTTATGTATTTTTGGGCTAGCATGCATGCATATATTTTTTCCTTTAAGGGTTTTGAGGCCAAAGAGCTAAATTTGTAATTGTGATGTAATTAAATATTTATTATTAATAATAAAATAGGCTAGTTGTTGAGCACTCCATGGAAAATAATAATATAGGTAGTGCAAATCCATGTTGACAAGCAATGGAGGGTTGGGAAACAAATGTTAGTGAAAAATGACGTTGGGGCCCACATGGCTTCATAAGCACCACATGGCACAAAAAGGGAATGTAATGTGCAAGTATATATAGACCTTCCTATACAGGAGATGGATTAATACTATTATTATGGCTATTATGGCTATTATGATTTTGATGATTTCTTTGAGGAGGATTATGGCATGGTATGGGGATGAACCAGTGAGTTCGGTGAGGGGTTCTAGAACAAACTGGGGACTTGTAGTTCGTGAGGAATCACAGAAGAACTGGCACGTCCTGAAAAAGGGTGTGCCACTTTGGTTCTAGAACCTGCTAGAGTTCTAGCGACTAGTTGGTGAGTCGTGAAGCTTAGGCATAATGAGGGGATTGGTCATCTCGGAGAAGGGTATACCACTTGGGTTGGTGCCTAGAGCCCTAGACCATCATGACCGTTGGGTTGGCACCTTGGTTGTTAACCTAGAGGGTGCCTAAAGCCCTGGAGAAACATGCCTTTTGGGTTGGAGCCTTAGCCATGGAGGACATGTTATTTCTCGTTTACCGTTGTGTTTGGAGTTTCATCTCACACTCAGGGTGAGCCATGGTTGAAATTTACAAACCAAGAGCCTGCAACTAGTCAATCTTTTATAAAGATAAGTGTTCTAGTCAATGATGTGTGTATTTATGGAATTATATCTGAAACCCTAGTTTCACGGTTCTATGATTATAAGTGGTTATAATTCCCTTTTTATTCTAATGTGTGTATTTGTTGGATGTACATATAATTGTAGTTAGTGTTTATGTGATGTTAAGTGGCTTCATGTATTATATTTATGGTTAATTAATTGTAGTATAAGTTGTGCAATATATTTATGAGCCATGATTTACAGTTATGGGTAGCTATACTTTGGTTTGATAATTGTGTGTATAAATTTCTTTGTTGTTCATGAGTTTATTATACAACATATAAACCCTAATTGCTCCATAGATGATTATGGATGTGAGGTGGCACTAATTGTCCATTAATTATACATGGGTTATTGAATTCGAGTTTAGGACAATACTCGATGGTATGTACATAATTATAGATGCTAGGCAGTGAGTCTCCATTTAACAAATAAAACCCATAGATTATATGCTTTTGAAAAAACATTGGTGAAAATTGTTGGTGAATTCATTTTAGGTTACATAGCTTTGCCAAGCGAGAAGAGTGGAGGAGGTTACAAAGTGGTATCAGAGCCTAGTTTACTTACAAAGTGGTATAGAGCCTAGTTTACAACACTTGGCTAGATTAGGGATAGAATGAGACAAATTTGACAAGTTATAGATTCTCCACCAACTATAAAATCACAATAGTAAGAATGCCCAAAATTCAACCCAAAAAGACATTATAGGTACCAAAAAGATGCTAAGAAGAAATTAAATTAGGTCAATGCTGAATTGAAGAAAGATGAAATTATGAAGAGGAGCAAGATTATGAGAGTGATACCAATTGCTAGACAAAATGTCAAAAAGGAATTAATTAAGTCGAGCTAGTTTATCTTAACTCATTTGCTTACTTTTGATATTTATTTCAGTTGAGAAATAAAAATGCAGTTCTATTAATTTGGGAGTATTTCGCAGTGGTTCCAGATGGCCAAAAGGGTTGAATGTTATTCACGTATATAATTATAAATGTTTGGCGCACTGTTATTATGATGTTCTCCCCATGTGACCTAACGCCACTCTAAGTTAACTACATTCACGTTATCTGGTAAAACTCTAGAAAAGGGCTCGACTAGAAGAAGAGTATCGGGAAAGAACGGTCCAAAGATGACCATGCAGTGATATTTTCTTCCAACAATCATGGATGCGCAAAAGCTGAAAGGTAAAAAAATAGTATACCACTTGCTACGCGGCCTCTAACAAGTGTAAAAGGATCACACCGTATATGTCGCCATTGCGTAGTGAATTAGGGTTCTTTGGTTGTTTCCTACGCAGAGAAGGTATCTACATATCTTTCATAGAATCAATCTAACTCAGGAACAACCATAAATCATTTATATGGGAGCAACCGTTCTCACTTTCATGACTCAAAGAATTATTCGTATAACTAGAATGTTGAGCGTCTTTGAGGCATAGTTAACCGATTATGTTGAGCGTCTTTGAGCGTCTTTGAGGCATAGTTAACAGATTCGAATTTGATTAGATAAAAAAGGGAAAAAAAATAAAAATAAAAAAAATGACTACTTAAAATTTAATAAGGAAACATTTCCGAAGTATAGATTTTTTAAAATTAAATTATTTAAAAAAATTCTATATTTACAAAAGACCCAACTGTCTGATCACAAAACAAAACAAAATAAAATATGATAAAAAATATATTTGAAAAAAGAAATCACTTTTTCAAATAGTAAATGAAAAATAACAACATTATTAATTAATAACATTAACTAAAACAACCTAAATTTCTCTTTGTAGATTTAACCTTTTTAGTGGATCCCAATGAAAGCAATTTTCGAAGAGTTGTTTAAAGTGTAGATTTTGTTAGTCCAATTGAAGGGTGCACATTCTACTCAATTCAAGACAAACAAGGGGGAGAAGCCCACTCAAACTTTAGTTCACATTTTGATTTAGTTACCAGTCAGAAAAAGAAGAAGAGCTTTGGACTCTTCCCAACATACTTACCAAATTTGAAAAAAAATACCACTATATGAAATTCAAATAGAAAAAATATGAAATTATATATTTTATAAATACTTATAAATATGAATTTATAATTTTTAAGAAGTATAAACAAACTATTTTCTACTATATTTTAATATAAAATTTATTGTTTTATATAACTGTATTTACTATTTTTTTAATATGCAATTTACTGTTGACTATATTTATTTAATATAGAAATTTCTATTTTTAAATATTAAATTTTTTATTAACAAAAATTTTTAGCGAATTAAATTGTAATTATATTTTTTAATATAAAAAAATTATATTTTTTATTTTTTAAATAATATAGAAATTTTTATTTTTAAATATTAAATTTTATATTAATAATTTTTTTATACCAAAAATCTATTATAATTGTAATTTTTTAACATACTATTTACAGTTTATTATAAATTCTTTTCAATATAGAAGAAATATATATATATATAATTCCATCATAATTATAATAATTTTAACCTATAATTTAATTTTATTTTTTTTTAAATTGACTTTTTAATTTTCTATACAGCCTTTTTGAGTTATATAGAATATTTTAAGGATTTGCAATTAACATATTTTAATAAGTTACTTCCCAAAAAAATCTCGAACTTAAGCGAATTGCAGATTTCCCAAAATATTCTAGATAGACTCCATTAATATATACACTAAATGCGGAATAGAGTTTGATCATGGCAAAGAAGTCCGTGATTCAGAATTGGAGTCCTTTGCATTGCCCAAGTCAATTTCCAGGAGGCAGAGTGCGGGGGTGTGGACTCGAGTTGTCAAGAAGGGCTAAAGAGACCGGCCATGAAGGCGGATGGAGGGACGTCGACTACGTCTAGTCTTCTGACCTCCAGGGATACTACATATCGGGGAATTTTCAAAAATGTCTGGTAGCCCTTCATAGGGTGTTTTATAATATTATTTAAATTTTTAAAAAACTGGTAGAAACCAGAATTAAACGAGGCTAGTAAAACTAGTTCACTAATAATGAGGAAATGGGAAGGAGGTCTAAGCTGAATGAGGAGTACAAATTCCACAGAAAGTGGTAGGAGTCCATTTGCTAAAATTGCAGTTAGTTTCCCACTGAGAAAGAAATTACAAGCTCGGTGGTGAGGAAGCAAAAGTTAAAATTTTAGACAGAAATTGAGAAAAATAAGTTGGATTTCATAGTGTCATAATTGTCAGATCGAAAGTCAAAATTAAACGTGTAACCCATGGAAAGAAAATAATTTTGAGCAGATTACAACCATTGACCCAAATTTTTAAATTGAGATGAAAAAATTCTGGAGAAATTTTAAAAAAAGGTACAAATATTTTGAATGTGAAAAAATTGCCTATACTCTATGGAATTCTGTGAATAGTATAGGGAATAAATTTCAGCCAAGAGGTTGAAATCACACAAATAGACAATCAATAAAGAGCTATTGACTAGGATGTAATTTTAGAAAACTGTGAAATTTGTGAGGTAAACTCTGGTAGGAAGCTACATGGGTTGGAATGTAAGCAACTCCAATTAAAACTTTTGGACGGCATAATTATTAGCCCAGGTAAGAATTTGGTAAGTGAGCAGTCAATGGAAAGCCATTGATTAGAAGAATAGATGCGTAAATCCAGAATTTGGATTTGGGTGGGAAGTTTGAGGAAATTTTCCCATAAAGCTACAGGATTATGGCTAGGCGATGATGTGTGTTATGATCTGATCATGACACACTGAATAGATTTTATGGCAAGCCATAACATGTGAGGAAGAAAGTTCTGACAAAATTACAACAGGGATATGATGAGTTTTGACAATATTTCAATCACTTAAACCGTGGGATTAAATAGAATACAATGAATATCTCGGAACAGGCAATGGCTCAGAGCCAGTTATAAATAATGGGAAGGATCATACAACAAAACAACTATGGTGGTTGAGTTCCCTGATATGCAGGAAAATAGAAAGGAAAATTTACTAAAACTTCCCTTGCTAATGAATTATGAATTATTAAACGTGATATATAAATGTATGCCTTGTATATGCACATCGGTATGTAATGTATAAGCATGTGTTTGATGGTTGCATGTTGTTTAAAAACGAGATGTTGTGGTATCTATGCAAAAGCTGATATAGGAAGCTAATATTGGTTATTGTGTTGTCGACAATGTAGTTGTTTAGGACAATAACCATACAAAATGACAAACCTTCTAAGTCTTCCCTCTTCTTTTGCATGAAGGCCTTGGAGGATGGATCACATGAGGGATTGCTAATGAGTGAAGGGGATGCCTAAGCTAGGAAGGGCTAGGAAGGGTGAGTATAAAAGGAAAGGGATAATTTAATCTCTTATGTGTTGGAGAGAATGTGGATTCCACAAGGCCCTTAAGGCTACCTAGAGACCCCAATGAGGTAAGGAACTTCTGGAGCCACAAAATTGGGAACATGCCTACCTAGCAATAAGTAGCCCTATATGTGGTGGCACAGAACTCAATGGACTACTCGAGGTAGTGAAGGGGTGCACTACTTGGGCGCACGATTATGGGGATGTGAGTCTATAGGTTGGAGGTTTCTAAGATTTGGTATCTTGGATAGATGAAGAGAATGTGCCATACACTCCTATCGATAAGTGTCGATTGAGTTTGCATACATTATTATTTTGTGTTTTAAGTATATCAATTTTGAATGTAGTTCTTAGGAATAGAATATTTTTTAGACAAACTACTCGTTATATGGGCATGTTTAAAGGAATTATAATCAACCATCATAAATTTTGGCTCAAACATCTTAAAGAATTTCTAAAACATAAAGTCCAAATTTGGTAAATATAGTGTTGAGAATATTGCTTAGTGCTATGAGCTAAAAGGTCAGGACTAGGGAATGTTTTATGTAGTCGTGTAATAAAACTAGATAGACATTGGAAAATGCAGTATATTTGACTGCAAAATAGGTTCATATATAGGATGGTACAAGATTATGACAAGTTATGATAGTTGTAACAAAAATGATATACAAGAACAATAAATAGTGAGGCTGCAATGGATTGAATACCAAAACTTTATACAAAGATTATATAAATTTTTTGTTGTAGGAATATAGGTGGTACAACTAGGTACAGTCGATGAGATGGTAACCAATTAACAACTACTAGAGGTGGCTAGGAAATGGCACTAGCTATTATAGAAGGATGATGAAAGGAACCTCGAACATTAGTTCATGTATAACCATCCCTCCCGCATTTAATCACTTTTACAAGCCCTTCACGTAAATGTGAAGTGGAATGCTACTAGGACATGACTGAACCTCCGAGATGTAGCTAAGGAAGTGGGGTTGTTGGGAACAGGTCCTCTAGGGGTCAATTTTGGGGTTAAGAAACCAACTTTTGGGGAAGAAGCCCCAAAATTTTGTATAAAGAAAGTAAAGCCTTCACATTTTGTG
Organism: Pinus tabuliformis; assembly: GCA_031772625.1. Lineage (NCBI taxonomy): Eukaryota > Viridiplantae > Streptophyta > Pinopsida > Pinales > Pinaceae > Pinus > Pinus tabuliformis. The sequence goes on from CM062820.1 coordinate 1,569,501,045, forward strand.
GTCGTGGAGCACGAAGATATCTAAAGTGAAAGAGGGTTTTCCGCCCTTAGTCTAGATAGGTTGTGTCGGTTTTGGAGATCCTCCCTTGGTCCGTGGACCATGAGATTGTATAAAAAGGAGAGTCTTAGAGAGTCTAAGGCAGTTTAGTAGTCATGAGTCATTGATGTAATAGGTTTGGGAGAGATAAGAGCAAGAGTCTTAGTAGAGGAAGAGGCTCTGCAGTTGAGTGCGGAAAGGGATAGGGTAGAAGTCTATAGCTAAGTGCACGGACCCCTACAGTTGTGTGCGCAGGGCGGTTAGAGTTTGTATTGGAAATTTGAATTATCAATAAAGACAAGTGTTCTAAACTTGATGTGTACTTTCCATCTATGTAAGCGTTAATTTACTTTTGTTATAAATATTACGATTATGCTATGTTGAATGTTGGGTTTAAGATATAATGTTAAGTAAATGCACGAAAATATATGTTTCCATCTATTACATGAATGGAAGTCATAATATATGTTTATGTGAGGATAATCTTAATTGCATGGTAAAGTTGGCTAATGCTTAAGATAATTTGGGGAACAAGATAGTAGCCTAGTTACAGAGGTGCGTAACTGCCTGAATCATCATCTAGGGTTGCACGAAGGACAGTCGGATACCTTTGCAGATGTTCTGAAAGACGGAAGAAGAACTACATTGATAAGCCCTAAAGGCTTATCGATCTGCTCGAAGACAAGGGTTAGGGCATACGATTGACATCATGATTATCTTAGGGTACGGAAAATTGGTTCCTGCATCCCCCCATATTGCTTCAGGTGGGACTTCAGTCCACGCTTCGCGGATTGATACTAAAAGGGCCAGTAGTGTAGGGATTTGCTTGGTTGCCTAACGTTGCACCTAGGTCAAGGCCCATCAAGCCAAGAAATGGTTCCGTTACCGAGACCAGGATCTGTATAACGAGATGTGTGATGTCGTATCATTGGAATCCAATTAAGAAAGAGATCGAAAAGTGGTTGGATAGAAAGATCCACGAATTCACGGTGCAAGAAAATAAGAATCTGCGATTGATGAAAGAACAGTGGTTGGACATATATATGTACACAGAACTACATGAAATCTTCTTCTGTTCCTTCCTGGTTGAGTTATACGAGTGGATCATGAAGTTTTCAGATGGCCAAGGAAGGAGGAGGCTTGACAATCCAATCATTTGGACATCGAAGTTAGTAAGGAGACTAGAAGCCTCTGAAGATAAGATTGTATGTGCTATCGACCATTAGGTTGATTGCATCTTAGGTGGATTTGTGACAGAGTTCGTCGTCGATACTTTTGTCAGTTACAACGAAGCAAAGTGCTGCTTCTTTAAAGGATTGCGAGGTAAGTAATTGAAGTCACTAAATACTTGAATTAAGGTGATCTTGTGTGAAAAGTGGGTCATGTGGTTACCTTGATGTTTGGAGTTATGCAAGGTGGAAAGTATTTTAGGGATGGAGGAAGAAAAGGTCTTGAGGATAGCCCACTGATCGAGCCTCCTTTGAGTGACGACGATGAAGAAACACAGTCTTCTCCACTGAGCGTTGTTCAGCTGATAAGACAAGGGTTCCTGTGAATACCTATACCACCTCCACCCTTGTCCCATCCATCCACACCACCTCCATCCTCACCCCCACCTCTCACCCCATCGCCCACACCACCCCCGCCTCCACCACTATTCAACATGGAGAACTCCGTAAAAATACCTATTTTCAAGGGCGTACGAAATGAAGAACCGAACTAGTTTTGGTTCATCATGAAGGATGTATTGGAAGCTCAGGGTACCATGGATGACCAGATGAAGAAAGCCACGTTTTTTAGTGCTTTGCAGGACTGCGCACTAACGTGGTAAATTAAGTACAGTACTGATAACCCAATGTCCGCGTTGGAAGATATCTAGGCTACGTTGAATAGAGAATTCACTAGACCTATGTCTCAAGCATAGTCGATTGTGGGATTCAAAGAGATCTTGATGAAGCCTGGTGAGACACCCTGGGATTTGGATCAAAGATTGAAGTGTATGATCTGTGAATCCAACATGAACCTAACTGATGGGCAGCACTGCGAATGGTTTGTGGCCTCGCTCCTGCCCCACCTAAGGGTTGCGCTATTACAATAGTAGATTGGGAACCAGGAAGAAGCTCTCGAAATTGCGATGAGACTACATGAGACAGCAATTCAGGACGCTAATCTGCGGGCTCAATAGATTCATGCGTAGTTACAAAACCTTTGTCTTGAAATACAAACTCTAAAGAAGGAAAGGACAACTCAGCCAGAGGCACACGAAGAACTTTGGTGCCTAAAATGCAAGGTCAAGGGCATGACAAGGATCATTGCCCAGCCTTCGCAAACTATGTTACAGCACGGAGACCAATGCCTCTATGGATAGAGGCTATGACAGGGCCAAGTGTAGGGCCTGTGCTATGGTGTGCTATATGCCAAGTGGTTGGGAAGCATGTGGCCGACAATTTCCATTTGCTGCAGAAATTTGTACAGACACCACAATAGCTCATTTGCAATTTTTGTTAATTAGTAGGTCATGATGAGTGAAATTGTCATAGTTACGAATTAATGATGGACACGAGACCTGCATACAGGGTGTAGGTAGAAACACGACCTCCGGACCAAGGCATTGGTGGAATGCAAGATGAGTATATGGGGCATGACTGAGGCCGAGGTGGAGGAGGGCCTGTAGGGGCCGAAGACATCTAATCTGTTACAATTGTGGAGGCCCAGGACACTACGCAAGGGACTGTCCAAATCTAACACGATTGTCATGCCACTATTATACTCAGTTTGACCATGCGACTAACGATTGCCCAACATTCACAAAAGGGGGGCGCAGCTGATGCAGAACCTCTAGATGATTAGGGTTGAGCCTCACGAGGAAGACCCTAAGGTAAACATTATGCTACGAAGTGGAACTACAATTGGGGAGGTGTTATCGGGAAAAGTGTCTATTTAGAACGACTCTATCCCACTAAGGTGTGATAGCTACCTTAGAAACAAACAGAGAAAACTACTTTTGTATTCTTCTTTATGAACTATAAACAAAGAGGAATAGGATGAACCAACCTGTGTCTTGCGCTAGTCCTTCGATCCAATCTCTCTCCTCTTTGACAGCTTCCAGCTACCTACTCCCTTACTTGCCCAGCTTCACCAAGTACCTGTAAGATCACAGAATAAGGAAACTATACAAAGACATGGGTTTATATTCATAAATAACTTAGGATCAGATTTAAGTTAACCATACAAATGTAACAAGCATCAATGAAACACAAGCATGGAGAAGAAACTCAAATAGTTTTACTGATATACAAGAAGATCCAGGAGGAGTTACAACCGATGATTCCTGACCCAACATCAACCTCCCAGCAAAGAAGTCCCTTCTTCAACCCCAACAAAGCATAGATCACCCAATTCTCTGATATGTATCTCAAAACCAACATCAATTCCTTACAATGTGAAAAATTCCAGCCTCTGGATCTCTGGGATGAGGGATCCATATATAGATGTATGCAAGGAGGATGAGTCAGCTCATGATTTGATTAGTGGCTTCTCTCTGTCAGTTCTTGCTTCCACTTGGAGACTGAAAGCCTCTTACTCATCCTTGGTCGAATTTAGTGAGGCAAGTGTCATTGGAGAAGATTTTGGAAGCTTCCATTGTCTCTCCACCTCACGGAATGACACTGCCATTTGTCATTTCCCGCTCAACGCACCCTGGTAGTGCATTTAGGTGTGTTGCAACGCACCTAGCTAGTGGACTTAGATGCTATGCAACGCAGTTGGCTAGTGGAGCAGCTGAAATGATCCTGATTTGACTTATTCTGAGAAGTTTCTGGTGGAGAACTTCTGGGAGAAGCTATAATTTGTTGACCTTGTTCCTTTAGGGGTTCAAACAACACTTTTAGGGACTTAGGAGCCCTTGCTTTATGGACATTTCATGCTTAGAGCTGTAAGGCACAAAAATGTCTATAACAGTTGCCCCCTAAAGTATGAGGCCGTTTATCAGGTGAAATGCTTTATTAGGAGGATCCGAAGTTCTTTCAAAGCTGGGAGGAGACCTGTAATAAGATACAATACAATACATTATCTTCATACTGTTTTCATGATCTAGCTGAGGCGGGCATTCCCATGCTCAGCTTTATAAATTCATTTTCATGTACATAGGACAGACAATCGTCTGATGGTAGACTGATGATTCTGATAGAGCCATCATCCTTTTGGTAGGATGATTATCTGTGCTGCAATGCTGTACATTTCAATGTCTTTATTTTCCTGAATATATATCGCAGCCCGGATGGATGAAACTAGATCCGGGGTCTTCAATCTCGTCCGATCTTCACTCGAAGCACAAGTCGATCCATGTGAGAAATTTTTTGAAGTCGAACATGGAAAGACATCGCTTGATTACCAGTCAATGATGTAAACTGTTAACAAGCACGAGAGGAATCACCGATAATGATAATGACCCTCAAGGTACTGCAGTACAATTCACGTGGTGTGAATAAAGGACTTGGCGTTGAACACCACACAAAATCTTTCGGTCGAAGGCCATTGATGTAAACCTGTCGCTGGAAGTGAGAAACTTGGCATTGAGGCATGCAAGCTTCAAAGTATTGAATGGGGTGTTCCTAGATCAACTTCTTGGATAATGAGCTAATGTCGACAAGAAGTGATCCATCACAGGAGGGCCTTAATGAATCCCACATCAATGACATGTAATGGAGCAAATGATTTTGATGGAGGTGAAAATGATCTGATGATATATGGTTCAGGGTGGCGGTCATGAAAGAATGGAGTATAATGTATGGTAGTGGGCGGGACACAGGTGGCCTTTCTGGATGACTTCTCTTGAACATGTCGGCGACACTTATGTGATGGATTGGTAGCATTAACCCCAAATGTGGATGGTATGGCGAGACCATGGTGATGTGACCAGTGAATGAAACAACCTAACCCGACTCGGGCACGGAGTGGAAGTGTCATGTTCAAGAGCGACTTGCTACCAATAAAGATTCTTTGAGTTTTCTTCCCAATTTTTCCCCAGTCATTGCTGACCAGTAACTCTTTATTTTTGTCAAGATTGAGGAGGATAACATATGCTTGTTCTATAATTTTCCCTTCGGGCAAACCCATCGCTATGTTTTAATGAGCCTAGCGATAGTGAAACTTGTTCTCGTCTAAAGACAAGTTTGTCGCTATTAATCTTTTCAACGAGTCTAACGACAAAGATAACTCGGTCCTTTTCATTTTTAGAGAGTCTGAAAAGGTACGTAAAGGTAACTCCAAAATTCCTTTTTCGTCACCTAATCCGTTAAGTCCGAAAAAGTATAAAACAATACAGAAGGGATGAATTTTCGATCACTTTAACGAGCTGAACAAAACAAGCGCTCGATCTTTTTGTGCAATAATCCCTCAGGTCCAAAAAGATTAAAATTTAGAGGAGGGATAGCACTTCCCGTCACTTTAACGAGCTGGAAGGCCAGAACTCGGCAATCTTTTCATATTTTACGAGTCAGAAAAGAGCTTAAAGAAGACTCGTCTTTTGAGGAATGAGTGATAAAATGGGTAGCAGCTGATTCCAGGTAAGGTTTGGAATTTTCCAATCACGGTAGTGTCACAAGGATGGCTAGTGAAATCACTCTTCGCAGCTGTTCCTCAAAATGGGTAAACAATCAAATGGAGGTGAATGATCGGCCAATGGAAAAGTGGAAGTGATGGTGCAAACACGACCAAGGCTTTAATGACTGAAGTGCTACATTCACGGTGGTTATTTACCAGGGGTTAGTTCATTTTTTAACGAGCTTAAACGCGGGTGGAAACATTTGCTCAGTCCGGGTTTATTTTTTAACAAGCTTGAACCTCGCGGTAAACACTGCTCGATTAATCTAGTCATATGATAAGAATGTCTCATATAAAAATGGCAATTTTTAGAGTTTTGCCCCACATCCTTTCTTTATGCAAGTTAGGAAACGACTAATCCAAAAAACAGATAAATAATTGCTCTTTGCTTGCACTCCAAAAGGTTTGCATGCCCCCAGGTATAAAACAGAGTTTCAAGGTTACCTCTACTTCTTTCCGCTAAAACATTTGTTTTAGCGAGAGAGGCCTACCTCTTACAGGTCACCCAAAGATTGTTCTATTCGCGGCGCAAACAAAACACTTCTTCGGCGATGTCTACCGAGATAAACAAAGGTGAGCGACGATGCCCGCCAACTCACATAACTTTGACAAAAGAATCTTATTCTAGAATAACCCCTCTTCCAATCACGGACGGGGTACAGACTAGTCATATTCTCTCGCAGAAACCTACTCTATACCCGAAGTTTTCCTGCCGAAGCAGACCAGGATGCATGCCCCCTGGGTTTCAGTCATATCCCTCCGAATTACTCGCGCTCATCGGGAGGACGGACTGGAGATTGAGACATTTCTTGCGTGAAAAGACCATTTAGGGATGGTATATGACTATTTGCTATGCGTGATCCGGGAAATGAAAGCTGGTCCACGAGCTTGACCACTCTTCCTTCGTGCGGAAAACACATTACTCTAAAGAGTGAGGAGACAATGTTCCCATGCAATAAATATAGTCTCGTCCAAGGAGTAGATTGTAATCTAAGGGTCCTTGAACTACCATTATGTTCATGCGAACTGTCTTCCTTCTCAATGTTATGGGCACATCGGGAAGGATCCCTAAAGGTCGACTGGTTCCTTTATCAAAGCCTGTCAAATTTCTCATCTCAGGCAAAAGCGATGGCGAACCAAGCGCTTTCCAAGCAATAGAGGAAAGGATACTCACAGAAGCCCCCTCATCTATGATGGTACCAGCCATGACCATTCTATATATTTGAACGATAATTCGGAATGGTACACTTGCTGGTAAACGAGGTCTGCCTAGTTGATTCCAGTCGAAGGAGACAACTAGGTTGCTTGGAGGTGGGACCGAATAGACGGCCGGGTATGGCTCTGACGAACTTCCTTCCTGCGGTAAAGGAATGGGTAAATTGCCCCCATGTTCATCGGAGTCTGTGTTTATGAAGAGAATTTGGACGGTGTCATCCTTGTTCTCTTCAGTGATTGTATCATCTGAAGATGAAACCTCTGAAGGCAAGACCGGGTCAACTGCCGCCTCGACCTTTTGACTTTCGTCTGGTATGGATTCAGTTGGTTTATCTTCAATGATAGGCGCTTTAGCCGACCACCTGAGTGGGCCAGCTGGATTCTCAACTAGTGACGGACTTGGCAAGAGTTTTTTATATCCAGGAGGAAGTCGTAATGGTGAAACCGGACGATCATCCAAAACTCTTTTAGCTTTGTCTAAGAAGGGACAACGGTGGACGGCATGATTGCCTTCACACAGTTTACAGGGAAATCTAGCTTTCCCTTTTTGTCCTGGGGCTTCACTTTCACTAGTTGACGGTGTGCTTTCAACATGATCATCAGAGGTTGACGACACCGGGTTGTGCAAACAAGGAGACCAGTCCCTTAGTATCCGAGGGATGCAAGGACAATCTCTGTGAAGGTGGTCTCCTTTGCAAATGACACATGGCAATTTAGGCCTGGTCGGTGCAGTGTGTGGATTTTCGTTAGACGACACTCGTTTTCCCCCATTCGCCTTTGGCTCCTTCTTCTTCTTCTCTTTCTTCTTCTTTTCCTTCTTCTCCTTAGGAACTTGGCTTTTAGCTTTACCGGCTCCATCAAGCGAAGAGGAAGGAGGAGAGGAAGAATTAGAGGAAGTAGAAGGCTGGTGGGCAACTCTGGACTCGTCTAATTGCTGATTCGATTTTTCAGGAATAGTGGTGTTCTGAACTACAGAGGTTGAGAAGAGCCATACAGGCAAACCAATTGTCAGTCCTGGAAGCGACAATGTGGCCATATGGGGCGCACCAACATCTCCCCAAGAGGAGAAGGGACTAGGATTTCCACCAAGGGGAATTCCTTGGTTGGTAGGCTCCATTTTCACAACCTAAGATCAACGTAGGAAAGGGGTGTGAATATTTCATTTAAAATAAATTTTAACACGCTTTGACACAACTTGTTTTTTCAATTTTAAAGAGTCAAGAAAAAACAAAAGATGACTCTAGTCTCCTTCGATTTTTAATGAGCCTGAAGTGACAAGTGCTCAGATGGACCTTTTCCGTTAAGGAGTCTGAAAAGGAATGAAAGGGACTACTCTGGAGGTCTAGGGAGAGGGAGTACCAAACCAATCGCAAAACTGCAGAATACTTTTTATGGTACGATAGTCAATCTTCCCGAATGCTGTGTTCGGTGCATTGCGATCAGTAGGGCGGCCGAAACGACTTCCTATGGATAAAAGGTTTTAAGCCTATAGGGGTCTCCCAATATATACTCGACGGTACGTGGGAGCACAAGTCCGTACTGGCACTTATCGTCTCAAAGTGAAGCAATCACCCAACCATCAGTGACGACAACAGTTACCAGGCTTTACGACGCCGGAATACGTCTCTAGCCTAGACCTCTAAATTTTGTGCGTTAAGTTCCAAAGCGTTGTTAGGTTCATTGAATTTATTTTAAGTTGATCTTTCTTATGAAGTTTGCCTTTTGGGATCACCACGAGATGTAGATGTAATTCCTAAAATGCAATCTAAAGATGATAAACAAACTTTTATCTCTTTTCAGCAATGAAAATCTTAGCTACTAGGGGAAAAGAAAGACACAATCTTTTCGCAAAGAGCAAATAGCACACTGTAAATGCACTTTCCTAAATCAAGCCAAACAGACTGTCAATATGCAAATGCACATGCATGTATTTGTTTTTCACTTTCTTAATATTGATGCCTAAAAAGAAAGTTGATGTACAAATCTGAATTTGCTTTCAAGTGACAAACACAAACAAGCTTCTTTTCGAAATCAAAATGTAGAGATGATTATGCCACTCTATGATTTTGAAATAAATACTCGTTTCAACACTAGAAAGTGACAAATTCAAACCAAAGGCAAAAGTAAAAGCATAATCGACTATCAACAGCAAATGAACTTTATCCTATGATCACAATCGACACTTGCGACAGATCTAAATCAAAGGACGACAGTAAGACTACTCTACTTTTGCAATGGAAGACTGTAAACAACTCAACAAACACATAAAAACATCTACAGTTCTTTTATACAAATGAGGCGGAATATCAGTAAGGAAAAGGGGTTTGAAACAGTCAAATACTGATCACAGGCTGCAAAAATCAGAGACAAAACTGGAAAGAATGAAGCAAAGAACCTCAGCTGCACAGGGCTAGGCTGATCAGCGCACCTGTTACATAGATAAACTGCATTGCAGCGCAGGTAGCCCTCTCGGGAAGTGCGTTGAAATGCAGAACCTCTTCACAGAGCCTGCGCTGGGGCAGGAACGAGAATTCTATCCGGGTTCTGGGTCACAGTTTGCAGTTTAATCTATGGGTTTTGGCCGAGTAAAAGCAATCAGTAATGCACAATCAGAGGTAGATCTAAAGGGGGGTATAAGAGCTATCACAAGGGCAATCAGTTAGTCTATGAATTAGCTGCTCAAATCATAAACAGATCCAGTGAATGGATTAAAGCAGCAGATGTCTACTTTGCATTCGTTAATGGCAAATGCAGTTCGATTGCTACTTATAAGTTTATGAAACAAACACCAAGAGCAACACAAACAAACTAACTAGACACGATCCCCAGTGGAGTCGCCATTTTGTTATCGAGAAAAGTGTCTATTTAGAACGACTCTATCCCACTAAGGTGTGACAGCTACCTTAGAAACAAACAGAGAAAACTACTTTTGTATTCTTCTTTATGAACTATAAACAAAGAGGAATAGGATGAACCAACCTGTGTCTTGTGCTAGTCCTTCGATCCAATCTCTCTCCTCTTTGACAGCTTCCAGCTACCTACTCCCTTACTTGCCCAGCTTCGCCAAGTACCTGTAAGATCACAGAAGAAGGAAGTTATACAAAGACATGGGTTTATATTCATAAATAACTTAGGATCAGATTTAAGTTAACCATACAAATGTAACAAGCATCAATGAAACACAAGCATGGAGAAGAAACTCAAATAGTTTTATTGATATACAAGAAGATCCAGGAGGAGTTACAACGGATGATTCCTGACCCAGCATCAACCTCCCAGCAAAGAAGTCCCTTCTTCAACCCCAACAAAGCATAGATCACCCAATTCTCTGATATGTATCTCAAAACCAACAACAATTCCTTACAAGGTGCAAAATTCCAGCCTCTGGATCTCTGGGATGAGGGATCCATATATAGATGTATGCAAGGAGGATGAGTCAGCTCATGATTTGATTAGTGGCTTCTCTCTGTCAGTTCTTTCTTCCACTTGGAGATTGAAAGCCTCTTACTCATCCTTGGTCGAATTCAGTGAGGCAAGTGTCATTGGAGAAGATTCTGGAAGCTTCCATTGTCTCTCCACCTCGCGGAATGACACTGCCATTTGTCATTTCCCGCTCAACGCACCCTGGTAGTGCATTTAGGTGCGTCGCAATGCACCTAGCTAGTGGACTTAGGTGCTATGCAATGCACTTGGCTAGTGGAGCAGCTGAAATGATCCTGATTTGACTTATTCTGAGCAGTTTCTGGTGGAGAACTTCTGGGAGAAGCTGTAATTTGTTGACCTTGTTCCTTTAGGGGTTGGAACAACACTTTTAGGGACTTAGGAGCCCTTGGTTTATGGACATTTCATGCTTAGAGATGTAAGGCACAAAAATGTCTATAACAGGAGGATAAGGGCAAGTAGCCTACAGAAGGTGAGTTGGTCCGCAAAGCACTAGGAAAGGCGACTGGGTTTTATTTCGAGCGTGCAAAAGAAACATTTATGGAAGCAAAGAAAATCTTCGTTGAGGCCTCTACCTTAGGAAGTTAGGAGAAAATAGTTGAAGAAATGGACCTATCGATGATTACCACATTCTTGGAGACCTGCATGAAACTGCTTCACGATAGTAAAGCTGTGAAGGGCCTACAGGAACTGATAAATCGGTGCGCTAGCAAGGATGGAACTACTAGCGAACCACACATAGTTAGAAAGATGAGCAAGCATAAGGCGAGGATTAGGCATGAGATGAGACTCATTGCACAGATAGGGGAATATGAAATGAACCAAGTTATCCTGGATCTGGGGTCTAACACGAATGAATGGGGATACATGTGGTCTAGTGGTCTTTGATCCAGTTAATGATGGTGAATCAACAGAAAATTATCCCAATGGGGAGGTTGCAAGAGGTAATAGTTGACATCGAAGGCGTGAGGGTACCGATAGATTTTGAGGTAATAGAGATTGTGGATGATAGTAATCCCTACGCTGGGCTCCTTGGAATCGATTGGGATATTGACATAAATGGTGCAATCACCCTAAAGAAGGGAAATATGATATTTGAAAAGAAGTCGCTCCACGTAGTGGTGTCGCAGGATCCGTGATTATGGAAGTGATGACAATTTGGACAAAATTTACAAGATAACAATGCGAGACCAGGATAAGCTGAATCTGACACCAAATGGGCATATCACATGGGACTATGAGAGCTCCTGCACATTAGATTTAGATGAATAATTAGAGTGTTGGCAGAACTGACCGCATGAAGTATCTATGTGATGTATTAATATGATGATGATGTCATTGTATTGCATGTCATCAGAAGTAAGGGATTTTCCTCACTATGATGGGCTAACTGATGTTGATCACTTTTTGGATGCAAGCGAGAGAGAAGTGTCGGAGAAACATCGCTTCCAGGCCTTGGACTGGGTACTACGCGCTATGCCTGCAAGATGGTGGGTTACGCACAAGGATAATTTCGGTGATTGGCACAACTATAGGAGAATGATGAGAATACATTTTGGATAGCCAAAAGTGCAGATGACAGACAAGTATGATGGAAGGGATGATGCGTGTGATCACCTGGTCAAATGGACTAAGGCGTATGGAGCAAAGCCCCAACCTGAATGGGTGAATCTCTTTTGTCATACCCTGGATGTCATACCAATGAATTGGTACTTGGAAACGAAGCTCCGCCATGGCACTGAATAATGGGATGTTGGGCATGGAATCCACCCAAGGCATGTTTTGGGGCTTAAAGCCCAAGTTTTGACCAAATATTTTTGTAAAAACTCTGCGAATTGCGGGCGTAGGGCATGAAAGTATAATAGAGTCACAGGGTTGTTGACCCTAGTTTTTTTAATGTAATGTCTGCTGGATAGACCTACCCATGGTCTGCGGACCATGGGATTGTATAAATAGAGTGAGGCTCTAAGTGTAGAAAATAACTAATAGAAGGGAAGCATGAGAAGATTAAGTGATTGAGTCGAAGTGTAAAGTGTGTCTGTGGGTCGTAGAGTAGGAGAAGGCTCTGTAGCTGAATGCGCAGAGGCCTAGTAGTCCAAAGCTGAGTGCTCGGACCCCTACAGCTGAGTTAGCAAGGCAGGTCGAGTCTGTAACCATTAGAAGAATCAATAAAGAGAAGTGTTGCTATAATTTTGTCTATCTTTTCGTGGTTTAATGCATGATTGGATATAATTTTCAAGTAAATTGTTCATTTACTACGTGAACCTGTATGAATGTTTTGTATTTCTAATTATAACTTGAGACATTCAAGTAGGCAAAGGTAATTAATTAGTAGTGGAAGATAAGTAAGATCTCTAGTAATAGCTCAAAGCGTGGCACTACCCCTAGTTAGGGCTGCATGAAGGTAGTGTATCAGGCCACGAGAAACGGAAAGTGCGCGAAGCGACCTGCATGAAGGAACAAATCGAGGACCAGTCGTACCTCTCAGACATCCCAAGGATGTGAAAACCTTCTTATAGCACCCTCCCATAGTACTTCTGGTGAGACCTCAGTCTGCGCTCCGTGGATTATTGCCGAAAGGGCCAATAGTATAGGGACCTGTTTGGCTAATTAACTTTGAACATGTGTCTGGCCCCAACAAGCCAACAAATGGTTCCATTGTTAGGACCAGGATATGCATAGAGATGTTTGATGTCATATCATTGGAATCTGACAAAAAAAGGAATTGAAGATTGGTTGGACAGAAAGATTCGTGAGTTCGCAGCGCAAGAAAACAGGAATCCACGACAATTAAAGGAAGAATGGTTAGATTGCTACTTGTATACGGAGATCCACGAAACTTTCTTTGCATCCTTCCCCATTGAGTTGTATGAGTGGATCCTAAAGCTAAAAAATAGCCAAAGAAGGTGTAAACTCAACAAACCTATTGTTTGGACTCCAGAATTGGTGCGAAGACTAGAATCATCGGAAGATAAGATCATGCGTGCTATCAATCACTGGCTTGATCAAATCATAGGAGGATTCATCAACGAATTCACAGTAGGTACTTCAGTCAGCTATAGCGAGGCAGAATGATGCTTCCTCAAAGGACTGCAAAGTAAGTATGTTAAATATTTGAACACTTGGATTAAATTGCTACTGTGTGGAAAGAGGGTTATGTGAATAAATTGATGTCTGGGGCTATGTGCAGTGGGAGAATCTATAGAAACGAAGGTAGCACAGAACTAGAAGCTAGCCCCTTGATTTCACCCCCATGAGGGGGACCGGTGAAGAAGAGCTAGAAAAGTTCTTGCCAAGAAGCACGATCAATCTGATAAGACAGAGAATTTTGTGCATACCACCCGCACCCACACCACCACCAGTTTCACCATCTTCACCTCTATCTTCGCCCATACCACCTTCGCCACCACCGCGAAGCAGTATGGAAAGCGCGATAAAGCTGCCAGTGTTCAAGGGAGTAGGGAATGAACATCTAGATCAATTTTGGTTCGTAATAAAAGATGTATGGGAAGCATAGGGTGTCACAGACAACAATATAAAGAAGGAAACATTGGTCGGCACTCTGCAAGATTGTACGCTGACCTGGTACATTAAGCATTCCAATGACAATCCGAATGTGGGGATCGAGGATATCCAAGCTGCGCTAAAAAAAGAATTTAGTAGACCAAAGTCAGAGGCACAGTCGATCATTGGATTCAAGGAAATCATAATGCTACCAAGTGAAACCCCGTGGAAGTTGGATCAAAGACTGAAGTGCACAATTCGTGAAGCGAACATGACATTAACATATGGGCAACACCGCGAATGCTACATAGCATCGTTCATGTCGCATCTACGGAACACGCTGTCACAACAAAGGCTAACCACTTAGGATGAGGCTTTGGAGGTTGCGATGAGATTGCACGAGACTTTGATACAAGATCCTAACCTGGGAGTTCAACAAATTCACACATAGTTGAAAAACTTGTGCCTGGAGATGAAAAGTTTGAAACAAGAGAGGACAACTCGCCCAAAGATACGTGATGAGGTATGGTGCATAAAATGCAAGGGCCACGGGCATGACAAGAATCACTGCCCGTTGTTCGCTAATTATCTTACGGGAGGAGAGCCAATGCCACTAAGACTGAAGGTACAAGCAGGAGCAAGCATGACGCCTGCACTATGGTGCGAAATTTGTTAGATAGGATGAAAGCATGCTACAGATAACTACCATCTATTACAGAAGCATACGTAAAATTCACAACAGTTGTTAAGTAATTTCTGTAGGTCAGTAGGACATGATGAGTGCACCTGTAGAAGTTATGAGCTGATGATGGATCGAACTCCTACCTACAGAGTTCAGGCTCAAACATAGCCCCTTGGTCAAAATGTAGGAATGGCGTGTACCGAATTTCAGGGGTGTGGATGAGGCCGAGGTGGACGGGGGCTAGGAAAGGGTCACGGACAACTGGGATGTTACAATTGCGAAGGGCCAGGACATTATGCCCGTGATTGTATGAATCCAACGTGACCATCATTCCTGTATTGTACGTTGTTTGATCATGAGACGGAGGATTGTCCCACACTGATAGCGAGGTTGCGTGATAAAGGAGCACTCCAACCTCCCGCAACTCAGAACTTATAAATGATGAGGCCTGAGCTGCACGAGGAAGACCCTAATGTAAATATCATGCTCTGAAGTGGTATTACGACAGGGGATGATAAAGGCAATAAACCTGAAGAAAGTACCTATGTTTGTAAGGCTCCAATGAAGGAACCATAATTTGATTTGGAGCATGCTAAGGAGACCTTCATGGAAGCTAAGAGGAGCTTCACTGATGCCTCTGCTTTAGGAAGTAAAGATAGAATGGAGCCAGAAATGAACCCATCCATGCTCACTTCGTTCTTAGAGACATGCATGAAGCTGTTGTGTGACAGCAAGGCTGTAAAGGGGCTGCAAGAAATCATAACTAGATGCGCTTGGACCACTCTAGGAGAACCCTACATAGTCTAGAAGCTCGAGAAGCACACAACGTGAATAGGAAGGGAGATGAGATTGACCACCCAGATTGGGGAATATGAGATGGACTAAGTTATTTTGGATCTAGAATCGGACGCGAACATCCGACCAAAGCAGACATGGGATCGCATGGGCAGGTCTGCATTGTAATGGTCTCATATCCAACTACGAATGGCAAACCAGCAGAAGGTCCTACCCATGGGGAGATTGCAGGGAATCACAGTAGATATTGAAGGAGCAAGCACGGTAGCAGATTTCAAAGTGATAGAGATTGTTGATGACAGTAATCCCTACCCTGCACTATTGAGAATAGATTGGGGCACTGACATGAATGGAGTGATAAATCTAAAGAAGCGCAAGATGATATTTGAGAAAAATTATATGCACGTAGTGGTACCTTTAAACCCTGCAGAGGGATCACACTACACGAAGCCAGTGCGTGACTACAATAATGACGATGACTTGGACTGCATCTACAAGATAACTACATGGGAGTAGAATTGGGTAAATTTAACCATGGATGGCCAAATATCATGGGAGCACGAAAGCTCCTGCACATACAATTCTAACGAGGAGATAGAATGATGGTAGAACTCGTTACATGAGGTAACCACGCTCAACTATAACATGATGACAAGGTCACTGCACTGCGTAGCAATAGAGGTAATAGATCTGCCTACATATGACGGGTTAAGCATGGTGGATGAATTCCTGAAAAAAATTGAAAGAGAAATATTGGAGTAGCATCGTTTCGACGCTTTAAAATGGGTATTGCAAGCTATGCCCGCAAGGTGGTGGGGTACGCACCAAAGAAGTTTTGAGGATTGCCGCGAATGCAAAAGGATGATGCACATGCGATTTGGGAACCCTCATATGCAATTGAAAGACAAGTATGATGGATGAATCAACCTGCACACCCACCTATCCAGGTGGATATAGGCATATGGTGTGAAACCTGCATGAATGCACACCGTCCTTGCAGTAGGAGACTTGATCAGTAAGCAGGTGTGGGTAAGGCAATGGCATGAATGACCCCTCCGGTTGGGACCACAAAGTATGGAAAGACCAATTATGCAGAATAATATCCATGTAGAAGCTTTTAATAAGTACATGAAGTGCTGAACAAGGTCCACAATGTGAAGCAGACTGACTGGGACCTGCACGTACCAGCGGTTCTCTAGGCTTATAGGACCACGTGCAAAAACCTGACTGTGCAAGCACCGCCAAGGCTGGAGTATGAAGCAACCGCAGTAAGCCCTATAGTACTTGGAGAGCTTAGACCGCGCATGATAGCACCAGTAGATATGATGGTTCACAGAACATTGGAAGTAGAAATCCAACAGGGAAATTTTAGACTCCAAGAGCTTGAAGAAGAAAGGGTACGATTAACAAAGAAAAGCGCTCTGGTGGACGCGGAAGTCAAGAAGCTGGAGGATGAGATAAAGGAAGATTTTCTCGAGAAAAAGATCAGGGTGATAAGGTAGGATGTGTACGATCACGATGACCAGTTTAAGGCCTATCGCCGTGAATTGATCAGTCTGATGCCTTGGCTTGGACCGCACATTGCTAAGCCTATTGACCGGGGTAGCATGTTGCAGATGGTAAAGTGCGCAATGATGATTGTAACAATAAAAGGTGGGTATTCTCCAGGAAACATGATGGATGACAGGACGAAACTTCACATGGGTGGTGTGACCACCTGACTGGCCAAAGGAGCTACAGTCTTAGTGGTCCAAGCAATTGAGAGGAAGTGCGGCACTATAAACTATTCTGCCCGGGAGCTGCGCAATGTTGGAGTTGCGTGCAGAAGCAAAGAGTCACAAGGTCGCGACCGCATGAGAGGGACTGTGCTGCCACACAGGTTGGCCAAAAAGTGACCATTGAAGTCACTATTCATGATGGGATGCTCAACTTGAGACCAAATGGAGTGGGTGGCAGGAATTTAAGATGCGATTTATGGGCAAGAATTGGGAAAATCTGTAGCAAAGGGAGAATTAATGAACTAGATTTGGGGGCAACGGTCGAATTCAAATTCAGAAAGCACTATAAATTACAAAGGACTGCCCAGCAAAGAACATTTGGTGATTTGTGAATTGAGCTATTGAGTAGGGCCCTAATTGTTGTGTGTTGAGCATTGATTGAGCCCCTGAGTTCGCGAGTGCTAGATTTCTAGATGCACATGATGGCAATAGCTGAGGACATTATGGAGATAACAGATTTGACCATCAAAGAAGCCGCGTAGGCCCTGACTGAGGGGGATGCTCTGTAAGGTGCCAGGATTGTGGAAGAAATCTCGAAATCACTGCGCACGCCAAGACCAAGAAAGACAAACAAGCAATGGTTCCCATACATGTGTCCCCACCGAACCTGCTGTGCACCAAGCTATCAATGGCAGAGAAGGGGAGAGTCATCACCATAGAGACAGATGAAGAAGAGGAAGACCTGGAGGACTTGATCATCGTAGAAGATGAGGACAAAGACATGGAGGAGGAAACTGAGCCTGCGCACCCCCTGAAAAAGCTACCCGCCTATGTCCCCTGACAAAAAGGAAAGGCTAGAGTGCCCAAGGACCTTAACAAGATCAAGAGCTCACTCCAGACCCCACTCCTCCCAGACAACATTATTTTTGAGGGTACGCACCTAAGATGGGTGCCGAGCCTAAAATTCAAAGATTGGGACCTCACAGACCACGAGAAATTCCCTCACCTTGAGACCTCGCACCTCATGAAGCCCAAATAGAACACTACGACGGGGTTTACATAATTAGAGCCATGAAAGTGGTTGTGCAGAGTGGAAAAGGCTGGGCTACTGAACCTGCTCTGGGTGCCACATTTCCACCGTGCCCCAATAACCATTTTCGTCATCAGGCAGCTGCTCTGCCTGGTGCATGATGGGTGTTTGTGGCTAGAGGAGCCCATCCCCATCATGGCAGACTTGATTCACCACATTTCCCAACTTCCATGCAAAGGAGAGGACCTCGTAGACATCTTGGAGGGAAAGAGCAGTGACTTTCCCATCGCGGAGGCCATGAAGAAAAAATACAAGCTATCGAAGAAGAAAAGGGGCTACGCCATATCCAACATTAGTGACAAAGCAGTGAAAGTGGCAACCTAAATACTAGCCAATAGGGTTATGCACAAGTGTTGCACAGACGAGGTACCTGCATTGGTGGTAGCACTGGCTGAGCAGTGAAAGGATGGGGTCTAGTTTAACTGGTCCGAGTTCCTCTGCAAGGAGGTTTTAGAGAATTGTCGCGAAGCTCAAGAACAGGGCAAAACATTACACTATGCATGGCTTCTACTCTTCATAGTGCTCGTGGCAGGTGAATTACTGGAGGATAGTCAATTCCCCACAATTGAAAAGGATCTGTCAGAGGCCGCAAAGTATGTTTCGCTCCAGGCCACGAAGGATGCCACTAGGATCCGCAACAGCAAAATATTCTGGGTGGTTGTTGAGCCTCAAACCTGCACTTCTTTACACATCCTCTCAGCCTCCTTTTCCTACTGATTTCCTTCTTTTGCCACTCATTTCCTTCATCAAATTGCTCAAATCATTGTATTATAGGACTTTTTACATGATTTTCTAATTATGCTAACGACTGTTGTTGGTTTAGATTTTTGGTTCAGAATGCTGCGTTTCCGCAGCTCACACAGGGTTTTCGCAGCTGATCCTGGTTTCTGCAGCCAACCCCGGATTCCGCAGCTATTTTCTTAAATTCTATGTTCCAGGTGTCCTCCGGGTAGAAGAGCCACATGGGCAAGTTTGTGGGATCAAGGACATGGTGTGTGTCCTTCCAGCTCACCCAAACCGGTCATCAAAACCCGTGGTCAACGAGGAGGAAAATACGGTCAAACTGAAGTCATTGGCGGTGGCACGGCTCTGCGTGTTCGATTTGGAGCACGTAAATAACAGCTGGCCTCTTCCTTAGCCACGAGGACCGTGGGAAACAAGAATCCAACAGAATATTGATAGCCCATAACGATCGTTGCCTAAATCTGAGGACGATGCCAGATTACATGTTTTTACACAGCTGATAGAATAGCCTAGTTTGCGTTAAGTTAGTTTGCTTTCTTTGCTATAAATAAAGCGTCTCTAAACGCTGGATAGTTAGTCTTTTAGTCTTTGTAATCAGTTGTAAACTCTGTTGAGATCTATTTTTATAAACATTTTGTAAGCTCCCCATTGTATTTTTTTATATGTGTTGTTAATACATGAGAAGACCGTTCTGTTTCTAATCATGTAACTGATCTTTTGGATTGGTTGAAGTAGGCGGAGGGCCCCTATCTGCTACAGCCACTGTACAGTAGTTTTACTTTTACTTTCTCGCATTTCTTTTTCTGATTTCATGTATATTAATGTACAGTTTCCTTTATGAATTGCTGCATTTTATTTTTCAACATGTATATTAGTGTACATAAACTTTGAATTATGCTGATTTACATTTCTGCACTTTTGTTCATGACTGATCAGTGTGTTTTTTGCAGATTTCTTAGGAGCCCAGGACAGTTTTCTTTCTTCTCTTTTTACAACTAGTGGCATTTGTGATCGTCTTATCTAGACTGCTGATCTTTATTTTTGATTTTCATTAGTATCATTGCTTTAGTTTGCACTTTACTTTCTGCTCATAGCTTATCAAGTTGTTCATCTTTTGATGGCTCTTTTTGTCATAATCAACTAACTTTAGTGGAGCCAAAATATCACTTAGTGCAGCTTGGTTTATTTTTTTTTAAGACTCACATTGCTAACTTGCTCATAACTCTTTCTTACATGATCAATTCAGCTGAAGGCAGAAAGGTTAAGGGAAAATTAAGTGGTGTGATTTGTCACCTAGATTTTACATTGCTTAAGATTTAATTGAAGAGTTAAAGTAGTTGTTCTTGTTTTTAATTGAGTTAATGTAGATGTCATTTTCATTTCCATTTTCATCAGCAGTAGAGGTACTGGGCCGATGCCATTGGTCTTTTATTTGATGCCTTTACTTTCATTTAAAAGCTTTGATTTCATTTCAGTTATTGTTCAAGCTTTCTTTAGAATACTCTTTAAGTTTCAAGAAATCATTTAGAAGTCGCCACAAACACACACATTCACTCACTTGATTACATCTCCATCACATCACATTAGGAAAGATAAATAAAAAACAAACTAAAAAGATAAAAATGACAAAAGATTAAGAAAAGGTTATCTAAGTACATATAGTACACCTCACTTCATCAGCTTACGAGCCCCGGGTTGACATTTAAAAGTTGCAATTTAGACATCACTAAATTGACCAAACAGTGGTCATGGAGATGAACCTCAGAATGGGGATCAACCGCAAACCACGGTTGTCGCCCACTATCTACAACCGCCTTCTGAGTTTTGTGGAATTTAAAGCAAACATCCATAGCATTTACATTAGAGCGTGCAAGGACCCAACCAAACAATGGACGAAGATACCCTTTGTAGCCACAGATGATGTCATCTTTAACATCCTAGAGACATGACCACCAGAGTGCCACGCTGCAGACATCGTAAAGATAGATAATTCGAAAACATAAACGATGAAAGATGAGGTCAAGCTACATATTGCATAGTTAGCAGAAAAGAGAAGGAAAGAGGCAGTGGCAACAGAAGTGCGGGTGGCGCGGGACACTGCACAGACAACAACTGAGTAGGGAAAGGTTGAAGCAACAACAGCAACAGCACAGGAGGTAGTCACGAAGGCGTGCGAGGGCCAATGGTCACCTTCACATGGGTAAGAAGCAAAGGAAGAAGAGGGAGGCACAGACCCACAAACCTCGTCAACACAGTTGAAGTGCCAGCACTCAAATGAGCAGACATGGTCGCGCAAGAAGGCCAAGGCATCAAAGTTGTCTATTGACGCAATCACCCTAACCGAGGGTGATCTGCACAACATCAATAAGACATTCTGCGATGTCACCTCTGAGGACCTCCAAAATTTCATGCAGGAGAACCATATTGTGTTGGGGGCCCTCATAGTGCAGTTGCAGGAATTAGAGGTGCGCCCTCCTCAGGCTGGTACCCTTTCGACCAGACTCGCAGTAGGAACAATGACAACAGAAAAAATGTTTCACGTGGAGATGACGAATACCATAGTGCTATCGGAAGGGGCACTAGTGACAACAAATGGGGCTGACAGGCCTACGATTAGCATGCTGAAGGGTCTCGGTATCAATATGGTTACACTCTCGTGAGAGACCTTATATGTTTTGCAGGATGGGATAACTTCAGAGCTGCAAGCTAGGGAGAGCCATGCACTGCAAGTCCTCACTGAGTAGAAAATCAATATGAAACAATTGAGCTTGCAGTGCGACAAAGTGGTGTCACAGAATCAACAACCGGTATAGGTAATAGAAGAAGCTTGCCAAAGTTCCTCGGAGCTAGCCATCCCAGCAGACATCCCAGCAGAGGTGCGCATCCATAGGTTAGTAGCAAGGGTGCGTGAGGCGTGGGAGGAAATGAAAAAGGTTGATATGGAGTTGAACCTTCAGACCACCGAGCTGCAGTTAAAGGCGCAGTCGTCCACCCCTCTGGAAGTTAGAGAACATCATATTAGTGCTATCACAGCGGGACTGGATGAAATTGGAAGTGCAGTGCGAGACTGCACTAGCGTGTTGTAATAATATTTTGAGGTCCTCACAAATCTACGGGAGGACCCCAACATCTAGCGCTTAGAGACGGAGGCATGAGAACTCCAACAACATTATGACAGTGTCAAAGGAACTGTGCAAATGGTGGCCCTCACTCAAAGGCTCACACAGATGTAACAAGCTAAAGTGATAAAAGTGCAGGTGGATGCAGCACGACAGAAGGAAGCAGTCTTAAAGACGCGTGTTCAGCCTTGGATCGACAAGGCCTTCATCATCACAACAAAAATTCAAGGCAATCTCGGACACATGAAGGGGATGCACGCACTGATGGAGAGAAGAAATTCTGACATAGAGGTCTCAGAACAACGTATGCACGAGAACGAGCATGTAGCAGCTCAGTGTGCTGCTGACCTTGCCACAGTTCCAGAACTGTTGCAGGGACTCCACACAAAGATCTTTGCACTGATAAAGTGACTTGAGGGTGAATCAAAATGTTTGTGTTGGGGGCCTGCTGGCCATGGAATCCCGCCAAGGCATGTTTCGGGCTTAAAGCACAAGTTTTTACTGAATCTTTTTGTAAAAGCTCTACAAATTGCGGGCACGAGGCACAAAAGTATAATAGAGTCACAAGGTTGTCCAGCCTAGTTATTGTAATGTAATGTCAGCTGGATAGACCTACCCATGGTCCATAGACCACAGGATTTTATAAATAGAGTGAGGCTCTAAGTGTAGAAAATAACTAATAGAAGGGAAGCATGAGAAGTTTAAGTGATTGAGTCAAAGTGTAAAGTGTGTCTGTGGGTTGGAGAGTAAGAGAAGGCTCTACAACTGAGTGCACAGAGGGCTAGTAGTCTGCAGCTGAGTGCGTGGACCCCTGCAACTAAGTGCACAGGGCAGGTTGAGTCTGTAACCATCGAGAGAATAAATAAAGAGAAGTGTTGCTATAATTTTGTGTATATTTTCCTAGTTTAATGCATGATTGGATATAATTTGCAAGTATACTGTTTATTTATTGCGTGAACCTATATGAATGTTTTGTATGGCTAATTATAACTCAAGACATTCAAGTAGATGAAAGTAATTAATTAGTACTGGAAGATAAGTAAGATCTCGGGTAATAGCGCAGAGCATGGCACAACCTCTGGTTAGGACTATGCGAAGGTAGTGTATCAGGCCATGAGGAATGGAAAGTGTGTGAAGTGACCTGTGCGCAAGAACAAACCAAGGACCAGTGGTACCTCTCAGACATATCAAGGGTGCGAAAACCTAGTTCTAGCACCCTCCCATACTACTTTGGGTGAGACCTCAGTCTGTGCTCCGCGGACTGTTGCTGAAAGGGCCAATAGTATAGGTATTTGTTTAGCTAATCAACTCTGAACCTGGGTCAGGCCCCAACAATCCAACATGGGACATCTTGTGCCAGGGCTTTATAATGATGTTCAACTTTGAGGATGGGTTCAACTTTATTGACGCAATTCTACAGGAGATTAAAGCAGTGATCTTTAGGATACTGCAATATCCTTTGGACCTGATTCAACCTGATTGGAATACCTAGCTGAACCATGCACTGGAGTGCTATAACATGACTGCTGAAGAAGAAGACGAGCATCCTAGAAAGATTAATATTCTGGAAATTGAGGGTCACCGCAAGCTTGAAGTTTCATAGATTGAGGATCCAAACATAACTGCACTGCTGAAAACTAGGTAGGTCAACATTGGCAGAGAGGCGGAGCCGAAATTTGTAAAAATTGGGGACTATTGGGACGATGCGACAGTAGACAAGCTCATTGATCTCCTCCATGAATATCAGGATTTGTTCCACACAAAGTTTTTTGATCTGAAGGGAATCATAGGAGACCTAGGTGTCCTGAAGATCACCCTGAAACCAAAAGTGAAACATGTAAAACAAAGACCTTACTGCCTTAATCCAAAGTGTAAGGAAAGGGTCAGCAGTGAGTTAGATAAGATGCTCATGACAGGAATTATTGAACCAGTATAAGAATCTGATTGGGTAAGTCTAATAGTGGTTAAGGAAAGAAACAAAAAGAAGAAATAAAGATATTTGTGGATCTTTGGAATTTGAATGACACCTGCATGAATGATCCTTTCCAAACCCTATTCACTAATGAGGTCCTAGATAATGTAGGTAGCTAAGAAGCATACTCTCTCACTGATCGGTTCTCTTGGTACCATCAGATCAAAATCATAGCTGAGGATAAAAGCAAGACGACCTTCGTGATTGAATGGGAATGTTTTCAGTATACCATAATGCCTTTTGGGCTAAACAATGCACCAGAAATCTTTTCGCACGTAGTCATTGGGGCATTCAAAGACTTCGTTCATAAATTTCTGGAGGTATACTTTAATGATTGGATAGTGTTTGTTTTGGTCAAGCGCCATGTGGCAAGTCTACGCTTGATGCTGGATACTTGTCAGAGATACCAGATCATGCTCAATCTAAAGAATTGTATGTTTTGTCTTCCTTTTGGGATCCTGCTGGGTCATGTGGTATGAAGACAAGGATTAATGGTAGACCCCATGAAGATCGCGGTGATAACCAACTTAGAGGCATCAAGGAATGTGAAACAGCTGTGTGCAACTCTCGGGTATACTGGATACTATAGAATGTTCATCAAGAGCTATTCCCAGATCACCAGGCCTATGGAGAAATTGTTGAAAAAGGATGCTACATTATGTTGTAATGATGAATGCCAGAAGAGCCTGGACATGCTGAAAGAGAAAATGGTCACCAAGCCAATCCTAGTCTTTCCAGACTAGAAGAAGGAGTTTCATATGCATGTCGACACACCATATATTGCACTGGGGGTCGTGCTGACACAGGCTGGCGAGGCATAATTGAACCATCCTATAGCATTCATGGGTAGGAATCTGTCCAAGACTGAGAATAACTATTCCACCACAGAGCGCGAAGGACTAGCCATGATGTACGCACTCCAAAAGTTTAGGCACTATTTTCTAGGTGGACATTTTAAGATGAATACGGATCATTCTGCATTGAAATACCTAGTCAATAAGCCTTTGTTGGGGGGGGGGGAATATTTGCAGATGGTTGTTTTGTTCCAAGAGTACAACTTTAAAGTTATTGTGAAGCCAGGATGATTGAACACAGGACTTGATCATCTGTCGCACGTTGAAATGGGAGAGGAACCTACTAATTTGTAGGAGGGACTACCTGACGCAAAACTCTTTGAAGTGCGCATCGTAGACAGTCACTTTGAAGATATCATAAATTTCTTGATGATGTGAACTACTCGACAAGGGTATACAAGCCAGTAAAGGAAGGAGTTAGTGGTGCGCGTGGCAGACTTCTTTGTCATTGCAGGGCACTTGTACAAAATGGGATCAGATGAAATATTGCAACATTATGTACCTGACTTTGAACGAAGCAGCGTTCTCATGGAGGCTCATGGAGGAGATGCAGGAGGACATTATGCAGGGAAAGCAACAATGTAGAAGGTTCTACGTGTTGGGTTATGGTGGCCAACTGTTATAGACATTTTTTTGCCTTACAGCATTGAGCATGAAATGTCCATAATCTAAGGGATCCAAAGTCCCTAAACATGTTGTTCCTACCCCTAGAGGAACAAGGCTAACAAACCACAGCAATTCACAGAAGTTCTCCACCAGAATCTGCTCAAAAACAAGTCAATTCAGGATCAATTCAGTAGCTCCACTGGCTACCTACGCTGAATGTCAAAGCCAACACTGGCTACCTGCGCTGAATGTCAAAGCCAACACCGGCTACCTGCACTGAGCGAGAGTTGACATGTGGCAAATTCATTTCACAAGGTGTCAAAACCCAGGAAGCTTCCAAAATCTTCCTCAATGACACTTGCCTCAGTGAATTCGACTGGTGATGAGTAAAAGGTTCCAAATCTCCAAGTGGAAGCAAGAACCTCCAAGTGGAATCAAGAACTGACAGAGGGAGAGGACACTAGTCAGATCTCAAGCTGACTCATCCTCTCTCCAAACATCTATATATGGATCTCTCCTCCATGAGATCTAGAGGCTGGAATTTTGTTATTGCAAAGAATTGCTGTTGGTTTGAGATCAGAATCATTGGGTGCTTAATGCTTTGAAGGGAGGTGAAGATAGGAATTCCATTTTGCTGGGAAGGAGATACTGGATTGGAGCCCTCTGGGTTGTATCTCTTCCTAAACCTTGTTATTCATCAATAAAGCTATCTTGGTTTCTCTTATATACTGGTGTATCTTTGATGTATGATTGCATTAGTATGTTTAGTTTACTTCTAATCCTGAACTAGTTATAAATATGAATTTATGTCTTGTGTAGCGTTCTTCTCTTGTGATCGTGCAGAAACCCGTTGAAGCTAGGCGAGCGAGAAGGCAAGTAGCTGGGAACTCTCCAAGAGAAGAGAAACTGGATCGAGGGACAAACGGAAGACACCGGTTAGTCCATCCATCTCTCTTCATTCTAATTCATAAAGGAAGAATACTAGAATAGCTGTCTCTGTTTGTTGCTAAGGCACTGTCACACCTTAGGTGGATAGGATCGTCCTGCGTAGGCATTTTTCCCCACAACAAATTGGCGACTCCGCTGGGGAGATCTGTTTAGTCATTTTATTTGTGTCTCTATCATTATTTGTTTCATAGACTCAACAGTATCAATCGAACTGCATTTGCTCTTCTCAGATGCAAAGTAGACAGTTGCTGCTTTGATCCAATCATTGGATTTGTCTATGAGCTGAACAATGGACTCACAAATGATTTGATGATCCTTTGTGATAGATCTTAGTACTCCCTCAAAGCATCCCTTTGATTGTACCTTGTTTGTTGCTTTTATTTGGCCTAAAACCGTTGATTAATCAGCAATCTGTGACCCAGAACCCAGTGAGAAACTCTCGTTTCTCCTTCAGCGCGACCCCTATGAAGAGGTTCTGCATTTCAATGCAGGTCTCGAGAAGGCCACCTGCGCTGAATGTCAAAACCCCTATGTTGAGGTTGCGCTGAACCAGTTTGTCCTTGTGCAGCTGGGGTTCTCTGCTCTCTTTTGCCTTGTTTTGATCTCTGATTTTTGCAGCGTGTAACCAGCATAGGTACCAGTCTGATAACTCCTTTTCTCTGCTTAAATTCCACCTCCTTTTGTACAAAAAGACTGTGAGTGTTTTTATGTGTTTGTGGCATCATTTACAGTTTTCCTTTGCATGAGTGAAATAATCATCCTGTAGCCCTTGATTCAGATCTGTCGATTGTGATCTTAGGAGAGAGTTCATTGGCTGTTTACAGTTGATTATACATTTACTTTTGCTTATTGGTTTGAGTTTGTCTCTTTTAAGTGTCGAAACAAGCGTTCATTTCGAAAGTCGTAAAGTGTTGTATTCTCTTCTGCCCTTTCTGATTTCGAAAAAAGTAAACTTGTTTGTATTTGTCATTTAAAAGCAAATTCAAAGTTGTACAAAAAATCTTTCTTTGTAGGCATCAATACTAAGAAAGCGGAAAACAAACACCTGCATTGTGCATTTGCATCTTGATAGTTTGCATGCTTTATTTAGGAAAAGTGCATTATAGTGTGCTGATTGCTCTTTGAGAAAAGATGGTGTCTTTCTTTTCCCTTTGTAGCTAGGATTTTCATAGTTGAAAAGATATAAAGCTTGCTTATCATCTTTAGACTGCATTTAGGAATTGTACCATACATCTCGTGGTGATCCAGAAAGGAAAACTTCTAAAAAGATCAACCTAAAATAAACTGAATGAACTTAACAACACTTTGCAACATAACACACAACATAGAGGTCTAGGCTAGAGACGTGTTCCGGCGTCGTAAAGCTTGGTGACTGTCGATCTCGTTGAAGGTGGGTGATTCCTCCTGAGGGACGATAGCGCCAGTACAGATTGTGCTCCCACGTACCGTCGTGTATATATTGGGAGACCCCTATAGGCATAAAACCTTTATCCTTAGGAAGCCGTGTCGGCCACCCTACTGATCGCAATGCACTGAACACAGCATTCAGGAAGATCGACTGCCCGTACCCTAAAAAGTATTCTGCGGTTTTGCGAAAAGTTTGGCACACCCTCTGCCTAGAACTCCAGAGCAGTTCCTTTTGGCCTTTTTCAGACTCTATAACGGAAAAAGTCCATCCGAGCATTTTTCACTTCGGGCTCGTTAAAACATCGAAGGAGACTAGAGTCATCTTTTGCTTTTTCTCGACTCTTTAAAATTGAAAAAGCAAGTTGTGTCCAAGCGTCGTTAAAATTTATTTTAAACGGAATAGTCATCACCATTCCCTCGTTGATCTTCGAAGTTAGTCTCTTTTTGTCGTAAGTTCTTGTAGAATCGCTAGAAAATCTTTTGGATAGACTAAATATGTCTGAACAACCATCGACATCCAGGACTGTGTCGTCCGACGCAGCAGCGGCAGAACCTCCTACTGCTACTCTAACGATGTTCGTTGGTATACCATCTGTCCCGACAAATTGTCAACAACAAGCCGGAGTCCAACGAGAGACTGTTTCGACGACATGGTTAATTCCTATTTCTTCATCCAGATTATCATCTGGTATTTCTTATGTTGAAACTCAACAAATTGATCCAATGCGTCTTCAAAGGCCAATCTACCCTTTAAGTACTGGATTGCCACCATATGGAGGGCAGTATGCCTTTTCATTGTTCCCTCTCGGAGAACAAACATATGGGAGTTTACAACAAAGTTCAGGTCAAACTGGAATTACATCCAACGGTTGGGTACCAATACTGCCTCAGCAACCAAGGGTTGTATATTCAATGCAACCAGTCCACCCTATGTCGAATATTCCCACTATACCTGGTATGGTGATTGCGTCGCAAGTACAAGCGCTACCTGTTGTATGTCAACCCCAAGTTTCTCAGGTTGCAATACAACAACCTCTTGTCTCGACAACTCAATCGCAACCTCAGGTTAGTGCCTCCTTATCTGGAGCGACTCAGGCTCAAACAAGTACTATGACTCCTCATCTTGGTCAATCATCCAGTATTGGACAACAGCAAATGGTCTAACAACCAGGGCTGGTTCAATCTCAACAACCGCAATTCCAACAATCATATCAAGGACCTGAGCAACAAGTCTTTGTAAGTAATGGGCAACTGCATTTCCAAAGCGGTTATCAACAACCATGCTATAATGGTTATGCCCATCAACCTTGTCAAAGTTGCCAGCATCACATACATTATGCTGGTATGCAAAGACCCACTGCTCAGGCGATTCCATCTTATCCTGGGCTAACCTGAATCAACATTTGCCCTTTGTAGCAACTCTAGAAGTACCAGATCTAAACTGGCTGACGAATGATCCAATTGCTTATGCCCCTTGGTGGCCAGCGATTCCGCATAAACTTCCGTCAGATATTCCTAAATTTAATGGAAATCCGGGTGAAGATCCGTCGAATCATGTGATGACATTTCATCTGTGGTGTTCATCAAACACCCTGAATGATAATTAGATAAGACTTCGCCTTTTTCAGAGGATGTTAACGGGTCCAGCGGCAAAATGGTATATTGAATTGCCTAGAGCTTCGTTCGACAATTTCAGTACCTTAGCCACGACTTTCTTAACCCATTTTCAATTACCGATAAGGTATGAAACGGGAACAGAACTCCTAACCAATTTCAAACAGACAATGGCCACTCACATATCTGATCATATACATGAGTGGCGACGTCGTCGTAGGATGGTAAAAACGTACGTTCCCGATCAGCTATTAGCTTAATGGTTTATCAAGTCCTTACTTCCTACAATCACGGAAGATGTGGCAAAGGGGGGAGTCGTAATGGAAGAGCAAGTCATCGCTCGTGCACAATATCTGGACTTGGTATATACTCAGTCTGGCATGCTCTACGACAAAATACCTGACGCCCCTAGACCGGAATTCTCAATTCCTCCTCCTCCTAAATCAAACAATGACTCTCATGCCGGCGATGGCGTGATTGGCACGACAAACGCGAAATCGACAAAGACTACGTCCAAGAAAGCCTGTAAGATTTCATATCAAAATGCAAAAGACGAATTTCTTGCCTCGAAAGTGAGTGCCATGTCGACCGACAAGGGCAAACAACTGAAGCAACCAGGGGGCAAGAAGAAAAAGAAAGGGAGAAAAAGGAAACCCCCTGCGGGGTGTCATATATGCGATGAGGATCATTGGACGAGAGATTGTCCATATATAGCTGAAGTTAAGAAACTCTTTAAGAGTTCAAAACCCTCATCAGTATTGACTGATCCGTTTCCAAACCCAGGAACCAAACTGGTTGCTAATCAAAATACTTCTCGATCCCAAGTGCTTATGTTGTCTGGCTCAAAGCAGTAAAATGATGCTTTGACAAGGAATAAAGATTACGGGAATCCACAGCTGTCGAATAACAAGGCTAATGAACAACCTAGTAGTTCGATGAAAACTTTGACCGAAGTTGTGCCACCCATGACAAAGTCGCCAAAGGGAGTAGTACACAAATCAACATTTAATCCTCGTGCCAAAGTAGCACAGAATTATAATATAGTAGAGGACCTGGCCCAATCGCCATCCACTATGTCGACACTTGAGGTACCGCAAAATTGCCCCTCCCAAGAGCAAGCTTTATTATCAGCAATAGGTGGGATTGGCCCAATGGATTCCAATCTTGTGGCCTTTGATCATAAAGGATATGACCCTCAATTACCAGCTCAACTAGCTTTCCTTATTCAAGTGAAAGCCCTCAACAAAACTGTTCATCGAACAATTATTGATGAGGGGGCATCTACATGTCTTATGTCGATGAGTTGCTGGAAAAATTTAGGCTCACCACCCTTGTCAAAATCGTCAACGACGTTAAAAGCATTTGATGGACGATCATACACTCCATACGGTATTTTAAGTAACTTGCAAGTTGAACTGGGGGACAAAACAGTAGAAGTTGATGTTGAAGTAATCGATGGAAACCTCGATTACAACATCCTACTGGGAAGGCCCTGGATATATGCCATGGCTGCAGTTGTGTCGACCTACTTCAGGAAGATTGCATTTCCCTTTCAAGGAGGAATTACAGTTGTCGACCAACAAACTTTCCTCCCCGACAGTTCACAGGTTACGGGAAGCACTCCAACGATCCATGGAAGCAATCATTCGCTTCAAAACATTGGATTAGGTCTCCTAAAAGACCCTGCCTTAATGGGTACTTTTTCCCTACCGCCTGCGAGTAATCTGGCGGAAGTAGCCACAGTGGAAACCTACAATATGAAATCTTCTATATCTAATGGATTCGGAAGATTCCTAAACATTTTGTCAGCATGGATCATCGCCCTAATAGAAATACTGTAAATACAATGGGCTCCGAGGACGGTTCTTATCTCGTGTCAACCTCGTTAAAAAATGAAACAAGGAGTCATGAGGATAGTTCTTTTACTGTGTCAACCTCATTAAAAAATGAAACAAATCCCCTTTCCGAGTCTCAAAGGTAAACCACCGAGTTGAATGCAATGAAGCTTGGGGGGCATGCACCTTGATTTGCGTTATTATGCTGGGGGCATGCAAACTTATCATCAAGCAGTTTTAGCACAAAGTTCATGCTCGTTAAAAAATAAACGCAAGATTCGAGCAGTTTTAACGCGGACTTCATACTCGTTAAAAAATAAACATAAGCAATGAGAAAGTGTTTCCACCAGCATTTAAGCTCATTTTAAAATAAAAAATGAACCACTACATGGTAAATAACCATCTGTGAATGTAACATTATCCGCCATTAAAAGCCTTGGTTGTGTTTGCACCGTCACCTCCACTTTTCATTTGGCCGATCGTTCACCTCCATATGATTGTTTACCCATTTTGAGGAACAGCTGCGAAGAGTGATTTCACCTAGCCATCCTTGTGACACTGCCGTGATTGGAAAATTCCAACCTATACCTGGAATCAGCTGCTAACCCTATTTATCACTCATTCCTCAAAAGACGAGTCTTCTTTAAGCTCTTTTCATCTGACTCGTAAAATATGAAAAGATTGCCGAGTTTTGGCCTTCCAGCTCGTTAAAGCGACCGGAAGTGCTATCCCTCCTCTAGATTTTAATCTTTTTGGACCTAAGGGATTATTGCACAAAAAGATCGAGCGCTTGTTTTGTTCGGCTCGTTAAAACTATCGAAAACTCATCCCTTCTGTATTGTTTTATACTTTTTCGGACTTAAGGGATTAGATGACGAAAAAGGAACTTTGGAGTTATCTTTACGTACCTTTTCAGACTCTCTAAAAATGAAAAGGGACCGAGTTGTCTTTGTCGTTAGACTCGTTAAAATCATTAAATAGCGACAAACTTGTCTTTAGACGAGAACGAGTTTCACTATCGCTAGGCTCGTTAAAACACAGCAATGGGCTTGCCCAAAGGGCAGGTTATAGAACAAGCATATGTTATCCTCCTCAATCTTGACAAAAATAAAGAGGTACTGGTCAGCAATGACTGGGGAAAAATTGGGAGAAACTAAAGAAAACTTTGATGGTAGCAAGTCACTCTTGAACATGACACTTTTCCTCCGTACCACAATCGGGTTGGGTTGTTTCATTCACCTGTCACATCACCATGGTCTCGCCATACCATCCATATTTGGGGTAATGCTACCGATCCATCGCGTCAGTGTCGCCATATGTTCAAGAGAAGTCGTTCAGAAAAGTCAACCGTGTCCCATCCACTGCCATACATTATCCTTCATCCTTTCATGACCGCCACCCTGAATCATATGTCACAGATCGTTTTCACCTCCATCAAAATCATTAGCTCCGTTCCATGTCACTGATGTGGGATTCATTAAGGCCCTCCTTTGACGGATCGCTTCTTGTCGACATCAGCTCATTATCCAAGAAGTTGATCTAGGAACACCCCCTTCAGTACTTTGAAGATTGCATGCCTCAATGGCAAGTTTCTCACTTCCGGCGACAGGTATACATCAATGACCTTCGACCGAACGATTTTGCATGGTGTTCGACGCCAAGTCCTATATTCACACCGCGTAAATTGTACTGCAGTACCTTGAGGGTCATTATCATTATCGGTGATTCCTCTCGCACTTGTTAACGGTTTACCTCATTGACCGGTAATCAAGCGATGTCTTTCCATGTTCGACTTCAGAACATTTCTCACATGGATCGACTTGTACTTAGAGTGAAGATCGAACGAGTTTGAAGACCCCGGATCTAGTTTCATCCATCCGGGCTATGATATATATTCAGGAAAGATAAAGACATTGACATGTACATCATTGCAGCAGATAATCATCCTACTCAAAGGATGATAATTTCATCAAAATTATCAGTCTACCATCAGACGATTGTCTGTTCTATGTACGGAAAAATGAATTTATAAAACTGAGCATGGGAATGCCCGCCTCAGCTAGATCATGAAAGCAGTATGAAAAATAATGTATTGTATTGTATCTTATTACAGGTCTCCTCCCAGCATTGGATGAACTTCGAACCCTCCTGGATAAAGCATTTCACCCGATAAACGGCCTCATACTTTAGGGGGCAACTGTTATAGACATTTTTGTGCCTTACAGCATTGAGCATGAACTGTCCATAATCTAAGGGATCCAAAGTCCCTAAACATGTTGTTCCTACCCCTAGAGGAACAAGGCTAACAAACCACAGCAATTCACAGAAGTTCTCCACCAGAATCTGCTCAAAAACAAGTCAATTCAGGATCAATTCAGTGGCTCCACTGGCTACCTGTGCTGAATGTCAAAGCCAACACTGGCTACCTACGCTGAATGTCAAAGCCAACACTGGCTACCTGCGCTGAGCGAGAGTTGACATGTGGCAAGTTCATTTCACAAGGTGTCAAAACCTAGGAAGCTTCCAAAATCTTACTCAATGACACTTGCCTCAGTGAATTCAACTGGTGATGAGTAAGAGGTTCCAAATCTCCAAGTGGAAGCAAGAACCTCCAAGTGGAATCAAGAACTGACAGAGGGAGAGGACACTAGTCAGATCTCAAGCCTACTCATCCTCTCTCCAAACATCTATATATGGATCTCTCCTCCATGAGATCTAGAGGCTGGAATTTTGTTATTGCAAAGAATTGCTGTTGGTTTGAGATCAAAATCATTGGGTGCTTAATGCTTTGAAGGGAGGTGAAGATAGGAATTCCATTTTGCTGGGAAGGAGATGCTGGATTGGAGCCCTCTGGGTTGTATCTCTTCCTGAACCTTGTTATTCATCAATAAAGCTATCTTGGTTTCTCCTATATACTGGTGTATCTTTGATGTATGATTGCATTAGTATGTTTAGTTTACTTCTAATCCTGAACTAGTTATAAATATGAATCTATGTCTTGTGTAGTGTTCCTCTCTTGTGATCTTGCAGAAACCCGTTGAAGCTGGGCGAGCGAGAAGGCAAGTAGCTGGGAACTCTCCAAGAGAAGAGAAACTGGATCGAGGGACAAACGGAAGACACCGGTTAGTCCATCCATCTCTCTTCATTCTAATTCATA
This sequence comes from Pinus tabuliformis, assembly GCA_031772625.1. Classification (NCBI taxonomy): domain Eukaryota; kingdom Viridiplantae; phylum Streptophyta; class Pinopsida; order Pinales; family Pinaceae; genus Pinus; species Pinus tabuliformis. The sequence goes on from CM062820.1 coordinate 1,569,535,386, forward strand.
AAGGAAGAATACTAGAATAGTTGTCTCTGTTTGTTGCTAAGGCACTGTCACACCTTAGGTGGATAGGATCGTCCTACATAGGCATTTTTCCCCACAACACCAACCCTACATAAGGATTTAAAATCATATTCTAGAGCATGTGACACATGTCAAAGGACTGGTAGGCCATCCCAGAGGGATGAAATTCCTTTGATGTCGCAGGTGACATTACAACCATTCGAGAAATGGATGACTGACTTTGTGGGTCCAATTCAACCTCAAGGAAAGAAGATAGGTGCACGGTACATCATCACCACGACTGAGTGCTTAACCAGGTGGGCAGAGGCACAACTTGTGAAGGACTGTATAGGCATGACAGCAGCAAATGTTATTTTTGAATATGTATTGATAAGATTTGGTTGTACAAAGATCTTGATGAGTGATCATCGTATGGACTTTCTTAACGAAACAATCTGCGTGTTGACAGAAGAATTTCAAGTGTATCATCATAAAAGTACGCCTTATCATCTGCACGACAATGGGATGGTGGAAGAATTCAATAAGATACTAGAGAGTGCAATAACAAATATTTGTAATGCTCAGCAAAATGACTAGGATATGCACGTACCCGTGGTGCTATGGGCCTACAGAATGACTTGTAAGAATTTGACTGGGCAAACGCCTTTTAAACTCATTTATGGCATAGAATTTGTGATGCTAATGGAATACATTGTACCTACTCTGCGCATAGCGGCACTCATAGGAATGGCAGACCATGGAGCCCTAGAAGAGAGCCCCACGCATCTAGCAGAGCTTGAGGAGGAACGATTTGTAGTTGGATTTCATCAACAAGTTCAAAAGGATCGCGAAAAGGCATGGCACAATTGGCACATCAAACTGTGCACCTTCATTGTAAATGATCTGGTCTTGTTATATGACAGTAAATTTGATAAATTTCTAGGGAAATTTTGGATGCACTAGCTAGGGCCATATGTCATCAAGGATATTACTGATGGTGGAGTAGTTCATCTGGTTAAATTGAATGGAGAACCCTTCCCAAGGAAAGTGAATAACAACCGATTGAAGCCATACACTGGTGATCTAGCTGGGTAACTATATGAGGGAAGCATAGTCTTAGCACTCCAGGCAGTTGAAAGGAGACGCGGGACTATAAACTACACTGCCTCGGTTAGAAAGCTGCATAAGGAGAGAACTATGTGGAATGAAGAAATGTCACATAGTCCACGATAGTGCACAAAGAGCTGCACTACCAAGGGAGCAACCGCACAGAGAGCTACACTACCAAGGGAGCAACTGCACAGAGAAGCTGGAAAGTGACTATTAAAATCATTGTTCATGGTTTGACGATGAAAAAACAACCAAATGGAGCGGGGGGGGCAGAATTTAAGTCGGAATTTATCAGCAAGAGCTTTGAATATCTACTGTCAATCTAGCATTAATGAACCATTTTTGGGGGGAATGGTAAAACTTGAATTCAAAATGGCCTATAAATTACATATGGCCACCCAATAGAAAACACTATGCATATTGAGAAATTGTGAGTTGTGTTGTGTGTTGTGCATGAACTCCACATTTTTCGAAGAACTACTTTATTGCCCAGTGTTTGATGAATTTTTGGAAATTGTCCATGAACAACACGCTTTACATGTGATCAGCGAGCAAAAGGTCAACAATGATCAGATCGTTGTGTAGAGAGACTCTGTTTTTCATCTTGTGATAGACCTAACAGACAAAAATCAACACATAATCAAGGTTGTGGATGAGGCATGCAGAACAGTCCTAGAGCTGGCCATTCTTGAGGCTGAGGCAGTAGATGTACGGGTTTGAAAACATAGTGTGGGTGTGTGCGACACATGCAAAAAGTTATCAAAGGTTCAGCTAGAGCTAAACCTCAAAATTACAGAATTGCGGTTGAAGTCCCAGCCTTCAACTATGCCGAAAGTCAAGGAGAAGCGCATGATTGTCATCACAGATGCATTAGTAGTAGTTTCAAGTGCAGTGATGGATTGCACGACACTTTTTGAGTAGTCGCTTGAGGTACTCACCAGCCTAAAATAAGACCCAAATGTTTAGAGGCTAGAGACAGAAGCGCTGGAATTGCAACAACACTACAACGAGGTTAAAGTGACAGCGCGTATTTTCGCCATCATGCAGAGACTCGTGAAGTTGTAGGATGCCAATGCATTGAAAGAACAGGTAGACACAACTCATCACAAGGAAGCCATGTTGAAGGCTCACTTGAAGCCTTGGTTGGACGAGGCCTATGTGATCACAACCAACATTGAAGGCAAGTTGGCTAGTCTACATGAGACTCAGTAGAAGCTACAGGCTCATAGCAAAGGGCCATCGACAAAGCAGTTGGTCGAAGAGATGAAGAAGTCGGTAACATAGTGCACTTCCAAGGTAGAATTTTTCCAAGTCAAGTTGCGAGGTCTTCGCAACAAGATATCCACAATAGTCAAGTGACTCGAGGGCAAGTCACCATGTTTGTGTTGGGGGCCTGTTGGGAATAGGTCTCATGGCAGTCAACTTTGGGGTTAAGAACCCAATTTTTGGGGCAGAAGGACCGAAATTTTGTATAAAGAATGTAAAGCCTCCGCATTTTGTGGTCATGGAGTGTGAAGATATCTAAATTTAAAGAGGGTTTTCCACCCTTAGTCTAGATAGGTTGTGTTGGTTTTGCAGATCCGCCCTTGGTCTGTGAACCATGGGTTTGTATAAAAAGGAGTGACTTAGAGAGTCTAACGTAGTTCAGTAGTCATGAATCATTGATGTAATAGGATTGGGAGAGCTAAGAGCAAGAGTCTTAGTGCAGGAAGAGGCTCTGTAGCTGAGTGCATAGATGCCTATGGTAGAAGTCCATAGATGAGTGCGTGAACCCCTGCAGCTATGTGCGTAGGGTGACTAGAGTCTGTATTGGAAATCTGAATCATCAATAAAGAGAAGTGTTCTGAACTTACTGTGTACTTTGCATCTGTGCAAGCGTTAATTTTTTTTTGTTATAAATATCTTGATTATGCTATGTTGAATGTTGGGTTTAATATATAATGTTAAGTAAATGCGCAAAAATATATGTTTCGATCTGTTACATTAAAACAAGTCATAATATATGTTTACGCGGATAATATTAATTGCATGGTAATGTTGGCTAATGCTTAAGATAATTTGGGGAACAAGATAGTAACCTAGCTATAGAGGCATTTAAATTCCTGAATCATCATCTAGGGTTGCACAAAGGACAGTCAAAAACCTTCGCGAAGGTTCTGAAAGATGGAAGAAGAAGTACAATGATAAGCCCTAAATGCTTATCAGTCTGCGCGAAGGTATGGGTTAGGGTGTAAGATAGACATCACAACTATCTCAGGGTGTGGAAACATGGTTCCTGCATCCCCCCATACTGCTTCAGGGGAGACTTGAGTCCACGCTCCACAGATTGATGTCGAAAGGGCCAGTAGTGTAGGGATTTTCTTGGCTGCCTAATGTTGAACCTAGGTCAGGGCCCATCAAGCCAGCAAGGGCTTACTAACTGATGACTTACTGACCTTCCTCAAGAACCACAGATCACTCAAATGTTGAAAAACCACCCTAGGTGATCAATCCCTGCGATGGAACTAGTTTTGCCCAACATTATAGTTGAATTACATCCTTGACACTACATGCGTGCGGTTGTGAGTGTCCAAATTCTTGCATAAACCTTGCTCCATGCGATTGTGACTCAATATCCTCACTTTTGTGCCTACGGCTACGAGATCTAAGCCACTTTTTCCAAATAGTATCTAGACCACTCCTAGAACTACTTCTAACTTTACAGAATCATGACAATGTTGCTAACAATACTAACTATCCAAAACTTGTTTGAAATCCTAACCAGTACAAGCCTATTGCTCAACATAAATTTCATCAAACACATGGTAAACATATGAGTTACAGGTCATGAATTCATATATGATAATAAACTATTATTCCTCATTTGAGAATCACCACGAAGGTCATGTTCCCTCTCTAACTAGTCGCAATAAAACTTGTTAGCCCATGTGTTCATCAAACATTCAAATACTTAACAATTCATGAAAAAATGCCATAGCTAGAACACATCACAGAACCATGCTTATAACCAACATATACATAGAATAGAAACCATGAAAAATATGCCATAAGATACCGAAATAACTAACACATATGATCATAAATCATAATAGGTAAAATAGCTTGTATTAACATATGCAAAATCCAACCATGTATGGGACTTCTACATACCACCCTACCATAGATTGGGTTGAACCAAACCTTCCTATCATCCAATCACCCCCATGGCATATTCCAAGCATGAATGTGGGACATTATGGGATAAAACAAGGCATAAACAATCAGAGAATCCAGATGTTAAACCAACCCAACCATTAACCTACCATGATCTCACCTAAACCAGTCCCAAGATCACAAAATCAAAACAAGATTGGATGCCTCAGAGTTTCTTCACTATTACCTTGAGGAATATGCTTATCTCCACCCATCTGTTGAGGGCTTCCTAGAGAAAACCATATCCATACCCAGCCGTTGGGAATTTTCTTGAGACCATCTCACTCAATTCCAAAACCTTTAAGCAATCCAATGCTCAACCAATAATAAATCCCATCACACTATCACTATCCAAGAAATGGCAAGGCAAGGATGAAACCAATGTCAAACCTAGAAAATCCTATACCAATGAAAATAAATAAACTAAATGCATGTACCATACATTCTCACCTCAACTAGGAAATCACACATGGAACCTATTATCTACAAAATCCTCCAACTAAATCTGTTGGTCCAACCTTCCTCTTGCTTTCCTTCACTTTCCTTTGCTTGTCCTTTTACTTCCTTTTGCCTTCCTTTGCTTGCTTGTGTAATTTCTTATTCTCTCTCCTTTGCTACACCTACTCAAAAGCTAGGAAAAAAATTGTCAATTGTTTCTCAAGTGCCTTTTTATCATTGATGTCTCATTTTTCTTCATTTTCCTTCATTTTTATTCTAATTTCCCTTGCATGAAAATTTGTGTCTCTTCACCTTCCTTTTCTCCTATTTTCCTTTATTTCTCATAATTAAATTCCATTTATTGCCTCTTTTCCTTTTTCAATGCCTTTTCAAATTTCCATAACCATAAATAAACAAAAACCAGTTTCCACTAGAGTGTTCACCCACCATTCAACTTGGAATATGTGTCCCATGACCTTGGTCTCATTTTTCCTTTATTATCCTCCTTTACATGAAATTCAACCTAGGCTTGTTGCAAACTCCTCCCCTTTTGTGGAACACCATCCTCAGTCTTCTATGACAACTATGACCTGCAAACTGCTGAAAACAAAACATACTTCCTATGGAGCTTTATCACATAGCTCGATGCAATATTTACAATGGAAACACATATATACTCATGCACATTTTCTTGAACCAACAAATAAACATACTATCTATGGAGCATTATGAACACAACTCGATACAATACTTACAATAATATACCGATATATACATATGCACATTTTCTTTAACCAACAAATAAAAGGATACGATGTTCACATCAACAACAAGGGAATCCATAGGTTTACGACTCCACCCTAAAAAGTAGTACCAAGATTCACCTCCTTTCGAGGAATTCTAGAATCCACTGTGAAAATGAAAGTCTGCATCCAATGTCCATCACTACAATCCTTGCACTACTTGTTTTCTTAGTGAATAGTTACCAACTCATTTTTCTAAGGGAAACTCCGAATGTGTTTCTGATTCCATCTTGCAATGCTAATGACCAAAATGAATTTATTCCCCGACCTTCTCTTCTGTGCTACATAGTCCCTCGCGAAATTTGGTCACCCCCTTTTGTGCAGTCACTCACCTTCCAAGTTTCCCAACATCCCCTTCTCTGCTACATAGTCCCTAAATTGATCCATACCTTGCCAAGGTTTCCTTGTATCGAAAGGTCCAAAAAACAAGGAAGATCCCTACCTTAAAACCATCATACCAGTCATAGCATGCTCATCGCAATCAATGGACATTGTTGGGTACCAGTGTCCCATAATGGCTCTACTCCTGAATGCTTTACCAACATATTGTTTCCTATTCCAATTTCTTTTGTTCTTAGTTCTAATTCTTGTAGTTAGTTTCAACCACCAAAACCTAGCATTTCCCTTCATTCCTATACCAATAACATAATTGCCATTAGACTAAAAATTAATTAACGTGAATTTAAATCATACCTCATTGGTTGATAGGCAATAAGGTATTGCTGCAATTTTGGTTACACCCTGTCATAGCAAGTCAAATAAGCTATTTTATCAAATCATTATGTATAAACATAATCACATTCAGTTAGCTCAAAACACAAACATCATAAATCAAAATCATAAAATATGTGCATAATTAAAAACTGAAATAAGATATTGATACATATCTTTCAAATGGTTAGTTACTTTTGGCTTTATTCTCTCTCCTTTATTTTCACACACCAAATCATTTTCCAAACCTGGAAAGCACCCAGTGACTTCTCTTCTCTTCAATCATATACACACACTAGATTAGTTACCAAAAATGGCAAGCACCCAGTGCCTTTTCTTCTCTTCAAAGACAAAGGGGAATGTAGAGACTCTACTGCATCCTCTCTCAATATCAACAACAAGGAAAACCAAAGACTAAATCACCTCTACCCTCAATATCAACAATAACGGTATCTAGATACCAAACAACCTCTACCCTTAATATTGCCAACAAGGGAAACCATAGAATAAAAAGCCTCTACCCTCAATATCAACTACTCAAGATTGTCTCATCCCAAGTTGTTCAGGGATCTTGGAACTAGTAGCTCAACCCACAGCAAACTCAGGTCTCTAGAGAGTTTGTTCCAAATTCTACTCCAGGGACTAGTAGCTCAAACGACAAGGCCCTAGAGCATTTGTTCCAACCTGCAGCTCTAGGAGCTAGTAACTCAACCGAGTTGTTCAAGGGCTTCCAGAGCATTTGTTCCAACCCACAACCATAGGGAAGTCAATAACCAACCCCTTCACAACACATACACAATGTACAACACAACACATATGCCTACACCTCGTGTACAACACCACACATACACCTACACTTAGTGTAAAACACCACACATATATGTACACATAGTATAATACAATGAATACACTTGTCACTATACAATGACTACACAATGCTCAGGACACAATACCACATGTACACAACACAACATGTACAACATATACACAATAGTAGTACTACACATCTAGAGACCACAATGTCCCTAATAGACAACCTTTCTTATAGTATCATTCCTATGCCTTACTGCATGAATCCACAACCCAAGTCCTAGGTCTTTGGCTATTCCACTATCCATGCTTACCCTAGCATGCAACAAATCTCACTTCTTTCATTTTGCTAATGTGTCCTTTAGCATTACCTAGCATAGCATAAACATATGCATAGTTATAAACACATAATATCAAATAATATCCATGTGATACTAACCTCATATATTTTTCAGGGATACTCTGCCCACTTGATTCCTCATAAACTAGGAACCTCTTCATGCCATTCATCTGCATAGAGAAATCATTCTTCCACAATAATGATGCCTAAAAACCCTATCAAATAATAGAATTCATACATGCATATATATATATATATATATATATATATATATATATATATATATATATATATATATATATATATATATATATATATATATATATATATATATATATATATATATATATATATATATATATTATCATAATCATGATGACAACATAATTTTTCAGTGGTCATAAGGTCAAGGTTAATAAATCTCCCTTTATCATGCAACACATGGAGAACACTAACAACAATAGTTCCCAGCATATATAAGGCATATGATAGCTCATATGCATTTACTTTACCTTTCTTGTTACCTTTCTCATGAATGTCCTGCTACTGTCCATTTACCCCAATGGAACCAACCAACCCAACTGGTTGTCATATTCTTGCCTTCAACTTCCATTTACTAATGCATTGGGCTTGATCTACGTCATACATTACTTGGTGCATTTCATTTAGTTCTCCCTGAGCTCCATCAGCCTTCCTCTTTCCCCAGCCAATTCGCAAGACCCTCAAAACATAAAAGAAAAGAATAAGAAGAAAACAAGGAGAAAACATAAAAATCCAAGCAACCACAAACACAGTGGCATGGCCATGCACTAGACACAATCAAAACTACAAATCAAGTATAAACAAATAAAAAATTACTGAAAGCACAAAAATAGCAACAAACACCATGAATCAACCCCATGTTTCCTAGTGCTTCTAAAGGAAAGCTCAACTTGAGCCTTCTTCAAGATTTCATGGAAGTCTCTTTGCCATGAAATTACCTACATCATGCTACAATAAACAAAAAATTGTGACTGCATAAATAAATATAACAATATATTAGTTACCTTACCTTGTTGTTTTAAGCACGTTTCCCTACATCTTAACACATGTGCATACCATATCTAAAGGGACTCTAATTCCCTTGATGAATCCAACTATGATTGATAACCCACTATTATGCTTGCATTTTATCAACCATCTGCCATGTAGCTTCCTAATCCCAAAGTTCTTCCATGCACTTTACTTTTTCTACCACAGTCTCGGAGCATGAGCTCATTTTGTTGCAAGATGCAGTGAGACTATGCATGGAACTCTCCCTTTAGTTCCACCTTGATCTCAATGATGGACACCTGGTGACCTTCCTACCTATTATCCATTGCTGCATAGATTTGACGAATTCTCTGAGCTACATCCCAAACTGTCCACACCTCCTACACATTGTAGATGTGAGTCCTACCATATATGCATTGTGCACTATGTTACAAAGGGTAATCCTTCCCTGTGATTATATTCATCAAAGGTTCAACACTACACTACTTCTACATCATTTGACATCAACTCATCCCAAATCATCTCCTCATATCCGATGCCTCTAACACACTTAACACCTTCCCACCAGTTGTATGATTTTCCCTTGAGGCCTAAGGTAGTTATCTTTACTTTCATGTACTCTGCTAGAAAATTTTCCTTCTTACTCCTCCTACAAGGATGCTGGAAGAAATGGTGATAATGTCTTTAATAACTGGAGCTAGAATGAAATCCATATTCAATACCCCTCCTGCCAGGTGTATCCAAATATTTTCCACCTGTGACTGCATCATCTTTGTCCAACATATGTCATCTAACATACTTGCTACCATAAGCCCCATTAATATACTCTTCCTATCCATAATTCATCCTGATTTGTCCCTATCTCTGCAAATCTCTAATGGATGACTACATTAACCTCGACTTTCTTTTCCTAAGTTCTAGAGAGTCTTTCCTGTGACTCAATCAACTTGTCATTGTCTTCCTTGCAACTTATGGTCTTCGATCATTGACCTTAGACTCCTAAGTATATCAACCATATCAAGAGAATAATATCCCCCTTGTTGCTCAACTCACCTTTTCCATGCCATAGATTTCATGCCAAGCCTATAAGGAGGGCATGTCAATCATAGTCCACTACTCTACTCTTCATCCTTGATCTTCTATTTCCTACAAACATACCATGTTAGATAAACCAAATTGATGAAAAAATCAAACTCATACCTCAATGCATCTCATGGGAGGTTATTGATTCATACATGAATATCATAACCATAACCATGTTCGCTGGAAAATCTAGATTATCACGGTATATATAATATCAAGATCTTAACCATAATAACCATAATCATCATGCATATGACCACAATGCATATACCAACAAGTTAACTATCATGCATGACTAACTGACCAATGTGCATATGACCACACCAATTAAGTAGCCTCTATCTTGCATGTAACCACAACAATAATAGAATTATAGACATGCATATAACCACAATGCACATAACAACCACTTACTATCATACTTGTATGCCAAACATACAAACCTGTATGACGATATACTTTTACCCCGATGTACAGTGTTGCAACCTCACTCTAATACCACACTCTAATCACCCCTCCCACATTTACTCACTTTTACAATCCCTCCTAGTAAATGCAAAGTGGAGTGATACTAGGACATGACTATAGCTCCCAGTTCCAGCTAAGTAGGTGGGGCCTACTAGCTGTTGGGTACCGGAGGCCCCGCATAAGGGTTTTGTGGCTAAAAGCCCATAAGTTAGGGTAATAATATTGTAAAAAGTTCCGCGAAGTGCGCAGAGTGTGAAATCTAATAGGTCGAGTCAAAGGGTTGTCCGCCTCAAAATAATGTAAAATAATAGAAGTAAGTCAGCCTACCCATGGTCCATGAACCATGGGAATGTATAAATAGAGGGAGGCTCTAAGGGTAGAAGATAGTTCTTAGAAGATCTGATGTATTATGGGCTTGTGAAAGCATTCCTCACTCTGAGGTCTGTAAGTCTGAGTCGTGGGAGTTAGAGGTTAGATAGAGGCTCTGTGGCTGTGTGCGTGGAGGCCTGGTAGAGTTCGCAGTTGTGTGCATAGACCCCTGCAGCTAAGTGCACAGGGTAGATCTGGATGTAATGGACTATTTTATGCATCGGTTATATGAGTTTATGTCTTCAAGAATTATGATGGGGTGCACTCGTTGTCTTTGTCTAATGTTTGCTTAAAGACCTTGCAAGTTAATTCTGATATATAATAAATCCATATAAATAATAAGATTTGGGAAGTAACTAGCGTGAATCTATGCGAAGGATAGGTAACTGTGCAGAGTAGCGTAGGTTTGCAGAACGGTTCGCGACCCTCCAACGACCTCAAGACATCCCTAGGGTGGGGAAACCTAGTTCTAGCACCCTCCCATACTACCTCGGGTGAGACTTCAGTCCATGCACCGCTGATTGTTGCTGAAAGGGCCGGTAGTGAAGGATTTGTTTGGCTAAACCACTTCTAAACTTGGGTCAGGCCCCAACAAGCCAACAAATGGTTTCATTACCAGGACTAGGATCTCCCTAAGGGATGTCTAATGTCAGAATTTGGGAACCCTACAAAGAGAGAGATTGAAGATTGATTGGATTGGAAGCAGTACGAGTTCGTAGTTGGCCTTAGCACACCCGCGCATAAACTAGAAGTTTAACATGGCGAGCACAATTAAGTTGCCAGTATTCAAAGGAGTAGGAAGCGAAGATCTAGAACAATTTTGATTCATAGTAAGGGCAATGTGGGAAGTGCACGGAGTTATGGATGATAACATCAAAAAGGCTACTTTAGTAAGCGTGCTGCAGGATCACGCATTGTCGTGGTATATAAAGTACTCTAGCGATCACCTGAATGTGGGAATAGTGGTGATCCAGGATGCTTTGAACAAAGAATTTAGCGGGTCAAAATTAGAGACGCAGTTGATCATTAGGTTCAAAGAAATCGTAATGCTGCCAGGTGAAACCTTGTGCGATCTAGATAAGATACTGAAAAGTATGATTTGAGAGGCTAACATGACGCTAACAGGTGGGCAGCACCATGCGTGGTTTGTGGCGTTGTTGGCACCACATTTGCTTACGACGCTATCACAGCAGAAGATCTCAACCCAGGCTGAAGCATTAGAGATAGCGATGAGGTTGCATGAGACTCCAATACAAGATCTTGGGTTGGGAGTTCAGCAGATCCACACGCAACTGCAAAACCTATGCCTAGAAATGCAGAGTTTGAAACAAGAGAAGGTACCCCGGCTAGAAGCGTGAGAGGAGGTGTGCTGCATAAAATGTAGAAGCCAGGGCCACGATAAGGATCACTGTCTAGTATTTGTGAACCATTTGGTAGCAGGGGGACCAATGTCGTTGTGACTAGAGGCACAGGTGGGGCCAAGCACGACACCCTCACTCTGTTGCACAATCTGTCAGGTGGGAGGAAAGCACAACATGGACAACTATCACCTACTACAAAAGTTTACCCAGACCCCCCAGCAGCTGTTTTGCAATTTTTGCAGATCAGTGGGCCACGATGAACGATATTTCCATAGTTATGAATTGTTGATGGATTGAACACATTCATATAGGATGTAGACTGAGGCGTGAGGTCAAGATCCAACCGCAGTGATAGTGTGCAGTGGGTTCGAAGGGCGAGGATGAGGACAGGGAGGAATGGGGCCAGGAAGGGGCCACAGGTAGCTAATCTGTTATAACTATGGAGGGCTAGGGCACTACGCACTTGATTGTACCAATCCGACCAGAATATCATGCCCCTACTGTGATCAGTTCTATCATGAAATGATAGATTGCCCCACACTGATAGCGCAGATATGTGAGAAAAGGGCAGCACAACCTACGACGACATAGAATGTCCAAATGATAAGGTTCGAACCGTGCGAGGAACACCCCAATGTGAACATGATGCTCAGAAGTGGCACGGCTACAGGCAAAGATAAAGGGAAATTCGCTGAGGAAGCCCCAGGGGTTCGCAAGACCCCTACAAAGTATCCTACGTTTGAATCGGAATGGATGAAGAAGACATTTATGGAAGCTAAGAAGAGCTTCACGGAGGTCTCTACCTTAGGTAGTAAGGATCAAACTGGGCTAGAAAGGGATCCCTTGATGCTAACTACCTTTTTAGAGACATGTATGAAGTTGCTACATGACAATAAGGTGCTTAAAGGATTACAAGAGCTGATAACTAGATGCACAGGGCCAGGTGAACCTTGCGTGGTCCGAAAATTGGGAAAACATGCTTTGCAAATTGGATGGGAAATGCGATTAACGGCGCAGATCAACGACTATGAGATGGATTAGATCATTATGGACTTAGGCCCGGATGCAAACGTGCTACCTAACTAGACATGGGAACGCATGGGCAGGCCCACATTAATGTGGTCACCTATTCAATTACGGATGGTGAACCAACAAGAGATCTTGCCCATGGGGAGAATGCAAGGAGTCACAGTGGATATAGAAGGCGCGAGCACACAAATAGACTTTGAGGCAATAGAAATTGTGGATGACAGTAACCCTTACCCTGCATTACAAGGGATAGACTGGGCCATGGATATGAACAGAGTCATTAATTTAAAGAACCGGAAGATGATATTTGAGGAGAAGTCCCTATGCATAGTCATTCCACTAGACCCGACTAAAGGAGCGCGTTACACCAAGCCCGTCCATGAAGGTGAAATTGATGAGGACTTGGATCATATCTACAAGATAACTATGTGAGATTAGCATTAGGTAAATCTGACTGCAGAATGAAGGATATCGTGGGAATGCACAGACGCCTACAATTTAGATTCAGATGAAGAAGACGAATGATGGCATAATCGGTTGAATGGAGTAACAATGTTAAACTGCAACATGATGACTAGGTCGCTGTATTGCATAAAAGCTCATGATCAAGAGCTGCCGATGTATGATGGGTTGACAGCAGTGGATGAATTCCTGACCAAGTTTGAAACCACGATACCAGAGCACCAGTGGCTCAACACATTAAAATGGGCGTTGTGCGCGATGCCTCTGCTTTGGTGGGGAACACATGAAGGAACATTTGAATACTGGCACAGCTGTAGGTGGATGATCCAGATAAGGTTTGGGAAGCCGAGACTATGAATAAATTAGAAATACGATGGATGTGATGACCCGCACATGCACGTCACCAAATGCACCCCGCAAGCTAGAGTGCATACACTTATTTTATCATACCCTGGATGTCATCGCAAGGAACTGGTATACTGAAACAGAGCTCTGACATGTTACAGGCGAATGGGATATCTTGCACGAAGGGTTTTCATTAACATTCTTATTTGAGGACCAACAGATGGACACTGTTGACGATGCGTTGCAAGTTTTGAAGGCTGCCATTTTCAAAATACCATTGGAACTGGAAGAAATAGTGTAGCCAGACTGGTTGCACCAGTTGAGCTGGGCCCTAGAATGTTACAAAGTACAGGTAGAAGATGATGAGGATGACCCCAGAAACATCAATATTCCAAAAACAGAGGGGACTTGCGAGGTTCATGGACTAGCGTTTGAGGACCCCAACATCACCCCGCCGCTGAAAACGAAACATGTGAAGATTGGTATGGAGGAGGAGCCGAAGTATGCAATTCTTGGGGACTATTGGTATGATGCCACGGTGGGGAAGTTCGTCAAGTTACTTCAAGAATATCAAGATTTATTCCCGACCAAAATCACGGAGTTAAAATGGATCCTTGGTGACCTAGGAATCACGAAGATATCCCTGAAGCTGGACGTGAAGCTAGTCAAGCAGTGGCCTTATTGGTTGAATCCAAAATACAAAGCAAAGGTACGTGAAGAGCTAGAAAAAATGCTTGCAGCTAGAATAATTGAACCAGTGGAGGAATCGGACTAGGTAAGTCTTATGGTTGTACAAGAGAAAAAACAGAAAGGTGAAATTCGCATCTGTGTGGGTCTAAGGAAGCTCAATGATGCATGTGTTAACGATCCATTCCCAATGCAATTCATAGATGAGGTACTGGAAAATGTGGGTGGACAGGAAGCCTACTCCTTCACGAATGGTTTCTTGATGTACCACCAAATCAAGATTGTGCCAAAGGATAGGAGTAAAACAATGTTCGCCACTCAATGGGGCTATTTTCAATACACTGTGATGCCTTTTGGACTGAAGAATGTGCTGACGATATTCTCGCGCGTCGTGGTAGCTGCATTCAAGGAATTTATATACAAGTTTTTGGAGCTATATCTTGATGATTGGACTATATTTGGGCTAGTCAAGAAACATATCGTGAGCCTATGGTTAATGCTGGATACTTGTCGACGACACCAGATTGTGCTAAATCTAAAGAAGTGTACTTTCCTCGTCCCTTTCGGGAACTTTCTTGACCACGTGGTCTACAAGCAAGGCCTGATGGTGGACCCAGCGAAGATTGCTATCATACTCAATTTGCAAGTGCCGCACATTGTCAAACAACTGCGTGCCACACTGGGACACACTGGTTACTATGGGAAATTCATTAGGAGCTACACATAGATCACGGTACCAATGGAACAGTTGTTGAAGAAGGAGACTACTTATTGTTGGAATGAGGAATTTAACAAAAGTCTGGAGACTCTCAAGGAGAAGATGGCATCAGCTCCAATTTTGGTCTTTTTGAAATGGGACATCGAATTTCATGTGCATGTTGATGCGTCGTGTATCACACTGGGCACTGTACTCACACAGGAAGGAGCAGAAGGAATTGATCACCCGATCACATTTGCCAGTCACTGATTGTCCAAAGTGGAAAAGAACTACTCCACTACTGAGTGTGAGGGGTTGGAAATGGTATATGCCCTCCAAAAAGACCGCCACTATCTACTCAGAGGACACTTCAAGATGTATACTGATCATTCTGGGTTAAAATACTTAGTGAATAAGCCTGTGTTGGGGGGGTGCATTTGTAGATGGTTGTTATTATTTCAAGAGTATGATTTCGAAGTCATTGTAAAGCCAGGATGTCTAAATGCAGGCCCAGATCACCTGTCCCGAATTGAGAATGGCGAAGAACCCACAAACTTAGAGGAAGGACTACCTGATGCACAACTTTATTTAGTGCACATCGTGGATGGCAACTTTGAGGATATAATCTAGTTCTTAACCACAGGAATTGCGCCACAGGGATATTCCATTCAGTAGAAGAAAGAACGGGTGATACGCGCAGCAAACTTTATTGTTATTGCAGGACACCTCTACAAGATGGGCAATGATGAAATATTATGCAGATATGTACTTGAATTTGAGGGAGGACAGATCCTTGCCGAAGCACATGGGTGGGTTGCAGGAGGACATTATGTGGGACACACCACAGCATAGAAGATTCTTCGCAGTGGATTATGGTGGCCAACTCTACATCAAGACTCAAAAGTGTACTGTCAGGCCTGCGACATATGTCAATGGATTGGGAAACCATCATGGAGGGATGCAATGCCACTCAAGCCACAGATGATGCTGCAATCGTTCGAAAAATGGGTAACCGATTTTGTGGGGCTTATCACACCTTAAGGAAAGACATGTGCACACTATATCATTAGTGCAACAGAATACTTGACTTGATGGGTGGAAGCACAGTCGGTTAAGGACTTCATGGCCACTACAGTTGTGAAATTTTTGCTCGAGAATGTGTTGACATGGTTTAGATGTCAAAAAATTCTAATGAGCGACCGTGGAATGCACTTCCTGAATGAGACTATCAGTGCACTCACTGAAGAATTCTATATATATCATCAACAGAGTACCCCATACCATCCGCAAGAAAATGGGACTGTCGAAGCATTCCACAAGATTTTGGAGACTGCATTCACCGAGGTATATAATGTGTAGCAAAACGATTGGGACTTTCGCATACCTGTTGTGCTATGGGCATACCGAACCACGTGTAAGAGGTTGATGGGCCAAATACCATTCTGGTTAGTCTATGGCATGGAAACTGTAATGAAAATGGAATACATTGTACCTAGTTTGCGAATAGTAGCAATGACTGGCATGGTAGACAGCGGGGCTTTGGAAGAGAGGCTTGCGCAACTGGAAAAACTTGAGGAGGAATGGTTTTTGGCTGGATTCTATCAGCAGGTACAGAAGTAGTGAAAAAAATATTAGCATGATCTCCATATCAAGCTGCGCACATTCAACAGACTTCGATCCATCTACAGAAATCATCGCCAAGCTCCCAATCTAGGTCAGACTTCCTAATCTCCCGGCGCATCTATGGCACTTTGCTGTATTCCAAGGGATCGGCAACTCTCTAGGCCGCTTTCTAGACACAGACATTTCTAGAGGGGAAAAGGGCCTATACACCTTTGCCAGAATCTATGCAGAAATAGACATGAGCAAAGGTCTCCCTGACAAGATCAATCTCAAAATTGGAGACTTCCATTGGACTCAGAACCTGGATTATGAGAACACAGCGTTCCGCTGCCGCAACTGCCATCACACAGGGCACCTTCAGAGCTCTTGTCCCTCGATGCCTGCCCAAAAGAAGAAAGCCAATCCTAAGCAGAAATCCAAAAGCTGGAAGCCTCATGACCCTCCCCCCATGGACGATTTTGATTTCAGCTCGGATGAAGAGGAGGGGAGTGAGGAAGGAGTGGCAGCAAAGATGGCACAGGATCCACCCTCGGTTGAGCCTGAAAATTTGTCCATCCAGCCAATCTCTCAGAAAAGAAATCATGAATCCTCTGCCTCAGATTCAGACAAGGAAACCTCTCAGTCAGCCCAGCTCAGTTTGCAAATCTTGCCAGCTCAGCAGTGCCCTCCTAAATGGGTCAAATTTGGTAAAAAGAAAGGGAAAAAATGCCGCATAGTTGACTCTTCCCATGTTGGGTAGAATCCTATGCTTTTATTTTGCTCCCCTGTTCTTCCTGTTACTTCCTGCTCAACTCTACTCTCTTCTCTCTTCTTCTAGGAGCTAAGGTGGAAAGCCTATCCTTTCCGGCTTCCTTTGTTCTTGCTTCTCTTGGCTGTTTCTTCTTGCTGTATTATACTTTCTCTTAATAGAATTAGTTTTTACCGAGAAAAAAAAGAAGAAAGTTGTGCACGTTCAAAGAAAATGATCTAGTATTACTATATGATAGCAAGTTCAAGAAATTCCCTAGAAAGCTTCGAATGCATTGGTTGGGACCCTATGTAGTCAAAGAAGTCACAGATGGAGGCGCGGTCTAGCTTGGAAAGCTTAGTGAAGAACCTTTCCCAGGAAGAGTAAATGGCAGTCGCCTGAAGCTCTACACGGGTGGGCCGACTGCCTGACTAACCGATCGAAGGATAGTCTCACCGCTCCAGGTAGTTGAAAGAGAGAGTGGGACAATAAAGCAGTTTGTGGGGGAGCTGCGTGACATCAAGGCTGCGCATAGAATTGGTATGTCACAAGGGTCATGGTTGCGTAGTGGGGCTATGCTTCTGCAAGGACAAGTAGAGAGGTGACCAGTGTTATCACTGTTCATGACAAGATGTCTGAGTTATGGCAAAAAGGAGCAGGAAACAGGAAATTAAGCGACAAGGTACGATCCAGATCTAGAATGATCTGCCGCAGGCTTAACGTTATGGTGCCAGAAAAGGAGGGAACGGTTGAATTTAAATTTCAAACCACTTATAAATCATAGGGGGACATCCACCAACCGATCTGTGGTATCGATTGAAGTAATCTATTATGACTTTCCACAGGTATGGAACGGTTCATCATTACCGCTAAAGGAGTAAGCCCGGGGGTTGTAATATGGCCAAAGGAGATGTAGGATTTTCTAGATAGTGTGGTGTCACCGGCCACTGGCGCCATGCAGAGTTCAACACCGATGGTAGGGGACGTACAATAAATTCTTAGACATGAAGCAGAACTGGTTTGGATGCCGCTGCCTAGCCCATGGGCTGGCTAGTGACCCATAAAAGAGAAGGGAAAGATCATGAATAATGAGACAAATGATGGAATTGTAGTTAATAGTTGGTCTCTGATACAACTTGAAGATTGGGATCTCGCAGATAGAAACATTTTTCTTGCAAAATTGCAACACAAGCTGCAGCAGAGAGTGCATATAGTAGACCAGAAATTGGAGAATTATTGTGTTGGCATGAAGAGTTCTCGTATGTGGCACCCCAGCTTGAGCTAAAATCCTATGAAGGGGTATTCTATGTTAACTGAGTAGAGTAGAATGAGCATCATTGGTTGTGCGAATTATTAGGGGAAATGGAGCAGGAGCTTGAAGATGAGTTGCAGGAGACAAGAGGGAGTAGCAGAACACAGTGCGTCACTCACAGGGATGGTGGACCACGAAGCCTTGGCAGCGCGTATCGCCGCACTGATGAGTGACTCAAGATGAGTCACGATGATTGTGTTAGGGGCTTGTTGGGTAGCCGAGGCCCCGCGTAAGGGTTTTGGGGCTAAAAGCCCATAAGTTAGGGTAATAATATTGTAAAAAGTTACGCGAAGTGCGTGGAGCACGAAATGTAATAGGTCGAGTCAAAGGGTTGTCTACCCAAAAATAATGTAAAATAATAGAAATAAGTCGGCCTACCCATGGTCTGTGAACCATGGGAATGTATAAATAGAGCGAGGCTCTAAGGGTAGAAGGCAGTTTTTATAAGATCTGATGTATTCTGGGTTTGTGAAAACATTCGTCATTCTGAGGTCTATAAGTCTGAGTCATGGAAGTTAGAGGTTAGATAGAGGCTCTGTAGCTATGTGCGTGGAGGCCTAGTAGAGTCCACAGCTATGTGCATGGACCCCTGTAGCTAAGTGCACAGGGTATATCTAGTTGTATTGAACAGAAGATATTAATAAAGATAAGTTGTTTCTAAAATATCACAGATCTATTGTATTCTGTTTCATGCATCGGTTATATGAGTTTATGTCTTCAAGAATTATGATGGGGCACACTAGTTATCTTTGTCTAATGTTTTCTTAAAGACCTTGCGAGTTAATTCTGATCTATAATAAATCCATATAAATAATAAGATTCGGGAAGTAACTGGCATGAATCTACGCGAAGGACAGGTAATTGTGCAGAGTAGCACAGGTGCGCAAAATGGTTTGCAACCCTCCAGACCACCTCAAGACATCCCCAGGGTGTGGAAACCTAGTTCCAGCACCCTTCGATACTACCTCGGGTGAGACTTCAGTCCGCAGTCCGTGGATTGTTGTTGAAAGGGCCAGTAGTGCAGGATTTGTTCAGCTAAACAACTTCTAAACCTGGGTCAAGCCCTAACAAGCCAACACTAGCTAATGACTTACTAACCTTTCTTAGTAACCACATATCACTCAGAGGTTGAACAACCACCCCAAGTTACCAATCCCTTAGGTGGAACCCTTTCCCCCAAACCTTACATCCCAATTGCACAATTGACATTACATGCATGTAGTTGTGAGCCTCCAACCACATGCACAAGCCTTGCTCCATGTGGTTGTGGCTCCATATCATTAGTTTTGTGCCTATAGTTGTGAGATCTAAGCCACTTTTTCAATCTAGTCTCTAGAACACTACCTAGAACTTCTGGTAACTTTCCAGAATCAGCACAATGTTCATAACAAGACTAACTACCGAAAAATTGTTCAAAATATTAACGAGTACAAGCCTAGTTCTCAACATACATTTCATCAAACACATGGTAAACATATGAGTTACATGTCATGAATTCATTTTTTGTCATCAATTGTTACTCCTCATTTAAGAATCACCAAGAAGTCCATGTTCCCTCTCTATCTAGTTGAAATAACACCTGTTAGCCCATGCATTCATCAACCATTCAAATACTTATCAATTCATGAACAAAATCAATAGCTATAACACATCATAGAACCATCCTTATAACCATCATATAACTAGAATAGAAACCATGAGAAATATTCCATAAGATCACCGAATAACTAGCACATGTGCTCATAAATCATAATAAGGAAAATATCGTGTATTAACATATGCAAAAGACAACCAAGTTCGGGACTTTGACATACAAACCGACCATAGAATCGGTTGAACAAAATATATCTTTCATCCAACCACCTTTGTGCCATATTCCAAGCATGAATGTGAGATGTCACTATAAACCATGAATAATCAACCATGGAATCCAAAGGTTAGACCACCCCCACCCTTAACCTATCGTGGTCTCACCTAAACTGGTCCTGAGATCAGAAGAAAAACCCAAGCTTGGATGCCTCATATTTTCTTCACCATTACCTTGAGGAATTTTCTTGTCTCCACCCACCTATTGAGGGATTTCCGAAGAAAACCATATCCACCCCCAACCCTTGGGAATTTTTTTGAGACCACCTCACTCAGTTCCAAAACCTTTTAGAAATATAAGTCTCAACCAATAATGAATCCCATCACACAAAGGCTATCCAGGAAATGGAAAGCAAAGGCTGAAACCACAGTCAAACCTGATAAAACCCATGCCAACGACAACAAATAAACCAATTCGTGTACCATACATTCACACCTCAGCTACGAAATCACACATGCAATGTGTTGCCTGCAAAATCCTCCTATTGAAGTTGTTGATCCAAACTTCTTCTTGATTTGCTTCGCTTTCCTTTAAATGTACTTTTCATTCCTTTTGATTTCCTTTGCTTGCTTGTCCAAATGATTGTTCTCTCTCATTTGCTACAACTGCTCAAAAGTTGGGAAAAAATATATTAGTTGTATCTTAGGTGCCTTTTTATCGTTGATGTCTCCTTTTCCTTCATTTTTCTTCTAATTTCTCTTGCATGAAAATTTGTATCTCTTCACCTTCCCTTTCTCATACATTACTTTATTTCTCATAATTAAATGCCATTTATTACCTCTTTCCCTTTGCCAACACATTTTCCAATTTCCATAGCCATATATAAACAAAAAATGATGCCCATTATAGTGCTCACCCACCATTCATCTTGGAATACGTGTCCCATGACCTTGGTCTTATTTTTCCTTTATTATCCATTATTGCATTATAACTCGAGATTGTTACAACATGGGTTGATAACAATTTATGGCAGGGTTATAATCACATGATTATAATAGATTAATGATAGGTATATGGTAGGTTACCATAGCTGGGTTGTCACTAGTGGATGACCAGGTTGCAATGGGTTATAATAGGCTATATCTAGTCTGCCAAAGGTTGTCACAAGATCGTGACAAGTTACAGTTCAACATTTTAATAGCTTTATAACAAGTATATAGGTTGGCAGTATGTTGTACGAAATTTAGTCATAAGTAAGCGACATGTGTATTGTAGTTTATATGATGTATTTTCACAAGTAAGGGTTATGACATATATAGCTAGTTATTATGGGAAAATTGATCATAGGTAGGTGGAAAGTATATTATATGTTGCATAATAAGTTGTTGCATGTAGGCAACAAATATATTACATATTATAATAGAATGTGATAGGTATATGGATCAACAACATGTTGTCTTATAGGTTTATGAAATACTTGTCGCAGGTGTGTGACAAGTTTCTTGAGTATTTTATAATAAGTTTAGTCGCAGGTTTTTCATAGGCTAGTGATGGATTAATAATAAGTTATTTCATATTTTGTTGCTTACAAATTCATAATAGGTTAAAAAATATTTATTATAGGCCTTGTGACTAATTTATTATAGGAATATAGTAGGTAGTAACATGTCTACAATGTGTCTTTTGATAGGTCTCGAAATGTCACAAGGGCATACTAAGTATTATGGTGGAACTACTGAAATTTTATGATAGGGTTTTATCATAGGTCAAAATAGTTATGAATTTCATATATAATAGGTGCTATAAAAAACAATAGAAATTGGTAACATGTTTGATGCAACTTTGATAATGTCATCTATTATTTAAATTTAACTTGAGTGACAAGAATGAAGGAAATTACAAAGGTGGAAATAATAGTTAAGGATATATATTTCCGTACAAAAATTCTATGTGAGGACCACAATTATAAATTGAGTCATTTTAGGAGCCAATTATAACTATGATATATTACATTACATAAAAATTTCATTCTTTATGTGTTGTTTTTATTAGTGATTGTATGCACTTGATTGTTGGTCACTCTTCCTAAAAGAAAGAAAGTGAATATATGTATATGTGCTCATATATGTGAGTAGAAACTACCGGTGATATTTATTTTATTTGTTTTATGTCCTCTAGGTGGGAGGACAGTGGTACTAAACTTGCACGTTAACCATCCATGAGGACATGGACTTACAATTACAAATTGTGAGCTCAAGTCACTTTGTAGTAGTTGAGTTAGGTTATGGACATATAACGCACTAATGAGAGTGCATAAAATAAGGGGAGGAGGAACGTGACACCCCTACCCGTCTAAGATAATGTAAATTTATGTAGTTTGGTATGACGCTAGTGAGCTAGAGTTATATTGTGGGCCTACATGAATTCATTTCTATGTTATGTATTTTGGGGAAAGCATGCCCATATATATATATGTGTGTGTGTGTGTGTGTGTGTGTGTGCCTTTAAGGTTTGTGAGGTCAAATAGAGGAATTTGAAATTATGATGTAATTAAACATTTATTATTAATAATAACATAGGCTAGTTCTGGAGAACTCCATGGAAAAGAGTAAGAGCAGCGGTGCAACTCCATGATAACGAGAAATGGAGTGTTGGGTGATAAATTTTGGTGAAAAATGGAACCTGGGGCTCGTGTAGCTTCAGGAGTGCCACATGGAAGAGAAAGGCCATGTAGTGTGAAAGTATATGTGGACCTTCCTAAGAGGATATAGATTATTATTATTATTATTATTATTACTATTCTTGTTGTTGTTGTTGTTGTTGTTATGGATATAATGATTATCATTATTTATTTGAGGAGGATTATGGCATGGTATAGGGATGAACCAATCATTGAACACGGTGAGGGATTCTAGAACTAACTAGGGAATCATAGTATGGGAGCCTTAGAAGGTGGGCATCACTGAAGGATTAGCCATATTGGAGAAGGGTGTGCTACTTGGGTTCTAGACTTACTATTGAGCCAAACTAGTTATGGCATGGAAGTTTCATAGAGCCCTAGATCAACATGATTATTGGGTTGGCACATTGGATGTTAGCCTGGAGGGTTCCTAGAATCCTGGAGCAACACAACTATTGGGTTGGCACCTTGGTAATGGAGGACATGATATTTCTAGTTTACCAGTTCTTATGGAGTTGCAACCCTATCTCAGGGGTGACCTATGGTTGAAATTAATGAACCATGAGGTCTATGGTTTGTTGGAACGTGGAGAGCCTCCAAATAGTTGGTATTTTATAGAGATAAATATTATGGTCAATGTTATGTGTATTTATGGAATTGCATCAAAAACCCTAATTTTCAATTTTTTTATTATTAATGATTATAAGTCCATTTTTGTTATGTTGTGGATATTGACTGGATGTACTTATAATTGTAATTATTGATTATTTGATGTTAAGTGGTTTTCGATATTATATGTATGGTTAATTAATGGTTGTGTCAATTATGAAATATATTTATGAGCCATGATTTATGGTTATGGGTAGTTTTACTTTGATTTGGTAATTAAATTACCTTCTCGTGCATGAGTTTATTTTACAACATATAAACCATAATTATTGCATAGAAGATTATGGATGTGACATGGCACTAATTTCATATTAATTATACATCAATTAATTAATTTGAGCCTGGAACAAGACCTAGAATTATTGTATGGTATGTACATAAATGTATAGGCTTAGGAAAAGAGCCAAAATTTAATAAATGAAATCTAGAGATTATATGTTTCTGCAAAAATATTGGTAAATTTTTTTTATGAATTTATTATAGTTTACATAACATTGTCTCGCCAAAGGTTGGGGATGTTATAGTTAGATCTATAATACCAAATTGTAGTGTTTGAGAACAAAAAATATAACATTTCTCACAACTAAGGAAATAAATAAAATAGAAAAAAAATACTACGAAGAAAAGGAAAGGAAAATTGAGGACATCTGGACACCCAACATTTCTTGCACCTATAAATTTTAGTAATGCAAGGAGATTTCTACAATAGATAGCATAAATTAGTTGTTTTATATAAAAATTGAAAATAGAGATGCATATGAGAGTAGAGAAACCTCTATATATGTGATGTTATCTTGACTATATCAAATGTAGGTGTCCCTATCAGTTCTGCAGGTAATGGAGAAATAGTCATAACTATGGTTGCAACTGTGCAATGAATAAGTGTGCACATGAGAATGCTTCTTGGGACAATGGTCGTGGTGGGTACTGCGACTATACTTGACATAGGTGTCGTCGTAATTGCACGGGTAAAGGGGAAACAAGTGCAAAAGCCATGGTTTCGTTCATTATTGTTAGTTGAAAAATCATGTGACCATTACGACTGTTTGACAAATAGTTGCAATGATGCACCAAAAAGAAAATTCAAATATCTTTTTGAGGGATTTTAATTTTTTTGTTGACTTGTATTTTCCTTCCATATAGGATGGTTGTACACTAGTGTGAGAGGGAATTCCCTTCACTACATAATATAATGGAAGAGAGTCCACTGGCTGGGGTAAACATGTATAGGTCGGGGTTTCTAAAGTATCTTTAGAACCCTTTGGTATCATCACAATTTGAGCTCGTCTAGATTTTGGTGAGCAGAGTATGACCTTATACGAAGGTATTTGACATCTGGGGTACTGATCTGGCGATATTGGTTGAGACTTATATCTATTTTCTTATTGGATTGGTGCCTTAAGGGGAGCTACTACAAGTCGATCCTCTACAATATGACATATGGTTGGAGGAGTGGCCCAATGGTGGTGTGGGCTTGATGCGCAAGACAAGGGATTTATGTGGATCTCCATTATCTAGGACCTTAGTGTATGAGTAGTAATGGCGATCAATTTCCACATTCTAAGTAGTGCTACTCTACAGCAAATTGTGATGTGGATGATTTGAATGTTGGATCATGTCTAAGAGGGAGCATTTTGTGACTAGGCATGATTGGTGCACCGCTGCATGATAAAGCAACTGACTTGGGTGGAAGAGGGTCAACTACATGACTTTACTTATGAGATTTTCTTAGGAAACTTCTAATATGAGCTTGTGACACTCATATGCCCAATTATTCGAGTTGATCTAGCACCCCCACATGATCCACAAATCGGGTTGTGGGCACCCCTAATGCCTCAAGAGTGGGGAGGGGAGATCAGTTGATATTGGACTAATCAGGTCCAAAATTTGTGGGTGTATAACCCTAGGTGATTCTAGAGTTTCCAATGCTATCTTGGATTTTAAGGGATATTCAGATGTGGGACTTCCCCCTAGTGATGCACGTGGTCTTGCATGTATGATACTTTGCTATATTTTACCTACATTGATGTATTTATAATGTTTTTTATGTTAGAGATATTGTACTGATGTTGACTCTTTGTGTACTATCTACATATGGAACATCTAGGTCGCAATATGCAGATGTTGCAAGGAAAACCAATAGCAAGAGGGAAGATAGTTGGAGCCACACAGGGGGAATGATGGTGTCCTCAAGAGACAGAGCTAGACGGGTTCTCACTATAGAGGTGGAAACTATAGGTTGTTGTTGCACTTTCTGCTGGGGGATGTGATGATGATAGTGATCTCTGGGAGGAGGTTAAGAGACTTTGAGCTTAGATGATATCTATACAGGAGAGGGAATATGTTTCCCCAGGGGAGTGAGCTAGATGTCCTAGATCGGTTAACCCACATTTTTCAAAGATGCCTGAGGTTGGATGAGAAGGCTTGAGTGAGGATATGGTGGACTTGGTGACCACACCCCATAGAGAGTGGATGTTGGTATTGTAGACGGTGGCAATTACAGTGGAACAACTTAGCTAATTTTGATCCTATAGTAGGAGAATGTGATAGGGTACCTTACAAGTGGTGAGGTAGTAGTGCATCTAGTCCTTCATGACCACGCCCTTAGAGGATGATATGTACAATGGGAAGCACCCATTATGTGGATTCTTGCTTCCCTTTTAATGGATAACCTATTTTTTGATGGAAGTATATCTATGATGTACTCGAACCACATTACATATGTGCGTATGTGTGTGTGTGTGTGTGTGTGTGAGATTAGTTTCGATGGTTCACATGGCATGCTATATGTTGATGTGATGTACTTTATGATAATCATGTTTATTTATGTTGATGGATCATTTATGCTTTCTCCTTATGTATCTCAATGATGATTTTTATGCAATACATTCTAGTATCTGATGTGATTGGTGATGCGGTCGATGACATGATTTTGATGACTAGAAATATGTGTGAATGTCATATGATCAAAACCATGTAATAAAAACTGAGGATGCAGGTATTTCCTAAAGTGGCAAGGATCACAAATTTGAAATGTTCAATTTAGGTACATGATGAAAACTTAGGAATCAAAGGAACACATGAAAATGATGAACAACTAACTGGGATGCAACTACCAAGAGCCCTATCATGAAATCATATTTTTCTTGATTATTGGTCATTGGCCCAATTCAGACACCATTCTAGTGGAGAAGGGTTTGATTAGGGGAATAAAAAGGCCAAACTACCAAGGTGAAATTTTGCGACCATCAGGAAGTGCCATCAGCAAACACATGATAGTACACTAATGGTTGGTCCATTTGTGACACATGATATGATCTTAGTTTAAGTTTTTTCACAGTGATGAAATAATTAAAAAACAAATCTAGGTACAATTAAACATCATAAGGTGACGAAGGTTTGCATGGATAGGGATGAAACTTCTTGAGGTAGAACTTGTTGACAATGTATTTGAGACACATTCCATCATATTCTGCCAGAATTTATGTGCCTTTGAGGAGGAAATGTTTCATAATATTGTATGGTACCTTCCATAAAGTTTTGAACTTCCTCACTCCTAAGGATTCATTAGCAACATTGTAACTATTTCTGAAAAAATCCTTCCTACGGACAATAATGATATCCCGAGATATGGTACCCAGATCTAGAACAAAACACAAATTAACATATATCATTATGTAGTTCTACCACAATCAAATTATAAATGAAAATAAGAGTAATGTGAGCTCACACAATTTTATTGATTTTTTTCGTTGCTAGTTGCCTGAATCCCTATAGCTTCAAGCATTGTCCTTAGCATTCACAAAGAATACATGAGAAGATAAAAGAAAAAAATAAAACATAAAAACACATCTAATTGAAAAATATTTTGATAAGACTTCTATATATGATTAAAGGAGATATAAACCAAAAATCATCAAACACATAGACAATGATTTTGGGAAAGTAACATATAATTATATTATCCTGAAGGAAGCAATTACAACCTAATGTCTTAATGTTGTAGAGTCCCCTTACAACTATTTCTCATTTCAACACCTTTCCTTCAAAATCCTTGAGATCATAAGTTGGATGCTTTAGCAGATATTTTAATGAATATCTTAGAACCAAAGCCTTCCTAAAATCAACAAAGATCCCTCTCTGAATGGAAGATGGTTCTTTTTGTAATATTTTGGGGAGGATAACGAAAAGAGGTTATGATCTAGACAAATCAAGGATTCAATTTGGACCCAAATCGATTGGAGTAGATTCAATAAAAAAGGCTTATATTAAAAAATATTCTCATTCTTTTCATTTTTCCCTTCATTAAAACATTGTTGCACCTTGTCGTGAAGCGACTTGCGATATTGTCACATCTTGACAATTATGAAGCCTATGAAAATGAGCTATGTCATAGGATGTCAATGTTCAAGCTAGCCATCCTCTTGAATTAGGGTTTTTTTGTAGCAGCTACATTCAACCTCCAAAATTTTTCCTTAGCTTCATTTTGCAGCTTCCCTACTAAACTTCCTCAGCAACATGTCTTGCCTTGTCAAGTACACAAGCTTTAGTGATTTTCTAGCAAATTGTTAGCTTGTGCATCATGGCTTGTTGCACCCCCCTCACAGGCTATTTCTCCGAACTTGGTCCAGCTGCAGGTTGAGCAGCTCCCTCAAGAAATTGTGCAATTCTGGAGGGGAACCAACCTTCCCTCCAAAAATTTTGCAATCTTGTCAAGTAGCATGCTAGGCTTTAGAATTGCGCAAATCTACCTGTCACCCTTCACTCGAAAAATTGTGCAATTCCTCCCAGTAGGACTGCTCAACCCAGAAATTGCACAATTCTAGGAAATAGTCAATTGCTCAACCCAAAAATTGATCAATCCTTCTGGGCATCCAACCCAACTCCCTCCCAGAAATGCGCAAATTTTCCCCTCAGTTGAATAGTTTGTTGCATGTGGCATTGAGTTGACCAGTTCCACCCAGGACCGAGAAAAATCAACTTGCATGCATGGGCTGCTTTTTCTTGGAATAGCAAAAAGGAAGATGAAAAAAGAATCCCTAGATTTTAGGGAGCTATTTTTAGCAGCTAGAGGTTACATGCAAAGGTCATTCTAGAAAATTTCCTCCAAGTGTCATTTTTTCCTAGATTTGTAGCACATGTATCATGAGCCTCAAACTTAATTATTGAATGCTTCAGAGCTCACTTATTCACATCAGTCTTAGAGCTTTGACATCCCACAGCACATCCAGAAGTCTTTGACACATCCAACTCAGCTATTCATGGGTAAATCCTCTTAACTTGTATTTTGCAACATTTTCATATCTTTTTGTGTTTTCCTTATGTGAGTGTTGTTTGCTTGATTTCTGTGAATTCTTGTTGTCATTTTCATGCATAATAGCTTGTACTAGCACCATTTCAGTTTTCGTTAGCATCTCATTGTTGTTGCATGCATGAAACTATTTTGCATGAATAGTCCTCGAATCGATGACTCACTTCACGCACATGCATGTTGTTTCATTTTCTGAATCTTTCATTCACTATTTTCATGCACGATCATTCACTCCTTCTTTCACTTAGAATCACCATGCATTCACATTCACATTTTCTTTGAGTTGCCTGTCAGCAGGTCTAGGTAGCATTGGCCTGGACTCTACCTCACCAAGACATCATTGCGTAATCCTCAGAGGCAAGGCTTTGTCTTCCTCTCAGGAAATGTATATTTCTACCCAGTGACTATCCTCCAGTCTTTCATTGCACAATTATGAGGGACAGTGACTACTGGCTCAAAAAATTGCGCAATACAGTCACTTGGCCTGCAACCATTGCCAAGTGAGATTGGGCATTGTGCAGTTTCAATAGCTAGCAAGCTAGCCTAGATTCTGCATCGTGCAATTCCAGTAGCCAGCTAGCCTCCTAGATAGCCTAGACTTCCTTTTGGGTAGTTCTGGCAGCCAGTCTCCCAGACTTGTAGGAAAAATTATGCAATCTTTCCCAATCAATCCCCAAGTATGTTGTATGTCATTCCTCAAGTTTGCTTTGTTTTAGCTGACAGATTTGTTGCCATGCACGTCACTTTGTCTCTAGATCTAGCACGTGTTTTTCTGCCTCTTAGCAGTCTAAGCTCAATGGCCTCCAAGAGAGCAGGATCAAAGGAAATTGATGGAAGTGCAACTAGAGTAGTAGTTGAGTGAGTGTCTACAAGTCTGCCGATCTATCAAGGCACCAAATGGATTGTAGACACGGACATCGAGCTGAAATGGAAAGATGTCGATGATGCATTTGCAGGAACATTTTTGGAATACCTCGAAGATCGCCAAGTCTATGTGAACATTCACAAGTCTGGCTTGTACCCAATTGCATGCAGGTATCCCATGCTCCCTGTTGGGCCTTAGTTTTGGTCTTATTTTTGCTCAAAGAAACTTAATTATCCATCTATTTTCCATCCATTTTCCCTTCATTTATCCCATTTTGATGTATATTTGATATCCATTCAAGTATTTAATTTCAATTTTTCAATTTCTAAAGTTTTTATGAAAATGTGGTTTTTTTAGTGCAAAATTGGCAGATTCAGAAATTCTCGTAATAGCTCTATGGTTGATATGGTTACAGGACACCTGGGCATGAATGGAATGCATGGATGAATAGCTTGGGAACTAGGACTAAGCCAGCAATGCTTATTTCGAATAAAACAAGCTTTATTAGGCCCATTTGGTGCTAGTCAACCATGACTAGTCATTCAGAAATCCCATAGAAATAGGGCAGTTTTGAGATTCTATAGGATTTGTCATCTTTCTTGGGATGGGAGTAATGAATTCGACTTAGATATGTGGATTAGAGTAGATGGGTTTGTTTGAGTGAATATAGATCAGTTTTTTCATGAGACTTCTTATTTAAATCCAAAACTTTGATGGCTTATGTATTGACTTATGATATACTTTTATGCTGTGACATCTTTGGATTGAGGAGTTAATTTGAAGACTTGTGTTATTATTATTTTTCTGTTCAATGCTATGGATGTGTGACTGAATTTAAGCTTCTGATATCACCTCTCAAGTGTGCAAGGCAAGGGTGGAGGGCCCCCATTCCAAGCTAAGTACACTTCCTTGTTAACTAGTTTTATTTCCTTGTAATATGGTTGTTGTAGCACTAGTTTTTCAAAGCTTTATTTCAGATTGCTTTATGGTTTATGCATAGTGATTGATTTCATTAGTTAATAGCTTATTCATCACTTTATTGAGTTGGAAAAACAAGTGTTCAAGTTGGGCATCCCTTCTGCTAAAATGATGAATCAAAACTAGTTTCTTTTGTTTGCATGCAAGTAGTTTCTTATTGAGATTTTGATATTGAGATGAATGAATTATGATGGAATACCTTATGTGTCTCTTAAGTTAAGAGCTTCTTTCATTAATAATTTATCCATCTTAAGCTTTTGGTTTCAATCTCTAATTCATTAAGTGATATTTGAGGTGAAGGTGGACTTCTCGAGTCAAGAACCATTTCAATGTTCTTCCTCTTTTTAAGCTGATTGAATTAGAGTTATAGAATGTATTACTTTTATCTTTTGAATAACTTATCTTTCAAGGTTTGATTACATCTAATCTTCACATATAGTGAACTTTCCTCAAAGCATAAACAACCCGGATTGATAAGAAATAATTGTGTTAATTTAGGTTCACAAATTAGCTCAACATTTTGGCGCTGTTGCCGGGGAGGCAAATATCGGCATAGTCAATAGAAAGATAAATTTCAAAAAAACAAAAACATTAGTTACATTCCTTTTTAGTTATGTTTCTTTATGCCTAGATATAGAGATCCTCAAGGTAGATTTATCAAAAACCCCCCACAAATAGAGATAGGATCATCAAACACCCCAGTTACTGGTAATCCAATAATTGAGGAATTGGCAGAAAAACAAAGAACTGGACAAAGATTAACCTTGATTGAAAGGCAAACTTTGTTAGCTTGGGAAGCAAAACAAAAATAATTTTCAACTTCCAAAAAACAAAAAGAAATTATCAAAGGAAAACAACCTGTCTTTCCATCCATAAATCGTCCTATCTTCCAACAACCTGAAACTCCACTCAAAATTGAAACAAATCAACCAATGGCAGAAGAGGGACATGGATCTATTATTTTCACTCCTGAACAAAGAGATGAATATGAAAGACAACAAAGAGAATGGAGAAGAAAGAGAGAGGAGGAGGCAAAACAAGAAAATGATAGAAAGCTAGAAAACGATTGGAAAAGACAAGAAGATGGTAATGATCAAGAGACTACCTTTGGCTTTCCAATAGTAGACACAAGTGCAATATTAGGAGAAGAAGTGAAAATGAAAAATATTCCACCTTCTGTATTGCCAAACTTTTATGGAATGTCCACAGAAGATCCTGATGCATTTATGTTTGAATTTGATATTCTATGTAGAACATATGGATATACTGATGACATTCATAAACTTCTTCTTTTCCCTGCAACATTAAAAGCAGCAGCTTTGAAATGG
Source organism: Pinus tabuliformis (assembly GCA_031772625.1). Taxonomy (NCBI): domain Eukaryota; kingdom Viridiplantae; phylum Streptophyta; class Pinopsida; order Pinales; family Pinaceae; genus Pinus; species Pinus tabuliformis. Next base: position 1,569,567,620 of record CM062820.1, read on the forward strand.
TTTATGGGTTTAGGAGAACAAACAATAGCTTCTTGGGATGATATGAGATCCGTCTTCCTTAAGAAATATCAAGCTTATTGTAGATCTAGAGATTCAAAGGATAGAATGACACAACAAGAAGATGAAAGTTTAGAAGAATATTTGGAAAGATTTGCATATAATCTACAGAAATCTAAACAACACTCTCTAAATCAAGAAACCGTTCGAACAATCTTTCTCAAGGGTGTAAGGGATGAATACCTTGACATTTTGAATGTGATGGGTAAAGGAGACATTTCAAACCTACCATTCGATGAAATTGTTGAGTTATGTCAAAAATATTCTAGAGGAAGATCAAAAACCGGAAGAAGGGAAGCAAGTTCAAAAGTAGCAAAGTTAGCTGCAGGAGGGATAACATGAGCTGAAATAGGAAGCTTATTGGAAAATTTCAAAACAGATCTCTTGAGTACATTAGGGACACAAGTAGATGTGCTAAAGGTAAACAAGAAGAAAGAAGAACAAGAACAAGCTCTAGCAATCTTTTGTTCCAAATGTAGAAAGAAACATCCATTGAGAGAATGTCCTTTGGATAGTGTTCAGGTTTGTGGTCTTTGTACAGAAAATCATTCCACAGAAAATTGTCTAAGATTGAAAGAATTACAAATGAACTCAATGGAAGAAGTGCCAGGGATAGAAGGTTTCTATTATGTAGCACCACGAAGACCATGGCAACCTAGGATGCCTCAACAAAATCAGCAGCAATTCCCTCAACAAAATTATCCCTATCCACCTCAAAATCCTTGGACCCCTCCAATGCCATGGCAAGCTTGGCCTCCACAACAATATTCACAACAACCTGTACAAGGTTGGAGAGGATATGGTTATGGAAACCAACCACCTCAACAGTATCAACAACAATACCAACAACAATACCAACAACCATTTGCATATCCACAATATCCACAATCCATACCCTTTCAACAACAACATTCTGCATATCCGCAATCCATTCCATTTCCATAGTAGAATCCACCATCGTTGTTGACCCAACCACAATAGTTACAGCTACCCACAAATCAACCCAGAACAACTCAACTACCAGCCCAACCAATGGCAAATCCAAATAATAAGGTGGACAAATCTGCATACACTGTAGAGGAAGCAGCATGTTTTCCTACATATTCGATTCTTCCTCTTAATGATGTCCATCTAAGGTCTGGAAAAGTGCTTAAAAAGGATTCTCCTCCAATCATAGAAGAGCCAACTGAACAAGGAGAATCACCTGAAACATCACAAACTGAGATACAAATTCAGAAAGGAACAAATATTACAACACAAACACCACCTTATCTTGAAAGGTTAGTGGAACAACAAAACAAAACAACCCTTCCTGAATTTGATATCTTAGATGGGTTAAAAAATGCTTATGTAAAAATTCCTTTGTTAAAGGCAATTAAAGAAATACCAATATATGCTAAAACAATAAAGGAATTGTGCATTAGGAAATCAGAGAAAAAGAAAAAGGATCCTACTACAATCCAAGTCATTGGTAAATTAGCAAGCCTCATGTCTACACAAACCATAGTAGAGAAATATCTTGATCCTGGTATCCCTATGGTTACTATATCAATAAATAATTTCTCAGTACCAAACACATTAATAGACTTGGGAGCAGCTATAAATGTAATGACAATGGAGACAATGAAAACTTTTCATTTAAACAACATTAGATCAACTTCTACAATCTTGGAACTAGCAGATAGATCTAAAGTTGTTCCTGAAGGAATATTAGAAGATATCATAGTCTCTTTGGATTCATGGGAGTATCCTGTTGACTTCCTTATCTTGCAACCAAAGTCAAACTTGGGAGGACATCCTCTAATCTTAGGCAGACCATGGTTAGCTACCGTTGATCCCTTTGTAGGATGCAGATCAGGAAGCATGATTATTTCACATGGAGATGAAAGGAAAAAAATAACTCTTTATTCACCTGCACAATCAACTTCTTTAGAATCAGTACTTGAAACTCAAGAAAAACAGCAAACTAAATCAGTTTTAAGTATAAATCAATTCTTTGATTTTAGAGAAGAAGAAGAGAGTGAAGACTTAATGGATCTTTTCATTTCAGAACCAAGTATTTCAGAGCAGCTTAGAAAAGTTCAATATGAAGCTGCAAGTAACCTTTTGAATCAATGCTTTCAGGAAACTTGTACTATTCAAACTCTGCGGAAATCTTTTATAGACATCTTTCCTGTAAACACAATCTCCAATCCAACAATAAAAACAATTGAGGTATATCCTGGAAAACATCTAAACATTCGAAACGAATTGCAATCAGCACAAGAGCAAGAGGCAATTGCATTATTACAGAAATATTCAAAAGCTTTTGCCTGGGATTATACTGACATGCAAGGAATCCATCCTAGCACATTTATCCACCACATCTATACAGATGATCAACTTAAACCTGTAAGACAACCTCAAAGACGAATGAATCCCATGATGAAGGAAATAGTGAAAGAAGAACTGAAAAAATTGTTACAAGTTGGATTCATCTATCCTATTTCAGATAATCAATGGGTTTCTCCACTGGTTATTGTACCAAAGAAAAATGGAAAGTGGAGGGTATGTGTGGACTATCGGGAACTAAACCAAGCTACACTAAAAGATCATTTTCCTCTACCATTCATTGATCAAGTGTTAGACTCATTAGCTGGAAAGAAATTTTTCTCCTTCTTAGATGGGTTTAGCGGATACAACCAGATAAGAATAGCAACAGAAGACCGAGACAAGAAAACATTCACTTGCCCATGGGAAACCTATAAATATAATGTTTTTCCATTTGGTCTATGCAATGCACCTGCAACTTTCCAACGAGCAGTGCTTGCAATATTTGCTGATCTAATTCATGAATGTGTAGAGGTCTATATGGATGACTTCACAGTTTATGGAAACACATATAATGATTGCCTAAACAACCTTGAGAAAATTTTGAAACGATGCATTGAAACAAATTTGTCATTAAGCAATGAGAAATGCTATATGATGTTGACAGAAGGAGTAGTTCTGGGACACCATATTTCTGCTTTAGGAATTAAGGTGGATCCAGCAAAAATCCAAGTCCTAGTAAACTTAATGCCTCCTACAACACAGAAAGAGGTAAGAAGCTTCTTAGGCTATGCAGGCTATTATAGATGATTCAATGAAAACTTTAGTAAAATAGCCCAACCTCTGTTCAAACTATTAGCAAAAGATATTGAATTTCACTGGACAAATGATTGTCAAAATGCATTTCAAATTCTGAAAGAGAAATTGTCAGTTGCACCCATTCTTTGTGGGCCAAACTAGTCTTTGCCATTTCATATATCAACTGATGCATCCGATACTGCGATAGGTGCCTCTCTTGGACAGAAAGAGAACTTGTTCACTTATGCAATATACTTTATAAGCAAGAATATAACACCTGCAGAAATGAACTACACAGTCACAGACAAAGAAATGTTAGCCGTTATACATGCAGTAAACAAATTCGAGCACTATATAACAGGAAATAAAGTTTTCATTCATACAGATCATTCAACAATCAAATACTTGATGAATAAACCCATCACCAATGGAAGAATAATAAGATGGTTATTGTTATTGCAAGAATTTAATATCACAATACAGGACCGGCCAGGCAAAGAAAATCAAGTGGCTGACTTTCTGCCCCGCATACACTCACCCAACGATCCAAATCCAGTTGCAGATAACTTTCCAGATGAACACCTATTTTCCATCACAATAAAAACACCATGGTTTGTAGACATTGCAAACTATTTATCTTCTGGAAAGTTTCCAGCTCAATTCACTAAAAAGCAAAAATACAAAATTGTTAGAGCAAGCTCTAGGTATAGTTGGGTAAATGGTGATTTATTTTATACTAGTTCAGACTTGATAATTTGAAAATCTGTGCGAGAAGATGAAATATTAGACATTCTAAGAGCATGTCACGATGAACCATGTGGTGGCCATTTTGCAAATAAACGAACATCATATAAGGTGCTGCAATTGGGCTATTACTGGCCATCCATCTTCAGAGATTCTCGGAAATATGTCAAGCAATGTGACAGCTGCCAGAGAATAGGGTGACCAATCACAACAGATGAGATGCTGCTGAAGCCACAGGTCCTCATAGAACCATTTGAGTAATGGGCACTTGACTTTGTTCGACCTATCAATCCACCATCAAATGGAAAGAGGTACATCTTAGTATGTACAGACTATGTAACCAAATGGGCAGAGGCTAAAGCAGTAAACAGAGCAACAAAAGATACAGTGGTCACCTTTCTTTTTGAAGAAATCTTTTTCAGATATGGAGTACCTAGACAAATTTTAACAGATCAAGGAACACAATTTACATCAAAGCTGGTACGAGATCTAACGAAGAAATACAAGATCAAACACAGGAAATCTACACCATATCATCCTCAAGCAAAGGGGCAGGTTAAATCAACAGATAAAGTCCTAGAAAATATCATGACAAAAACAGTACAGATGAACAGAAAAGATTGGTCTGAAAAATTAAAAGATGCATTATGGACCTACAGAATCACATGGAAAACTACAACTGGTTTTAGTCCATACCAGTTAGTATATGGGAAAGAGGCCCTACTGCCTATAGAGTTTCAGATACATACATATAGACTAGCAGCTGAACTAGGACTAGACTTGACAGAAGCACAACAACAGCGGATCATGGAACTGAATCAGTTGGATGAGCATCGTCAACAAGCCATGGAACATACTACACTGGTGCAACAACAAAGAATGAAGTGGCACGACAGATATATCAAAACAAAGACATTTCGCAAGGGAGACTGGGCATTGCTTTTTGACTCCAAATTCAAAGACTTCAAAGCAAAGTTCACAACACACTGGCTAGGCCCATATGAAATTGACGAAATCTTTGACAATGGAGCAGTCAAGATCAGGACAATCGACCAGGACTCCACCTCATTTATAGTGAATGGACATAGGCTCAAAGTTTACAATAAGCCTATCAGTAAAGAAGCATTTATGAAACAACTGATCGAAGATACAGAACTGGAACTCATGGCACAGGATCAGCCATCTTCCAGTCTAGTGGTTGAAAAAAAAAAAAAAACAAACAAACAAACAAAAATAACATAAAAAAAACAAATAATTTGTTTGCAAGTGAAAACCAGGCAACTGGCACTTTGCAAGCACGAATTCATAGGGGAAAACCAGGGCAACTTGGACCCTATGAATTCCTTATACTTGTTCTATTGTTCTCAGATACTTTCAATGCAGGCACTCTCCACCACCAAATGACTTGAGGACAAGTCATATCTTCAACAAGGGGGAGACTTGCATCATCTATTTAGCTGGAAAGCTGAAGTTGCAAACATCAGCTCTTTAGCTAGAAAGCTGAAGTATAGAAGGAACTTGTATTGCCAACAGAGGGACCTGACATAACAAATCATTGCCGAGGGACCTGAAAGACCTGCCAATGTCAAAACAACATGTGCATATTTTGTAAGCAGTGCAAAGGGACCTGGAACAAAGAATCATTACAGAGGGACCTAACTAACAATTCAAGAACCAGAACATGAAGAACAAGGAGCAGCAATAAAGTTTACATTTCGATCCATCTACAACATCTGATCAATTGATTTCATCTCACTTGTACAACCATCATCCAGGGGAGTATATGTATAGTCATTTTGTGCTTTAGAAAATCAAATTTTTCTTAGAAATTTTTAGTTTTTGTTAAGTTGAAATTAGTACCTGAGGATATTCATTATCATTCATATCCTATATTCCTGTAACCCTTATACATCATAACCCTATTCCCTTTAATTTCCATACATATTCCCTATTTTCATTAACCCTATTACCCCCAAGTATTTTTCTTTAAGAGCTTAGAAAGACCAAACTGGGACAACTTTCAACCTGCACATACAACTCAAAGCATTAGTGGTGGTGATAAATTTAAATATGACCCAAATGGTCATTTTAAAATTATAAAGATATGTTATACAAGTCAAACAAACCCCATGCACTATATGGAAATCAAAGTTATTATATATCATACCAACATATACCATAGTTCAAAAAAAAATGTGAATGCGCTATAGTCATCTATATAACCCAAAGCGCATATGATATAAGGTATATAAAACAATGGTGCACAGCATATGGTATATAATATAGTTATAAGTGAAGGCTCATAAAATAACACATACGATATGATATGATATATGGTGGACGGCCGCATGCAAAGACTGTGCATATAAACATTGCGGCGGGCTGTTGAAATGTCATTACATACAAATCATTGCAAGAAAAGCAATGTTTGAATATCATTGCAAGCACACGATGGTGGACATTATGGTAAAACAATAGCAATGAATAAAACGTTAACCCCAAATGACAATCGGCCAGCACACAGGTACGAGCTCAACACGGTGGCATGGCAACCAGTTGTCATTGGACATTACACTGCGCAAGGGTCATGCGTATGAAACGATGATTTGGCCATCCTCATGACACAGTCGGGCGACTGGTCAAACAGGACGGTCATGTTAACCACGCATTGTAAACACCAATGGATAAGAAGCGCAATACAGCCCTGAAACGGTCATGAACCGACTGAGCTCTTGCGCTGTTTAAACCATATTCCTCATTGCCGAATAGCTCAGAGAAATGGTGTTTGAAGCTGCAGCCTAGTGAAAAGGAGGGTGAAGTGAGTTTAGGTGAATTTAAAGAAGGAAATCGTCCCGGGTTTAACATTCAGAGATAACAGATTTTCGGGATTCAATCAGGTAATGCACTAGTTGTTTAAGCTCGGCACACAGTGAAGTAAAGGTTATGAACTATCTGTTATTAATGGTTACGATTGCTCTGCCCTTGCCACCAGTCAATTGCACAGTTGAACAAGGATTTGGAGCGCCGGATATTCCTCAAAGCGCTCATTGATAATAGGTAACGCTGAAACCATAGCCTCAAATCCGTTGATTCGCTGCGTAAATCTTGGTATGAACTGCTAGTGAATCGCGCTGCACTTAAATGAGAATGCATTGCATGGTTAACACGTTAGGATTTGGCATTGTTATGAGGAGTTTTTATGGCGTGCCATGTTAACAATGAAATCTACGAATAGAGGAGGCACAAAACTTAACTGTTATGGCATGTTATGTTGTATGGCGGTGAGTGGTGATTAAATTGTGAGTGTTGTAGAATGCACACTGCGCTTTGTTTGTTGCCACACCTTGTTCTGTTGCGCGCCGTTTTAAACTTCAAACAAACAGTCAATCTGATATACCATGTGCATGAAACGACATGCGTCTGTGTCATAAACCCTTGCTACGCATTGTTGCTTTCGTTTGCACCGAAACAGGGGATTAAAATGTCTGAGGGTTGAATGAATAATGCCATGTGGAATTTTTGGGTTACCTTGCCGAGCCATTTAGAACTAAATGCGCTATGTTTTTTGTTTTATCATCCGTGTTTTGAGGCCGAGAGTATGTGTATAATCCTCAACCTTTCATGCTGAGGCCGAGAGCCTTCTTGCAAATATTTATGAGATAACAAAGCGCAGTTTTGTAATTGTTTTTTTTATGATGAGGCCGCAAGCATATTTTCCAAAATTTTGTGATCAGTCAAAAGCGTTTTTTTCAAATGTTTTTGATTAGGCCGAGAGCATTTTTTTTTTTTTTTTTTTGATGAGGCCGAGAGCCATATGCATGCGAACCACTCAGTTTTCTTGGTTGAACATACACAGTAAAGCAATGGTTTGATTTTGGCAACGAAATAAGGTGATGAGCATACATGGACATTGTTTGTATATGTATTTTGTTTTCAAAAACAGAGAGCAGTATATTGATAGGGGTATATAGGTGTTTGTTTGCATTGAACAGGGAACTAAAACAGTGTTGTTGTAGAGAGCAGAGTCAAACAAAGGTTAAGAAAGTCAGAATTAAGTTGATTGAGAGGAGGAAGGTAAGCTTCTTTGCTTTCAAAATTTCATTTTGAAAACAAACAAATAGTTATATTTTTATTGTCAAGATGAAATTAGTAACAACAGAGGAATTCATTCACCGGTTTACAGAAGCAATGTCAGTCAGAGTAGAGCCAAAATTTCAGATAGAAAGCTGGGGGAAGGAAACTATAGAAAAACTTTACCAAGCAGGGATGATAAGTTTCTTACAAAAATTTGATGGCCACTCTGAACAAATAACCAGGGACTTTATAAATAATTTCAGTCAAGACCAAACGCGAGTAGGAGATGTCATTATTCCTGTAACCCAGGAATATCTTTCCCAATCTTTAGATCTACCCATGATAGGTGAGAAGTATTACAAAGGCCTGCACTTGAAGGAGAAAGCTTGGACTTTTTTTCTTGATAAGAACCGGAAAGGGACATTTGATAGAACAAAAGGGATACCCAAGGAATGGTTTAATGAACCATGGGGTGAGTTGGTTTTGGTCATCTAGAAGTTTTTGACTTGTGATAGAGGATATAGCGTTGCCCACTAGTATCATGTTAGACTTCTGCAGCATATTAAAGGGGAGGATAGGATTAATTTGCCTTATTTCCTATATAGGAGCCTTTTGAGAATTATTGAAATAGTCAAACATGAACACAGGCCTAAAGCAAGATAGATTTACCACCAAGGATTAATCAAATTCCTAGTTGAGTATTAGGTGAGGTCACAGGGCATAGTGTGGCGAGAGTTCATGTCTAAAAATCAATTCATTGAACAGGTTAATGAAGTACAGGATAAAACAGAGCAGGAAAACACAGGATTGATGAACTCACCCTTGTATCCCAGAACAAGAGCTAAACAACAAAATAACATGGCCATGCAAGAAAATGAAACCTCTGTTATGTCTATTCCTGGAAGATTTAGGAATAAAAGTCCCATTGATTTAGACAAGGAAGTAGAAACATATTCCCCAAGACAACAAGAAGAAAATGATATTGCACAAGAGGTATTTGAGAAGGATTCTTCATATGATGATGCAGCAGCAGCATCACTAATGAAAACAACACAAGATTTTGAGAGAGAAATCAATTTGGGAAGAATCAGGGACTTAACTGACCAATTGGAAATTAGCAAAATCTTGGAGAAACAATTAAAAGAGGAAAACAAGGCAAATAAGAAAGATAATGCTAAATTGGTTAAGGCAAATGAAAAATTAAATGAAGAATTGGGGAGACTGAAAAGGAAAAATGATCTACTTTCTAAGCAAGCATTTAAATGGCTAAAGGAAAAGAACATGTGGCAGGCAAAGTATGAAAAACAAAAGGTCAAAGCAGCTTTGTTCAGGGAGAGACATGACACAGGTCTGGATTGTTTGGTCAGGGCAACACAACAGGAAGCATCTACAGGTACAGCATCTACTATAGAGAGAAGAAGGTCAAAGAGGAGCAAGCAAGCATGGGGACATGCTTGATGATAAGCAAGGGAGAGATGTTGAGCCTTAGTTTTGGTCTTATTTTTGCTCAAAGAAACTTACTTGTCCATATATTTTCCATCCATTTTCCATTCATTTATCCCATTTTGATGTATATTTGATATACATTCAGGTATTTAATTTCAATTTTTCAATTTCTAAAGTTTTTATGAAATTTGGTTTTTTTAGTGCAAAATTGGCAGATTCAGAAATTCCCGTAATAGCTCTATGGTTGATATGGTTGCAGGACACTTGGGCACGAATGGAATGCATGGATGAACAGCTTGGGAACTAGGACTAAGCCAACAATGCTTAGTTCGAACATAACAAGCTTGATTAGGCCCATTTGGTGCTAGTCAACCATGACTAGTCATTCAGAAATCCCATAGAAATAGGGCCGTTTTGAGATTCTATAGGTTTGGTCATATTTCTTGGGATGGGAGTAATGAATTCGACTTAGATAGGTGGATGAGAGTAGATGGGTTTTTTTGAGTGAATATAGATCAGTTTGTTCATGAGACTTCTTATTTAAAGCGAAAACTTTGATGGCTTATGTATTAACTTATGATATACTTTTATGCTGTGACATCTTTGGATTGAGGAGTTAATTTGAAGACTTGTGTTATTATTGTTTTGCTATTCAATGCTATGTATGTGTGACTAAATTTAAGCTTCTGATATCACCTTTCAAGTGTGCAAGGTAAGGGTGGAGGGCCCCCATTCCAAGCTAAGTACACTTCCTTGTTAACTAGTTTTATTTCCTTGTAATCTAGTTGTTGTAGCACTAGTTTTTCAAAGCTTTATTTCAGATTCCTTTATGGTTTATGCATAGTGATTGATTTCATTAGTTAATAGCTTATTCATCACTTTATTGAGTTGGAAAAATAGGTGTTCAAGTTGGGCATCCCTTCTGTTAAAATGATGAATCAAAACTAGTTTCTTTTGTTTGCATGCAAGTAGTTTCTTATTGAGATTTTTATATTGAGATGAATGAATTATGATGGAATACCTTATGTGTCTCTTAAGTTAAGAGATTCTTTCATTAATAATTTATCCATCTTAAGCTTTTGGTTTCAATCTCTGATTCATTAAGTGATAATTGAGGTGAAGGTGGACTTCTTGAGTCAAGAACCATTTCAATGTTCTTCCTCTTTTTAAGCTGATTGAATTAGAGTTATAGAATGTATTATTTTTAGCTTTTGAATAACTTATCTTTCAAGGTTTGATTACATCTGATCTTCACATATAGTGAACTTGCCTCAAAGCATAAACAACCTGGATTGATAAGAAATAATTGTGTTAATTTAGGTCCACAAATTAGCTCAACACTCCCATGCATGGACATGATACGTTGGATCATCTCATACATGGATCCTGAGACGATGAAATTGAGCAGTGTTAGTGGGATGAAGATTTCTACCTTCAGGGCACAGGATTATGATGACATGTATCAAATAATGCCAACTCCATGGAGACACCCTTCAGCATACCTAGAAATAATGCCAACTCCAGAGATATCTTGAAGAACTCGGTAAAGGAGCAGGCTAAATTTAGGATGACACCCAACCAGGTCTATAAGACAAAGATAATGTCGAAGGTGTATTAATACTTGGTAATATTTTCATGTCATCTGTATGGCTAAGAAAGCATGAAATCCTTCCCACATATTTGGGTGATCGCATTGGACCAAATGGCCAAAGAAAGCAAAGCATGCAACTGGTCTAACATGTTGGATCACCAGCTGAAGCAACAAGTAGCAAGGGCTTGACAGCCACCTAAAGGTATGCAAGGAGTAATGTACATGTCCACTTACATCTCTGATGCAATCTATGCCCGTCAGGAGTTCTCGGGCTTCAAGTGGGCATGGACACTGGCGGAGACCTTTGTGAAAACTTATTGTAAGAAATTGTCCGAATGCAGCTTCAGAGGAGTTATCACACAACTGTCCAGTCATTTTGTCACCCTGGTTTACAAGATGATATTTGAATAGGATCCACCCTGCATGTCGAAGGAAACAATGAAGGCACTGATCGACATAGCTGATTGGTATGCCTCATCGTCCAGGACATTCATATGGATGTACAACGCGAAGAATCCTCCGCATTTTCTACCGAAGTTTTCCTTGGAAAAACTCATCATGTAGGAAGTAGCATATCACATCTCGACAGGGTTATAAGCTAAGCTGCATCGAAAGAAGAAGGTACCTTGGCCCACTCTTCCATTGCATATCTAGTTTTATGAGATATGGAATTTTGAGATACGAGATGAAGAAATGTCCATTCGACGCCCAAAGTTACAATCTGTATGAACCACATTGTCTTGTGAAAGACCACTGCATGAGAGTCCAGTTTAACTAGATCCACGGGGCATGTCATTGGGCGGAGGAAGACCCATGGAGATATTTTTACAACTTCTCCAGACCCAATGAACCGGTCGGCCTTACTGTGGAATGGGTAGTGAAGCAGCATGAAGTAGCATCCTGGAGAGCACCAGAAGTAGCAGCAGCAGAGGAAAACATACCAATGTGTTACAGGGTCAAGAGGAAGATAGTCGAGAGCATACAGGAAGAGCAAAGCTGTAAGTTCCGAGCAGACCCACTTGTGCAAAAAGTAGCTTTGGCAATAGAGGAAAAGAGGAAAAAATGCGACAAGAGAAACGTGTAAAGGCAGAGAGAGAAATGGAGAATGGAGGAAATAGAGAAGGATTTTCATGATTTGAAGGAGCAACTTCGAAATGAACATGAGTTTCATAGAAAAGAGAAGGAAGCGCATCAGGAATAGGTACTGTCGCACGGAATGTGTCGATCTTGCGGACAAGATAGACCTTCCTAGAATCTAAAGAAGACCTAATGACAAGCAAACCAACCAGACACTATCTTTCTCTAAATATGTTTCAATAAACAATTAGCAAACACGTGTTTTTAGGGCCTACCTTTGGTCCAACGCAAGCTTGTGGATGCCCTCGCTCCTTTGATCTAAATGAGCTCCTTTTCGCGAATCTGCAAACACAAACAAGGCATACAAATTAAATAGCACCTGAAAAACCAATTGCATAAAACATATTTAACATGAAAGTCAAGGAGTCCATGAAACAAATAACATAAGATACTTGTTGAGAAAAATGAGTTTGATTGTATTAATTCAAAAGAAGAAGAACCTTACAACCTTTGCCTTGACACTGTACAAGCTCCTCCCAGGGTCCAACAAGATGTCTCCTCTACTTTGACAAGTTTCACTCACTCTCCAATGGAACCAAGAGGTATGTGATCTCTCCTCTCAAGCTCAACCAAAGAGTCTCAATTTCACCAGCATTTACCCTCAAAATGTTCAGCTTCTAACCTCCCTAGTCCTCACCCCAATGCCTGTATTTATAGTGCAATGGAGGGAAGTTACTAGGTCCTCCTTCAAAGGGATAAAGCCCTCCTTCAAAGGGATAGCTCCTTTAGTCAAGGGATTAGCTCCTTCTCTTTTGGGATGCATGAACCACCTCAGAGTGAACAATCCACGTCAAAATTCCTTCTAGAAAACTCTAGAATTAACCCAAAGTGAGTTTTTTAACATAAAACTTGTGCCTTTTGACTTTCACAGGGGTCTGCACCTGCACCATTAGGAACAGAGCGGGTAGGTACGTAGCTTTTGTACACAGAAGGTGCGGGACCACAGGTGACCATGAGAGAAAGTGTGGAACCAGAGTTACATTGATTTTTAATATCTTTCTCCCACTTCCAAAGCTTGATTTGAAGAGCTGAGGTCTTAGACTTGCTTAGGAGGACAGTACAAGTGATGATAAACCCATACTGACTGCAAATAATCATAGTGACGATATTTTTGTGTAATAGGTACAACAAGGGTGGCAACTTATATAGATAGATGAAACTGCACCCATATAGGTAGTAGATTCATCAGAATAGCTGGAATTACGTAGACAGGGTGACAATCGCAGGAGCATGACTTTGCTCAAGAGATAGAGAAAGCATTTGAATAGATGGATACAGATATGGAGCAACAAGAGTTAGAGCAAGATATCCACCTCATGCCTCACCACTAAGAGGTCGACCCACCAGCTTCACCACATCTAGAAGTGGAGCAAGTACCAAGTGACCAAGGAGACACTGAGATCCTTGGAGACCAGCCATAAGGAGAGATGCACAACATCTCATTTAATGATTCTCAGTATAGAGTTGTGAGATCTTGCAAAGTGTCGACTTCAGAGGATCATACATATCCTATACAGTTTGAGGAATGAGTGATCGTGTTTGACATCCAAAAACATCCAACAACATTGGTTGATGCTACCAGAGCATATTCCGAAGCCACTAGCTCGAGTGTTCACTTCCTGATAGCTAAGAACAAGCGAATGGTTAAGGAGCTACAAATGGCCAAGCAGGAAGGAGAATTGGTTATAGCATCTACCTGAGCAAAGTTGAAGAAGGCAATACTAGATGAAGTATTGTAACTTGACACAGTCATGCAGGCATTTTATTTCAATTTTGGTATCATGCATAAGTCAATTGTCCATCTCAGTGGTTGGCAGCAGCGATGTGCTAGGAGAGCGCGTATCTTGTCGAATGTGCGTGCTCTTGTTGATTACTTGTAAACATGGACAATGAGATACAACGGGAGCCCTGCTACACTTGCCTAAGATGGTGAAGCCCAGAGCGGTCGAGGTGAAGGCATGCATCTAGAGTCCAATCCGGAACTATGAAGATCTCTCGTAGCTCATCACTAGTCTACAGGCTTCCCATGCATGAGTATTCAGGATTATGGAAGTTGTTGTGCACTCACATGTGATCCCATATATTAGGACACTCACCCAGGTGAAGAAAAATGCATAGGTATCACTGGAGCTTGACTCATACTTTGATGAGTTGATGTGCATAGCCACCAGCCTGGACTTGGTGATTAGTGTAGACACCATGCACAATTATGTTGCTCATCCGGCCACACTAAAGAAAATGATGTGCATGCTATCAAGTGAGTTGGATAGAGGAGCTAGAGAAGTGTACCGAGATGATGTGGAGGCCAGAGTTTTTTTGCAGAAATATGTCACCTTAGAGTACGTGGACACCATCACGAACTACCAATCTTGGCATTAGTTCGCTAATGTCAACCACCATGAGGATTTCAAGGAGCTTGTCTTCTAACAGTTGTCCGAGTCATAGTGATGTCCTGCATGGCTTGCTTAAGCCTATCTTGTCTCACATGAGTACATGTGCAGATTGTATGTAATGTCTTGTCAAGTGTAAGTTCAAGTGTCGATAGTTGGATGTAACAGTCATAGAGTAGATGAAGAGTCATGAGGATACTTGAACTGTCACAAAGGGGAATGTCAAGGGCCACCCCACCCTTTGCTATATATAGTCCCTCATAACTCATTGTATAGGCTTTTGGTCAGCCAAGCTTCTGATAGGATTATCTTAGAGAGATCTTGGACAGTATTGTAACAAGCCTTAGCTTCTGAACTGCGCAGAGCTAGTATATATCTTTGAAGGAGAAGGCAGCAGTGACTATAAAGTTCTGCTATTGGAAGTAGTGGTTGGACATGGATGTATTGTATGATTGGAACTTACACTTCTTAATATAATAGAGCCAAAACATTTCATGCACATGTCATATTGTATTTCAGCTATCTTGTTTATTCTAAATGATATATGTATCTGTTTTCTTATGCATGCATGTGTAGCTATTTTCTATATATGTATGTATGAATCTTTCTGAGATGTGTTGTTGGTTTAACCATCACTTTTGATTTCTAGCTTACTTGCCTTCCATGTTGTGATGCATATTAGCTCATGCGTTCCCTTCTTAACTGCATTCCTTCACACATTTCCAAGGGGTGCACTCACCTCACCCTTCATGTGTTAGAACCTCTCATGCACCTTCCTTGACTTACTTCATATGTCACACCCTTGCTACCAAGGGGGGCATCTTACTTGCATCTGTGCAAAAACGTAGTCAAGGTGATACCATACGACCCACTGTTGGGACTCCTACACTAAACGGTCTGAGGTCTAATTGGGACTTCTTACCACGGAGATCCCCTGACATGTTGTTGGTTCCAGCACCGTCAACAGGTTTTTAGAAAGATTTTAACAAGTTTTTCATATTTTAGGGACATGATTTTCTTTCATTTTCTTTATGGATTAATGCAAATAAAAACTTATATGGAAAATGATAGGGGTATGACACTAATTTCCATGAAAGAGAAAAAATAATGTGTAACAAAATGACCCCAAAAGTTTGAAGTTAGAAAAGGAGTGATAGTTGAAATACTTTATCCTGCAAAGGAGTTGAAACAAGGAATGTACCAATCATAAGCCTACCAACAATATTCAAGGAGTTATAATATAATGATATAACATCTTAGGTAGTAATTCCCATACTCATAGTATAAGTGACTCAAAGCATAGCTATGGACATGAAAAGGTCGATGTCAAATGAGAAAGGTAGTGGCCAGAAAACATACATCATGGATCTATGCAACAATCACAAATACTCAGAAGACTCCATCATAAACTAAATGTAATAGAAAAGATCCAAGGTCTTCATATATATCTTTCCATGGTATGAATTTATCCATGTGAATAAATGTGTTTAGGTTGAACATGGTTGAAACCATCTGATTAGTGGTCAATGATGAAAACCATTAAAAAATGTGAAAGAAACCCCCAATAATAGCAATGGCCCTTAAGGTATGAAGTACATTCTATTAGGTGTGAATATATGGTATAAAGTTGAACATCATATAATCATCTGATCAAAGGTCAATTATGCAAATCTATCATCGAAGGTAAGGAAACTTCCCACTAGGGCATGCAATCTCTAAGGTACTAAATGTTTCTAAATCAACATCCAAGATAATGTCCTAAACTCGATGGAAAGTGATTAGTCACAAAAGGGCCTTGATGTAACCCCAGTCAAAAACATGAAACAAGTATAAATATGTCAAGTAGAATAGAGTATACAATTATTTGGGAGTGACTCAAGGATGGTCAACACAATAAAGGGCTTTAAAGACTTTCAAAATTGGCTAACTCAAGTTGAAATTCTCTTGAACATATTGACAACATGACAGCTATCTTGGCAACACTAACTCAAATAGTGGATCGTGTACCAAAGTGTAAGATGTTTCAAAGGAGTATGGTCAACAAGAGAGAAGAAAATTTCCCAAACTTAATGCATGGAGTGAAAGGCTATCATCTTTAAGAGTGACTTGTTGCCATAAAATGTGTGCATATTTTATTTATTGCATTCAAAAATTCCCCCCGCCATTTTAGGTGAGTACCTCTTTACTTTTAAGCAAGATTGAAGAGGACTACATATGCTAAGAATATATGCTCATCCTTTGGATGAGTCCTTCAGAGTATTTTTAATGAACCCTAGGAAGGACTAGTTCGATGCCAATTTGCAAATGGTTCTTTCATTGTTTAAGTTTTGCAAGTCCATGAAGGCATAACTCGATGTATTTTTCAAATTTAAATACTTGAAAAAAGAAACAAAAACAAACTTCTAAGATTAACATTTTCGTTTATAGTTAGTGAGTTTAAGAAAAGGATATATGATAACTCATTAGATTCTTTCAATGTAAAACTTTAACAAGAATGGAGAAATTAAAGCTCAATGAATTTTCATATTTAGAGAGTTTGAAAATAAAAAATAAAACTTTAGTGAGGATATTTTTCATAAATTTGTTGAGTCTAAAAGAGGATAAAAGTATTTCCACGTCCTTCTCATAGTTTAAAGATCTCGATAATGCAAAAGAGATTTCTTTCCAACTTTCAATTTGATTAATGATCAAGAAAATATAGAAATAACTCTGTGTTTTCAAATAGGTTTTTTGAGTTGTTGTAGTGGCTACAACCTCCCTCCAAAATTTTTCCTTAGCTCGTTTTGGAGCCTCCCTACCAACCTTTCACAACACTTTGTCTTTCTTTGTCAAGTACACAAGCTTCAGTGTTTTTCATGCATAAAGGCAACCTGTCGATCACAGCTTGATGCATTTCCATCACAGGTTGTTCACCCGGACTTGGTCCAGTTGTAGGCTGAGAAACTTCCCTAATAAAATTGTGCATTTCTGGAGGGCAACCAAGCTTCACTCCAGAAATTGCACAATTTTGTCTGGCAACCTCCTAGGCTCTAGAATTGTGCAATTCTGCCAGCCAACATTCCCAACAGTAATTGTGCAAATTTTTCGAGTAGGGATGCTCAGCCCAGAATTTGTGCAAATCTAGGAAGTAGTCAACTGCTCTGCCCAAAAATTTCTCAAACCTCATGGGAAGTCAGCCTAGCTCCCAGCCAAAAATGTGCATTTTTCTCAAGCAGTTGATCAACTACATGCATGAGTAGTGTGGTTGATAAGTTCCACCCGGCACCAAGGAAACCTCACTTGCATGCATGGATGACTTTCTCTTCCTGGAATAGAAAAAGGAAACATGCGAAATGCATCCCATGATTCAGCGAGAAATTTTTAGCAGCCGGGGGTTCCATGCGAAGTTGTTCTAGAAACTTCCCTCCAAGTGTTGCTTTTTCCTACATTTATGGCATGCACGTCATGAGTGCAAACTTATTTATTAGACCCATCAGAGCTCACTCTTCACATTGATCTTGGAGGTTTGACATCCCACAGCACATCCAGGACTCTTTGACACATCTCACTCAGCTATTCACAGGTAAGTGGCCTCAACTTGTCTTTTTCAACATTTCTGTCACTTTTTGTGTATTCGCTTGTGTGAGTGTTGTTTTCTTGATTTATTTTGTGCTTTCTGTCATTTACATGTGTACTAGCTTTTCCTAGCTCTGTTATAGTTTTCGTTGCTATCTCACTATTGTTGCATGGATGAAACTGTTTTGAACGGACATTTGCTGAACCAACGAACTACTTCTCCCACATGCATGTTGGTCTCTTTGCTGAATCTTTCATTCATGTTTTACATGGACAAATAATCACTTCTACTATCACTTAGTGCCGCCATGCATTCACTATCTTATTTTCTTTTTGTTTCCCTTCGGCGAGTTGGGCCAACCTCGGCCTGGACTCTCCCTTCATTGAGACTACATTGTGCAATCTAGGGAAGGAAGGCTCTGCCTTCCTCTCCAAAATTGCACATTTTGCCTGGCACTTCCCTCCAGGACTGTATTACGCATTTCTGAGGGGCAGTGACTGCTGGCCCAAAATATTCTGCAATGCAGTTCCTGAGCCTGCAGTCACTCCCAGCTGGAATTGCGCATTGCGCAATCCCAGGAGCTAGCAGCCAATCCTGCCTCCCAGACAACCCAAACTACCTTTTGCACAATTCTAGCAGCCAGTAACCCAGCCTCCTAGAAGAAATTACACAATCTTGCCCATCTATTTCCCAGGTATGTGTTTTGTCATTCCCGAAGTTGCTTTGTTTTAACTGATAGATTTCTTTCCATGCATTTTCTTGTCTCCATATCTTTCATGTGTTCATCTGTCTCAATGGCTTCCAAGAGAAAAGGATCTTAGGACACTGATGTGAATGTAGCTGGAGCAATAGTTCAACAAGTGTCCTCTAGTCTTCCAATCTATGAAGATACGAACTTGTATCTAGACAAGGACATCAAACTGAAGTGGCAAGAGGTCAATGAAACATTTGCAGGAACATTTGGGGAACACCTCAAAGACCGTCAGGTTTATGTGAACATTCACAAGTCCAGCTTGTACCAGATTGCATGCAAATATCCCGTGTTCCCATGCGCGGACATGATACACTCGATCCTCTCTCACATTGATCTCGAGATGATGACCTTCAGCAGTGTTAGTGGGATGAAGCTTGCGACCTTCTCAAAATGAGATTATGGTTAGATGTATCAGATGTCAGAGCCCATGATAGTCATGGAGACTCCATTCAGCTTACCCAACAGTAGCGCTAACTCCAGAGACATTATGAAGAATTGGGTAAAGCAGCCAGCTTGATTTGGGTTGACACCCAACCAAATCTACAAGACAAAGATGTTGAGGAAGGCATACCAATACTTGATCATATTTTGTTGTCGATTGTATAGCCAAGAAAGCATAGAAACCTTCACACAGAGTTGGGTAGTAGCACTGGACCAATTTGCTAGAGAAGGAAAACCATGTAATTGTTCACACATATTGTCTCATCAACTGAAGGAGTAGGTAACAAAGGCTCGATAGTTGTCCAGAGGTATGCATGTAGAGATTTACATGTCCGCCTACATCTTAGATGCAGTATGTGCCTGACATGAGTTCTCGAGCTTGGAGTGGGCATGGTCCCCGGCAGAGACTACTATGAACACATATTTCAAGTTATTGTCTGAATGTAGCTTCAAAGGAGTAATCACACAACTGTTTGATCATTTTTTCGCCCCTGTGTACAAGATGATATTCAAACAGGATCCACCTTGCATGTCAAAGGAAGAAATGGAGGCATTGATAGACATTGCAAATTGGTATACCTAACCATTCGACACTTTCATCCAAATGTTCAGTGCGGAGAAGGCTCGGTATGTTTTGCCAAAGTTTGCATTGGACGTACTTGTCATGCAAGGAGTAGCATATCACATCTCGGTAGGATTGACACCTAGACTATGTCAGAAGAATAAGGCACCATTGCCTATTCTTTCATTGCATATTGGGTTATATGAGATCCACAGTATCAAACAAGTGGATGTCAAAGCAGAATTGATGAAGAAGTACGCATTCGACCTCTGAAGCTACAATCTGTATGACCCACATTGCATTGTGAAGGATCACTACACGAGAGTTTAGTTCATCTGGATCCACGAGGCATTTCATTGGGCCGAGGAGGACCCATGAAGATATTGCAGTCGTTTCTCAAGACCTAATGAACCAGTCAGCTTTGCTATGGAGTGGTTACCTAAGCGATGTGAAGTAGCATCATAGAGAGCACCAGCAGTAGTAGCAATGGTAGCAGAGCCAAGCATACCAGTGTGTGCCAAAGGGAAGAGGAATATTGGCGATTGCATGGAGGAGAGGAAACATGCAAGTTTCGAGTAGATCCACTTGTAGAGAAAGCAGTTATGGATGTAGAGGCAAATATGTAGCAGCGCGATAAGCGAATCGCATGATGGTAGAAGGCCTATAAGAGAATGGAAGAAGCAGAGAAGGAGTTGAATGAGCTGAGGGAGCAACTCTAAAAGGAACAACAGCTGCGCAAACAAGAGAGGGAAGCTCAACAGCAACAGATATAGTGTGGGGTGCAACATGTGCAAACAGACAAAACAATGCCCATAGAAGCAATTGATTCATCTAAACAACTGGCATCAAGTGAACAAGGTGAACCATCGCAAGGGCAAGAATTTTCTCATGAGATAGAATAGGCACTTCGACAGTTGGATGCAAACATGGAGCAATAGGAGTTGGAATAGGACACTGACCTCATGCCTCACCACAAAGAGGTTAACTCACCCGCTTCAATACATCCAGATGATGAGAAAGTATTAGATGACCAAGGAAGCATTGAGATCCTTAGTGATCAGTCGGAAGAAGAGATGCACAAAATCATGTTTGAAGAATCCCAACATAAAGTTGTACAGTCTCATAGAGTGTCAACTCTAGAGGATGAAAAATCTCCTCCGTAAGTTGAAGAATGAGTGATCGTCACTGATGTGGGAAAACATCCAGCTTCCTTGGCCGATGCAACCAGAGCATATGCTGAAGCCACTCTCTCAAGTGTTCACTTCCTAATATCTAAGAATGAGCAAATGGCAAAGGAAATACAGATGGCCAAGAAAGGAGGAGACTTGGTGATGATTTCCACCCGAGCTAAACTGAAGAAGGCAATACGAGATGGAGTATTGTCCCTTGACACAGTTATGCGGGCATTTTACTCCAAGTTTGGTACCGTACACAAGGCAGTCATCCATCTCAATGGATGGCAGCAGTGATGTTCTAGAAGAGCACACATCTTGATGAACATGCATGCTGTTGTTGATGACATGCAAACATGGATGATGAAGTATAAGGGAGCCCCACTTCACTTGCATAAGATGATGAGGGTCGATGCGATGTAGTTGAAGGCACATATCTGAAGTCACGTCCAAAATTATGAAGAGATCCTGCAGTTCATCACTAGCATACATGCCTCCCATGCATGAGTATTCAAGAGTATGGATGTTGTGGTGCACACACATGTGATCCCATCAATCAGGACTCTCACCCAGGTGAATACAAAGAAGCAAGTTTGACTATAGCTTGACTCATACTTTGACGAGTTGATGCGCATCGCCACGAGCCCAGAATTTCCTATTAGTGCAGAAACCATCCACAAGTATGTTGTTGGTCTGGCCACATTGAAGATAATGATGCGCATGCTTTCTGACGAGTTGGATAGAGGATCCCGAGCAGTGTACCCGAATGTTATGGAGGAAAAGGTCAATTTCAGATGGATGTCACCGCGGAACACATAGACAATATCAGGGACTACAGATCTTGGCATCAATATGTTACTATTGATTAGCATGAGGATGTTGAGTAGTTTGACTTCTATAGTTGTCTAAGTCAAAGTGATGTCTAGTTTGTCTTTCTGAAGCCATTGTGTTCACATGGGTACGTGTGCATTATAATGTTGAGTCATGTCAAGTGTAAGTGAAGTTTCAATAGTGGATATAATAGTCATAGAGTAGGTAAAGAGTCATGAGGGTAGTTGAATAATCACAAAGGGGAATGTCAAGGGCCACCCCACCTTTTTATATAAATAGTCCTTGATAACTCATTGTACAGGCTTTTGGTCAGCCAAGCTTCTAATAAGACTATCTTGGAAAGATCTTGGACAGTATTGTAACATGCATTGGCTTCTCCACTGCACGGAGCTAGTTCATCTCTTTGAAGGAGTAGGCAGATGAGGCTGTAACATTCCACTATTTGGGCTAGCAGGTTTACATGGATGTATTGTATGATTGTAACTTACACTTCTTTATATAATAAGAGCCAACATGTTTTCATGAATATCTTGTTATTGTAATTGGATTGTTCTAATTGCTGTAGCAATGTATGTTGTTTAACTTACATAGTTGTGTATGAACACTTTTGTATGCAATTATATGAATCTTGTTGCAGATGTGTTGTTGGTTTAATCATCACTTTGGATTGGCAGACTGACCTACTTTCCAGCTTGTGATGCATCTTCACTCGTGTGTTCCCTTCCCAGCTGAGTACACTTACAGGTTGCCAAGGGGCACACTCATCTGAACCCACCTGTGTTAGAAACCTCATGTACACCTTCCTTGATTCACTGTGTTATCTCAAAATCAGGCCCTGGAAGGCTGCAAACTAAGAAGACTTCAAGTAACTGTTTCAGACCAATCTTTTAGCTAAGGCTTAGCCTCCTTAGCTTGACAGGGCTCTCTCAAAGGATTTAAGGTTTGTGATTATAATTGAGATGGCTAACTCTTTATGAAACAAATAGAAATGAGGCTGGTAAAATCTAAATTAACAAGCATCCATTGGGCTCATGGAGTCATATGTCATTTAGCATTAACAGTGAATTGGCTTTGCAATAAAATCAAGGCATTTAGACTTCAATATAGATAAACTACATTAGACACAAAGGAACAGTATATGAGCATATGAAGGAAATTAGAACACTGCAGGTGATTTCTAAGTAATCAAATACTCATAATACTGTAGACAACATGAAAGACAACAAAAGGAATCCATACATTGAAGTCACTATGATTATTGAGCAGTTGAAACCATTTACTGTATTACCAAAATAAACAGAGTCTTTACATAAGCTTGAAAACAGAGCTTTTTTTACATAAACTTCCAACCCTGATTACATTTCCCTTTCTCCTATATATAGACCTGACTGAGATTCCTCCTTAAACATTAGGGGAACTCGAAATCTACTTCTAATGACACCTGTTTAACTTTTAACTGCCTATTTAATGTAACAAACTTCAACTAGACTTTCTAGAGGTCTAAATCAAGTAGGATTCTAACACCATGTTATGCTAATAATAGCCTTGATTACAATGGTTCTCATTCTTTGACATCTGGTTCCTTTTTAGTTTGGCTGTGATGAATGTTCAAAACTCCATGCTGGTCTTCAATGCCACATCTTCTCCATTGTCCTGAAACATAGGAAACTACCCTTGCTCATCGGTCTTTAGTTTGCCTTACAATTTTCGAATCCAAAGAAGCATGTCCTTTATCTTTGATTATCCAAAATGTAACAGATGGCCACGTCCTTGATGTGCTGTCCACCTCCTTTATGTGTAAAGGCAAAAACTCTTTCAAGCTGTTTTGACATATCTTGAACGGTGGTAAATGTGCTCACTTTATGACAAAAAATTTAAAGTTGGATTTGAATCCATATTTTCTCCACCTGTCTTGACCTGGTTGAATGTTGAAGCTTCAGATGATGGCTTGTATATATTCCCCTTTCAAATTTCCTGCTTATGTTTCAAAACCAGTTGATTGCTATTGGATTATTTAGCTTTAGCAGTTTCGTACTGCAATACAAAACTGCTGAGCTCTAGTAATCACCTTCAACAGTTTCGTAGTGCGCTATGAAACTGCTAAGTTGTTCCAAAAATCACAGCTTCAACCCAAAACTTTGCTATTTGAGCACTTTATTGTTAAAAAAATCTTTCAACTGTTTCAATACCTTCCAAAACTGAATGGTAATGTTTGAAAAGATTATACCAAGCAAAACCATTAAAACTTTGAAACATATCCTTACTTGAAGTGAGACTTCTTTATGGAGATTCCTTTTGCTGGTTCAATTGTATCTTTAAGTCTTCAATTTGTTTCTTCATTACTTTGATCCCAGACCTGAGGTTTGTATTGACTTTTTTGATAAATTGAGCTTCTTTTATTGCAGGAGTAGTCCAGCTACGGAATTGAACATTAAAATCAACCACTTCAGGAATTTGAAATGTTTGGTCCTCCCATCGAGCCTGCATTTGGTTGAAATAAGCCTCCTTAGCTGCAAATTTCCTAGCAGCTTTCTTCAATCTAGCAATCTCAAAGTTGGCAGATTCCAATCTCCTTTTCAAGTCTTCCACACTACCTTCTTTTTGAGTGGCAACTGTTTTGCCTTTATCCTTTCTTTCATGAGGCTGTGTCACCTCCCCTATTTCATCAGCTCTTGGTGGTACCTCCTGTACTTGTTTGAACTTCCTTGTTATGGGTCTCCTGGGCTTAAAAACAAATTGATCAACTTGATCATCAAACTTGAGTTTCTTTGAGGCTTTGACCTTCTTAGGCTCCTCTTTTCCTGATTGTATCAACTCAGCTTGAACTAGTGGGGACTCTTCAATGTCAATTGCTTGCAATAAATTATTAAGTCTCCCTTTGAAACAGGGCTTTCTTCAATACTCACTAACTTACCTTTTTCTTTGATCACCTGGCTCCTAGTTCTTCTTCTTTACACTCCTCCACCTATGCTTGATTCATGTGTAGTTTCTTTGACCTGAGTTTTTTCTTTAATTGACTGTTGGGGTGTATCCTAAATAGTCAGTGGCTTGGTAGACTCTCCAACTTGTTTCCTTGCTTTTAACTTTGAAACCCTCTTGGCTCTTGCTTCTGCTTGAGGACTGGTTGTTGTTGAAGGTTCTTTTGTCGCTTGAGGGCTGAGATCAGTCTTGCTCTTGAAACAGGACATGAATATGAATGTGTCCCAGTCTCTACCTACCCTCTGGAGTTCATGCCGAACCATTAACTTAACCAAGCCATGGTGGAATAGTGAAGTTTCACAGGCTTCTTTTCTTAGTTGTACTTGTCACACATTTTACTTAAGCTGCGGAACAAGTAAAAAGGTAGATCAATAGATGTTTTCCCTGTGAAATGCAACAATAGTTTAAAATGGTATGAATACACTTTGTTATATCTCCCTTCATAGGTCAGATACTTCTGTATACAAGTAAGCAATTGGGCATATGATTCTTTAACATAACTTCTAGGAACAGACTTGCTCAAATCTGAGTTAATGAACTCCTGCTTTAGAAATTCTTTCCATGGATTCATGTCAAATTTGAAATTCTTGAACAAATTTTCTTGCCCTCTTGGAATTTCTATAATTGTGGATATCATGTCTGGTAGACCTGCAATTCTAACATGCCAACCTTTTGAGTTTAGCCCTGTGAAATTCAGTGCAAATTCCTTAGTCACTTGTGCGTGTCCTCCCTGGAGCTTCTTGCAAAAATTCCAACATCCAGCTTGTTGAAATGCCTGTTCAACCTCTCTATTCTTCAAGGTTATAACCAAACCTTCAGGCTCGTTTCTCAGACATTTTCCTGATCTATGGTCTTTCCTTTCTGCCAATCCCTCCATGAAAACTCAATGTAATGGAGGCTGAAATGCTAGCACTGCTCAAACTCCAAACTCTGCCTCGCTTGAATTGTTGCCTCGCCTGAATTGCTACCTCACTTGATGAAAATGTTTTTCAAATTGAAATCTTGCAGATTTGTTTCTCATGCAAGGCTTACAATCATCATTAAAACTGTGCATACCTGTCTTTCCTTGGAACTTGTATTCCGTGTGTATCAACGTACTTGGTGGTTGTAATAATGGAGATAAGTGGTTGGACGTGATATGTGGAGTGCACAAAATGACAATGAATGACGCAGCCATAGATTAACTTGACAGATTTGACAGTTGGGAAAGATTCGCTGCGGAATGCACGAATCTCCGATTTCACAGCGTGGTCAATGTAAATTTTGAATGATGCGCTACGAAATCACCTAAAACCTAACGCGCTGCGAAAACACCTAAAGGACTATTGTGTTGCGTAATCACCTAATGGACTTTTGCACTGCGAAACTGCTAAACAGGATTAATGCGCTGCGAAAACACTTCAAAATGGTTATATGCGCTACGTAATCACCTAAACAGGCTTTGTGGTACGTAATGATTTTTAAACCAAACTGACACATGGCTATGAGATCAGTGATGAATGAGGGTGACCAATGATAGATGAGAATGCATGCTTGACTCAAGACCTCCTAAGACTCGGACTCTAAGGAAAAACGACATCAAACTTAGACCAACATGGACCTTTATCATCAAGATAGTATGAGAGATTTTGGCATTAGAATTCTTAAGTGATAACACACTGCAGCGGTCACACCCTTGCTACCAACAAAGTTATCTTACTTGCCTCTGTGCGACATCACGATCAAGGAATTGCTTTACGACCCACTGTTCAGACTCCTACACCAAACGGTCTGAGGTCTAATTCGGAGTTCTTACCGGGGAGATCCCCTTGATATGTTGGAGGGTCCAGTTCCGTCAACACAAGCATGAAAATATAATAGCAAAAGAAGCTCAAGATTTTCCTTAGAGTAATGAGCCATGAAAAGAATACCAAAATGGACTCAATATTTTCATGAGTTTAACCGATCCCAAATTTTATCTAGATATCAATTGGTATAGTTCCAAATATATTCCATAAATTCCCTATAGATGAAACATCATGGATGAAGATGGGAGTTTGAGGATTACTAATTATCTCAGGTAAACTAAAAGTCTTGATGTGACTCTCAATAGTCCCAACCTTAGGGAGAAAAGAATAACGATGATGAATATCATCCCATGACATTTCTCCTAAATACATAATCTCCATGATACTTTCATCGACGGGAAAAATTTCATCAAAAAGATCAGGAGATGTAGTGAAAACGATCCAAGAGGATTGAGACTATTGATCTAAAACCATGTTCATTTGGTCATTGGAATTAAAGGTAGCCACAGAGGTAGAATATATTACTTCATAAGATAATTTAATTGAACTAAGTTCCATTTGGTTTCTATAGTTTCAATGTTGTGACAGACTAGGCACTACCCAAGGGTTATATGATTTGAGGGGTCCACTAGTTCTAATAGAAAGCATGTTGATTTGAGCAACATAAGGAGTAGAATTGGGTGGAGGAAGTGAAAAAGTACCCAGTAATAATGAATCTTTCAAAAGAACCATGCCAACATTCTCATCGGGAAGTGGGGTTTTAACTACAAAAGGTACACTACTAGTTGCGTGTAAAATAGAAGAAAAGTAAGTGAGTTGGTATACTCTGACTATTTTCCCCTAATGAGGGAATAAAATTAAATGAAAAAGAGTAAAAACTATAGAAGACATAACATCCAACAATGACCAAGTAAAATTTTATAATAGAGAGGCCTATCAACACCTTCTAATTTGATTCTTATTCGTTTACCTTCTGATTTGATAGGAAATAAATTAATAATTTGTTGATGGTGTTGGATGTCACCAACATTGTAATGGGATCTCCCGGATGTGAAGTACCAATTAGACCTCACACCATTTGGTGTAGGAGTCACATCCAATGATACAGTCTGGCCACCATTGGAATGATTTAAATATATGCCTTGGATAACAACCAACACAAGAGAACACACACTACTTTAGGGGTGGAAGAATGTGAGCTTTATGAGACATCCAATGTAATGTGTTAGCACTCCATAAATTTCTCCAGGTTTAGGAGAGAAATCCCAGAGGTAACCACAAACTAATTTTAGGCTAAGGTCGATTCCCCCCAGCCTTGGAGAGGGCTCTCTCGCTATGTTCTTCTATCAAGCAATTGAATGACTGAAGGGATTTTGGTTTTCGACTAGTTATGATAATTAGAGTGAACCTTTTTTTTAAATTGTGGCTTGAAGGTGAAAGAGATATTCCATTGGGCATGGAGTCAAAATAATATTTCAGTAACCAATCACAATCAAGAAAGCAATTTGAACTAGGGCAGGGTAGGAAGACTTATGGTTCTGAAAAATTTGTTGTAGTATGGAAAAGATGAAATGAGATTGAGGATCCATTAAATATAAAGCATGTATACATGAATGCTATATCTAACTTCAGAAGAAAACACTGAAATTGTTTGACAAGCATAAGCAGGTTACCAATGTAAAATCTACAACATAATTTTCTTTCAAACAATTAAGAAGCAAAGGTACATGTGAAAAATAGAAGGTAATACAAATCACAAAGTGAGGATGACAATGTGATGTAAAGATGTAATTGATAGGGTTTTCACAAGAGTAAATGACTTTAGCTTTTAATGCCCTAAAAACTATTTTTACATGGCATACATTTACAACGGAATTATGCCAATTAACAAGAGTTTTGACATATGGGCTATGCATAGACACACATTCGACTTCATACAAACTAACACATAAACCCTGCATACTTCAAAACATCTCAAGCATAGACTAATCAATACGCAAGGTTTGCGCAATTATCATGCAACAAACACACATAAACTTTCCCAATCACTGTCTAACTAATTTTTAAAGGGAAAAATATCGCTGGAATGGTATGTTTCATACCTCGGACAACAAGAAAACTTGATTAGAAGGGGTTGGAGACCTCTGCAAGGAGCTTGAACTAGTTGCACAAAAGTTGCACAGTGACCGTGTAGCTTAGAAATTTCTATAGTTTTTGTGCAACAACCTTCTCAGAGTTGCAAAAACCTACTTTTGAACCACTACTAAATGGATTTCTGTCTAGTGTTATGAAGACTATCAAATTTGCTCAGTGAAGAGCACAAAGTATAGATTTGAGAGAGAATGAGGGCAATATGAATAGAAATTTGAAAATGTGTGATTCATATGTTTTTTTTGTTCATGGGTTAAACTTTGGGTAAAGGGTTATTGTGACCAAGAAATATGAATGATGGTATGAGTTTTGGAGGGATGTAGTAGCAATGATGATGAGAGGTGAGGTGCGGGGGGTGCATATGATGGTAAATGTAAATGAGGGGGGTCTATGAAGATGAGTTATTAATGAAATGGCTACATAAAAGGAATAATGAATATTAAATGGTGAAATGTGAATGATGAATCATGAACGGTGGAATGGGGACATGATGGATACCATTAACAACAGACCCAAAAAACTTTTATAAATGAAACCCGACTTGTTCTATTCATGGTTCTAACTTTTCTAACTTGTGATACATACCACTTGAACCCTAAATGAATCTACATGAAAATGTGACCTTATGATCCTCTCATAGGCTTAAACTCCCTCAAATTTAATTTTTTGTTTAAGGACCCTCTATGATATGAAAAACTTGTAGTGACCTTAGACAATGATGCTTTAGACTATGACAATAGTGGTTCATAGGCTAAACTAACACACAAAATCTCAAAATGAATAAAAATAGGAAAAGACATTTTGTCTCTAGACCTTAGGATCCTAACATAGGGTATACGAGGGGTACTTCCATGGCCAATGAGGGGATCTAAGCCACTAGTTAGAAAAGTAATATTACTACCCTAAAGGGGGACCCGGGAATAAAGAGAAAGGATTGTTGAGTACCTAGAAATTAGTCCACATAGTAAGCAAAAATCATTAAAGCATAACAACATCCATTCAATAATAGTCATAACTAAGAAACAAATTACTTCATTAACTTAGTATGTGAACAAAGCAACATATACCATAAACATAACCAAAATCGTCCAACTAGATCTATGATACATGTATGAAGGAATTCTGTCTCATTGATATTCTAATTAAAAGAGTAAGATCTTGTTGACACATTATCATGGGGATTGGGTGAACACTTATAAATAATGTAAATAGTAAATAATGGAAAACGAAGAGTCATTTGGAGGTGAAATCCAACAGTCACTCCCTCATGTATATAACAAGGAGTAATAAAATGAATAAACATAGTTGATTTGAGGAGTTACCTCTTGGCCTGGCATGGTATAAAAGCCAACTCTATTTTTGGATTCTTGCTCTTGTAACTCCTTCATGCCTCTGTTCTGTATTTTTGTGAACTGACATATCCCTGCCATATTTTGTGCATTATATTCTAACTTTTAAAGAATTGATTTGTTGCATTGAAGTATTTCTTTTCCTCCTTTGAAGACTGGAGCGAGTTGCTACATTGAATGGTGTGCTGCCCAGAAGTGTTGTGGCTGACACATTGAATTAGAAGGTGGTGTTGATAGAGGTGTGCTACGTGGAGGTGTTGTGGTGTCGTTTTTGCTTGGAAGTGATGTGGTATTACTCCATTGAATGTTGTACATATGTTTAATGTTTCCCATTGAACTACATTGAATGTTTTGGTATTTAATACGTTGAATTATATTTTGTTGTCATATATGCTTGAAATTCAATGTGAAGGCCTCCATTACCACTATCTGCTGGCCATACCACTGTCTGTTGACCACTTTTAATATACGTTACTCATGTCTGATGGTCACTCTTAATATATGTTACTCTTGTCTAAATGCTTGTGTTTAAATGCCCCTCCAGTCTGCTTCCATATGCCGCTCCCATACGCTTGTGATTCACGGAAGGTTCAAATCATTGTTTGGTGATATGCTACCATACCATAATACTCCACACTACGTTTTTATAATAGTGGTATAATATTACAAATGTTGCAGTTATCAACACTACCATACCATGCCCATACCACCCACACCAATCCCATTCCCACTTTTTTACAATGTGTTGAATAATATAAATCCACTGCCTCCTAGTACGAGTATCATACCTCACTCTCATATGTTATCATATGTGTTTAATTCTGGATTCTTTCAACGGTGTCATATGCATTCAATCGTTATTGTGCACATACCATATATAGCATGTCCTTACAATTTTAAATATAATGCATATTATAGTTTTAATATATAAAGTGTATGTGTTGTATTACTATTTTTTTCATAAGAATCATAACCGTGGAGCCCAAACTTGCCTCCCTCATATAATCCCTCCCTCATATTATCCCTCCCCTCATATTATCCCTCCCCTCATATAAGCCCTCTCCCATATAACCCTCCCCCATATAAACCTCCCTCATATAATACCTTGTTATATATATATCAGAATTGTAATTTTTTACAAAATTACCACCATAAATGCATTTCTTGCTAGCATAAGTATTTTTACAGTACATAGATTTTAAAATGCATTCATTGATATCTATTGTGGGAGTGGTTCTCACTGGAAAATAGAACTATCTAGAATGGTCGTGGAAGATCAAACACACTCTCACTTTTAATAAGTTGTGGAAAGGATTTTGTGTTGGAGAAGGAGACAATGAACCAACAAAGCCTACCTCAGACAAGGAATTTGCCATTTGGGAAAAGAAGAAGAACAAGGCCTATGCCTTGAATGCAGCATCTGTAAATGAAGAGGTGAGTCACCATATTTCACAATTTTCGAAATCTTTGGAAGCCTTACAAAAATTGAAGGAACTCTATGAATCACACTCCATGCTTAAAGTTTTCCAACTGATGATTAAATTATTTAGCCTTGAATTACAAAATGATTATCCTCTTGCTCTTGCATCAGAAGTAAAATCTATTATGCATGATATCAAAGTCACTAATGTTGAACTAGACATTCCTCTGATAGATTTTGTCAAGGAATTTATCCCACTTATTCAAATTATCTTGAGTCATTGCAAGCAAATGGAAACCTCAAAGAAATTACCTTTGACTACCTTGTGAATAAATTTTCTAAGAGAGAGAAAGATTTTGGGAAAAAGACACCTCCTCAGTCTTTTGAAGAATTTATATTTCTTTCACATAGAGAGAAGAATCATGCCCAAGATTCTTCCAGAGGAAGAGGTGGTCGAAGAGGAAGAGGAAGAAGAAATTTCAAAGGTAGGGGGAGCAAACTCTCTCAAGGAGAAAAGTTTGATTTTCATTGCATATGTTGCAATAGAGATGGATCACATGATGCATCCACATGCAAGTTGCCTTGGGACAGAATTGAGCAACAAAGAAATCAACCCAAAGTTAAAACCAATGGAAAAGAGAAAGGTAAAGCACCTAAATCTGCTCACTATGTTGTGGCACATTGTAGTATTGGAGTAAATGAAGAATTGTTTAACTCTTCACTTACTTCTTGGAAAAATGGTTGGTTTCTTAATTCAGAAGCAACTTTCTACATGACTTTTAGAAAATATTTTTTTTTGAAAAAGTATATAATGTTGATGGAGCAATATACTTTGCAGACAAATCAAAACTGAAGCCATCAGAGCTTGGCACAATCAGGCTCAAATTGTCTGGTCTTCTAGATTTTCTTCTGCATGATGTTTTATATCTCCCACGACTGAGGAGAAACTTGTTGTTCTTAGTCCACATGCACCAACAAGGACACTCCATTCATATGTTTTATGGCAAGGTTGAGGTGATAAAAGCATCAGATGACTCATTTGTCATGACGGGGATAGAAGAAGAAAGGCTTCTCAAGCTGCATGGTACCTCTAATCGTGCACAAAATTTCTCATATAGTTCTCATTATGATGAAGGTACATTTCCATCAAGTATTTTGTGGCATGTTATATTTGGACACTTGAACTACGAAAACCTTCTCTTGTTGAAGAAAAATGGTGCTATTGGTTTTCCAACAATTCCTAGGAAACTTAAGCAATGTCATGCTTGCATTCTAGGAAAGCATAACAAACAATCTTTTCATGATTCACATTCCAAAGCACATAGAAAACTTGAACTCATTCATTCAGATTTATGTGGTCCAATTCCTGTTCCTTCTGTAAGTGGAAATAAATATATGATGACATTTATTGATGACTACACCAGAATGTGTTGGGTTTATTTATTGAAGAAAAAATCTGATGCTTTTCAAACATTCAAAAACTTTCATACATGGATTGAAGATGATGCACAATCTCATATTGGCTCTATTTGCACTGATAATGTAAGAGAATACACTTCAAATGAATTTGAAAACTATCTTCACCAGCATGGGATCAAACATCAAACAACTGTGCCTTATAATCCCCAACAGAATGGAGTAGCTGAAAGAATGAATAGGACAATCTTAAATATGGTATGTTCCATGATGTTTTCAAGAATGTAAAATTGATTCTTTGGCTTGATGCAGTTCTATGTGTTGTATATGTAAAGAATAGATTTCCATCTAATGCTATTAAAAACAAAGCTCCTTATGAAATGTGGTATGGCCACATTCCTTTGGTAAATAATTTTAGGGTATTTGGTTCCACCTATTATGCCTTGATATCAAAAGTACATAGAAATAAACTTGGTGCAAGGAGTGGTAAGTTTATCTTCTTGTGATATTCAAGTACCTCCAAAGCATATTGTCTCTATGATGAAGTTAATAAAAAGTTTGTTGTATCTAGGGATGTAATCTTTATTGAATCTTCCAAAGATGACAATGTTGTTGAGCAGAAACTTGATCCCTTGGATAGATTTAGAAATGCAAAATAATTTCAAGAATTTGATAATCAGATTCCACATCTTGAAGAAGGGATTCCTATACTGGATCAATTTGCAGAATATTCTTCTGAAGCACTCTCTCCCCCACATGAAACTCCAACCACTGATGATACTTTGAGTGATGTGATTGATAGAATTGGGAGACTCAATATCGATTCAGTCCCAACTCAATCAACTGATAAACCTGGACCATATTAGAAAGGTCCCCCAAAGTGGCTGACAAAGGCAATTGAAAGTGTTCATCCTAATGAGGTTGGAAAGGTAGGACAAAGAAATTCAAGTAGAAAAAATGGAGGTGATGTAGATGATTTTGATTCACCTGTTGATATGGATGTTTCTTATGATTGTGAACTGAATTTTTCTACAGATTTTGAACCAAATTCCTTCAGAAAATCCACTTCTCATGATGAATGGAAATAAGTGATGCAAAAAGAGTATGATTCCTTGATAAATAATGGCATTTTGAAGCTGGTTGATCCTCCATTGGGAACCAAACCAATTGGATGCAAGTGGGTCTACAAGAACAAGTGTAAAGCTGATGGCTCACTTAACAAGCACAAAGGCAGGCTTGTGGAAAAAAATTTTGCATAGAAGGAAGGGGTCGATTATGAGGAGACTTTGCCCCCCATACCAAAATGGGCTACCATCTGGACTCTCTTTTTCGTAGTAGCTTAGAAAGATTGGAAAGTCCATAAAATGGATGTAAAAATTGCTTTCTTGAATGGAGATCTGAAAGAGAATGTTTTTATGTCCTAGCCTGAAGGATTTGTTGTGAAGGGACATGAACATAAAGTATGAAACCTTGTATGGCCTCAGGAAAGCACCACGAGACTAGTATGAAAAGTTAACTGAGCATCTTCTGAAACTCAACTTCAAACATTATGATCTTGATGATGAAACTTTGTTTGTGAATCAAGTTGGCAACAAGGTTGTATATCTTGTGGTATATGTAGATGATATTTTGACGATAGGGACAACGAGAGCTACATTGCATCCATAAATAAGGAATTTAGGAAAGGTTTTGAAATAAATGACTGACTTGAGCTATGTTTACTACTGTCCTCGCATTGAAGTAACTCAACATCCAAAGTCTATATTCCTCTCCCAAAATGAGTACATTAGAGATTTTTTGAAAAGGTTTGGCATGGATGAGTGCAATGCTCTAACTACTCCAATGGAACAAAATTTATAGCTCACATCCAATGAAGGAAAATAATTTGAGGATGCAACAATGTATAGATATATTGTAGGACGTCTCAACTACCTAACTACTATCAAACCAAACATTTCATTTGTTCTTGGAATGCTCTCCAGGATTATGAAAAAGCCTTGTGAGGGACATTGGTCTGCTGGAAAAAGAGTTCTAAAGTACTTGAAGGGAACTCAAGACTTTGGACTCAAGTATATGTCGGCCGGATAAGTCGTTCTTGCGGACAAGACCGACCTCCCTAGTATCTAATGATATCTAGCGACAAGCAAACCAAACAAATTCTATCTTTCTCTAAATATGCAATTTATAATTAAAGGCAAACAACTGTTTTAGGCCTACCTTGGGTCCAGTGCAAATTTGTAGAAGCCATGCTCCGTTGATCCAAATGAGCTTCCTTGTAAAGAATCTGCAAACACAAGCAAGCACACACATTAAATAGCACCTGAAAAGCCAATATAATAAAGCATACTTATCATGATGATCAAGGAATTCATGAAACAAATCACATAAGACAATTTGTTGAGAAAAATGAATCTGATTGTATTAACTTTAATCAAAGAAGAAGTTTACAACCTTGGTGCCTTGATGTTGTACAAGTTCCTCCCAGGGTCCAGCAAGAATCTCCTCTACTTTGACAAGTTTCACTCTCTTCCCAATGAAGCCAAAAGGTATGTAATCTCTCCTCTCAAGCTTAACTAGGAAGTCTCAATTCCAACAGCATTTACCCTCAAAAATGTTCAGCTTCTAACCTCCCTAGCAACTAGCTCAATGCCTTAATTTATAGTGCAATGGAGGGAAGCTACTAGGTCCACCTTCAAAGGGATAAAGCCCTCCTTCAAGGGGATAAGCTCCTCTCATCAAGGGATTAGCTCCTTTAGTTTTGGGATGCATGAACCGCCTAGGAGCGAACCATCCACGTCAAGATTCCTTCTAGAATCATTTAGAATTAACCCAAAGTGAGTTTTTAAGAATAAACTTGCGCCTTTTTGACTTTCACAGGGGTCTGCACCCACTCCTTTAGAGACAGAGCGGGCAGGTCCGCAGGTAATATGAACAAGGGGTGTGGGACCGCAGGCAACAGTGGGAGGAAGTGCGGAACCAGAGCTTTATAGACTTTTAATGTCTTTCTCTCATTTTCAAAGCTTGACATGAAGAGCTGAGGTTTGAGACTTGCTAAGGAGGACAGTATGAATGATGATAGACCCATACTGACTGCAAATAGTCATGATGACAATATTTTGTGTAACAGATTGCCCCCTAAAGTGCGAAGTCTGTAGTATATGAGGATTTCATTTATCATCTAAGAAGAGTGAAGTACTTTATCATTTCGAGGATCATCTTTTGGAGAGCCTGGTTGGAACCTGTAAAAACATTCAAGCAAAATATATATATGAGATCGTATCATCGCTCAGGTAGGCATTCCCATACTCAGATCAAAACTGACTAGAAAACTAACTACTGCTCTGATATAGGAATGATCTTGTAATACATCACAGGTATAAACACGTGTAGACACAGTATGGACACAGCCATCTGTTTATGAATAGTCCACTGTATAATGAATACAAAATTCCTCGCAGCCTGGATGGTGGAAACTAGTTCGAGGGTCTTGATTTCTACTTCCCGAAATAGTACGATTCTAACCATATGAATGAATGTGTTGAAGTCGAACATGGTAGAAACCACTTGATTACCAGTCAATGATGTAAACTATTAACAAGTGTGAGAGAAACCACCAGTAATGTCAATGGCTCTCAAAGTACTCAGTACAATCCATGAGATGTGAATAGATGTGCTGATGTTGAACATATCACGGAATCCTTTGATCGAAGGTCAATGATGCAACCTATCATCGAAGGCAAGAAACCTGCCATTGAGGCATGCTGATCCCAAGGTACTGACGATTTCTAGATCATCCTTATAGATAATGAGCTGAAATCGATAGAAAGTGATCCATCGTAGGCAAGCCCACAACACGAAATCATAGATCAAGTTTGAAGAAATTTAGTTGCAAGGACTGACTAAGGGATGGTCAAGATGGATGACAAATATTTTGCAGATGAATGGTTTATTTTCACTGACCTCTTGAACACATAACGACACAGCAGATGGTTTGGAAACAATTGACACAAAGTTAATACCCAAAAACCAGCTGAAGACTTTCAATATGGTTTGATCAACTGTTAGGCAAAGGATTTCCCAACCCAGTTGAATAAAAGTGTCATGTTCAAGAGTGGTTACAAAGTATGACAAACAGGCTCATTTTTCTCTCTTTTCCCCCACCATTTATGGCAAGTACCTCTTTATTTTTGACAAGCTTGAGGAGGATAACATTTGCTTGATTATAAGCTCATCCTTCGGATGAGTCCAACTTAGTTTAAATTCGAACCCTAAGAAGGAGTGGTTCGTTCCTGTTTGTAATTGAATAGGTCCTTTACTGTTAAATTTTAACAAGTCTAGTATAGGAGAAACTCGGAGTTTTTCAATTTTAGAGAGTCTGAAAAAACTTAAGAAGACTCCATGGTTGTCCTTTTTTGTAAATTTGTGTCTCCCAAGCCCGAAAAAGTATAAAATAATACTTTAGAGAACCGCTTGATCATTATGACCAAGGATTACTTTTCATAATTAGTGCCTCTAATCCGAAAAAGTAAAAAAGCGATCAATGACACGTCGTTTTATAACCAATATCAAATTTGAAACGACAAAAATCTGGCAATCTTTTCATGTTTCTACGGTCAGAAAAGGGCTATAAGTGGACCGTCTTTTTAGTTTCGTTTTAACGAGCTTAAAAAGAAAAACTCGGCAATCTTTTCATGTTTTAGGAGTCAGAAAAGAGCTTAAAGGTGACTCTAATGTTTTTTGTCGAAAATGACCAATTTTACCTGAAAAATCCGTTATCCTACACAAAAACTCAAACGTTACTCATACCTGTTTAAAATAGATAAAAATGCTGCAAAAGTTACCTCTTTAAAGTGAAAAATAAACAAATTAAAAACTCATTTATTCAAAAAAACTTATAAAAAGGGCTTTTGTAAATTCATTTTTATCGTTTGACTTTAGAGTGAGAAAAGAGAGCTTTTGTATAGAAACTTCCCGTGAAGATTGTGGAAAATCCATCCATTGGAATCGAACGCCGTCTCCTCCAGGTAATCGACATCATCACAATATTTCATTTCATCCGTTTGAAAATTATTTTTAGGGCTTTATTTTCTTTTTTAGGAAATTTATAGGTTAAAACCCATGCACGGGGGTCCGCAGGCATAGCACAGGAAACCTGCGGACCCTGACTTTTTCGTAAAAGGAAAAACATCAGGGGTTCGCACCTGTCGTGAAGGCAAAGTGCAGACGCATGAACTGCCTCTAACAAAGAGGGTGCGGTCCCCACAACAATGGTTTTTAAACCTAAATTTTTCAAATTCCACCTAAAAATTTTGATTTTAGATACTCTAATCCGCCTTTTTATTGAATGTAGGGTATACATCATGCTTGATTGGCGGGAACGGGAACACGAGGATGTAGATCTCACCACGATTAATCATCAACCTTTGATTGATGAATTCAAGGTATGCGGCTTATACAAATTCTGGGCCATACCTAGCATGAGGGCCCAGGTGGACTTTTTGCAGTGGCTAGTAGACAAGTGGAACATACAGGACGAGTGCTTCTTTATTGGTGGTCACCAGCTCGAAATGGAGCTGGAAGAAATTTACTTTTTTACTGGTTTTCCTAAGAGAGGTGAACATTTGACTCTATTCGGGACTAGGCCAGGTGGCCAGTCTATCGATAGCCTCCGGCTAGAGTTCTGCAACGACCAAACTAGAGACAAAGGGATAGATATCAAAACCATATCCCTTCCTAAACTAAAAGTGATTGCATTTAATGTTACCAGGCTCTGCGGAAGCATAACACTACATATAGCCACTAGATCCCAAATGCGGATGGCAGTAGACTGCTTTCGAGGCACCATCTTCAACTGGTGCGATGCTGTGTTGGCTAATATAAAAGGCAAACTGACTAGAGCAAAGAACGGACAACTGAAGACCTTTGGATATGGTACTTTAGTAGTGAGCTTTGGTCTGGAGAGGGTTCCAATGTTGGTCCCACAGCATCTTACTGTTGGAGGTGGACTTCCTCGAGAGCCCAAACTGATGCTTTGGGTTGGAGTTATGGCCCGTCATCCTAAGGAGGGAACAGAAGTTGTTCGATTCACTCCTGAGTATTTTCATTGGTTGGAGAACCAAGTTTTTGCTATTCAGGACTTTCCTTATGCTGGGGTAGATTATCGTGGTGACCCAGACATGGCTCTTCCACCAGGAGAGCAGTGGGATGACATAGGTAAAATCATTTCCAACATTTTCTAATTAATTTTTTTTTTTTTTTTTTTATCTCGTCCAAAAATTGATAGTAAAAGTTTCAAATGCAGATGTAGGCCCATGGCGACTAGCCACTCTCCAGCCCTATGAGAGGAAACAACCAGCTGCAGCAGCACCAGCCCCACAGGACGAATCTACAGAGACCTTGGCCGAATTGGAGAGTCATCTACAGCGTTTGACGCAGACATTCCGGAGACCAGCATAGATGACATTCCTCTTAGGCTACAACACTATGTGATTGGGGTCCCAGGACCTTTCAGGAGGTTCCTTTGTAGGGTGGCCCATATAGTGGTTTCTTATCGTGATCATCACTAGTGATAAGATGATCGCCTGTTGTAGACACATATGACATTTTTTTCTTTTTGTACTATCATTTTTGCCAATCATAAGGTATTTTTCAACCTATGATAGAAGACGATGTATATTTGGCACACTTCTATGTTATACTATATCACTATTACCGGCTTATCTTGTAAAACATGTTATGGAATGTTTTTAAATTTACTTGTATAATTATTGCAAATGTCTACTTAACATTCGAGAAGCAATTGCATCTGCTAATGTATTTAAATATCTTGGAATATGATGATATTCAATATAGTCAAATTCACGTTCCAAGAGATGAACTCTAGAAAATAATCTCATTAACACTGGATTTCTAATGGCATATACTCTATTAAGTTGTAATACAATGAGTTCAAAATCTAACCTCACTATCAAACTCCGAATCCCAAATGAGATAGATTCAGATAATAACTCAATCACTACACTATACTCGGCAATGTTGTTCGTTATTTGACCGAGGCTTACCCCATGCATAGATACCAACTCGTCAGAGGGCGAATAAATAACCCAAGCTATGGAAGAAATGTTCCGTGTATTAGGACAAGAACCATCAGCAAAACCAATGTATGTTTGGAGAGGCGTCAAAATCTACAATATCAAGAGTAAAATCAAGATAAGTAGGAATAACGACAAAAAACACGCTCTAAGCTAAGCACACCTTTTAATCTAAAACACACCAGCAAGAAAGAAAACTAACCTAACTAAAAAATTTCCACACCCAGATTTAAGCATAATACCTCTTTAGGTAAAGACCATTTCTGGGTTTACCTAAAGAGACCTCGTCAAAGTCTACCAATTCATAGGCCCCTTTTGCCAACTTTTTCTTAACAACATAAGGACCATGCCACATGGGTACAAATTTTCTAGCGCCTAATTTATCATTTGCTTGATCGTACAATAAGACTAGGTCTCCTTCCGAAAAGTTACGAGGGGTAACATTTCGATCATACTGAGCTTTAATACGTTTGGCATGAGTTTCGATTGCTAATGCAGCATCACGTCGATTCTCATCTAGCTGAGCCAAGTAAAACAAACGTTTTTTCCTCTTTGGAAGTGGCTGGAAGTAATTCGATGGCCATTTGCAATGACGGGATTTCGCATTCAATGGGTAACACAGCTTCTAGACCATAAACTAGTTGGAAAGGAGTGAAACCGGTTGACGTTTTTACTAAGGTTTGATACGCCCAAAGCGCTGAAAATAGCATGTTATACAAATTCAACCTATGAATCCCAATGATTCGTCGGATCATGATGACTAGAACTTTGTTGATGGCTGCAACCAGACCATTAGCCTGTGGATAATATGGAGTTGAACTATCATGACGCAAGCCAAGTTGGTCTGTAAGTCCAGTCATCATAATATTTTGAAAATGACGCCCATGATCAGTGATAATTGCTTGTGGAACACCAAACCTAGAAATTATATGATTGAACATGAAAATTGCAACAGTTTTGTCGTCTGCCTCAAATGTAGGCATCGCCTCAGCCCACTTGGTAAAATAATCTACCGCAAGGATGATATACGCATGCCTCCCGGCCGAGTGACAGTTACATGTAATAAAATGGATACCCATTTCGCAAAAGCACCGATGACAATTATAGGGTGGAGAGGAGTAGGTGGAGCGCACATCTTTCGATCAAAAATTTGGCAGTTGTGGCATTTTCGGACTGCGTTAATACAATCTTTAAACAAATACGACCAGAAATAGCCAGCGCGAAATATCTTTTGGGCTGTGGCAAACCCAGACATATGATCACCACATGCTCGAGAGTGACAGTCATTTAGAACCCTTTCAGCTTCCTCATGAGTTAAACAACGTCAGAAAACAGAGTCCGCCCCACGACGATAAAGTGTATCTCCAATAATTTTGAATTGTTGGGACTGGAATCGTATTTTCCGACGTTCTGATCTTGAAATTTCTGGCCAAAAGGATTGGGTCTGGAGATAAACGATCATATCTCCAGACCATGGATCTAAAGTGCTGATTAGGAACAAGGATTCTTCCGTAATGGGCTCTTCCGCCATAGTTTCCGCGTCAGCACGCAGGAAGTCACACATTAACTCTGCAAAAACTAAAGATTTCTTTGACTTAGACTTTTCAAATTCTAAGTCAAACTCTAGTAGGATCACAATCCATTTGGAGTACTTGTCCCCTAGCAATTGTTTGGTCAAAATATAGATCATAGGGTTGCAATCGGAAATTACTGTAGTTTTGCGTAGTAAAATGTAATGACGAAAACGTTTGACAGCTTGAACAGCTGCCAATTCCAATTTCTCCACATGTGAATATTTTAGCTCAGTTGGATTTAAAGTGCGACTAAGGTAATATATCACATGTTCACTACCAAAGTCATCTTCCTAAACTAACACCATTCCAATGGTGGAATGCGAGGCGGCGAGATATAAGAAGTAGTCTTGGTTGTAGTTGGGAGGATGCAGTAACAGTGCATGGGTCAACACATGTTTTAGTGCATCAAAAGATTTGTCAGCTATCTCATCCCAAAAGAATGGAGTATTCTGTTTCAACAACTGGGTAAAACTGTTTGTGATCTCGGCGTAGTTAGGAATGAATCGACGTAAAAAGTTTCCTTTCCCTTGCAAACTTTGGAGTTGGCGAAGACTCAAAGGAGGAGCCAATTTGACAATAGCTTCAACCTTCGAGGGATCGACACGAATACCGGCTTTGGAAACAACAAACCCCAGTAACCGACCCGTTTTTATATAGAAAACACACCTGTGTGGATTCAACCTAATTCGATAATGCCTACACCTCATAATGATTTCTCATAAATGGATGAGATGATCAGCTCGATGTAATGAATGAGCAGGTAAATCATCAAGGTAGGGTTGCACAATGTGCTTGATGTCATGAAATGCATAAGACATGGCTCTTTGAAAAGTTGCCCCAGCGTTCTTGAGCCGAAAAGGTAATTTGCAATATGAAAATGTCCCCCATGGACAAATGAAAGCCATTTTTGGTTGATCAGCAGGTAGAATATTGATTTGATTGTATCCGGAAAAACCATCCATGAAGGAGAATATTTCACTGTCGGCACAATCATTAATGATTTGATCGATATAGGGAATTGGGTAACTGTCTTTTGGACAAGCTCAATTAATATCTCTATAATTGATACATATTCTTATTGTTCCTTGCTTTTTGTTAACAGGAACAATATTCGATACCCAATCCGTTAATGAAATTGGATAAATGAAACCTGCTTTAAGTAATTTTTCAACTTTTGCTTTAATAGCAGCAGCATTTCGTGGGTGGATCTGACGCAAACGTTGTCGGATGGGTTTAGCATCCGGGTAAGTTTTGATTTCATGGACAACAATTTCTGGCTCAATTCTTGGCATTTCCTCATATGACCAGGCAAACACGTCACGGAATTCTTTAAATAGGTCCTTATATGTTTGAATTTCAATTTCTGTACAAGAGGCACCTATATGAATGTTTTCAACAATTACAGGCTTAACCGAAATATCAATAGGAATAGTTCGAGAAATGTTTCCCAAATTTAACTCAGAATCGGGATTTTTCATTGGATTCTGAGGTTCCTTGACATATTCAGTCGTAAAAATAGATGAAAAATCATTTTCAAAGTGATCAATCTCAGGTAAAAATGAAGATCTATGATGAAGATCTTCCCATGGTAAATCATCAACACACAACATTTCACGAATTTGCTCATCAGTGTGAACAAGTTCAGAAAACGTTTTTGAATCTGAGTTTGACGTTGAAAGTGATTCTTCATGGACCACATTCATTAAGTCAATTTTGGTTGAAGAAGGGTTAGAAAATGACTGCACGGCCTGATACACAATTTCATATGGACTCAAAGGCATAACATAACCAAATGAATCTATCTCAGATTCGGAAGGTACAATCCAAGGATCATCATAAACAGTAGTGTCTGACGAAATCATATGAATGGCTGCAGTAGAAGACGATGTGTTGATAGGAGGAAAAGGAAAATTTCCTAATAAACCAGAATCTTTAACTAGTCCTACTCCAACATCCTTATACGGGATAGTTGTTTTGCCGACATGCTGAATACTTTCAGAAGAGGCTGGGTCGGATGAAAAGTAAGTTAGTTGGTCTATAGTTACGATCTTTCCATTATGAGGGAACTTT
Source organism: Pinus tabuliformis (assembly GCA_031772625.1). Lineage (NCBI taxonomy): Eukaryota > Viridiplantae > Streptophyta > Pinopsida > Pinales > Pinaceae > Pinus > Pinus tabuliformis. The sequence continues at coordinate 1,569,611,320 of CM062820.1, forward strand.
ATAAGCCGAAAGACCGATGAAACAACAGTTGTCATGGCATAAGACCAACTATGACCAAAGAGAAGGTTGTAATCTAGAGGGGCATCAACCACCTCCACATCTAGATTAACAGTTTTTCCTTCAACCCCTATAGGTAAATCCTGTAGAATGCCAAAAGGATGGAACCCACGGCCATCAAAGGCCTTTAGAATCGTTGGGGATTGATTAAGTGTAGGAGAACCAGGCGACCTCCAACACTGGATCGACATAATACATGTTGAGGCTCCCTCATCAATCATAGTCCTATAACAAGGTCTGTTTTTGACTAACAATGGAATCTAGAAATCCATTTGATGAGGTATGCGCGGTGTACTATTTTCTAGATCGAAAATTATGAGGTTCGAGTCCTGAATGTCAACAGATCCTATAGCCGACAATAGCAATTTACGTTGTGCTGGACATGATTGCAGCACTTCCAAAGCCGACATTGCCAAAGGTGAAATAGCAAAATCTTCAACAATGTTATAGTTCTGAGCCGCTCTCGCATGTGGGTTGAAAGCTGACTTTCGAAGTATACCCTTGGCGGGCAGTTTGATTACTAAGTCTGGGTTAGGTTTCTCGATCTATAGTGGATTGGAACCAGGAGTTGAAGTTGATGGGTTCAAATGAGAAGATTATGCTTCCTTACCATCAACAGGACTTTTACTTCCATAATCTTGCGATCGAGTCGCAATCCTAACATGGGACATCATCATTATGGGTTCTTCTGAGGCATTTGAGGAAGAACCTATCATCTTACTGTCTTGACTAGGAAAAGGATCCTTCAAAATAGTAGGTGTTTGGGAACCTTTGATGATTTTCGTAACCTCTGCGTGATGAGGGCAGTCTCTTGTAAAATGCTCTTCGTCACAAGTGAGACAAGGATAACGAGGTTTGTGTTTTTCATCAGTAGATTCCGTTTTTCTGGTTTCTCTTTCGAATTTTTATCTGTTTTCTTTTCTTTCTTCCCTTTCTTTTTACCGTCGGATTTTGATTTCACCGTAGATGACTCTACAACATGAATATCAACAGAAATTTTCGCGGAAGAATCTCCTGTCGGGGAATCTGGTAAAGCTATGATAGCATAATAATTCTTGGAAGATTTCTTCTTACTTTTGGTATTAACTGTACCAATCATACCATCAGTGTCATGAGACTCTGAAGGAACTGCAGTTATTTGATTTTGTTTAGGAAGGTCGGGAATTTTCTCGTGTAACGTACCTGACTACATATAAACTAAGTCAAGGTACTGAGCTTGAGCAATTACTTGCTCTTCAGTAACGACTCCTTCCTTAGCTACATCCTCAGTGATATTTGGTAATAAAGATTTTACAAACCATTCAGCTAAGATCTGATTCGGAATAAAACTTTCACTAAACGTCATCGACGTCTCCATTCATGAATATGATCTGAAATGTAAGTGGATGTTAACTATTTTAATGAAGTTAATAATTCCATGCCATTGTCATAACTGACTGGCAACTGAAAATGAGTTAAAAACGAAGTAGCTAACTAACTAAAGTTATAAAAAGTAGCTCGCGGTAACTCAATGTACCACTTGGCCACAAGACCAATTAGAGTGCGTTGAAAAAGCCTTAAATGGATTGAATCATCTGAAATGGAATTAGACACACACCAGAGGTGATAAGTCATCACATGGTTCAATGGGTCCTCTCCTGATTTGCCTTCAAACTTAGGAATATCACTAGGCAACTTATTCGGCATTGGCAGCCAAAATGAAAGATAGTTAATTGGATCGTTCGTAAGGTGCGAAAAGTTGCAATGAACGGTAACTGACGATTAGGGTCCCTAAAACCGTGGGTCTTGAGACCAGCCCTAGGAGGAGGATATCTAGGATAACTAGGAATTGGAATTGGATTTGGGAAATTATATCCTCCCGGAAAATGAAGATTAACTGGACCGTACTGGGGTTGTTGAGGTTGTTGATATGTATATCCAGGGTACAGTTGATATTGATAGACTAGTTGTTGCACAACAGGACAGAATTTGTACTGTCCCTAGTACGGTTGATAAGTAAATTGAGGTTGACTTGTGACAACCGTACTTGGACCAGGTTGTCCTACATGCATTTGAACCGAAGTCTAACTTGTGGATCCAGACTGACGTAAAGATGCTTGAGGAGTTGATACAGGAACAATAGAAACAGGAGCTGTAGATACTCCAGAAGTAGGTGGGTTAGATTGAACAGATGTTGCAGCAGTTGCAGCAGTCGTTTGAGGTGGAGTACGAGGCGTACTAGGCCCAGGCTGAGAAAATACAAAAGGTTCAGAAGTTTGAAGAGTAGACTGGACAGGTTGCTAGGGTGAACCAAAAACCAAGGGTTGTCCAGATTGAGATGACAATTGCACATTTGGTTGCAAGATTTGTTGAGATTGAGAGGGATCCCACACTAAATTCAACCTGGGGTACAGACCCATAGCAAGTTGAGAATATTGAGGACCATAATCGGGTTGAGGGTAGGGTTGATAATTCAAAGGTACATTTCCAGCTCCTTGGACAAATGATTGACCAGAAGGTGGTCGGAAACCTTGGGTTGGGTACTGACCTTGAGGTTGATAACCTTGAGGCACATACTGATACTGGGGTTGGCCTTGAGGTACATATTGATACTGGGGTTGACCTTGAGGTACATACTGAGTCTAGGGTTGACCTTGAGGAATGTACTGTCCTGTAGGTATGTACTGTCCTTGAGGTTGCCCCCAGGTGATAATTGAGGACTTTGAGGCTGCCCCCCAGGCGGTAACTAGCCACCTTCAGGTTGTGGATTAGGAATAGTACCTGACATCATAAGAATATCTTCTACACTCGGCGGCTTAGTTCCATTATTACCAATTAATAACCCTTGTTCAATAGGTTGAGGAGATGCTCCCGAAAAAGTACCAGTAAGTGATTGATACCTAGAGGGAATAGAAGGACCACCGTATAAAAAGGTTTCTGGAGATTGAGAAAGCATGGACGACTATTTTGACATATTTTACGGAGGATAATAACCCCTAGGTGTTGGTTGAAAAGGAATGTGAGGTGGTGAAAAACTTAGTCCTGGGTTTTCCAAAAAATTGGTCAATGAAAGATACCAAGTGTCACTACTAGGTGGACTGTAAAAGATCGATTCACGCTCCCTAATTTCTATAGCTGGTTGATTTTCAGGGATAGGGATACTTTCTTCCGAAGTAACAAGTTCTTCAATAGCAATAAGTCCAGAAGGAAGATTTTGGGTAATGACTCTTTCTACCTTGGGTGAACCAGGACCACTAGAAGTTGGAGAGGCAAATCCTGATGTTGAAGTAGCAGCAAATTCAGTTTTAGGTTTAGATATTTTAGTTTCCTGAGCTAAATCACTTGTAGATGAAAAACTACCAGTAACTTTAGAAAATGAAATAGATTGTGGATTATTATCTATTACTAGAGCTTGATAATCAGGATGTACCACTAAAGAAGACTCTCCTTCTTTAGGTGACCCAACTCTACTGTGACTAGGAGTTACAAGGGCTCGAAGCCCTTCAAGCTGGCTTGGTGAAAACTCAGGAGGTTGGCCCCAAAGTCTACAGGACTTCCTCGGTAATTCAGCCACGATTAAATATTTTAACTACTTCACACGCAAACAAAGAAAAATCTCAATGAAAACCACCTAAAGCCTCTAAAGAACCAAACAATTTTGAATCACACGCCTAAATAATCTAGTAGGTCAAACCACACACAAACAGTAACTTTCCCTACTGAAAACACTGGTTGGTGATGAAATCCAACGTCGCAGAATTCAATACAGAAATGGTGGTTGGAACAGTTACTCCAACAACATGCTTAATGAATAGACTGGCATGAGTTTCTCCACTAAACCGTCTCGAGTGAAGAGAGCCCCCCAGAAAATCCAAGTGAGTCTAGCCGATGTCTGTTCCAGGTACAGTGGGATCTTCCCTCCACCGTCACCTTAGGAAATAATCCTATAGAATATGGTCACTATGGTTACCAACGGAAACAAATATACCTGGGGGAATAGTCTACGATCTGATACGCACGCAAGGGTAGAGTAACAAGCTCAATCCCCTTGAAGGCTCCTTGACATAATCCAAGGTTTACCAACAAGTGACCCTAGGCTCCTCGACAATGGTTAATCCGAGGTTTACTGTTTTTAATACGTGAATATCTTCTATCGTTCCCAATGAGGAAGGATTGATTCCCACACTGGTTCAGATATGATCTCCTGCTTCTCCTTTAAGAGGAGCTTTCCCAAAGCATAGATGTAACAATTAGAATTTATCTCCTACTGCAAGATACAGCTACTTGTTTGTTTTACTATCTTGGAGAGTTAATTACTCCCTACTCCAAGATACTAGCCTAAGCTATGTTGGTGATAAAGAGCCCTAGAAATAAAAAGATTACTAGATAGATTTTACTTTAAGCGTTATTTTTATTGGTTTTTTCTTAAGTCAAAAGGTGTGGAGATGAAACTTATGGTGTGAAGACTTGACTCCAAATCACTAAAAAATGAACTTAAGATGATAAGCAATCTTTTCCCTTCAACGAATTTCTAGCTAGGAAAGAGTTGAGAATGCAAATGCTTGTAAAAACAAATGTTTTCTTAACAAACAAATCAAAAGAAGAGCTTTTTGTCTTTTCCAAGACACTAAAAAATGAGACAACTAGTTATGCTCACGAAAATTTCCCTTTTCTTTCAAACACTCAAATACTACAAAAACAAACTTTTTCCAAAAGAGATTTTTTTTTTTTTATATTTATAAAACACTCAAAACTATGGAAAAATCTAATCTTGAGATATATAAATTCTAAAAAACTATTTGAAGTAAAAGCTTACAAGATTTCCTTTCAAGGATGTTTTACTTAGCTATAAGCAAACTAAGGACTAATTTGTCCAGAATCACAAATCAGTCAAAAAACAACCAATTTTTTGTTTTCTTCTCTAAAAATGAAATCCAAAACTTTCAACACAAGTCGTTTCGAAGTTTTGCAAAGAGAAAAACAAGATGGATTCCTCAACAAAGGGAGATTTTTCAAACGGTCAGACTCATAAGAAGGCCGATAAAAACCAAGGTGATTTGAGGCTTCTAATGCTTCTAAGCTCTGAGCTACTACAAGACCAAAATGAAAATCAAGCCCGACAACCAAAACTTCTAGGAATTTTACCTAAAACCCTAATGCCAATGGAATTAACTTAAGAAAAGTTCCTGACAAGTCACGTGCAGATCTGGGTAGAGGCTAAAAACACATTAACAAATCCTAAGCTGACTGAAAGAGAAAATCTTAAGTTTTTCAAAATTTTGACAAGTTCACATAGGTGCAGTACCACTCTATGTGTAAAGCAAAAGTGCGGATAGGTCCGCACTCTGTTACAAGCAGAGGGTGTGGTCCTCTCCCAAAAGTATCAAAAACAAAAAATAATTCAAGATCTACTAGACCTACCCAATCCCACACACATCAAGCCAAAAACAGAAACAAAAACACAGTTTCTCAAGTCAAAGTAAAAGCAAAGGAAAAATAAAAAATTCAAGTCCCCAACGGAGTCACCGTTTTGTCGGCCGGATAAGTCATTCTTGCGGACAAGACCGACCTCCCTAGTATCTAATGATATCTAGCGACAAGCAAACCAGACAAATTCTATCTTTCACTAAATATGAAATTTATAATTAAAGGCAAACAAGTGTTTTAAGCCTACCTTGGGTCCAGTGCAATTTTGTAGAAGCCACGCTACGTTGATCCAAATGAGCTTCCTTGTAAAGAATCTGCAAACACAAACAAGCACACACATTAAATAGCACCTGAAAAGCCAATATAATAAAGCATACTTATCATGATGATCAAGAAATTCATGAAAAAAATCACATAAGACAATTTTTTGAGAAAAATGAATCTGATTGTATTAACTTTAATGAAAGAAGAAGTTTACAACCTTGGTGCCTTGATGTTGTACAAGCTCCTCCCAGGGTCCAGCAAAAATCTCCTCTACTTTGACAAGTTTCACTCTCTTCCCAATGAAGCCAAAAGGTATGTAATCTCTCCTCTCAAGCTTAACTAGGAAGTCTCAATTCCAACAGCATTTACCCTCAAAAATGTTCAACGTCTAACCTCCCTAGCAACCAGCACAATGCCTTAATTTATAGTGCAATGGAGGGAAGTTACTACGTCCACCTTCAAAGGGATAAAGCCCTCCTTTAAAGGGATAAGCTCCTCTCATCAAGGGATTATCTCCTTTAGTTTTGGGATGCATGAACCACTTAGGAGCGAACCATCCATGTCAAGATTCCTTCTAGACTCATCTAGAATTAACCCAAAGTGAGTTTTTAAGAATAAACTTGCGCCTTTTTGACTTTCACAGGGGTCCGCACCGACTCCTTCAGAGACAGAGTGGGAAGGTCCACAGGTAATGTGAACAAGGGGTGCGGGACTGCAGGCAATAGTGAGAGAAAGTGCGGAACTAGAGCTTTATTGACTTTTAAGGTCTTTCTCTCATTTTCAAAGCTTGACATGAAGAGCTGAGGTTTGAGACATGCTAAGGAGGATAGTATGAATGATGATCGACCCATACTGACTGGAAATAGTCATGGTGACAATATTTTGTGTAACAGTATACACAGGTGGGTGACTTCATCTTGATTGGATACTCTGATTCAGACTTCAATGGAGACAAATAAAATGGGGTATCTACTTCCCATTATGCTATGATTCTTAGATCAGGATTGGTCTACTAGAGATCACAGAAACAATCAGCTCCAACAGATTCCACAACAGAGGCAGAATATGTGGTAGCAACTGAGGCAACAAAAGAAATTGTGTGGCTCAGGAAAATTTTGGAAGATTTGAAGGTAAAACAAGTAAATTCAACTCCACTCATGATTGACAACACCTCTGCAATAAATTTGGCCAAGAACCCAAAGTTCCATGATCAAATGAAGCACATCAATACAAAATACCATTTGATTCGACATCATGTTGAGGCCAAGATAATCCATCTACACCATTTTTCCACTAATGAGAAGATTGCAAACATCTTCACCAAAGCTCTTGGAAGAGAAAAGATTGAAAGATTAAGAATGATGCTTGGAATCACCAACATCCCTTCAAATTAAAGGGGGGAATGTTGACACCTAATCATGGGGATTGGGTGAAAACTTGTAAATAATGTAAATAGTAAATAATGAAAAATTAAGAGTGATCGGGAGGTGAAACCCAAGAGTCACTCCCTCGTGCATATAAGAAGGAGTAATATTAATGAATAAACATTGTTGATTTCTAGAGTTACCTCCTAGCGTGACAAATCCCAAGCACACTGTTACATAGATGAAACACTATATCCAATAGTGGAACACAAAGCCACAACTTGCTTCTCCAAAGAATGATCTATCTCTTATGTCTTACAAGAGAAGTCAAGGCAAGACCTCTAGAATCTAAAGCCTTCCAAAAGCCATGGCCCAAAAAAGCCCTTTGCTTGAGTTGTGAGGAGCTATTTATAACAATTAAAATGACCTTTGAGCTTCCTCATGACTCTTCAACTCCTATGACTATCCATATTCACTACATGACTCTTTACATTCCAATGTGTGGCTTTTCATATTCCACATGTGTCCCTTGGACTTCATTTCATAATATTTATTACATAAGACAATTTACAAATGAGATGGTGGCCTAATAAGACAAAAATGACAATGGGACAAAACTCATCAAATAGATAAATCATTTTCTTCTTCATGGAGTTCACTTGTAATATAAGTGTGCCATGCTCTTAAATACTTTGCAATTTCCTCGACCTAGTTTGGAAAGTCCCCTCTGCATCCCATCTTCACCTCCAATGCCTCAGTGATTATGTTCTTGGATCTTAACTGTGCATTATTCCATAGGGATGAAAGCTTCATGTGTTCTTTGACTGGTGAAAAGGTATACTATTGAATAATTTCTTTAGTTACAACCACACCTTCCTTCTCTTTTGCTTTCTTGTTTTTTTCAATATATTCTCTGATCTCCTGGAATATTACATCCCTTCCTCTGATCGCTTCAAGAATTCTGATGGCGTTCATCCTAGGATTCTATGTTAGAGACTAAAACCCATTATGCAACCAGCTATATGTAGCCATGGTACTAACTATATTTTCTCCTAGATGCAAGTAATTCTATTGGCGGAGTCTCAAATTGACTTTGTCCATTTCTGTAGAGACCCTTTCCTTCCTTTCCAAATGTTGTTGGGCATCCAAATATTTGGCATCCCACTCCTGCATCTATTCGAATTCTCTATTTTCTATCTTCAGTAGTTTAATCACTTCTTATATGTTCTTCCAGATGTCAATGAGAGGATCCGTGACTTTTTGAATAAGTATCATTTCATCATATAGTCGCACCATGGCATCATCCATTGGTCCCTACTCTTCTTGCATGGTTGACTACCATTCTGCGGTACTAAAGTTCTGTGTTGACAAATGTTGTTTCTTCGCTACATGGTACTTTAATTATTTATTCGTCATAACAAGTTCTCTTCTCAACCTAGCATTCTCATTCAACAAGTAATCTAAGTTATCATTTGCCACTGTAGCAAATGCAACATTTACTGCCATAACCGCCCTTAGATTTCTTGTAGTGTTGGAAGTGATCACTCTCTATGTACACACCAAGACTAGATTTTGAGGATCCTTTGAGGATATCTATACCTCTATTGCATGATCCTCTTCTTTAGTTGATCAAACATTATGCTACACACGTTTCTGATTCTATCTACTAGTGGGGGCGTGATCCCCATATCTACAAATGCAAGATGACTGCCTGTGAGAGGATGTTCTCCTAGAGTATCTAGTTCTTCCTCTATTTGCTGCATGGTATCTTCCTCATCTAACTCCTCCTCTTCCATCTCATGATTCAACTTTTCTTCTTCCAATCCATGTGTTGCTTCCTCCTCCTCGAACTACATTTATTGATATTCTTCTAGCCTTCTCCTCTCTTCTTCTTCCACTTGTTGCTCTTCAATAAACTCATCTTGCTTACTCTCCCTCTCCTCTTCTTCTATTCCTCCTTTACTATCTCCTAAATTTAAGGGAACAATATTCCATTTCTTCCTTCTCTCACTTATCGAGGAATATTTGGTCCTTTTCTTGGGAGTTAGTTTCCTTACTTGAGGTGTTATCTCCTCCTCCTCTTTCTCTTACAAATATTGAGTTGGTGGGTCATGGAGTGAAATGGCCTCCATCGGTCGATGTGTCTACATGTTAACATTGTACCAATTCTTTATTTTCTCATCATCTTCTATGGACATAAATGAGTACCCCATATTGTCACCAATCCTTTGACAATGTTGCCTCAAAATTTGCTTGGGATAATCTCCAGAGAAATATCTAGTAGCGAAGTGTAGGTGGTCCTGTTGTCTAGGTAAATCCTCTCTCTGGATAGAGAGGACCCCCTAGCCTAATGAGTGGGTCTAGAAACCTAAGTGACAATCTATCACACACTTTCCTAAGTTGTGATTGAAAACAGAGATGAAGAAGATGACCTACCTCGTTCTAATGTTATCTTGATCTCCTTTGTTGAACACCTTGAATCACTTGCATCATGATCTCGTTCTTACTTCTCTCATTGTTTATGCACCTGCACAAGAGATCAAGACATAACAAGGCATGCAAATACAAATAGCATATTCAAAAGTAACCTACTTAATCGATCAAGGAATGTTAAGAGAAATGACACATGAGCATACACATCAATGGAAAATGAACCAATTGTTATATATTAATAGAAAATAAGGGGAAGCATACAACCAAGCCTTGATGTCGATAGTCTCTCCTTGAATGAATATCCAATTCCAAGCTAAGCTCTCCAAGAACTCCTTATTCAAGAGAAATGAGTAGGATATAGGCACAATCTAAGCATAAGCGTGAAAATAGACATAGACCAACCATTTTGCAATCATAGAGGATGAATATATAGGCTAGGAAAGGTATTTAGGACCTCTCCAAAGATAGGAGTAGGCCCTCATCTCAAGGATGTAGCTCATAGGGATAACACCAAGAGTCCAATTTGGTATAATTCGACTTCATCTATGCCAAACAACCTCCATCTTGCCTCTCTGGAAGATTCTAGATCATGAAGCTTCTCATCCTCTTTAGGAAAATTACCTTTTTGGGATCATCGCTGGTATACAAGTGCATAGAGTGACGCCATCACAGGTCAAGTATAGTGCAATAGATGATCATCACTATTTTCAGTCTCATAAGGGTGATGATTCTCAAATTAGGGTTTTAGAGCTATTTCCTTCATGGGAAGCTCAAGGTATTTTACAATCAATGTCTTAGGAAGGATCTGAACTGCATATATGAATGACTACACTGCATGATGGTAATGTTTCAAGAAATTTGGAGTATGTCCCAAGGAAGTGCAGGAGGTGCGGAAAAATACTCTGTGATAGTCCAACTACCATATCTTTTCTTTCGTAGCATTTTTACTCTTTAATTCATATTATCCAATCCCCAATAGAAAAATAGGCCAAGGGGCTTTCTTCCTCATGTCAATAATTCTTGATAATCCATTTTCCACCTAATTTGAAACTTCTTACATGAACACTTTGTTAGTTACATATTGCAGCATAAAGTGAGGGCTTAGCTAACAACCGAAGAACCCAATCTATGTACCCTCCAAAGCTACAAACCATTCCATGATATCTCCAAGATCGATCTCAAAAATAATGTGAAATTTGAATGCAAAGAAGTGTTCAGATAACTTCTCATATATGAATCTAAGTCTCATCTCTGATGACACTCTGCAATGGAAGTAGATCAGGAAATCCTATGGAGTCTAGTTCCAATTCATTCCTAGGAACAAATATTGTGCACAAATTGCGTCTAAGATAAATGAAGACTTGTACAATTCTAGTGTCTGGTGCATCATAATTATGCTTTTTCCTGCCCCACCTAGCACTACAACTCAAATGATAGGATATCCATCCAATTGAAAACTCTCCCATGGGTAAATCCTATATTGAGAATGTATATCCATTTCTCTTGGAACACCTCAATGTTTTTCAGCCCATACAAATCACAATACATAGCTATCAAGTACTGATAGAAATCTCTGGGAATATTTGTTAGATAAACTGTAGATCGACGATGGTGAAGATTTATAGGATATCGACACCATGTTTTGACAACCTTAGTAATGTCCAAGGTTTCCCATATTGTGTAAAAGTTGTCATTTGCATATTGATTGGGCTTGAGCATCTTATAATATGTTTGCATGTCTTCACCAAAATAAGTGGTGAGTTGACAACCACTTTAACTGCATAGCACAATGTGAGAATCATCCATGTTTGTAATGATCCATTCAATTACTTACACATATGACATGATCAAGAATCTTTATGTGATCCTGTGCATCCTGGACTTCTTGATATTGATGTATGCATGCAAATCTTCTAAGTCCCCAGGAAACCTCTCCTACATGAATGTGTTATATATCTTGCTCCAAATGATGTGTGTACTTTATCAATGAAGCACTGAGTATCTATGTATATGGGAAAATTGGGCCTTGTAACTTCCACAGGTTCATCAACACTTCCTTCTGAAAGTTCTTGGGAGGTCACTTTGTGAGGCAGCATGTCTCCAAAATATGATGACAAAGAGGTTGTTATGCTCTTGACCTGTGAGAAGATTCCAGAATATCAAAAAAGCACATAAATACAACCGAGAACACATAACAAAGTGAGAAAAACAACAAGTATTTTATTATTCAGAGATGAAAGCAATGTTCACTTGCCTCTTCAAGGGGGCAACGTCTAGTAGAGTAGAGCTTGATTACAAAGTAAGACACTATGCTCCTCAATGGGGGGTCCCTATCCTTTATATGGGGTTCATAAATATAATACCATGGGTCAGTACCATGGTTCTCTCAATACCATCTATCTAATACCATGGCTTGTTTACAACTAATTGTGGTCCCTTTCTTAAATGTAGGTCAACAACTTATAATTATTAATACGAGCTTTATTGACTCTTTAACTAATTATAATTATGACTTGACCATATTACATAAATAAAGGGGTTAGGGTTGGACCCTAACATGCCCTCCCCCATAAAAAGCAGTCTTGTCCTCAAGGCTGAAGCTACGGAAACTGTTGAAGAATAGTGGTTGGTTCCAAGGTCGCATCTTCTAGAGAGGTGTCTTTCCACTTGACGAGGACATCCTTGATCATGCGGCCATGTAGATGGCATTCTTATGTATCAAGGACCTGTTCAGGTTGGAGCCAGAGTGAATCTTCTTCATCCAGTTTATGTAGACTGGTTTGAATTCTGTAATAATTCCCCACCACTTTCTTGAGGCATGATACATGGAAGACTAGATGGATTTTTGAAGTTGGTAACAAGGCTAGCTTGTAGGCTATTGCTCCAATGCATTGAAGTATTTGACAAGGTTCGTAGAATTTTGGACCTAATTTTTTGACAAACCTTGTCTTTGAGTGATATTCTCTTATATGGTTACAGCATTAGGAATACCTGAACCCCTTCTTGAAATGTGCACTCTGAACGAAGTTGGTCTTCCTATTGCTTCATGTGATTCTGAGCCTGATGGATATTATCTTTGAGACAAGCTAGCATGGTTGGACAGTTCTGTAGGAGTTGATCCACTTCTTGCACCTTAGAGAATCCAGGCAAATAAGAAGTAGGTGAAGGTAGGAGTTGACCATACACTGCTTCATATGGAGTCATCTTGGTGGCTGCATGATAGTTAGTATTATACCACCATTCAGCTAGAGGTAGCCACTATATCCATTTATGTTTCTTTTCTAAAGTGAAGCACCTCTAGTATGTTTCCAAACATTTATTGACTACTTAAGTTTTACCATTAGTTTGGGGATGATAGGAAGTACTTAGTTGGAGTTGTGTGCCTTGTAGCTTGAAAATTTCTTGCCAAAAGTTACTGATGAAAGTCAGATCATGATCAGACACAACGGAAGTGGGCATGCCATGCAGTTTGAAGATTTGGTCCATGAAATATTGAGCCACTAAAGTGGGGGTAAATGGGTGGGGTAGAGAGAAAAAATAAGAATATTTAGAAAGTATGTCCACAACCACCATGATTACTGACTTGTCACCTAACTTTGGAAGACCAGTAATGAAATCCATAAAAACATCCATCCAAATTGAGGTAGGTATGGGCAATGGTTGTAAGGTTCCTAGTGACTTGACTGTTTCTCGTTTCTAGCATTGACACACATCACATTCAGCTACAAAGGTCAGAATGTCAGTTTTCATGCCTGTCCAAAAGAAAGAACGATGAGTGCGAGCATAAATCTTCTGAAATCCTGCATGGCCTACAGTGGGAGATGAGTGCAACTCTGCCAAAATGTGCATTTTGAGGGAGGATATCATCAATATAACTAATCTATCCTTGTAGCAAAGAATATCATCCTTCCAAGAGTAGCCATGTCAGGCGGAAAGAGTCGATAGTGCAGACACAACCAACCTCCCTAGAAGCTTAAGGCTTTCTAGTGACAAACAAGACAATTAAGAGCAATCCTTCTCTAAATATGCATTTACCATATGAGAAATCAAGTGTTTAGATCCTACCTGTAGTCCAACGCTGTTGTAGTAGTCCAGCCTTGTCGATCCGGATGAGCTCCTCCTTCTCTTTGAAACCTGCATTCACTAACAATAAAACGATTAAAAAGCACATGAATATCTCATAAAACAAAACATATTTAACATACAGACCAAGGAGTATATGAAACAACTTATAAATAACAAATTGTTGAGAAGAATGGACTTATTTGTATTAATAGGAAACAAAAGAAACCATTACAACCTGAGCCTTGGTGTTGTGCAGGTCCCTCCCAGGGTCCAGCAAGAGTTTTCCTTTACTTTGATAAGCTCACCCACTTCCAAATGAAACAAGAAAGGATGGGAATCTCTCCTCACAAGCTTCTACATGGAAGTCCTAATTCCAGCAGCATCTACCCTTAGGAATGTTCAGCTTTCAACCTCCCCTCCTTCTGGCCCAATGCCTGTATTTATAGTGCTCTAGAGGAAGTTAATTAGGTCCACCATCAATGGGATAAGCCCCTCTTTGGATGGGATAGCTCCCCTCTTGATGGGATAAGTTCCTCTTTGGTAGGGATACATGAACCATCTGGAGGCGCTTCATACACGTCAAACAAGCTTCTAGAATGCTCTAGAAATGACCACAAGTAACGTTTTTGGAGTGAAACTTGCGCCTTTTGACCTTTACAGGAGTACGCACCCCTTGCTTTACAGACAGAGCGTACAAGTACGCAGGTATTGTGAACTTGGGGTGCGTACACGCAGGTAAGGCTAAGAGAAACTGCGTACCCAGAGATATATAGATTTTTAATGACTTTCTCTCTTTTCTGGAGTTTGACATGGAGAGCAGAGGTATGAGGCTTGCCAAGGAGGATAGTATGATAGTTGATGGAGCCATACTAACTGCAAATAGTCATGGTGACATTTTTTAGTGTAACAAATTGCCCCCTAAAGTGCGAAGCCTGTAGTAGATTAGGGTTTTATATCATCTAGGAAGGGTGAAGTACTTTGTCATTTCAAGGATTATCTTGTGGAGAGCCCAGTTGGAACCTGCAAGTATTCAACACAAAATACATATATAAGATCATATCATCACTGAGGTAGGCATTCCCATACTCAGATTGAAAACTTTAACTAATTGACTATCTACTGCTCTGATACAGGAATGATTTTGCAGTACATCATAATCATAGACTTTTGTAAACATAGTATGGACACAGCCACCTGTTTATGATTAGTCTACTGTATAATGAATACAAAACTCCTCGCAGCCTGGATGGTGGAAACTAGATCCAGGGTCTTCATTTCTACTTCCCGAATTGGTACGATTCTATCCATGCGAATAAATGAGTTGATGTCGAACATGGTAGAAACCACTTTATTACCAGTCAATGATGTAAACTGTTAACAAGCGTGAGAGAAACCACCAGTGATGTCAATGGTTCTCAAAGTACCTAGTACAATCCATGAGATGCGAATGAATGGGTTGATGTCGAACACGTCACGGAATCCTTCGATCGAAAGTCAATGATGTAAACTGTCATCGAAGGCGAGAAACCTGCCATTGATGCATGCAAACTTCAAGGTACTGACGATTTCTAAGTCATATTTCAAGATAATGTGCTGATGTCGATAGAAAGCGACCCGTTGCAGGCAAGCCCACAACACGAAATCGTAGTTCAAGTTGAAGAAATGTTGCTGTAAGGACTGACTCAGGGATGGTCAAAATGGATGACAATTATTTTGCATATGAATGGTTTATTTGCAGAGACCTCTTGAACACATAACGACACGATAGATGGCTTGGCGACGATTGACCCAAAGTGAATACCCAAAAACGGTTGAAGACTTTCAAAGTGGTTTAATCAACTTTAAGGCAAAGGATTTCCCAACCCAGGTGAATGAAAAGTGTCGTGTTCAAGAGTGGTAATAAGGTTTTTCTGTAACAAAGGATAACAAATAGGCTCATTCTTCTCTCTTTTCCCCCACCATTTCTGGAAAGTACCTCTTTATTTTTTACAAGCTTGAGGAGGATAACATATGCTTGATTATAAGCTCATCCTTCGGATGAGTCCAACTTAGTTTTCATTCAAACCCTAAGAAGGAGTGGTCCGTTCCTGTTTGTAATCGAACAAGTCCTTTACTGTGAAATTTTAACGAGTCCAGTATAGGAGAAACTCGGCGTTTTTCAATTTTACGGAGTCTGAAAAAACTAAAGAAGACTCCAAGTTGAACTTTTTCGTAAATTTGTGTCTCCCAAGCCCGAAAAAGTATAAAATAATACCTGAGAGAACCGCTTGATCTTGCGACCAAGGAGTACTTTCATGATTAGTGCCATTGACCTGAAAAGTAAAAAGCGATCAAGGACACGTCGTTTTATTTCCAGTATCGAGTTCGAAACGACAAAAACCCGACGATCTTTTCCTGTTTTTACGGTCAGAAAAGGGCTATAAGGGGACCGTCTTTTAATTCCATTTTAACGAGTGTAAAAGAAGCACTCGGCAATCTTTTCATGTTTTAGGAGTCAGAAAAGGGCTTGAAAGATGACTCTGATGTTTTGGTTCGTGAAAAATGATAATTTACCCTAAAGTCCTTTTGTCCTGCACAAAAACAACACATTACTCATACCTGTTTAAGATAGGCAAAAATACATTGAAAAATATCCTTTCACGGTGAAAAATAAACAAACTTAGCATTCATTTATCCAAAAAACCTATAAAAAGACTTTTTACCATGTCATTTTTACCATTTTACTGTTGAGGGAGAGAAAAGGGCTTTTGGCAAGAAACTTCCCGTGGACTTTGCGGAGAATCCGACCGTCGGAATCGAACGCCGTCTCTTTCAGGTATTTCACAACATCCTCCTCTTTGTTTTCATCCGTTTAGAATTTCATTTTAAGCCCTAGTTTGATTTTTTGGGGGCTTTGGGGTTTCAAGATGCGCTTTTCGGGGTACGCAGGTGCCCCATGGGTGACCTGCGTACCCCGACATTTTCTCCATTGGGAAAATGGTCGGGGTACGCAGCCCACCTTCAGAACAGCTGCGTACCCACGCTCTGTTTTCTGAACGCGGGGTGCGTACTCCGCGCAAAGTGATTTTCAAAACCCCAAACTCAAAACCTAACCATCAATTCTTGATTTAATGAATTCTAATGAATGTTTTTTGGTGTGTAGATTGCCCACCATGCTTGATTGGCGACAAAGAGAACACGAAGGTGTCGATTTGGCCGCAATAGATCATCCACCTTCCATTGATGCTTTGAAGGCATGCGGCCTCTACAAATACTATGCCATACCTGGCATGAGGGCCCAGGTGTGATTTTTAGAATGGCTGGTTGAAAGGTGGAACGTTTAGGATCAATGTTTTTACATCGGAGGGCACCAGCTCGAGATAGAGCCCTCAGACATATATTTTCTCACTGGTTTGCCTAATAGGGGCGAGCAACTGACTCTGTCCGGGACTAGGCCAGGTGGCCAATCCCTTGCTAGCCTCCGGCTAGAGTGGTGCAACAATCAAAACCAGGAGAAAGGGATAGAAATCAAATACATATCCATGCCTGAACTTATGGTAATTGCCTTTACAGTTACCAGACTCTGCGGAGTAGCCACTTTGCATATTGCCACCGGGTCCCAAATGCGGATGGCGATTGATTGCTACCGAGGCACCATTTTCAACTGGTGCGACGCTGTGTTGGCCAATATGAAGGGCCAACTGACTAGGGCAAAGAACGGGCAATTAAAGACCTTTGGGTATGGGCCTCTAGTTGTGAGCTTTGCCCTAGAGAGGGTTCCGATGCTAATCCCACAGCATCTCACTGTTGCAGTTGGGCCTCCTCGGGAGCCAAAGTTGATGCGATGGGTTGCGGTGAGGGCCCGACATCCTGATGAGGGAGCGAGAATTGTTCGATTTCCTGCGGGTTATTTTCACTGGTTGGAGGGCCAGGTATTTGCGATCCAGGACTTTCCTTATGCCGGAGTGGATTTTCGTGGTGATCCGGACATGGTTCTTCCACAGGGAGAACAATGGGACAACAGAGGTACTTCATTTTTCACAAGTTTTTAAATTATCTATATTTTTTTTTTTTTTTTATATCGTCTCAAAACTGACAGTGACAATTTTCAAAATGCAGATGTAGGTCTACAGCGTCCGGCCAATCTCCGGCCATTCGAGAGAAGAGTACCAGTTGCACCAGCACCGGCCCCACAGGATGCGGCCGCAGAGACCTTAGTCGAGCTGGAACAGGACCTAGAGCATCTCACGGCAGACATACCAGAGACGACTATAGATGACATTCCTATCCGACTTCAGCGCTATGTGGTCGCAGTCCCAGGACCTTTCAGGAGGTTCCTGTGTAGGGTAGCGCGGGCAATGGTCTCATATAGAGAGCACCACCAGTGATTGGCTAGTCACTTTTTGTAGACACATGTGACATTTTGGTTTTTGTACTTATCATTTTTGCCGATCATAAGGTGTTTTTCAACCTATGATCGAAGACAATGTATATTTTGACACACTCCTATCTATATATATGTCATTATTACCAGCTTATCTTGTTAAACATGTGTGATGAAATGTTTTTAAATTTACATTTATGATTATCACAAATGTCTGTCTAACATTCGAGAAGCAATTGCATCTGCTAATGTATTTAATGACCTTGGAATATGTTGATATTCAATGTAATCAAATTCACGTTCCAAGAAACGCACCCTCAAAAACAATCTTAATAACACTGGATTTCTAATGGCATATACTCTATTAAGCTGTAATACAACGAGTTCAGAATCTAACCTCACTATCAAACTCCGAATCCCAAATGAAATAGATTCAGATAATAACTCAATCACTGCACTGTATTCTGCAATGTTGTTTGTTGTTTGACCGAGGCTCACCCCATGCATAGAAACTAACTTGTCAGAGGGCGAATAGATAACCCAAGCTGTGGAAGAGATATTTCGTGTACTACAACAAGCACCATCAGCGAATCCAATGTACGTTTGGAGAGGCGTCGACATCTGCAATATCAAGAGTAAAACCAAGATAAGCCAGAATAACGACGAAAACACACTTTCTAAGCTAAGCACACTGTCTAAACTAACAAACACACTAGCTAGAAAGAAAAATTAACCTAACTAACCTAACTAAAATCTCCATACCCATCATTTAAGCATAATACCTCTTTAGGTAAAGTCCATTTCTGGGTTTACCCAAAGAGTCCCCATCAAAATCTACCAGCTCATAGGCCCCTTTTGCTAGCTTTCGCTTAACAATGTAGGGTCTATGCCACATAGGAACGAATTTTCCAGCACCTAATTTATCGTTAGCTTGATCATATAACAGCACTAGGTCTCCTTCCGAAAAATTACGAGGGGTCACATTTCGATCATACTGAGCTTTCATCCGTTTTGCGTGAGTCTCGATTGCCAAAGCAGCGTCACGTCGAGTCTCATCTAATTTAGCTAAGTATAATAAACGTTTCTCCTCTTCGGAAGTAGCTGGAAGTAATTCAATAGCCATTTGAAGTGACGGGATTTCGCATTCAATGGGCAGCACAGCTTCCAAACCATAAACTAGTTGGAAAGGAGTGAACCCTGTTGATGTTTTCACTGAAGTTCGATATGCCCAAAGCGCGGAAAATAACATGTTGTGCCAATTCGACCGATGAATCCCAATGATTCGTCGGATCATGATAACTAGAACTTTGTTGATGGACTCAACCAAACCGTTGGCTTGCGAATAATAAGGAGTAGAGCTATCGTGGCGCAAACCAAGCTGGCTTGTAAGTTCTGTCATCATAATGTTTCGAAAATGGCGCCCATGGTCAGTGATTATCGCTTGCGGGACACCAAACCTAGCAATAATGTGATTGAATATGAAAATTGCAGCTGTCTTGCCGTCAGCCTCGAATGTAGGCATCGCCTCGGCCCACTTAGTATAATAATCAACCGCAAGGATGATATACGCATGCCCCCCGGCCGAGTGAGGGTTACATGTAATAAAGTCAATACCCCATTTGGCAAAAGGACTAACGGCAATTATAGGGTGGAGAGGAGCAGGTGGTGCTCGCATCTTACGATCAAACACTTGACAATTGTGGCATTTTTGGACCGCAATGATACAATCTTTAAACATGGACGGCTAGAAGTAGCCAGCACGCAACACCTTCTGAGCTGTGGCATACCCAGACATATGACCGCCACATGCTCCATAATGACAGTCATTCATAACCCTTTCTGCCTCTTCGTGAGTTAAGCAACGTCGGAAAACCAAGTCCGCCCCACGATGATAAAGAGTATCTCCAATAATTTTGTACTGTTGGGACTGAAATCGAATTTTCCGACGTTCCGACTTGGAAGCTTCGGACCGAAAGGATTAGGTTTGGAGATAGATGATTATATCCCCATACCAGGGATCTAAAGTGCTGATGAGAAACAAAGATTCGTCCGCAATGGGCTCCTCTACCACAGTCTCTGTGTCAGCACGCGGGAAGTCACACATCAACTCTGCAAAGACTAAAGATTTCTTAGACTTAGATTTTTAAAACTTTAAGTCGAACTCTTGCAGGATAACGATCCATTTAGAGTACTTTCCCCCTAGCAATTGTTTAGTCAAAATATAGATCATAGGGTTGCAATCAGAAATGACTGTAGTTTTACGGAGAAGAATGTAGTGACGAAAACGTTGGACAGCCTGAACGGCTGCCAGGGCCAATTTCTCCACATGCGAATATTTTAGCTCAGTGGGATTTAACGTCGTACTAAGATAATATATCACATGTTCCGTTCCGACTTCGTCTTCCTGAACTAACACCATTCCAATGGTGGAATGCGAAGCGGCGAGGTATAAGAAGTAATCCTGATTGTAGTTGGGAGGATGCAGCAACAGTGCATGGGTCAACGCGTGATTTAGCGCATCAAAAGATGTCTGAGCTATCTCATCCCAAGAAAAATTGAGCATTTTGTTTCAACAACCGGGTAAAACCTTTAGTGACTTCGGCGTAGTTCGAAATGAATCGACGTAAAAAGTTTGCTTTCCCCTGTAAACTTTGGAGTTGGTGAAGAGTCGAAGGAGGAGGCAATTTGATGATAGCTTCTACCTTCGAGGGATCGACGCGAATGCCGGCTTTTGAAACTACAAATCCCAGCAATCGTCCCACTTCTATACAGAAGACACATTTGTGTGGGTTCAAACGTATACGATAATGCCTACACCTCATGAAGATTGCTCGTAAATGGACAAGGTGATCAGCTCGATGTAATGAATGAGCAGGCAAATCATCGAGATACGGTTGCACAATGTGCTTGATGTCATGAAACGCATAAGACATTGCCCTTTGAAAAGTGGCTCCGGCATTCTTAAGTCCAAAAGGTAGTTTTCAATAAGCAAATGTCCCCCATGGACAAATGAAAGTCGTTTTTGGTTGATCGGCAGGTAGAATATTGATTTGATTGTAACCGGAAAAACCGTCCATAAAGGAAAATATTGCACTGCCGGCACAATCATCAATTATTTGATCGATATAGGGCGTGGGATAGTTGTCTTTTGGACAAGCACGATTAATATCCCTATAGTCGATGCATATTCTTATTGTTCCTTGTTTCTTGTTAACGGGAACAATATTCGATACCCAATCCGTTAACGGGATCGGATAAATGAAACCTGCTTTCAACAGCTTCTCAACTTCTGCTTTAATTGCAGCCACTTTCCGAGGGTGTATCTGACGCAAACGTTGCCGAACGGGTTTAGCGTCTGGGTAGGTCTTGATCTCATGAACAACAATGGAGGGATCAATTCCTGGCATTTCCTCATAAGACCAGGCAAACACGTCACGGAATTCTTGAAATAGGGCCTTGTATGTTTGAATTTCGTCATCTGAACACGAGGTACCTATATGAATGTTCTCAACAATTCCAGCTTTGACTGAAATGTCAATGGCAATAGTTTGGGAAATGTTTCCCAAATTCAACTCTGAATCAGGATGTTTCATGGGATTCTGAGCATCCTTGACATATTCAGCTGTAAAGATTGATGAAAAATCATTGTCAAAGCCATCATCCTCAGGTAAAAACGAAGATCTATGATGGAGATCTTCCCATGGTAGATCGTCTACACTTAGGATTTCGCGAAGTTGCTCGTCAGATGACACGACTTCGGGAAACGCTATCCGTTCTGAGGTTGATGTGAAAAGTGATTCCTCACCAACCACATTCATTTGGTCGATTTGGGTTGAACGCGGGTCGGTAAAAGACTGCACAGCTTCATAAGCAATTTCATATGGAGTCAAAGGCATAGCATCACCGAATGAGTCTATCTCAGATTCAGATGGGACAATCCAAGGATCATCGTAAATAATAGTATCTGATGTAATCATATGAATGAATGCGAATGAAGGGTCTGCGTTGATTGGAGAAAAGGAAAAGTTCCCAGTAAACCGAAATCTTTAACTAATCCTACGCCAACATCCTTATAAGGGATAGTCGTTTTACCAACATGCTGGATACTCTTTGAAGAGGCTAAGTCGGATGAAAAGAAAGCCAGCTGGTCTATTGTCACGATCTTGCCATTATGTGGAAACTTTATAACTCTGAAGACCGATGAGACGACTGCTGTCATAGCGTAAGACCAACTTCGACCCAAGAGAAGGTTGTAGTCTAGAGGGGCATCAACCAACTCCACATCCAGACTAACGGTTTTTCCTTCAACCCCTATAGGCAAATCCTATAAAATGCCAAACGGATGGAACCCACGGCCACCAAAGGCCTTAAGAATTGTCGGGGATTGGTTCAGTGAAGGAGAACCAAGCGATCTCCAACACTGAATCGACATAATACACGTGGAAGCTCCCTCATCAATTACAGTCCGATGAATAGGCCTGTTTTTGACTATCACTGGAATCTGGAAAGCCATCTGATGAGGGAGACGCGGTGTACTATTTTCTAGATCAAAGATTATCAGGTTCGGGTCCTGAAGATCAACAGCTCCTATAGCCGACAAAAGTAACTTTCGTTGTGCTGGGCATGACTGTAGCACTTCTAACGCCGACATTGCTGAAGGTGAAACATCTAAATCCTCAACAATGTTGTAATTCTGGGCCGCTCTCGCATGTGGATTGAAAGCAGACCTTCGAAGTACACCCTTGGCAGGCGGTTTGATTACTAAGTCAGGGTTAGGTTTCTCGATCTGTAGTGGATCGGAACCGGGAGCTGAGGTTGATGGATTTGATTGAGAAGATTCTGCTTCTTTCGATCCATCAACAGGACTTTTACTACCATAATCGTGTGATCGAGTCGCAATCCGTACATGAGACATCATCAATATGGGTTCTTCACTGGCACTCGAGGAAGAACCTATCATCTTACTCTCCTGCTTTGGAAATGGATCTTTCAAAACAGCAGGAGTTGGGGAACCCTTGACAATTTTCACAACCTCGGCCCGATGAGGGCAATCTCTTGTAAAATGATCCTCTTCACAAATAAGACAAGGATATCGAGGTTTGCGCTTTTCGTCATTGGTTTCCGACTTTTCTTTTTTCTCCTTTGGAGCCTTGTCTGCTTTATCCTTCTTCTTGCCTTTCTTTTTCCCACCGTTTTTTGATTTAGCCATAGATGACTCTACAGCGTGAATATCAGCGGAAATTTCAGGAGAAGATTCTCCTGTCGGGGAGTCTGGTAAGGTTATAATGGGCGAAGAATTCTTTGAAGATTTCTTCTTGCTTTTAGTGTTTACCGTACCAATCATGCCATCAGCAGCATGAGACCCCGAAGGAGCAGCAGCAATTTGATTTGATTTTGGAAGATCTGGGATCTTTTCATGTAACGTACCCGACTGAGTATAAACTAAGTCAAGGTACTGCACTTGAGCAATTACTTGCTCTTCAGTAACTACTCCGGCCTTAGCTACGTCTTCAGTAATCTTCGGTAATAATGATTTAACAAACCATTTAGCTAAGATTTGGTCTGGGATAAAAACTTTCACTAATCACCTTCGACGTCTCCATTCATGAATATGATCGGAAATATAAGTGGACGTCGACTGTTTTAATGAAGTTAATAACTCGGTGCCATTATCATACCTGACCGGCAACTGAAAATGTGTTAAGAACGAGGTAGCTAACTGACTAAAATTATAAAAAGAGGCCCGTGGTAACTCAATGTACCACTTGGCCGCGAGACCAATGAGTGTACGCTGAAAAAGACGTAAACGGATCGAATCATCCGAGATAGAATTTGAAGCACACCAGAGGTGGTAAGTCATCACGTGATTTGATGGATCCTCTCCATACTTACCTTCGAACTTGGGTATGTCACTGGGCAACTTATTTGGCATTGGAAGCCAGAACGGAAGATAATTTATTGGATCGTTCGTTAGGCGCGTCAAGTCTGGTAAATCCAAAGTTGCGATAAACGGCAATTGCCAATTAGGATCCATAAAACTCTGGGTCACAAGACCAGTCCCAGGAGGAGGATATCCAGGATAACTTGGAACAGGAATCACATTCGGGATATTGTATCCTCCCGGAAAACCAGGATTAACCGGACCGTACTGGGGTTGCTGAGGTTGTTGATAAGTGTACCCAGGATACGGTTGATACTGGTAAACTGGTTGTTGGACAGCAGGCCCGTATTGGTACTGTCCCTGGTACGGTTGATAAACAAATTGTGGTTGACTAGTGACAACCGTACTTAAACCAGGCTGCCCCATAGGCATCTGAACCGTAGTTTGAATCTTGGATCTAGACAATGGTAAAGATGTCTGTGGAGTAGTGGCAGAGACAGTAGAAACCGGAGCTGTCGATACTCTAGAAGTAAGTGCGGTGGAAGAAACAGATGTTGCGGTAGTTGCAGCAGTCGTTTGAGATGGAGTACTAGGTGCAATTGGCGACTGAGTAACTACCGAAGGTACAGAAGTTTGAACATTAGACTGGACTGGTTGCTGGGATGGACCAGCAACTAAGGGTTGTCCAGCTTGAGATGACAACTGTACGTTTGGCTGCAACACTTGTTGACCTTGTGATGGATTCCACACTATGTTCATTCCGGGGTATTGACCCATGATAGGTTGAGGATATTGAGATCCATAACCAGATTGAGGGTAGGATTGATAACTGAAAGGCACAGTTCCCGTACCTTGAACATATGATTGACCTTGAGGTGGTTGATAACCTTGACTCGAGTATTGACCTGGAGGTTGATACCCTTGAGGTAAATACTGATACTGGGGTTGACCTTGACCTTGAGGTTGATACTCTTGAGGTAAATATTGATACTGAGGTTGACCCTGGGGTACATATTGAGGCTGGGGTTGACCTTGAGGAATGTATTATACTACGGGTACATACTGTCCTTGAGGTTTCCCCCCAGACGCAACTTGTGTACCTTGAGGTTGCCCCCCAGGCGTTACTTGAGGATGCCCCCCAGGCGGTAATTGGCCACCTTGAGGTTGAGAAGCGGGCACTGAACCTGACATCATATAAATGTCTCCTACACCTAATGGTCTATTACCATTGTTTCCAGCTAATAACCCATGTTCAACGGGTTGAGGAGATGCTCCCGCAAAAGTACCAGACAGTGACTGATACGCAGAGGGAACAGAAGGACCACCATACAAGAAAGATTCAGGAGATTGAGTGAACACGGATGACTGACCAAACATATTTACAGGAGTATAAATACCTCCAGGAGGAAAAGGAGTACGAGGTGGAGAAAAACTTATCCCTGAGTTGTCTAAATAATTGGTTAACGAAAGGTACCAAGTAGTACTTCTAGGAGGACTATAAAAGATGGATTCACGCTCCCTTAGATCAATAGTAGGTTGATCTTCAAGGGTAGAAATGCCAAATTCTTCCTCTGGAGCAAGTTCTTCAATAGCTATCAAACCAGCAGGAAGATTTTCGGTGATAACTCTTTCTACCCTAGATGAATCAGGTGCACTAGAAGTTGGAGTAACAGGTTCAGATACTTCAGGTTCTTCGCCTATATCACTAGTAGATGAAAAACTACCAGCAAGCTCGAAAACTGCAACTGCTTCGGGATTATAACCTGTTTCTAGACCTTGGTAATGTGGATGGACTACCAACGACGATTCTCCTTCTTCAGGTGAACCTACTTTACTGCCACTAGGAGGAGTTACAAGGACTTTCAAACCTTCGTAATGACTCGGGACGTCTTGAGGAGGTTCGCCCCGCAATCTACGGGACTTCCTCAACAAATCGGCCACGGTAACAATCTCAGGAGACTTGCCCCGAAGTCTACGGGACTGTCTCGGTAATTCCGCCACAGTTAAAACTTTTAACTACTGCACACACAAACAAAGTAAAATCTCAAAGCAAACCACCTAAAGTCTCTAAAAAACCAAACAAATTTGAATCATACGCCTAAAGAATCTAGGGCGTCAAACCATACACAAACAGTAGCCTTCCAGACCGAAAACACTAGTTGGTGATGGAGCCCAACATCGCCGAATTCAGTACAGAAGTGGAGGGTGGAACAGTTACCCCGACAACCTGCTTAATGAATAGACTGGCACAAGTTCCTCCACTTTAACCATCTCGAGTGAAGTGAACCCCCCGGAAAATCCAAGTGAGTCTAGCCGACGTCTACTCTAGGTACAGTGGGATCTTCCCTCCACCGTCACCTTGGGTAGAATCCTAAAGATAATGGTCACTAAGGTTACCAACAGCAACAAATACACCTGGGGGAACAGTCTACACTCCGACAGCACGCAAGGGCAGAGTATCAAGCTCAATCCCCTTGCCGGCTCCTTGACAATAATCCAAGGTTTACCGACAAGTGACCCCTGGTTCCTCGACAATGGTTAATCCGAGGTTTACCATTTGCAATACGTGCGTGTCTGGCATCGTTCCCAACGAGGGAGGATTGATCCCCTCACTAGTTCAGACACGAGCTCGTGCTTCTCCTTTAAGAGGAGCTTTCCCAGAGTATAAATGCAACAGTTGGATTTATCCTACCACAAGATAAGCTACTTGTTTGGTTTTGCTGTCTTGGAGAGTTAATTACTCTCCTACTCCAAGACACTAGCCTGATCTATATTGGTGTTTCAGAGCCCTAGTAAATAAAAGTTACTACGTTGATTTTACTTTAAGTGTTAATTTTTATGGCTTTTCTTTAAGACAAAAGGTAGTGGAGATGAAACTGATGGTGTGTAGACTCGACTCAAATTCACTAAAAAGATGCACTTAGGATGACTTATACTAATTTTTCTTTTTCAATGAATTCCGTAGCTAAGAGAGTTGGAGAATGCAAAATTTATAAAAGACAACTTTCTTGGCAAAGACAATCAAAGAAACAATTTCTTTATCTTTTCCAAAAGATACAACACATGACCACTAATTATTCTACGAAAATTCCTTTTTCATTCAAAGACTCAAATGCTACCAAAGCAAACTTTCCTTCAAAAGATATTTTTGTATTTTTCCTAATTAATAAAGCATGTAAAACTTACTTTAACAAAAATCAAAGTTAAAAAAGCTACGGCAATCAAATCAACTCAATTTCACTCAAAAGCAAATCTAGAGAAATGCACCTAAAAACTAAATCAAACGAGGCAAAAGCCTACTAAAGATGATTCCTGGATGTTTTACTCAGTCAAAATGCAACTAAGGACTAGTTAATGCAGAACCAAAAACCAGTCAAAAACAAAAATCAAGATCTTTTTGTTCTTTTTCTCAAGAATAAAATTCAAAGTTCAATCAACAAACTTTTTGAGATTCGCAAAGAGAAGACACAAAGGTAGGTCTCTCACAAGGATGAATTCTATAACAGGCCCGACTTCTAAGAGGGTTGAACAAAACCAGGGAGATCCAAAGTTTGACAACCTCTAACGCCAAAGTCACCACAGGACCAGTTTAAAAATCAAAACCTAAGGCAAAATCTCTATGAATTTCACTAAAACTCTCGATACTGACGAAACAAGCTTAGGTGAAGATTTATGGCAGAAAACAAGTGGATCTGGGCAGTAAAAACAAATTAAAAGCAAAAACTAAAAGGCAAAAAGGAGAAAATTGAAATTTTCTTAATTTTGACAGGGTACGCAGGCGACCTGTTTGCACAGGTGCGGGTACGCTCTGTGCACAAAGCTACAGTGCGTACAGGTATGCACTATGCTCAACTCAGAGGCTGTGTACTTCTAGCAAAACAAAGAAAAACTAAAATCTAATTTAACCCTAAGCTAGCCCACCCAAAAACACAGTCAGACAGCCAAAAACCAGAAAACAAACGACTTTTCTCAGACCAAAGTTTCATACAAAGGAAAAAACATTCACATCAATGGAGTTCCCCAGTATGGTTGCCATTTTGTCAGGCGGAAAAAGTCGATAGTGCAGACACAACCAACCTCCCTAGAAGCTTAAGGCTTTCTAGTGACAAACAAGACAATTAAGAGCAATCCTTCTCTAAATATGCATTTACCATATGAGAAATCAAGTGTTTAGATCCTACCTGTAGTCCAACGTTGTTGTAGTAGTCCAGCCTCATCGATCCGGATGAGCTCCTCCTTCTCTTCGAAACCTGCATTCACTAACAATCAAACGATTAAAAAGCAACTGAATATCTCATAAAACAAAACATATTTAACATACAGACCAAGGAGTATATGAAACAACTTATAAATAACAAATTGTTGAGAAGAATGGACTTATTTGTATTAATAGGAAAAAAAAGAAACCATTACAACCTGAGCCTTGGTGTTGTGCAGGTCCCTCCCAGGGTCCAGCAAAAGTTTTCCTTTACTTTGATAAGCTCACCCACTTCCAAATGAAACAAGAAAGGATGGGAATCTCTCCTCACAAGCTTCTACATGAAAGTCCTAATTCCAGCAACATCTACCCTTAGGAATGTTCAGCTTTCAACCTCCCCTCCTTCTGGCCCAATGCCTGTATTTATAGTCCTCTAGAGGAAGTTAATCAGGTCCGCCATCAATGGGATAAGCCCCTCTTTGGATGGGATAGCTCCCCTCTTGATGGGATAAGTTCCTCTTTGGTAGGGATACATGAACCATCTGGAGGTGCTTCATACACGTCAAACAAGCTTCTAGAATGCTCTAGAAATGACCACAAGTAACTTTTTTGGAGTGAAACTTGCGCCTTTTTACCTTTACAGGAGTACGCACCCCTTGCTTTACAGACAGAGCGTACAAGTACGCAGGTATTGTGAACTTGGGGTGCGTACACGCAAGTAAGGCTAAGAGAAACTGCGTACCCAAAGATATATAGATTTTTAATGACTTTCTTTCTTTTTTGGAGTTTGACATGGAGAGCAGAGGTATGAGGCTTGCCAAGGAGGATAGTATGACAGTTGATGGAGCCATACTAACTGCAAATAGTCATGGTGACATTTTTTAGTGTAACAAGCCAAGTGAGGAATTAAGATCTTCTCTCAAGTTATTAATGAGTTGGGAGAGAGAGGGATGTGAAAACCATTCCTTGCGGGCTTCTTCAATCCAATTTGGTATGGGAAGAGAGATTGCTAACAGGGTGTTTTTATCCCCAAATTGGAATGATAAAGCATCTGCTATTACATTGTCATGCCCTTTCTGGTAAACTATCTAATAATCGTATCCCAGCATTCTAGCTAGCCATTTATTTTGTTTCGGCGAGGATAAATGTTGCTCCAAAAAATATTTGAGTCTTTGATGGTATGTGCAAATTTAGAAATGCTGCCCCAATAAGTATGGTTGCCAGGTATCTACTACATGTAAGATGGCCATCGTGTCCTTCTCATAGGTATATTCTCATAGATGTTTCCCACTCAGTTGTTGGCTGGTGAAAGCCAAGGGTCGACCTTCCTACATTAAGACAACACCAATACTAGTACCTGAATCATCACATTCAATCACAAAATATTTGTTGAACTCTAGTAGTGCCAATATGAGAGTGGGACACATGGCCTGTTTGAGAGCCATAAACACCTGTTGTGCTGCATCAATCTAGAGGAATGAATTTTTCTTGAGAAGGTTAGTAAGGGGTCTATAAATGCAACCATAATTGAGGACAAATTTGTGATAGTAGTTGATGAGACCCAAGAATCCCCTCAAACTCTTCAAGGTTTTTGGTTGGGGCCAATCTTGCATTGCCCGTATCTTTTTGGGATCCACCTGGACACCTTCACGACCCACAATGTAGCCCAAATACTCGACTTCTTCCATGCCAAAAGAGCACTTGGAAAATTTGACAAATAATTTATGATTCTGGAGCAGTTGCAAGAGAAAGTCTACATTCTGAAGATGTTTTTCCCAAGTGAGGTTGTAGATGAGAATGTCATGAAAGGGAAAAAGGACAAATTTTCAGAGATATGGTTTTAGCAGTTGATTCATGAGGCTTTGAAAAGTGGATGGGGAATTAGAGAGACAAAATGGCATGACCAAGAATTTAAAATGGCCTTCATGAGTTCGGAAAGCTGTCTTGGGAATTTCTACTTCTTTCATGCATATTTGGTGATAGCTAGAGCAAAGATCTAGCTTAGTAAAGAATTGAGCACCATGTAGTTCATCCAGCAAATCATCAACAACCGAGATAGGGAATTTGTCTTTGACAGTGAACTTGTTGAGGGCCTTGAAGTCTAGACACATGTGCCATTCCCCATCTTCCTTAAGCACCATGACCACTGGTGATGAATGAGGACTGATGCTAGGACGAATGACACTAGATTTAAGGAGTTCCTTGATTATTTTTTCAATTTCACTCTTTTGGGCGAAAGGATATCGATATGGTTGCACATTCAGGGGTTGTGCCCCTCGGACCAAAGTGATGCTATGATCATGTTCCCCTCTAGAGGGTGGAAGCTCTTTAGGATTGTAAAATACCTGTTGGTGTCAATTGAAGACCTATTGCATGTCAGGATGAATATGAAGAGTAGTGGGCTCGATGGCCTCAATGGCATTAAACTGGGCAATAACTCCACGATGGCCCTTTTTCCAACAAATTTTCCATGCAATGCGAGCTGATGATAGAAGGATCACCTACCTGGAGTCCACGAAGGGTATGGATGTGGTAATTCTACTTAAAGCTCATATATAACTCTTGGAAAGCCATGGTGATTGGGCCCAGTGTGCGAAGCCATTCAGCCCCGAAGACAATGTCACAATCACCCATGTTAATTGAAAACATGTGGGTCTTGAGGTGGTAGTCTCCCATCTGAAGTTTCATATTTTCACACCGGCCTTTACATTTCATTTTCCACCCACCAGTAATCTGGACCTGGAAATTAGAGACTGCCCTAACAGAACAATGAACATCTTCAGTGACTCACTGATGGATAAAGTTATGGGTGCTGCAACTATCAATCAATACTACTATAGGGCGATGTTTAATAAAGCCTCTGATTTTGAGAGTTTGAGGTACAAAAATGTTCTCCAAAGCATGTATCGAGATAACTGGTTCCTTTGGCATAGCTGGGAGTTCATTGTCCTGCTGGGTTTCCTCAAATTCATCCTTTGGTGCCTCAAGGGGTGGGGCTTCCTCAGATGAGCTGTGATCAGTAACATCAATTTGAAATAATTTGGGTTCCTTGCATTTATGCCCTGGGGAGTATTTTTCATTGCAGTAGTAGCACAATCCTTGTTTTCTTCTTTTAGCCATTTCTGTTGGAGACACCTTTCGAACCGTAAGTGTTTGGGTAGGGCCCTAACCCTGGGTGGGGCATCCCATGGCTAAGAAATTTAGATGAGGAGACTGGGAAACTAAAGCACATTCCACTTCGATAGCCTTGTTGCAATCGTCTATCCATCTAGGTGGGTGGTGCATCCAGACATGTGCTTGGATGGCTTCTTTGAGACCACTTATAAAACAATCCAAGTAAAATTCATCTCCCAGAACTTTTGTGCTGATGGCCAATGTTTAAAAGGCTGCAATGTATTCTTTTACTACGCCTGTCTATTAGAGCTTAGTAAGACAACCCAAAAAATTATAGTCTCTATCAAGGTGGTCACAAAGAGATTTTGAGAACACTTGCCAAGTTAGTTTCCTGGGATAGAATTTTTGATGCCACTGCCACCACTTCCATCTCTTTTGGTCCAAGTAAAGGGATGCCACACGTACTTTAGTTGGATCATCTTGGATATGATTCAAAAGGAAATATTGTTCCATTTGTGCTACCCATACTGTTGGATTAGAACCATCAAATTTATGCATGTCGAGCTTGCATGGGTGAGGGTGGGAATGTTGGTGATTTCCATGGAAGTGAATATGATGGCTAGATTCTCCTTCAAGGTTTTCATTAAAACAATGTGCCTCCATATGCAACCCCAACATTCTTACTTCGAAAGTGTCCATGAATTTCTGCATCCGGTCCGCTATGTTCTTCAAAGAAGCCAACTGTTTTTCAAGTCTCTCCATCTTCTTGTTGGCCATGGCTTGAGCCCTGGCTTCTACCATACACAGATCTTAGTCACTTGTCATCACTTTGAAAAAATTTGGGAACACCTGAAAATTGAAGGTGACAAGTGAATGATACCACGAAAATCAACTCATTGTCCTAATTATTATGGGCTAAGTCTCTTATAAGCATCCCTGGAAGGCCTCAGATTTTCTTTTTTTATACTCTAAATGGAGTTTTACTCCCCGCTTAACAATATTGCAGTGGCCAATTTCCACAAAACTTAATCTTGCCAAATGGCCTATGAGAATCACCCCAGGGTATAGGAGCTACAAGCCTCACTGCACAGATGGTCAGATCTGCCTGTGAAACCCCGAAATACTGAATGTGAGTTGGACTGCGGCGGTGACAGAACCCGAACTGCTAGATCTGAATGGTACTGTGGTGGTACAATCTCAACTGGTAGATCTGATTGTTGCGGTAGAGATAGAACCCCAACTACTAGATCTGATCTAGAAAATAGGATAATGGGCAATCTTCAGAGTGTCAAGGGAACTATTGTCTCAAGAAGTGTCAGGTGCTACAAATCACAGTATACATAAGTGTCCAATAATAGTACTTGACCCAATCTTTTAGGGCACTAACTAAGGAGGATCAACCATACCCTTAGCCGTACTACTTGACTACCCTATCATACGTGCGAGTAATCTCCCTGAGTGCTATTCTTGATGTACTGTAGCAACAAGATGACCGACGGTTTATCTAAGGCGAGGTTTCAGGTGAGCCTAGGGGGCTTCCGATATACCCAGAGGGTATGTGGAAGACAATCCATGCACAGTTATGTCTAATGCGCTACTACTCAAAGGGGTACCCATAGAGGTTACAATGGAGTCCAACAACCATGACCACCTCTTGTATTTCCTGCATTCATGCCTCTCGAAATCACAGGTTTATGGACTCAATGGTAGATCCCATGCTTTAAAGATGCCCGAAAACGTCTCTAGCCTAAAACAATTTCTTCAAAAAATGGAGATACTACTAGCCCTGGAAAGCACTCTGATACCACTTGTTATGCTCTTGACCTACGAGAAGATTCTAGAATACCAAATATGTATAGAAATACAACCCAGAACATAGAACAAAAAGGATAAAAACAACAATTATTTTATTATTCAGAGATGAAAGCAATGTTCATTTTCCTCTTAGAGGGGGCAATCTCCATCAGAGCATAGCTCGATTACAAAGTAAGACACGACGCTCCTCAATGGGGAGTCTCTATCCTTTATATAGGGTTCATACATACAATACCATGGGTCAGTACCATGGTTCTCTCAATACCATCTATCTAATACCATGGCCCGTTTGCAACTAACTATGGTCCCTTTCTTAAATGTGGGTCAACCGCTTACAATTATTAATACGGGCTTTATTGACTCTTTAACTAATTATAACTA
The DNA here is from genome assembly GCA_031772625.1 of Pinus tabuliformis. NCBI lineage: Eukaryota > Viridiplantae > Streptophyta > Pinopsida > Pinales > Pinaceae > Pinus > Pinus tabuliformis. Next base: position 1,569,644,661 of record CM062820.1, read on the forward strand.
TGAATCAACCCTATTACATAAATAAAGGGGTTAGGGTTGGACCCTAATAGAGGTGACACTTGTAGCATGAGCACTTATTTGGGGAAACACACTCATAGTATAGTATTATCTTAAAACAACCTAACTATGTAGAAACACTTGTCAATCATGTTCAAAGAGATGTCATAGATCATAGATCATGAGAAATTATGAATGAAAACATAAAATAACTTTCATTCAAGAGAAAATACACATGCAAACTAGGGCGGCACACTTTTGAAGCACGAAGGGGACATGCATGGTCATTCAGGGATATGTAGTGTGCTCATGCACTCAATAAAGGAGCTAAAATAAACAAGGGTGCACTATCGCACCCTGAAGGGTCGAAGGGATGGGAAAACGAGCCTTCATGTATTCCTTATGCACCAATGCACTCAAGGAGATAAGGAGGGTGCACTATCACACTCCAAAGGGATGAAGGTTGAGGTAAACAAGGCTTTGGTCCTCCATAATATGCCCATACCCTCAAGGAAAAGGATGGTGCACTATCACATGTCGAAGGCCTAAATAAAAATTCTTCATGCCTTCATGATGCGCTCATATGCTAAGGAAGAAAACTTTGTCAAATAGGTTGTAGTTTTCTAGGTTGATGGGGATTTTAGATCAACAAGTGCATTATGTCTACTAGAAGCTCAGAAACAAGTTCAATCAACAATATTTGATGATAAGATGATGAAGATAAATATTTAAAAGGCTTTGTAGTTGTTGTCGCATGCATGGTGGAAGATAGAAGGTTAAAAGAATGTGAAGAGTTTCTTTTATGCAACAGTGGATTCACACTTGCAACATGAATATTCAACGTAAACACCAACAAAAAAACTAAAGAACAAGAGATCGATAGCAGCAAAAGAAAAATCTGGCAGTGAAATGATGAAATGCAATAGAATGGTTTGACATGTGAACTTACTTACAACACTGGTTGATGAAGAGATTCTTGATTCCCCAGTTCTGCACTTAACTCAGATGACATGATTATCCAAATAATGATTAATTGAGTTTATCGAAATAAATTAACATGTAAAACTAATCCATGCATGACTGCCACTTGTCATCACATGAAAGGGTTAGTTAAGAGGATTTAAGAAGGTTCCTATTTTCTAGGAGTGCGACCTCATGCAACAAGTTGGCTCATAAATGCAACTGCACATGGTGCATGTCTTTGACACAAAGGAGTGTGCCCAAGTAGGGTGCACTTGCTCATCATGAAGGAGTGCACTCAAGTAGGGTTCACTCCTTCAACTCGAACAAGTGCACTCAACTCAAGTCCATGTATTTGTCATCTTAAAGTGTGATTTTGATTCTTATGAGAGGTTTTCTTGCTTTTGTTGGATTTTTCATGCTTTTAGACAGTTTTTTGAGTGTGTGCATGGATATAAGGCAAGCTTCTAAGTCAAGAAAGATGACGAGTTCAACTAACCATGGCTAATTAACTCAAAGTTCCTCTAATGGTTAAGTGATGAGCCTTAAGAAACATTGACTTGCGAGGATACAATACTAGGAGGAAACACATAAATAACAGAACAAATAACATGATGACTCAAGAGTACATGAAGCAACAATTATTGTTAGCTCCAAAATTGACATAGGAAAAATATTTGGATGGTTTTTGTCGCAATGACAATATAATTACATAGTGTTTAAATCCTCTACCGTCAAATGATTTTGAATTTGTTGGTGATTGATTGATCGAAGGATAACCAATGGATTTCCAACATGTTAAGGACATTATTCAAGTGAAGGCTCATTCGTCAATGGCAGTAAGAAAAACATTTTTTCATGCACAACAAATTTAATCTAGATTCAAGTTGGTGGGGAGCCTTTGTGTATAATTATCCAAGTCAGAAAATATCAAACACAAATCATATGGATCAACTCCACCAGTAATCGACTATAGTGACTTTCGTTGTGTAGGGAAACTTTGAAGGACTTTTAGGGTTGGGTGCTCGAGCTAAATCTTCTATAATATTTTTATTTTGAGTAGATTGAGCATGTGTAATGAAGGTCGACCTACAAAAAAAACCCTTTGGATGGGGTAAAATCACTATGTCAGAATTTGGTCGCTCAATTTGGTGAGGACTAGAAGTAGGCAAAGTAGATGTGGAAGGTTGATAAAGAGCACTTCCACTTGGAGGATTATAGTCTTTGGCTCGTGTTGCCATTTTTTATTATGAGAAAATGGTAGACTCATTTGTACGTAGTAGAAGATACTCAGAGTCAGTGATCAACATGTACAAAGGCTACACTTTCAACTAGAAACATCATGAAAGGAAAAAATCAAAATACTTTCCTAAGGTTGGCTTAAAACATAAACCCTCACAAGTGCTCCAAAGACAAAAATTCAGTACATCATGACTTTTCCTTCAGTAGATGTGAGGGTCACTAGAAGCCCAGTCAACACCTTAAGACATGAACTTGCTTGAAAAACAATCCATTTCTTGACGTGATGGGATGACCATTCGAGCCCTGAGCCCCAAGAAGCCTTAATGGAAAGAGGATTGTATCTCATGTCATTATGAGGCAAACAAACTCATCATGAGCCAAAGAAGGCAAGGTGTTAAAAATTTCTATAAATGAAAGAGCATAGAGAGACAAAAATAAGAAGTTGTGGATTGTTATGCTACCAAAATTGCTCCACACAAATCTAGCATAACATTGTGAGGAGAATTCCACTATTGTATAAAGTTTTCTATGCTTCTTTGAGAGAGAAATATCTTGCAAAAAAGATCGAGAAGGGGAAATCCTTGTTGAGATATATTGAGCACCATTGCTCAAGAAGATCTCTTCAAATGTCTTTGATACATATTTTTAACTATTTCACTACCAACAATCAGTAAAGAGGATTCTTTTCCTACTCCCCTGTTTATTTATTTTTATTCATAAGATTGTTTTATGATATTTGTTTTAATTTAAGTTTTGTTTTGTTTATGGAGTGTTTCCATTCCATTCAATGGCTTGTGAGTCCATGTTTGATCACTAACACCACTCATTTGTTTGTATATTTTCTTGTAGGAAGAAACCTGCTACAAGGAAGGTATTTTTGGGACTCATAGGGAACAACATACACCATACACCATCGAAATTGTCTCTTGACACATGAGTATGTAGGAAAAGCTTTGAGGGATAAAGGGGTGATTTTATGTAACCATTTTATCTTTCTTAGGAAAAGGGTCTTTCAAAACAATAAGTGTGGTTGAAGTGCCTTCCACAAAATGATTGACATCCACACAATGTAGAAAACATTTAGTATAATGGTCCTCATCAAAAATAAGTAAAGGATAATGAGGTTTACACTTTTTTTCTTCCTCAGTTGGTTGAGTTTTGAATTTTCTTATTGTGGTGCATTTTGTTTAGTTTTACCTTTTCTATTTTTCTTAACTTCATGTTGTTGAGATTTTCTAGTCGATGTGGATTGGACTACATTAATATCGAAATTTTGAATGGGAGTAGCTATAGGAGGGGTAGAGTTTTGAATTAAAACAATCGAAGTAGGTTTGGAATTCGAATGGCTATATTTTTTACTCTTAAACTATTGACTAATATAAGCAATCACACCATCAATAGTGTGAGGTTTCGTAGGAGGAAAAGTAGTGGTATTATTCCATAGGCAAGGAGAATGAGGAATAATATCATACAATGTTCCATATTGTGAATATATAAGATCTAGAGATTGAGCACGTGCAATAACTTGGTATTTGGTAATACCATCACCCATTCCAATATCACGAGTTATAGGAGAAGCTAATTACGTTGTAAACCAATCTGGCATTAACTTGTTTGAGCTAAAGGATTTAATTAATAAATTTCATCATCTCCATTCATGAATAGGATTGGAACGATGTGTAGATGTATATGATCATAATGAAGTTAAAATCTAAGTGACAATTTCATAATGAAATGGCAGTTCAAAGTGGGTCAAAAAACGTATTAAAATCACCAAAATATTCGCACAATAACTCAATGTACCATTAGCTACACTACGAGTAAGAGTGCCTTAGAAAATACATAAATGGATGGGATCATAATTTAAAGATTTCAAGGAACACTAAAAATGATAATTCATAACATGGTTTGATGGGTCTTTTCTAGGCTTCCGATCAAATATGGGAATATTTATTGGTAATTTGGTTAGAACTACTGACCATAATGGATAATGAAGAATAAGATCATGCATAAGTTGTGATAGGTCTGGTAAGTTTAAAGTTGCAAGTAATGGTAACTTCCTATTAAAATTAAGTTGTTGACAAGTGAGATATTGGTAACCAACCATAGTACCATAAGGTCCATCCACTGGTGGAGGATATTTTTGATAACAATCTGTCATGGGAATTTTAATTCCATTAGCGTACGTTGGAGGAGGAAATTCATGAAAAGGTTGACCTATAGGAACTTGAGTTCTAACATCATAAGCTTGGAGAGGAAATCATTGATAAGTTTAGCCTACAAGAATTTGAGCTCCACCAACATAAGCTAAATTCCATGTGGTACCTACCATTCCAATAAACAGAATACCACTAATAATTTCAATACTAGTATATGGTTGCGTAAAACCTACTTCAGATGTTCCAACAGTAGAAGAAAGATATCCAATGGGAGGTTGTTTTCCAGTAGGAGGAAAATTTCCTATGGGAGGTTTCTTTCTAATTAGAGGAAAAATTCTTATGGGAGGTTGTTTCCCAATAAGAGGAGATCCTATGAGAGGCTATTGACCAGTAGGAGGAAAATATCCTAAGGGAGGTTGACCCTAGTAAATGGAAGAGACCCTAAAGGAGGTTTCCCTTTAGTAAATGGAAGATATCCTATAAGAGGTTTTCCCCCCATAAATAGGAGAGATCCTACAGGAGTTTGTTGTGAAAAATTATCCCACTATACACCAAACTAGGTTGTTGATTAGATTTTGTTTCAACACCAAACATAGAATTTTGAGAAATAACCATAATTTGGTGAGTTTGTACCATACTTGGAATAGATGAATCGAAAGAAGTTCCATTAGACCAAGGAGGATAATGTAAAAAAAAGCGACTATCATCTCCATAAGAGGTTTTGCTAAGTGAATGATACCCAGCTAGTACAAAAGGTCCACCATAAATATAAGGTTGACTAGGTCCACTAAGATAAGAAAAATACTAGGTAAGGAATATCTTGTAAACATGGAAGATATACCAGGTTGAGAAGATCCACCTACAATAAAAGGTAACATTTGCATTAAATTACTTATAGGTGCAGATTATGTGGACATTGAATGGTGCATGTTTGAACTGGTAGGAAAAGATAAAGGAGTACATAAAAATGGACTTCTCCTAGATGTAGAGTGTGTGTTTCTAAAATGGATAGCAACAATATATTAATACCAAGTACTATATCTCCAAGAGGATGAAATAGGTAATTCAATAAGAATTAGGGATATAATATCACTTATCGAAGGATAAACTAGAGAGTGGTATTCTTGAGAAACTTCTTCTATGTATAGTAGACTAGGTGGAAGACAAGTTACAATGCCATCTCTTGAAGGGACATATTGTTAAGGACTAACCAATAAAGGAGTAGACACAAATTGTTGGGGGAATATTAATTTCAAAAGTTACAAGTTCAATACTTTTTCATTCTAAAGTTTTAGACAGGATAACCTCTGATTCAAAAGTTTTAGGTTCCATAATATGTCATTCTAATGTTTTGGTTTCAGCAATTTAAGGTATGGCCACTTCATCTTGTGATGTCTCAAGTTTTGTAATCTATGGTAGTATAACTTCAGGTTCTTATGTAATTTTTGGTTTTTCAACTTCGGGTAGTTGAAGGGGTAAACCCTACATCCTATCTAATCAACGAGGTTGATATTATGCCACAATGAATTTATATAATCAATTAAAAACACACCTATGTTCCACTAAAAAGGAAAACAAATAGCACACACTAACAAATATAAAATTCCAAGCATACATTCCACATACAAGAGAGAGCATGTGGAAATAGCTACGTTGGAAACCTACCTAATAGTCCAAGTCAAGTGAAAGTACCCTCACATATAGTGGATCACACTCCAAGAAGAACTAAGTCAGTTTGACCAATGCTTGTTCCAGGTACAACAAAAAATTTTCCCATTGTTTTCACATTGTGTATGATCCATAGGTTTATAGCCACTCTTGTTACTACCTACAGCAACTCGGCCTAGGGTGGTAGTCGATAGTGAGATATACATGCAATGCCAGGCTAATTAAACCGAAAGTCCCCCTGTGTGATTCCTCAAAACGAGGTGTACTCCTCTCAGGTGATCCCCAAGTGTTATAGAAAACCATATGTAATATGTGCATATCAATGCCAGTAATACCAATGAATTGGGGTTAATAACTCTAATCACCCCAATGTGACCTCGTACATAACCCTTGTATAAAAAGGGATGTTGAAACAACATGATGTTGCAAATGGATTTTCACTACCCAGCTCAAGATTCTAATTTTTTTGGTAGTCTTGGAGAGTTTAAACTCACCACATATTCCAAGGTGATAATCTTAAGCTAATGTAGTTGTGCCACCAGAGAAAAGAAAAAATCTAGAATCAATTCTATTATGCATTAATTTTAGTGCATGTCGTTTACACAAATACGCACATCGAGTAGACTAGATGGTATTCTTACAAAAATCTAAATCTTAATGCAATGAAATGAAATGAAAGGTTTCATTTCAATGAGTTCTATACTATGAGGAGAAGAAACTTTAATTTTCCCAAATAAAAAATGTTTGAAAGTAAATTAAATTCACTTAAAACAAAGAAGTTTTTTCCACTAATCCACTACTTAAAAATGCCTCATTTTAAAACCAAAAGTATGCGCTCCTACAAATGCAAAAATTTAACCAAAAAAAAAATATTCAAAGAAGAAATTAAAGAACTCAAAGAATGAGGAAAATTCACTCTAAGAAACAACAAACAATTCAAGAAATATATATATTTTTCTATTTTGATAAACAAATTATTGAAAAAGAAGAAATTTTGATTTTTTTCACAAAATAAGCTAAACAACAAACATTGAAATAATTGATTAACTCGAGTAAAGAAATACACTTTGAGATATGAATAGAAAATCCAAGCCTAAGAGATTATAAGTGTTTCAAAAGAAAATGAAGACCAACTAGGTCAAAGAGTTGAATAATGGGAGTTTCGCACAAAACCAAAAAATGCAAAATGGCACCCAAAAGGAGACCCAATTTGTAAAGTATGACTATAAAAACAACAAAACACTCAAACCCCAATAAAAAACATAGGTGTATGATCCATTTGGAAGAAAAACCTAGGGGAATCTATTTTTTCAGGAAGCATCACAGGCTGTAGTGAAGCACAATGCCACAAGTAGCTTAGGTGATGGTCTTTAAACTACCCAAGTGCAACACTATCACTCTAGTTTCTAAAGCAAGGTGGGACAGGCATAAAAAAGCAAGAAAAAATAAAAAATTCTTTAAAATTCTACGTAGATCCAAGGTTTAAGATTCATATCTAGATCATTAGTGACACAAAATGTAGAAATCCAAATAAAAACAAACATTTAATAAATTAATATTGGATAAGAGATCCTAAAGATAATTTCTTAGTGAACTCACCAATCACATCCTTCTTGTGGGCAAGAATGATCTCGCAAGATCTAGTACCCAGGTCTATAACAAAATAAATAGGAACACATAATTTTCCCTAAGTCTATTGCAATCAAATAATAGATGAAAACAAGAGTAAAATGGGCTCATACCTTTTTATCGACGTTAGTCCTCCCTAGTTTCTTTATCACTATAGATCCTAGCTTTGTCCTCATTGCTCATGAAGAATAGACCTAGAGACGATAAAAACCAACAAAACATAAAAGAACATCTAATCAAAAAATAATTTGATAAGATATATATATCATCAAGGAGATATATACAAAAAATAATCAAACACAAAGACAATTATTGTGGGAAAGTAACATATAATTGTATTATCACAAAGGAAGGAGTTACAACTTGATGCCTTAATATCGTAGAGTCCCATTTAAGCTATTCCTCATTTCAATGCATTTCCTTCAAAATCCTTTACATCATAAGTTGGATGGTTTAGCAAACATTTTAGTCAAGATCTTAGAGCCAAATCCTTTCTGAAATAAACCAAGATGCCTCTCTCAATGGAAGATGGATCTATTTGTAAGATTTTGGGGAGGATAAGGAAAGGAGATTATGATCTACAAAAATGAAGGATGTGATTAAGATCCAAACTGATAAGAGTAGATTCCATCCATAAGGCTTATTTTCTAGAAGTTTCTTTTTATTTTTATTTTTCCCTTCGTTAAAATAGTTTCACACCTTATAGTAAAGAAACCTACGATAGTGTCACATCTTGATAGTTATGCAGCCTGCAAAAATCAACTATGTCATATGTTTTCAATGTGAAACGTATGACATCCTCTTCAATTACGTTTTTTAGAAGGGTTTGAAAAAGGTTTTCATATTTTAGAGAGAGGACTTTCTTCCATCTTCTTTAGGGATTAATGGAAATATTGCTTCAAATGGTGAGGGATAGGGGTATGACATCAATTTCCATGAATCAATAAGACAATGTGTAACAATACTAGAGGACTAAGTGTTAGAAAATTATATATTATAGAGTAATGAAACACATAAAATATTGCATAAATATAAACACAAAAAACGTATGAAACATGAGAGACATAAATATATGTGGTTGGCCAAATTTGAGATATGTTCACAGAGAAACATGCAGTCCTTCCTTTAATATTATCTAGCAAAATGAAGAGATACAACCTATAATAGATATGTTGTAATTCCCACTTCACTCTCACACAATATCCTCTTATTTTCCCATTCAGAATACAATTCTAAGGCTCAAGTAGTAGAACTTCACATTGAGCATCAACAACAAGTTCTTCAGCTCTGAAAGGATAAACCCACTCTAGCACAAAATTGAATGAAACAACAGGCAGATCAACATCATAGTGAAAGATGTTTTGATGTGGGTGATTAGGAATTTTTACAACTGCAACCATATAAATAAATGTCCCTCAAGAAATACAAGAAGGATAATAAATTATCATCCAACTACTATGGCCCTTACAAGGTGTTGCAAAATATTGCTACTATTGCATACAAATTGGAGTTGCCTCCATCTCCACGAGTACACCTAGTTTTCCACGTTTCATGCTTAGTGAAGTTTATAGTTGGAAAGCTCTCTGTTCAAACTATATTTACATAAATTGACAAGGAAGGAAAAATCATATTCGATCCTAAATAAATCACATAAAAAGGAATCTAACAACTACAAAACAAATCAATTCTAGAGTATCTCATTAAGTGGAAGAAATTACTTCTGAAGACTCTACATGGGACAATGATTATTTTATTCAAAAGAATATAGAACTAATCAAGCATTCAGGAAAACACTTTTTTGAAGGAGAGGCACATGTTAAGTCCCCATTATACTAGTGTGTCCACCATATTTTTCATTTTTTTCCCTTACATTATTATTGTTATATAGGCCCTAATTATATTTTGACCCCTTACACTCCTATATATACCATGGACGTCTTATCATTTGAATCATCCAGGAATTTTTCATTTATGTGATGTAAATAGAGATTCCCCTGTCGAAGTGGATTATTATCTAGTCGTTGAGTTATATTTATTATGTTTCTATTCTACTTTTGATCTAGATACATAACATAAGGGATAATGAGGTAGCATCATATCAGACATAAAAATTCCACCCCATATCACCCCCAAGGAAATGGGAAAATTGAGGTGGCTAGTAGATCACTGGAGAGAATTTTGACTAAGGTCGTTAAAAGAATGAAAAAATATTCGGCAGAAAGGATTGTTGAGGCCAGTTGGGCCTACAACATTACTTGGAAGAACACCACTAGGTTTAACCCCTTTAAGTTGGTCTATGGTAAGAAATCTTTACTTGTTGGAAGAATATTATTTTATTGATGTCAAAGGATGATTTGATGAAGATAAGGATGCCATAGATTCAAAAATCACATTAATGCATTCCCACGGAGCTATATCATGCCTCCACACTCCTCTTCAATTTGAAGAAATGGATTTTTTAAGTGAGGAAAAGAATTTTTTGTCTCCCTCTCCAAGTCGTCCTACATGAACATAAGTCGGCCCTCTCCAAAAGACATGTTTGTTCAAGAATTGTAAAATGAGTATAAATAGACCATACAACTCCATTTTCTCATCTAACTCGGGCAGGAAGATAAGAAGGAGCCTGGAACTAAGGAAGAAATACAAGTTCATAATGCATGAACTTAGAGGTAAAGAAAAGGAAGAATATGTAACTTTTATCTTTGATTTTCAATCAAAATTTATTGGAGGGTTTCTAGTTTTGGATCAGTATGTTGAAGCTACATTTTGGATAAGTTTTCAAACCCCTATACCTTCACCTTGGAGAAAAACTATTTCCGTCCTCTTGGAACAAAATCCTTAACTCTAAGGTAGATCCTGGCCCTGAAAAAAAAAAATTCAGATTTGTGTTAAAACTCCTCCTTGAGACAAATTTGTTGTAGAATCTAAGTTTTCTCCTTGTGATCTTTGGATCAACACTCTTAGCCCACTTAAGACTATACTCTCAGTATCTTAAAGAAGCAAGGCACTTATCCTTCCTACAAATATAATTTCGACTTTGTAGTAGAGTTATAGTAGACCCAAACCTGTAAAGAATTTTTCCTAGTGATAGAACAATAGTAGACATAGATTTACAAAGAATTTGGACTTGTGGCAAACCTACAATAGAATTGGACTTGTCTGGGATTTCGACCTTGTAGACTATAGACTTATACTATTTTGGAGTAGCCTCTCTTATATTCTTTGGAGCATATTTTAAGCTATTTTGAAAATATTTCTATCCAGAAATGAAACCATTTTTGATGCAGCCTCTCTTGTATTCGTTGGAGTATATTTAAAGATATTTTGAAGATATCTTTGTGTAAACTTGAAGCCATTATTGGAGTAGCCATTAGAAGATTTTTTTTTTCATACATGAAGCAATTTTTGGAGCAACAAACTTGAAGCCTCGTTGAAGCAGCCTTTGTGAGCTTTGTTGCAGAAAATTTAAAACATTATTACAGTAGACTTGAGAAGATCCTGCAGACCTCTTTGAAGTATATTTGGAGACATTTTATATAATTTTAATTTGATGTTTATTTCGATAGGTTGGATCCTAGGAGGATTTGAGTCCTCATTTTGACCAAGTTAGAGATTGGATTTTTTGAGAGTATTGGAGTCCTCATTTTGAGAATGTTGGTGCTTGGATTTGTTCAAGGTTGGAGCCTCAAAAAAGTCAAAAATTTTGTTATACAACTTGGAGCTTGAATTTTCAGGATTGGATTCCTCACTATCTTGATCAATAAATTTTTTTTTCGTTCAATTCTCTTGTTTTGGTTTTACTTGTGATAAAAATATTAATTGGAATAACATAAAAGTTGAAAGCAATATCAATTCACCCTACCTCTTAGTATTTCCAACAATTGGTATCATGGCCAACTTATTCAAAATTAGGCTAAGAGGTGGAAGAAGGATTTTTGAATCACAATGGTTAGTAAATATGGCAAGGTAGCACGCTTTGATGGAACAAATTTCACCTTCTCGAAGGTCAGAATGGAGTACCACATAATGTCTCTTAGAGTTGAAGTTTGGAAATCTATCATGGATGGATAGAATATCCCATCTCCTCTTCCAATAGATCTATAGGGGAAGAAAGCATATGTGGCAAATGCAAAGGCCTTGAATTCTATACCAAGTGATATGTCATATTAATAATTAACGAATGTTATGGGTATTAAAATGACTAAAGAGTTGTGGGACAACATCATCCATATTTATGAAAGAGATGAAAAAGTTAAAAAGGAAAAACTTCAGACCTATAGAAGGTAGTTTGAAAGTCTCAAGATGAATGATGAAGAAGATATTGCTAATTATTTTATCTAAGTAGATGAGGCAGTCAATTTTCTCCGAGGCTTAAGTGAAGATGTCAAAGATAAGATAATTGGCCAAAATATGTTGAGATCACTTCCAAATGTTTTGATGCCAAATTTTGTCATCCATAAAGATCTAGGGGATTGAAATATGATCAAAAAACAAAGTTCTCAAAATATCATGAAACCAATTCCAAATCATATATCTCATCACTGTGATTCCAATGACACTTGAATCACATCAATTTGACAGCATATTCAAAATCTATCGCGTTCTGAAGTTTTTGACAAAATGCTAAAAAGTCAACTTGCAAGATTAATTGGGTTGTTGACAGGGTAGTCTGTACACCAACATCATGTTGACATCATCAATTGACTGGGTAGGTATAGTAGGCAGTATGGGCCAATCCTGTGATGCCAAGTGGTAGCGTCATACAGGTCCATGTGTTGAATTGTGATTGGTTGTTTGGTTTGATGTGGGCCAAAGAGGAGACACCATGTGGACAAATGGGAGGGTGCCACATGGCCCTCATAAATCATGTCAAATATGGTTTGCATTCCCACTGACCTGGCGGGGGTCGATCCTGTGACCTCTGTTGAACAAACCAACAGGCATACCATTGCACCTTCATGTTTCTTGGCATGTATGGTCTACGCTTTTACTTAAATTACAGTTCTTCTATGATTTGGGGGAGGGGTAGGCCTGCAGGCCTGCCTGACTGGTCTTAGCCCTAGTCACATTACATACTGATATGCCCCCAGGAGTATTGAAAGTGGAGGCTATAGTGGAGGGGGAGGGCACTAAGCCCCAACCCTAGTTCTTTGTTACCATATGACCATACCAGTAGGGTTTACAAATGGGTGTTGTATTTCAAATTTGAATTTGGTAGAAGGCCTAAGCCTCCATGCCTAATCACCACAACTACCCATAATCGTCAGCCTAGTGGAGTGGAGGGCCAGGGAAGGAGGGGCTGTTGCGTGGCCTAGCCCTAGCTACATGGCTACCCACATGACCAAAAGCGGGGATGGAAAATCGACACTAAGGGTTTATTGGAACATTTAAGTAGGTGCCAATTTTCACATTTTGCAGTGTAATCAATGTCAGTCCTAGGTGAATTTGTCACTTAGTGTTATACCAAAAGACAAAATTCATTGCTTAGTTAGCTAGTTTTGCCATTTTGAAGGACAGATAGCAGAGAATTGTTCTAGAAGGCCTAAATTGGTCATTTTATAACATTTTTGAGCCTAATAAGCACCTGCATAGGGTTTTTTGGTGTTTTGAACATAATGACAGCACCCGTTTTGTGATTTGAGTACTGTATGTTGGACTTTTTGCAGAACCAAGTCCTTTTGTGTTGTCGACAAAGACTATGTTTTTCTTTTTAAGGCCATACGAAGACCTTTATTAGCATGGAAAGAGCCTAGATAAGGGTTTTCTAGCCTTCCAGAAACATCTGCAGCAATTGTTTCTTCATTTGAGTAGTCATTTTTATTCTATTCTCATTATGCTTGTGGGAAAACACCATTTCAACACTTCATTATGAAGTAGTTTAATTCTGTTCTTTTGATCTCATAATGAGTACAAAGACATGTTGTCACATTCAGTGTGAGATTCATTTTTCTTTTGTTGAAATCATTTATTTACTAAAAAGGGTCAACTTGTGAGTGATATTTCTCTAAAGGAGAATGTTTCTTTGTAGGAGAAACAAGTTCCACTCCAGATGGACGTTTACTCTATGAGTCAAAGATTTGTAATGTACTATTTTAGTTGTTGAGATTACTTAAGTGATCTAGCATTAGAGCAGGCCTTGGAGATGTGGCCCAAGAGGGTTGAACTTCATTATCACGTAGTTTTTCTCTTCTTCATTTTCATCATATTATGTTTCAGATGATTTTGTTTCAGCTTTAAGTTCATTGAAAAATTATCTATTCATAGTTGGAAAAGTTGCAAAATAAGTTAATGTTTAAAGACCCAAATTGATCATACTTGCAAGGTGTCAGAGGATGGTCAATTGTTTAATTTTCAGATTAGGTGGTATCAGAGAAGGTTCTGACCATATTTCAAACATGCACAAATTTTTTTAGGATGCAAGGATCTTAGAACTAGAAGAGATGAATTATTGTCTCCAAGTGGAGAACATGGAACTACGAATATTTCTTGAAGTAGTAGAGGATGAAAAGAAGAAGTCGTGCATAATTTTTGTAGAATGTCATTAAAGAGAAAACTAGGGAATGTCTAGCTACTGAAGCTTCCCCTAAGATTCAACAAGTTTGAGTCGATGGGATGACTGATGCTTGTAACCTTTTCCAATTTATGAACAATGTTTATATTTCAAATAACAAGAGTAGTTTTCTTTAATATTCATCTACCACGTCATCTAAAAAAGAGAAGAAGGAGGTGATGGCTAAGCTTTAGGAATAGGACCAAGAGTTACAAGAAGAAAAGGAGGTAAAATATACTTCATTTTCAATTCATTCCCTTAACAATGATAATGTGTCTTTTACATCATTTGAGAAACATACCAAGGATATTGGTGTGAAATTGTTGACCAAAATGGGGTACAATGGTAAGGGTCTTGGAAGGATCTGACCATATTGTAAGCATGCACATAATTTTTTAGCATGCAAGGATCCTACAACTAGAGGAGATGAATTATTCTCTCCAAGTGGAGAGCATGGAACTAAGAATATTGCTTGAAGTAGAAGAGGATAAAAAGAAGAAGATGCACCTAATTTTTTAGAATTTCATTAAAGAGAAAACTAGTGAATGTCTAACCACTAAAGCTTCCCCTAGGATTCAACAAGATTGTGTTCATGGGATGACTAATGCTTGTAACCTTTGCCAAATCAATAAAAGTGTTTATATGTAAAATAAAAAGAGTGGTTTTCTTGAGTCTTCATCTACCATGTCATCTAAAAAAGAGAAGAAGGAGGAGATGGCTAAGCTTGAGGAAGAGGACCAAGAATTTGTTGTGTCTATTTCTAGCACTTGTAGCATGAGTGCTTCAGGGGACATAGAAACCCTCCTACAGATAGCCTCTGGGTTGATTGTAGACTAGTGCCTAGGACATATTAAAGAGAGGAGTGCATAGAATATTATGAGTGGGATTTTTGTTGCACTCCAATGGTCACGTAAGTAAAATGTAATAAGAGGGGCTTGGTTTAATAGGACTTCATTAAGTTAGACTCATCCAACACATGGATCCAAATGTAGGGGGTATCTTGGGGCAATAAAAATGTCTTCTTCTAGTGGCTGACACATAATAATGAGACAACTTAATACTGAAGTTGTAGAGATGGTGGAGAGGAGGAGAGGAACGAGAGAAATAGATGCGTAGGGCTATAGACAAACAGAACCCTCAACAATGATGTTCCAATAGAAATATGGAGGAGTGAGGATGTAGAAGAGTGGAATACTTATTGAAGTTCCATATCAGATATAGAATGGGTACCATTAGGACTAAATAGAAAAAGTAAATCTGAGCTCACACAGGTACTGCAAGTTAATCAAATAACAAAACCAAATATCTATTGCACAGAGGTACTATAGGTTATAGACTAACACAAGTAAATGTGGCTTATGCACAGGTACTATTCACTTATTTACCTAGATAAATCCATGAATTAGTGGACAACCGATAGATTCATCACACTATTTTTAGAGAAGGAAAACATATATGAAATGAGATTACAGAAGGTAAAACATACTACGCATTGATCTACTTGGAATCACTAGGGAGTTTCATTCATCCAATATGAGTCCAACATACCAGTCAATTTACATTCTGCCAAGATATCACTCAAGTCCCTCATGGACAGGCAAGTAGAAACAAGGTGGAATCGCAAAAATCCTGACACGTAGGTGCATAATTCCGAAACCTTATATAAGTGTTTCTTCCCCTATTTATAAGAAAAGGGGGAGATTGGATTATAGTTTACAAAATATCTTCACCTGAGCTCTAGTTTTCCCATAAACTAGTTGTCTAGGTGTGCCAGGCTATGCTGCGCAAAATGATTACAATCAAGGTTTGATCCATTCTTGAAAATAAATAGAAATTGCATAACTAAAAGGAAAACTGGACGATGATGGAGGAAGAGGTCCTTCTATCATTCTTGTGAAAAACATTGGTTAGGCCATGTCTTTGTCATCGTACATCCCTCTAGCAGCTCAGTTGGTTCCTGTAACTTCCACCTTAGATACCCAACTTCCCCAATCTCTAAAGATGATAG
This sequence comes from Pinus tabuliformis, assembly GCA_031772625.1. NCBI lineage: Eukaryota > Viridiplantae > Streptophyta > Pinopsida > Pinales > Pinaceae > Pinus > Pinus tabuliformis. The sequence continues at coordinate 1,569,660,874 of CM062820.1, forward strand.
TGATCGGCTATAGTTTCCCTTTATAGAGTAGTGGTGGAGGTTTCCTAGAAGTCCTTTGCTTTTTATCTAAGTGGAGCCCCATGTTGAGCCATTAATATTCCTGAGCCCCCATACTTTCACTTACTCTCGGAAGATGTACAAAAAAGCAGTCTAATTCATTTCTGAGGGTATTTCTATCATGGGTTTCTTGTTGTGGGGGTTTCTATAGGACTGACCCATATTACTCATCCATTGCCCCATATTTATGTTTAAAGTTTGAGCTACCAAACCATATGCCTTCAATGTCATGTACCGTGTTATTGGGGCATTGCTGTAATCAACGATTTTCCTCTTAAATTAATGTTTACAGGGCGAGACCTTCTGATACGCTTTAGCCCCTTTACTTCAGCTCCGTTCTATAATTTCCTTCATATGATCAGGGGATTGAACTAGGCAGTTAGAGTTTGGGTGCTAAGGCCTTTGGACTCCTGTCTAGGGAGCTTTTTGCTTTGTTAACTATAATCCTGCACACTGGCGCTCTATAGTGCTTGCCTTTGATTACACTCCCTGACACCTGTGATCACTAATATGTAGGACTAGGCCCAACCGGGGTATTGCGATCACAACATGGGAGAGGGAGAGACCAATCTACTTCTTTTCATAGTGCAGGCCGACTGTCCGAACACAGGATCCTCATAACTATAATACATAAAATATCACATCCGGGAGGATCCCCCACATATCACAATCACAATCAGAAACCTGGAGGGATTATCGTTGAGGAGGGCCTTGACTTGTGCAATCGCCGATTGCGGGATTGATGATATCATTAGCACCACATGTCACCCTATTAGTGGTGACATGCGTCACCCAGTGATGCCCCCCTTAGGACCCTGAAAATGATGAATCTGCATGACATGAGTCCTTCGTACTACCATGTTAGCTTTGTACTGTGACATCATGACGACGTCAACTGCCATGTTATTTATAAGGACGAATGGTAGTCTACCACGTGGCCCGTTGGAGGAGAGATAAAAAGGCCCACCCGACCTTGGTTTTTCTTTAAATTCCTTTGTTAAATGATTCCTGCCTCCTACAGCGATTTAACACTGTATCGACGATTTAACGCTTAGCAACCTTTTAACCCTAGTCCTGTCCTGAATCACCGATTGTCGATGTTGCAGGGAGTGTGATATGCACAACCTTTAATATCCTGGCATGTGGCCCCCTGGAGGAGAGAGAAAGGGGGTCCACCTGCCCTTAGTTTTTTAGTGATTTTCTTTGTAAAATGAAATTAGCCCATCTTTCCTCTTTAACACTTAGGGCCTGAAGCATTAGTGATTTGCGCTATCGGCATGTTTCCCCTCGTAATTCCTTAAGGATGGCCCATCAGGTTTGCTGATTGCTGACATGCTTGACTTCTAGGAAGTTCAATATGTGGTACTATAAGAATACACGACTATGGGACTACGGGATTGCGGGACTGTGGGACTATGAGATCGTAGGACTGTAGCACTACGATATCGCGGGGTTGTGGGGTTGCGATATCGTGGGGTTGTAGGATTGTGATATTGTGGGGTTGTGGGATTGCAATATGGCCGATATATGGGATGCAGGACTACGAGATTTTCCCACTGCTAATATGCTAGATTTACTATGCCTGGGGTTGTCCAATTGCCGATATATGATTTGTGATAAGCCTGACCCTTAATTATTTTCTCCTTGCTTTCTAGGTTTTCAAAGGGTATCTTTAATCTACTTTAACTTCTGATCTACGAGTCCATTTTTTTTACTTTCATATATCATTAAAAACCTTATCACGAGCACTATGCAATGGAGAGGGATTGATTAAAATATGATAGCTTCTATTGTTTGGGAAATGGCTTCAAGTTTCATGACTTTTTTGCACTCTAGGCACCTAATAACTTTATAAAGCAGTGAGCGACAATATTGGCTCCCATTGGGGACAGTTCCTTGTTGGCAAGGTACTGAGAACCTATAGACCATTATCCTTCACCATTGGGGATGGAGTCATAAATATATGAACTTACATAAAATCTCCATGAACCTTTGTTTGTAGGGAGTCACTTCCTTCTCAAACTGAAATTCACAAATAAAAATTCTAACAACTAGAAATTAAATGCTCAGCTTGTGAGCTTATTTATATACATTCCTACTTACACACAGGGCTCAATTCACCTAAGTGAGCTCAAACCTCCAATGGATCTAGGCTAGCATTTTGGTGTAGGACCTAATGCTCTCATGTTGCTGAAATTTAGAAATTATAATAAGAATACACCACAAAAAGTCTTGAAACAAAGAACTTGATACATGCTCTTGAAATAACCTCTATTGCCGGCTTACGAAGTCGTCATGCAGTCAGCTACAGGGTCATAGAACTAACAAGGAAATTTTGTAGCTGCATCCTTTTCAAAAACAACCTAATGACCAATGTCTTCTTGGTCAGGGTAGCCACAAACACTATTGAGCTCCTCCGCCTTATAATTTTCAAGAAAAACTTGTTTTTGATATTTTACTACCCATCCTTTGGAGGGCCAACCCTCTTAGAAATATTTAATAGAATATTCATTGTCTGAACTGTAAGAGCTTTAGATCAGAGAATCTACTGAGAATTCCTGGCAGGAATCTTTCTGGAATAGGCAGTAGTAGATTTTGCGTGGTCTTTCAACTTTGGGCTCTTCTTGAAAAACTTGTTTTTGGGAGATTTCTCCCCACCTGTTGGTAAACAATTCTTTCTGAACCTCTGTGATCATCTCATCCTCCTCTGAATAATATGAATCGTAAATTGGAGGAGGATCTTGATCTTATTCTCCAACCGAAATATGTGCATCATGGATTGGAGCCCCCTTACTAACCTCCTAGTGGGCTTCCTCTGCTTGTGCGGCTTCGCATAACTAGGATTGTGGTGGCTCTACATCACTTGACTCTCCATCAAAGTCATATATATCATAAGAAGGTGGAACATCAAACTTAACTAAATAATATCTATGAGATTTTATTAACAGCCCCATGATGTCTCCTTCTTCTCCTTCTTGCTCATTACATGATGCTTCTTGATGCGGGTAGATGTTTTCTTAGAGTGGAGCTCCACAAACATCTTCTGAAGGGTCATCAACCTAGGGAATGTCTTCATCATCAAAATATGCACAACAATCTTCAAATAGAGCATTCGGTGGATATAGTCTTTTGTAATAGTGAAAAAATCTTGCATGAAAACTTCTTAAGGAAGATATGCTGGCACGAGGTTTTGTTTTGTACCAGACTCTAGCATCCTCCTCTAAAGAATACGTGAACAACCTCATTTGTACGTCTTCAAGAAAAATACCCTGTTGTTCCATGCATTCATGAAATTCTTTGAGGTGCTGGTTAGGCCTTCTATCTGTGCTCCCATTGAATCTAGGGAAATAGGTATAACCAAAAATAGAAGAAAAATCTAGTGGGGAAAATTTGTTGGCTAGGAATGTAGCAATGGCCATCTCAAAAACCTTCCTAGATGACTGATCCCAAGTACAAAGGTATGGAAATTTTTTGGGTGCTATAGCATCATAGTGAGTATGGAGCTACTTGAAAGCTAGGATGATTAGACATAGATATGTACAATGGAGTCACCAGGATGTTTACCATAAAATTGAAACAACAGAGTCACCAAGGTGAGAGATCTTCAACCCACACTTCCCTTGCTCACTTAACAAAGGAAATGTAAAACCTTGTCATACCTAGGGAAAAATATTCTAATCCCTTCCCTGACAACAACACCATAGAGAACAGAGATGTTGTGGCTATTTGTAGCACCTGTAGCACAAGTTCTTCAAGAGATATAGAAATCCTCCTAGAGACAGCCTTTGGGTTTATTGTAGACCAGTGTCTAAGACATATTAAAGAGAGGAGTACATAGAAGATTATGAGTCGTGTTTTTGTTGCACTCCAATTGTCACATAAGTAAAAGATAATGAGAGGGGCTTGGATCGATAGGCATTCATTAAGGTAGACTCAAGCCAAAACATGGATCCAAATGCGGGGGTATATTGGGGCTATCTCATAGAGAAATATCTTCTTCTGTTGGCCGATACACAACAATGAGACAACTTAATACTTAAGTTGTAGAGATGGTGGAGAGGAGGAGAGGAAGGAGGGAAATAGATGTGTAGGGTTGTAGACAAAAATAATCCTCATCAATGATGTTTCAACATAAATATGGAGGAGAAAGGATGTAGAAGAGTGGAATACTTACTCAGGTTCCATATCAGATATAATATGGGTACCATTAGCGCTAAACAACAAATGTAAATCAAGGCTCACATAGACACTGTAGGTTAATCAAATATCACAACTAAATGTTTCTTGTACAAAGGTACTGTAAGTTATAGGTTAACACAGGTAAATATGTCTTATGCATAGGTATTGTTTCCTTGTTTAGTAGACTACATAAATCAATGAATTAGAGTGAGACTAATAGATTCAACACACTATTTTTAGAGAAGGAAAACATATATGAAATTAGATTACAGAGGGGAAATTATACTGCGCATTGATCTGCTTCGAATCACCAGGGAGTTTCATTAATAAAATATGAGTCCAACATACTAGTCCATTTACATCCAGCCAAAATATCACTCAGGTCCCTCAAGGATAGGAAAGTAGAACCAAACTAGAATCGCAGAAATCCTGAATCATAGTTGCAGAATTCTAGAAACTTGTCTAAATGTTTCTTCCCCCTATTTATAAAAATAGGGGGAGTTTAGATTACACTTTACAAAATATATTTTCCTGAGCTCCAGTTGCCTCATAGACTACCTGTCTAGGCAGGTGAGGATATGCTATCCAGAGTGATTACAATCGGGATTTGATCCCTTCTTGGAAATAAATAGAAATTGAATAAATAAAAGGAAAACTAGAGGATGATGGTGGAAGATGTCCTTTTGCCTTTCCTTTGAAAAACTCTAGTGAGGCCACGTCTCTTTCATCGTGCATCCCTCTAACAACTCAGCTAGTTCATGTCACTTCCGCCTTAATTACCCAACTTCCCCACTCTCTAAATCTATTAGTGATCAGATATAGTTGCCCTTAACAGAGTAGTAGTGGAGGTTTTCCTAGCAGTCCTTTGTTGTGTATCTGAGTGGAGCCCCATGTTGAGCCATTAATCTTCCTGAGTCCCCATACTTTCACTTATTCTGAGAAGACATACAACAAAATAGTATAGTTCATTTTTGAGGGTATTTTTGTCCTGGGTTGCTTGTTGGGGGCCTTCTACAGGACTGGCCCATATTACTCAGTGAGTGCCCCATACCTTTGTTTAAAGTATCAACTACTAACCCATAGGCCTTGAATGTCCTACATTGTGATATCCGGGCCTTGCTGTAATCGGGGCTTTTACTCTTAAATCAGTGTTTACGGGGTGGTACCTTCCAATATGCTTTAGCCCCTTTACTTCAGCCCCCTTCTATAATTTGCTTCATATGACTGGGGGTTTGAACCAGCCACTTAGCCTTCAGGCACTAACGCTTTTAGACTCCTGTCTGTGGAGATTTTTCCTTTTTTTAATTATAATCTCGTACACCAGCACTTTATAGAGCTTGCCTTTGATAACACCCCTAACTCCTATGACCATTGATCTACGGGACTGGGCCCACCCAGGGTATCACAATCGCAACATGGGAGAGGGAGAGACCCATCTACTTATTTTCATAGTGTAGGCTGATTGTCCAAACATGGGATCCTCATAAACTATAATACATAAAATATTGCATCTGGGAGGATCCCCCACATATTGCAATCGTAAACCTGGAGGGATTACGGTGGAGGAGGACCTTGACTTATGTGATCATCGATTATGGGATGTTGGGTTGTTTTATATTCTTTCCACGATTAGCCCATGTAGTTAATCTGAGAGTTAGAGGGGGGCCAGAGCCCCGCCTTCCTTGCGTTGATTGCGTAGCGAGGGGGGGTCACAGGGGGTATGAGGGATGTAAGTAACCCCACTCTATGGGATCTAGGGCAACGCCCCAAAAAATTTTGTTTTTTGGAACCTATATTAAGTTGGGTGGACCTACCTATGGTTTTGTGCATGATTTTCGCACATGCTTTTGGACGCGATGGTTTTCCGTCCATATTTTTGGACGTGATGGTTTTCGGTCCATGGTATTGGATGCTTCAAAATGTATAAATATGTATTGTAACATTGAAAGAAATATAATGAAAAATCAAGCTGGTAGTCCCAGTTTTGGGATCCAGGGGAAATTATCTGTGTATATGTGTTTTATGTGTTATGCTCTCGCATTGTTTATTTTATGTGTTTTAGAATTTGTATGCAGGTAATTTCTGTACAGGGTTAAAACCTACATTTGGTATCAAAGCTATTTTGGCTTCACATGGACGTCTTTGTTGCTGAGGGGTTTCGTTCAAGCCTATGGTAAACCCTGTTTAGTGGGAGAACTGTGGGATTGATTCTAGTGGTGAAAGAAGACAGCGAGCAGTGTAAATATAGAGATCGAGAAATTTAATTGTTAGATTTTTGAGTTGTGGAAACTCAAGATGGAGGATCTGTTGGTGGATAAAGATCAGTGGATCATGGTACATCCGTGTACTAAACCAATAGGAGTGTCCAATGAAGAATGGAATAAGCTGGATCAGAAGGAAAAGAGAAAAATACAATTGTGTGTCTCAAATTCAGTTTTGTTGAATGTATCAGGGGAAGCTACGGCAAAGGATTTGTGGGACAAGTTAGGGACTTTGTACTAATCTAAGTCTCTGGTGAATAAACTATTCCTACAGAAAAGGCTGTATAACCTGAGGATGAAAGATGGAGACTCGATGACAGAGCATCTGAACGAATTTAATATTGTGGTAATTCAATTATTATCTATTGATATTAACATTTCAAATGAAGATAAGTGCATCAGTTTGTTGTGTTCTCTACCAGATTTGTGGGATAGTGTGGTTATTGCAATAGGTAGCAATACAACTGCCTTGTAGTTTGATGAAATAGTCTCATCCTCACTGGTGGAGGAGATGAGATGGAAAAATATGGAGAGCTGGAATGGTGAGGTCTTGTCTATACGAGGACGGTCCTAGAAAAGAAACAAAAATAAGTCATCGAGTGGGAGATCTAAATCTAGAGGGAGATCTAAATCTCCAAGAAAAACTGTAAAGGTGGTGTGATGGAAATGTGGAAAGGAAGGGCACTACAAAAGGGACTGTAAATCTATAGCTCCTGATAAAGGAAAGGGATCTGATGATGTTTCTTCTACAGAGGCGAAAACCACCTCAGATGAAGGTTGGGATGTGTACTTGGCTTCTTCAAGTACACATGTAGATCATAAGACATGGTTGATTGACTCAGGTGAATCCTTTCACTTCATGCCCCATAGAGAGTGGTTCTACGAGTATGAGAAATATGATGGTGGTGATGTCTTCTTGGGGGATGATAGGAAGTCTAGAATCGTTGGTCGTGGAAAGGTAAAGTTGAAGTTACAAGGTGGAAGGGTTAGAACACTTTCGAGTGTTCTGCATATTCTTACATTAGCCAAAAATGAGATTTATGTAAGAAAACTGGATGATGTAGGTGTAAAAATAGTGTCCAAGAAGGATACCTGCAAGAAGGTTCGGGGGGGAGGGGGGGCACTGGTATTGATGCGGGGAGTTTGAATTGGAACTACGTACAAAATACAAGGTAGCACTGTTGTTGATGGGCACAATAGTTCTGTGGTTCCTGAAAGAGGAGTAGAAAATCTAGTGGTCTCTGGAGAGAAGACCATGCTGTGGCATCAAAGGCTTGGACATATTGGAGAGAAGGGCCCTCGAACACTTCATGGTAAAGGTATCGTAGAAGTTATGAGTAATAGCTCTCCAGATTTTGACTTCTGTGAAAATTGTGTATATGGGAAGCAGAATCGGGTGAGTTTCCCCTCTGGTGGTAAGAGGGTGAAACATATATTAGAACTTGTGCACAATGATGTGTTTGGACCTGTGAATGTTCCATCACTGGGTACGTCTATGTAATATGTATCATTTATAAATGACTTCTCAAGGAATACATGGATATATTTCCTTAAGAAGAAATCTGAAGTCTTTGATAGGTTTAAAGAATTTAAGGCTCTGGTGGAAAACCAGATAGAGAATAAGATGAAGGTGGTGAGGATAGATAACGGTGGAGACTTTTGCAGCAAGGAATTTCAAGAATTCTATAAGAAGTGTGGTATATCACGACAAAAGACTAGTCCATACACACCTAAGCAAAATGGAGTTGCAAAAAGAATGAACAAGACATTGATGGAAAGGGAAAGAAGCATGCTTAGTGGTGTCGGGATAGGACATGAATTCTCAGCAGAGGCGATGGAGATAGCATGTTACCTGGTTAACAGATCATCTTCATCAACATTGGAGGATAAGACTCCATAAGAGGTATGGACTGGTAAGAAGCCCTCTCTTTCACATCTGAAGGTTTTTGGATGTGATGCATATGCACATGTTCCAAAAGAGAAAAAAACCAAGTTGGATAGTAAATCTAAAAAGTGCATCTTTATTGGGTAAAAGGATGGTTTAAAGGGTTATAAGCTTTAGAACCCAGTAACAAGGAAGGTTGTGTACAATCTAGATGTGGTGTTCGGAGAGGTAAAAGATGTTACTAAACATTAAGTCCAACCAAAGGAACCTGAGAAGATAGAGTTTCAGCTTAAGGAGGAAGAATCATACTCTACAATAGAGGAGGAATCAAAATATGAAGAGCCACAAACACTGGGTATGAGAAGATCAATTCGAGAAAGAAGGCAGCTAGAAAGGTATAGTCCATCTACTTTGTATTCAAATTTTTCTTTATCTATTATTGACGATGATCCCAGAATTGTGAAGGAAGCAGTAGATTCAGAGTATGAAAAACTCTGGAAAGAGGCCATGGTTGATGAAATGGCATCTTTGCACAAAAATGAGGCTTGGGATCTGGTGGAGTTGTGGGCTAGAAGGAAACCCATTGGCAGCAAATGGGTGTTCAAGAAGAAGAAAGATGCAGAAGGAAATGTGGAGAAATAGAAGGCTCGGTTGGTAGCAAAAAGCTATTCCTAGGGGCTGAGAATTGATTTTGGTGATATTTTTTCTCCTTTTGCCAAGGTAACTTCTATTATATTACCTTTATCTGTTGCTGCTACTTTTGATTTTGAGGTAGAACAGATGGATGTGAAGACAACATTTCTTCATGGGGATCTGGAAGAGGAAATCAACATGAAGCAACCTAAAGGATTTGCGGTGAAGGGTAAGAAAGAACTATTATGCAAGTTAAAGAAGTCTCTGTATGGGTTAAAACAATCACCAAGGATGTGGTATCAGAAATTTGATACATTTAAACAAGGACTTGGCTTCACTAGAAGCAAAGCAAATAACTGTGTGTATTTTAAATTAATTGGTAACCATGTTATTTATCTGGTCTTATATGTGGATTGTGTGTTGCTAGTTGGAAATGACAATGAAATTATCCAGGATTTGAAGACCTAATTGTCCTCCAAATTCGACATGAAAGATATTGGTGCTGCAAACTATATTTTGGGCATGGAAATTAAAAGAGGTCGTGCAAAGAGGAAGCTTTGATTAAACCAGAGGAAGTATGTTGAGACAATACTGTAGAGGTTTAATATGTAGGATAGTAAACCGAGGAAGGTTCTTATTCCTGTAGGTGTGAGGTTATTTGTCGAACAGTGTCCCAAGACACAAGAAGAGGAAGAGGACATGTCCTGTGTTCCATATGCATGTGCAATTAGTATCCTGATGTATGCAATGGTTTGTACTAGACCATACATTGCACATGTAGTGGGAGTATTGAGCAGGTTTATGTCAAAACCAGGGAAGGAGCACTAGACAATAGTGAAGCGAGTTTTCAGTTATTTTCGTGGCACTAGTGATTATGGTTTGTGCTAACAAGGAAGACCAGGATTAGACAAAGTGTTGGATATTCATGGCTTTGTTGATGCAGACTGGGCTGGAGATCTGGATCAGAGAAGATCTACGAGTGGGTATGTGTTTAACCTATTTGGAGGTGCAGTCAGTTGGATGAGTAAGAAACAATCTATAGTGGCACTATCAACTACAGAGGCAGAATACACGGTAGCCACTCATGCAAGCATGGAAGCAATTTCGTTGCAGAGATTGTGTTTCAAGTATGGGGTTAGTATAGGGAGCTATAAGGATAGACTGTGACAGCCAAAGTGAAAATTTCTTGGCAAAGAACCTTGCATATCATTCAAATACAAAGCACATTGATGTTGAGTATCACTTTGTGAGGGATATGATAGAAGACAAAAAGGTGTTGCTGGTAAAGGTGGAGGCTTTGAAGAATACTGGAGATGCATTAACAAAATCTGTGGGCTCTGAGAAGTTGTCTTGGTGTAGAGAAAGAATGGGTGTTGCAACGCTGGATAAATGAATAAGCTCTCTTTTGGACCCCTGTGGAAAGGAAACAACAAGGGGGAGATTGTTGGGTTGTGTTATGGTCTTTCCACGACTAGCCCACGTAGTTAACCGGGGGGTTAGAGGGTGGGTGGAGCCCCCCCTTCATTGCATTGATTGTGTAACAAAGGGCTGGGGGGGCCACAGGGGATTTGAGTGGTGTAGGTAACCCCCCTCTACGGGGTCCGAGGCAGGGCCGCAGAAAATTTTGTTTTTTGGACCCTATATTAGGTTGGGCAGACCTACTTATGGTTTTCCGCATGATTTTCATACATGGTTTTGGACGTGATGGTTTTCGGTCCAAGGTTTTGGACGCATTGGTTTTCGGCCCATGGCATTGGATGCTTCGGCATGTATTAATATGTATTGTAACATTGAAAGGAATATAATGAAAAATCAAGCTAGTAGTCCCAGTTTTGGTATCTAGGGGAAAATCTTTGTGTATATGTGTTTTATTTGTTATGCTCTGGTATTGTTTATTTTCTGTGTTTTAGAATTCGTATGCAGGTAATTTCTATACAGGGTTAAAACCTACATGGGATTGATGATGTCATTAGTGCCACATGTCACCATATGATAGGTGACACATGTCACCTAGGAATGCCCCCATTAGGACCTTGCAAATGACGAATCCGCGTGACACGTGTCCTTTATACCATGACGTCATTTTCGTACCACAATGTTAGGTTCATACTGCCATGTCATGATGACCTCAACTTCCATGTCATTTATAAGAACTAATGGTAGTCTGACACATGGCCCGCTGAAGGAGAGAGAAAAAGGCCCGTCCGACCTTGGTTTTTCTTTAGATTCCTTTGTTAAATGATTTGGGCCTCCCCCGGTGATTTAACACTATATCTACAATTTAATGCTTCGTAGCCTTTTAACCCTACTTCTATCTTGAATTGTCGATTATTGGTGTTGTGGGGAGTGCGATATGTGGAACCTTTAATATCCTGCCATGTGGCCCCCTGAAGGAGAGAGAAAGGGGGTCCGCCTGTCCTTAGTTTCTTAGTGATTTTCTTTGTTAAATGAAATCGACCGCTGCTAGGACTTTAACACTAAGGGCGTGAACCATCGACAATTTGCACTATTGGCATGTTCCCCCCCACAATTCGTTAAGGATGGCCCATCGAGTCCGCCGATGGCTGATATGTTTGACTATCGAAAAGTCCAATATGTGGTATTGTGGAATAGAGGGACTATAGATCGTGGGACTACGAGACTGCAGGACTGCAGGATTGGGGGATTACCGGTCTATGGGATCATGGGACTATGGGACTGTAGGACTGTGGGATTGCGAGATTGCGGAATCACGAGACTGTGGGGCTGTAGGACTATGATATCAGGGGGTTGCAGAATTAGGATATCACGAGGTTGTGGGAATGCGATACCACAGGGTTGCGGGATTGTGATATGGCCAATATGGGGGATACGAGACTGCGGGATTTTTCCACCACTGATATGCAGGATTTACTGTGCCCGGGGTCCTCCAATCTCCGATATGCGATTTGCAATGAGCCACAGCCTTAGTTATTTTCTCCTTTCTTTCTAGGTTTTCAAAGGGTATATTTAATATTCTTTAACTTCTAATACAAGAGTCCATTTTTGGACTTCCATATAGCATGGGAAAGCTTATCACAAGAACTATGCAATGGAGAGGGGCCAATTAAACTCTAAGAGCTTCTATGGCTTGGGAAATGGCTTCAAACTTCACTACTTTTCTACACTTTAGGCAACTGATAACTTTATAAAGGAGTGAGTGACAATAGAGTCACAAGAAGAAAACAAGGTAAAATATACTTTGTTTTCAATTCATTCCCTTAACAATGATAATGTGTCTTTTACATCATTTGAGAAACATACCAAGGATATTTGTATGAAATTTTCGACCAAAATGGGGTACAATGGTAAGGGTCTTGGAATCCATAGTCATGGAATTATTAATCGTATTGAGGTGAGACAAACAATTTGGCATGAAGGTTTGGCTATGTTCAGGAAGAAGTGCAGAATGCTCCAAAATTGCAAAGTAAAGGAATTTTTCAAGTGTGAAATTCGTGAAAAAAATAACTCTTGCAAGTTGAAGGAGAATCATGCAATGATGATGATGTTAATGGGAAAATATCTCCAAAGAAAGATGAACAATTCAAATGAAGAACTATGTCAAGTTCTCCTCATCAATCAACTTCTCCTCACTAGGCTCATAATCAAAAGGACCGTCATAAAAGGTATAAATGTCATGATTATTCAAAGTCTTTCTATAACTATAAACAATATAATGAATTGAATAAAATGCTTTTGAATGTGTTTCCTTTCACATTTTGTTGTGCACCCACCCATTGCATAGCTATGTTCCAAAAAAGAAAAGAATTAGTCAAGAAAATGAATATGTCAGTTGGAAGTAAGACCAAAAAGGAAAACCTTCTCCCAAGTTCAAAGAAATTTTTGCCAGTAATTGGTCACTAAATATTTTGTACTCACTATAATATAAGTGGCCATTAGATTGAGAAGTGTTGGAAGATCCATCCACATATTCATCGAAAGAAGGAAAAACAGGTCATGAAATCACCTAAGAAACAGAAGGAAGAATATATGAGACACATAATAACCATTCTTGATGCAACTCCAGAGGAAAGCAAAATGCAGAAACAAAATTCCCTAGCGTGGTTAGGTAAGAAACGGTTGGATTATTTGTCTAGTTCAATACTGCATTTCGTTCGTATTACACGTGTTGCATATCCCCATAGCTGGGTATTTTGTAAAATTGATGTTGTGAATAAATCACTTATATGCAACATTGTTTTCTTTGGCATTTGATGTTATTCTAACTCATTGATGAGTCAATATGGTATGGGAATTTGAGAGTCGGATTTATTACACATTGTAGAAGGATCCATATCTTTTCTGGATATTGTGGTAAGCATCCTAAACTTTGGGATGAGCATTTTCATTACATCCAACATTCCAAAATCATGTCAAATAGTCATCTATGCACGTATTTCCATTTGAAGCTTGTTTGAGTTATTTGACAAAGCTCCATATTCTTTTCATTTTTGCTAAGGATTTTTCAGCTTATGGACATAATGATGTGGACAAATCCAAGGATTTCATTTAACAACGGTAGCTATTGTATCAAGGAGTACAAGAGAAGCTTGAGAAAGGCAAAGCCAAGTACAAAGAGAGGCATGTCACACATCGAATTGATGATGATTTCCAAGTGGAAGATCAAGTTTGGATATATAGTGGGGAATACAGGCCAATCCCGTGATGCCAAGCGGTAGTGCTATACAATTCCATGTGCTTAATTGTGATTTGTTGTTTTTTTTATGTGGACCAATGAGGAGGCACTACATGGCCCAATGTGAGGGCATCATGCGGCCCTCGTAAATCATGAAAACTATGGTTAGGGGTCCAAATGACTTGGCGAGGCTCGAACTCACAACCTTCGATGAACAAACCAACGACCATTTCCTTACACCACACCATGTATCTTGGCATGTATGGTCTACATATTTTATTTAAATTATAGTTGTTCTATGGTTGGGGGGGGGGGGGGGGGGTGGGGCGAGCTAGTGGCCCCTCCCGACTGGCCTTGCTCCTAGCCACACTACATAATGATATGCCCATAACAGGTGTGGAAGTGGAGGCTATAGTAGAGTGGGTGAGGAGTAAGCCCGAGTCCCTAGTTCTTTGTTACCATATGACCATACTGGTGGGATTTACAAATGAGCACAATATTTCAAATTTGAATTTTCGTGGAAGGACTAAAACTCTTCCCCCACTCACCATAAATTCTCATAGTTGTCAACCTAGTGGAGTGAGGGGCTATGACAAGAGGGGTTTCCATGTGTCCCAGCCCTAGCCACATGGCTACCCATGTGCCCAAGAGCGGGGCTGGAAAATACGTGCTAAGGTGTTATTGCCACATTTAAGTAGGTGACAATTTGCACCATTTCCAGCTGAATTAACATCAATCCCAAGTGAATATGTCACTTAGCGGTCTGCCAAAATTCAAAATTCGTTGCTCAATTTGCTAGTTTTCACTTTTTCCCATTTTGCAGGACATACGGCAGAGAATTGTTCCAAGAGGCCTAACATGGTCATTTTTTAGTTTTTTGAGCCTAAGAAGAGCCTACACAGGGACTTTTGGCTGTTCTAAACACAATGGAAGCATCAGTTTTGTGATTTGAGTAGTGCATGTTGGACATTTTACATAGCCAATATTTTAGATAGAGACTATGTTTTGATTTTTGAGGCCATATGGAGACCCTTGTTAGCATGCAACATGCCTAGACAAGGGTTTTCGAACCTTCTAGACATATATGCAACCATTGTTTCTTCATTAGAGAAGTCATTTTCAGTCTATTCTCCACATGTTTGTGAGAAAAGACCTTTTCAACACTTTATTATGAAGAAATTGAATCTTTTTCTTTTGATCCTAGAATGAGTACATAAACATGTTGTAACGTTCAGTGTGAGAGTCCTTTTTCTTTTGTTGCTATCATTTCTTTGCTAAAGGGGGTCAACTTGTGAGTGAGAGTTCTTTGGAGGATAATATTTCTTTATGGGAGAAACAAGTTCCACTCTAGATGGATGTTTACTCAATGAGTCAAATATTTGTAATGTACTCTTTTTGTTGTTGAGGTCAATTAAGTGGCATAGCCATTAGAGGAGGGCCTGGAGACGTAGCCTAGAAGGGGTGAACTCTATTATGACATGATTGTTCTCTTCTTCATTTTCACCATGTTATGTTTCCCACAATTTTGTTTCATATTTAATTTCATTGAAAACTTAACTATACATAGTTGGAAAAGTTTCAAACTAAGTTAATGCTTAAAGACCCAAATTTATCACACTTGCAAAGTGTCAGAGGATGATCATTTTTTTCATGTTGACATCAAGTGGTATTAGAGTAGGTTCTCACCAGATTGCAAGTGTGGGTGAAATTTTGCAACATTGAAGGCTCCTAGAACTAGAGAGATGAGTTGTTCTCTCCAAGTGGAGAAAATGGAATTAAGAATATTGCTTGAAGTAGCAGAGGATGAAACAAAGAAGTTGTGGCTGATGTTACAAAATGTCATTAGGGAGAAAACTCCACAATTTTTAGTTGTCGACGCTTCCCCTAATATTAAAAAAGTTTTTTGTCATGGGATCATTGATGCTTGTACCCTTTGTCAATTGAATAATACTACTTATATGTTAAATCACAAGAGTTGTTTTCTTGAATTTCCACCTACCAATTCATCTAAAAGAGAGAAGAAGGAGGAGATGGCTAAGCTTCGAGAAGAGGACCAAGAGTTGCAAGGAGAAAACGAGGGAAAATATACTTCTTTTTTAATTCATTCCCTTAACAATAATAATCATTAATTTTCATCATTTGACAAACACACCAAGGGTATTGGTATGGAATTGTTGACCAAAATGGGTTACAATGGTAAGGGTATTGGAATCCATAGTCATGGAATTGTAAATCCTATTGAGGTGAGATCACAACCTTGACATGATGGTTTGGGATATGTTCAATAAGATGTTGGAGAATTCTCCAAAATTTCAAATTCGAGGAATTCTTCAAGTGTGAAATTCGTGAAGAAAGAACTCTTGCAAGATGAAGGAGAGTCATTTCATGATGATGATGTTGATGGAAAAATATCTCAAAAGAGAGATGAACAGTTCAAAGGAAGAACTAAGTCAAGTTCTTCTCATCAATAAATTTCTCCTTACCTGACTCAGAACCAAAAGGATCATCATAAAAGGTATAAATGTCTTGATTATTCAACGGCTTTCTATGACAATAAATAACAAGATTATTTTAATAAAATGTTGTGGAATATTTTTCCTTTAAATTTTTGTCATGCGCTTTACCATTACGTAGCTAATTTCCAACAAAGGAAATAACTAGTCAAGAAAAATAATATGTCGATATGAAGTGAGACCGGAAAGGAAAATATTCTCTTAAGTTTGAAGACATTTTTTCCAAGAATTTCTCACAAAAACTTTTGTACTCATTGTAATATGAGTGGTCATTGGATTGAGAAGTGTTCAAAGCTGCATCCACATCTCCATCCAAGGAAGGAAAAATACGTCATGAAATCACCTGAGAAAGAGAATGCAAAAGAACATGTGAGGAACACGATAACCATTCTTGAAGTAGCTCCAGAAGAAAGGAAAATGAAGAAATAAAACTCCCTAGCCTAGTTGGGTAAGAAATAGTTAGACTACTTGTCTAGTTAAATACTGCATTTATTGTGTATTACACATGTTGCATATCCCCATAGCTAGGTATTTTCTAAAAGTTATTGTTGTGAATAAATCACATAGAGGCAACAATGTTTTCTTTTGCATTTGATGCTATTATGGCTTGTTGATGAGTTAATTTTTATGGGAATTTGAAAGTTGAATTTCTTACATATTGTAAAAGGATGCATCTTCTTCATGGATATTGTGGTAAGTATCTTAAACTTTGGTATGAGAAGTTGCATTACATCCAGCATGCCACAATAATGTCAAGTACTCACCTATGCAAGTATTTCCATTTGAAGCTTGTTCGTGTCATTTTCCAAAGTCTCTTATGGTTTATATCTTTGGTAAACATTTTGCAGTAGATGGACATAGTGATGTGGACAAAGCCATGCCTTTCATTGAACAAATGTAGTTAGTGCATTGAGTACAAGAGTATGTTGAGAAAATCAAAGCCAAGCACAAAGAGAGGCATGTCAAGCATTGAATTGATCATGATTTCCAAGTGGAAGATCAAGTTTGGTAGTATATCAGCAAGGAAAGGCTTCAAGGTGAAGATTTTATTAGCCACTAAGGAAATATGATGATGAAGAGAATCTTGATATTCCATCTATTGAAGATTCTTCTTTTAAATGTTTAGAAGAGTTGCAGGAAGACTCAATTCTTGATAGGAAAATCATAACCTTACGTAGAGGTAATGTGGAGTATCTTCGAGTGGGGCTCAAAGGTACCAATCCAAGTAAAGCAAGATGGATTGAGATTGGGAAAGTGAGGAATTTGTACTCTCACATACTTGTTGAGTAAAAATAGGATTTTAGTGGTATAAAATCTTTCCAGTGGGGAGGAATGATCCCATAAGGATCCATGGAATCAAAAGATTCTCAAATATAAAATTTCTCTAAATCTATTGAAATCAATGCCATATGTTATATCTAATCATTATTATTCCAATGACGCTTGAATCACATGAATCTGATGCCTTATGTGAAAGTTATGACATTATGAAGTTTTTGAAAAAAACTAAAAAGTCAAGTTGAAGGGTTGGCTAGGCTACTGAGTGGGAAGCCCATATGATGATGTCATCTTATCATCATGAGATGGATAGGCAGGTATAGTAGGAAGTATGGGCCAATCCCATGATGCTAAGTGGAAGTGTTGTACATGTCCATGTGTTGAGTTGTGATTGGCTGTTTGGTTTGATGTGGGCCAATGAGAAGGTGCCACATGGCCCAATGGAAGGGTGCCACGTGGACATCGTAAATCATGCAAAATATGGTTAGGAGCTCAACCAACCTAGCCGAGCTCGACCCCATAACCTTTGGCGAACAAACCAATGGGCATATTGTTACATCGCACCATGTATCTCTGCATGTATGATCTATACATTTTATTTAGATTATAGTGCTTCTATGGTTGGGGCTAGGGGTCGAGTTGAAGGGCTCGCCCAATCAGTCCTGCCCCTGATCACATTACATACCGATATTCCCATAGTAGGAACAAAGGCAGAGGCTGTAGCGGAGGGGGCAGGGAGTAAGCCCTGACCCCTAGTTCTTCACTACCATATGACCATACCAGTGGGGCTTACAAATGGGCATGGAATTTCAAATTTGAATTTTGCCCCTAATTACCACAACAACCCATAATTGTCATCGTAGTGGAGTGGAGGGTCGCAACAGGAGGGGATGGCGCATGGCCCTACCCTAGCCACATGGCCACCCTCTTGTGCCAGAGGAAGGCTGGAAAATCAATAATAAGGGGTTATTAACACATTTAAGTAGATGACAATTTTTATTTTTGGCAGCCGAATTAGCATTGGTCCCAAGTCATTTTTTCGCTCGACAGTCTACCAAAAAGCGAATATTGTTGCCGAGTTAGCCAATTTTTCCATTTTGCAAGATATATAGTATAGATTTATTCCAGGAGGCCTAACTTGATCATTTGTCAGTATTTTTGAACCCAAGAAGAGCCTACACAGGGGTTTTTGGGTGTTCTAAACATAATGCAACATATTTTTTGTGATTTGAGCACTGTATGTTGGATTTTTTACAGATCCAAGTCCTTTTGTGTTGCTAACGTAGAATGTGTTTGGATTTTTTAGGCCATATGGAGACCTTTTTTAGCATGGAAAGAGCCTAGACATGGGTTTTCTAGCCTTCAAGACACATTTTCAACAATTGTTTCTTCATTAGAGTAGCTATTTTTAGTCTATTCATAATATTTTGTGGGAAAAGACCATTTCAACACTTCATTTTGAAGAAGTTAAATTTTGTGCTTTTGATCCCATAATGAGTAGAAGGATGTGTTGTCCCATTTAGTGTGAGATTCTTTTTTCATTTGTTGCTATCATTTCTTTCCTAAAGGGAGTCAACTTGTGAGTGAGTGCTCTATAAAGGAAAATGTTATTTGTAGGAAAAACAAGTGTTGCTCTAGAAGGAGGTATACTTTATGAGTCAAATATTTGTAATGTCCTCTTTTTATTGTTGAGATAAATTAAGTAGCCTAGCCATTAGAGTATGGCCCAAAGACATAGCCCAGGACGGGTAAACTCCATTACCACATGATTTTTCTCTTCTTCATTTTCATGTTGTTATGTTTCACATGATTTTGTTTCATGTTTAAGTTAATTGAAAACTTAACTATTCACAATTGGAAAAGTTAAAAACTAAGTTAATGTTTAAAGACCCAAATTTATCATACTTGCAAAGTGTGAGAGGATGAATAATTTTTTCATTTTCAAATCAATTTGTGCCATAGAAGAACTAAAATATTTCGACTCCACAATGGATCAACTTCATGGAATTCTCACAACATACGAGATGAGGTCAGGAAAATCTACTCATGAGGAAGAAACTTTCAAGGCATCCAAGATAGCAAGTAAAGGAGATAATTGTGATTGCAACAACAAAAACTGTGATACAGAAATGGCACAATTTGTCAATAAGATGAAGAAAGGATCCAAACTTAAGGGTAAGTTACCTCTCATTTTCTTTATATGTGATAAAATAGGATATTAGGTAGCAAAGTTCCCTTTTAAAGATGGGAGTTATGATGAATATAAACCTCAGAGGAGAAATTTCAAGAAGAAAGGACCAAGGAAAAATAATTATTCTCTAAAGTAGACAGTGATGACTCTAATGAAGAAGAAGAATATAGTAGAAGTATTGAAGTATTATTCATGGCCTTCACAAATGAAGTAGATAGCTCAAAAGAAGAAGAAAGTCCATAAGAAGCAGAATGAAATACATTAGAACTATTAGTTAGTTACATAAAATAAAATGAGAGACTTAGAAAGAAGAATTAAAAGTTATATCAAGAGATAAACTCTCTCAAAGCTAAGAAGGAAGAGGCTGAAAGAATAGAAAAAGTGTTGAGAAACAAGTTGGAGGAAAAGGAAGAAATAAGTGAAAATTTAGAAGCATAAGTTGTATCTCTAAAAGAAGAGTTGAACAAAGAAAACAAGGGTTTGAACAATTATCATACCTTAGATGTCATTCTCATCTATCAAAGGAAATTACTTGACAAATCTAGACTTGGATATACAGGTGAATCTTCCAATTCAAAGGAAGAAACTAATGATCATCATGAAGAAAAGCTTAGAAGTTTTGTTGATGTCCTTAAAGGATATTATCATTCTAACCTTACAAGAAACAAATTTCAACCAAGGAATGAGAAGCTTCCCCATATTGAAAGGAATATCTCATCAAGAAAATCTTATCCTAATAGGTATCAAACTATTTTCCTTAGTAATTGTTTCTTTTATAAAAGAAATTTGTCATTAGCAAAAAAATTGCAAGGCTTATAAGGCTAATGATCCAAAGTGGCAAGGCCAAATCAAGACTGATAATTGTTTTTCTCTTCTTTCAAAGTATACTCTATATGTTAAAAATGCAATAGTCCAATCCATATAGCATGGAACTGTCCTCTAGATCAAACAGAGAAAGTTTGGAGAAATAAATTTGGAGAATCTACCTCTGAAAATTATAGTCTAGCTTTATGTGCTCAGAAAAAGGAAAATCGATGATTTGTAGAAATTGGATGTTGTAGGAACATCATAGGTGACTAGAGAATTTGTATCTCTATAAGCATAGAAATTTATGGAAATGTGATGTTTGGAGACAATTGATCTGCTAAAATTGTTGGGAAAGGGACAACAAGTCTCATCAATGACAAGGGAAAAGCACAAAATGCACTATATGTTGAGGGCCTCAAGCATAATATTCTAAGTGTTAGAAAATATGTCATCAAGGACATTATCTCATATTTTTCTTCAAGGATAGTGAGATAGGAAAATCATCTTCAAGAAAACTGGTAGAAAGAGGAGTAGTAAAAATAGATAATGTATACATTCTCGGTAAAATTCAAGAAGAGAGATGTTACATGAGTCATGAAAATGAAAGCTAGATATGGCACAAGCATTTGGGACACATAAGATTTTATAATTGGAGAAAATGATTAAAAATCAAGTAGTAAGAAATATCCCTAAAATTTCAAAGCCGGAAAATGCTATTTCTGCATCATCCCAACATGAAAAGCAAACCGAGACCAACTTCAAATCAAAGGAATGTTCGACATCAAGAGCCTCTGGAAATCATTCATTCATATCTATGCAGTCCAACCATAACTCCATCTCTACAAGGAGAAAGGTACTTTAGTTTATTTATAGATGATTATACTAGAATGTTGTGGGTATTTTTCATCAGATATAAGTCAGAAGCACTAAATTGTTTTAAGACTTCCAAAGCAACAATTGAAAATTAAAGTTAGTTGAAGATAAAATTCTTAAGAATAGATCGAGGTGAGGAATTTCACTTAGGGAAAATCAATTAATTATGTGAAAAAAATGCAATCAAAAGGGAATTTTATATCGCTAGGACTATACAACAAAATGGAGTAGTGGAATGAAAGAACCTATTAGTAGACTACAATAACAATGTTGTTAGAAGTTGATTTAAAGGAAATACTTTAGAAGGAGGTATTTGGAGATGTAGTCTATATCATAAACCTCAGGTTATACAGCTTTTTCCGTAGGAACAGTTTATTCACCAGAGACTTAGATTGGTACAAAGTCCCTAACTTGTCCCACAAAGCCTTTGTCGTAGCTTCCCCTGATACATTCAACAATACTGAATCTGAGACACACAATCGTATTGTGCTCTTTGCCTTCTGATCCAACTTCTTCCATTCTTCATCGATCACTCCCATTGGTTTAGTACCTGTATCTACCATGATCCACTAATCTTTATCCACCAACAGATCCTCCATCTTTAGTTTCCACAACTCAAAAATCTGACCATTGAACTTCTCGATCTCTATCTTTCCGCTGCTCGCCATCTTCTTTCACCACCAGAATCGATCTCACAGATCTCCCACTGAACAGGGTCTACCACAGGCCCGAGTGAAACCCCTTAGCAATAAAGGCGTCCCGTTGAAGCCAAAACAACTCTGATACCAAATGTAGGTTTTAACCCCCTACAGAAATTACCTGCATATGAATTCTAAATCATAGAAAAATAAACAATGCGAGAGCATAACACATAAAACACATATACACAGAGATTTTCCCCTGGATCCCAAAACCAGGACTACCAACTTGATTTTTCATTATTTTCCTTTCAATGTTACAATACATATTTATAGATGCCGAAGCATCCAATACCATGGACTGAAAACCATCGCGTCCAAAACCAAGGACTGAAAACCATAGGTAGGTTCACTGAACCTAATATAGCGTCCAAAAAAAATTTTCGCGGGGCATTGCCCCAGACCCCGTAGAGGGGGCTTACCCACCCCCCTCAAATCCCCCAAACAGGGGGGGCTGCCAGCCCCCCTGCGACCCCCACGCTGCGCAATCGGCGCAACGAAGGGGGGGCTCCGCCCCCCCTCTAACCCCCCGGTTCACTACGTGGGTTAGTCATGGAAAGAATATAACACAACCCAAAAATCTCCCACTTGTTGTTTTCTTTCCACAAGGGGCCACAGGAGAGCTTAGTCATTTTTCCAGCCCTGAAATGCCCATTGTTTCTCTACACCAAGAGAACTTCTCAGAGCTCACAGATTTTGTTAATGCATCTGCAGTATTCTTCAAAGTGTCCACCTTTACCAGCAACACCTTTTTGTCTTCTATCATATCCCTCACAAAGTGATACTGAACATCAATGTGCTTTGTCTTTGAATGATAAGCAGGGTTCTTTGCCAAGAAGATTGCACTTTGGCTGTCACAGTCTATTCTTATAGCTCCCTGTACTAACCCCATACTTGAACACAATCTCTGCAACCAAACTGCTTCCTTGCTTGCATGAGTGGCTGCCATGTATGCTGCCTCTGTAGTTGATAGTGCCACAACAGATTGTTTCTTACTCATCCAACTGACTGCACCTCCAAATAGGTTAAACACATACCCACTTGTAGATCTTATCTGATCCAGATCTCCAGACTAGTCTGCATCAACAAATCCACGAATATCCAACACTCTGTCCAATCCTGGTCTTCCTTGGTAGCTCAAACCATAATCACTAGTGCCACGCAAACACCTGAAAACTCGCCTCACTACTGTCCAATGCTCATTCCCTGGTTTTGACATAAACCTGCTCAATACTCCCACTGCAAGTGCAATGTCTGGTCTAGTACAGACCATTGCATACATCAAGCTACTGACTGCACTCGCATATGGAACACGGGACATGTCCTCTTCCTCTTCTTGTGTCTTGGGACACTGTTCAACAGATAACCTCACACCTACAGGAATAGGAACCTTCACCAATTTACTATCCTGCATATTAAACCTCTGCGGTATTGTCTCGACATACTTCCTCTGGTTTAACCATAGCTTCCCCTTTGCCTGATCTCTTTTAATTTCCATGCCCAAAATATAGTTTGCAGCACCAAGATCTTTCATGTCGAATTTGGAGGACAATTGGGTCTTCAAGTCCTAGATAATTTCTCTGTCATTTCCAACCAGCAACATATCATCCACATACAAGACCAGATAAATAACATGGTCACCAATTAATTTAAAATACACACAGTGATCTGCTTTGCTTCTGGTGAAGCCAAGTCCCCGTATAAATGTATCAAATTTCTGATACCACATCCTTGGTGACTTTTTTAACCCATACAGAGACTTCTTTAACTTGCATACCAGTTCTTTCTTACCCTTCACCGCAAAGCCTTCAGGTTGCTTCATGTACATTTCCTCTTCCAAATCCCCATGAATAAATGTTGTCTTCACATCCATCTGTTCTACCTCAAAATCAAAAGCAGTAGCAACATATAAAAGTAACCTAATAGAAGTTACCTTGGCAACAGGAGAAAAAATATCACCAAAATCAATTCCGGACACCTGGGAATAACCTTTTGCTACCAACCGAGCTTTGTATTTCTCCACCTTCCCTTCTGCATTTGTCTTCTTTTTAAACACCCATTTGCTGCCAATGGGTTTCCTTCCAGCCGGCAACTCCACCAGATCCCAAGCCTCATTTTTGTGCAAAGATGCCATTTCATCAACCATGGCCTCTTTCCAGAGTTTTCCATGCTCTGAATCTACTGCTTCCTTCATAGTTCTAGGATCATCATCAGTAACAGACAAAGCAAAATTTGAACAAAAAGCAGAAGGACTATACCTTTCTGGCTACCTTCTTTCTCGAACTGATCTTCTCACAGCCGGAGTTTGTGGCTCTTCATCCTCTGATTCCTCCTCTGCTGTAGAGTTTGATTCTTCCTCCTTTAGCTCAAACTCTATTTTCTCAGGTTCCTTTGGTTGGACTTCATGTTTAATAACATCTTTTACCTCTCTGAACACCACATCTTGGCTGTACACAACCTTCCGTGTGACTGGGTTCCAAAGCTTATAACCCTTTAAACCATCCTTATACCCAATAAAGATGCACTTTTCAGATTTACTATCCAACTTGGTTCGTTTCTCCTTTGGAACATGTACATATGCATCACATCCAAATACCCTCAGATGTGAAAGAGAGGGTTTCTTACCAGTCCATACTTCTTGTGGAGTCTTATCCTCCAACGCTGATGAAGGTGACCTGTTGACCAAGTAACATGTAGTATCCACCGCCTCTGCCCAGAATTCCTGTCCTAACCCGGCACCACTGAGCATGCTTCTTGCCCTTTCCATCAACGTCTTGTTCATCCTTTCCGTGACTCCATTTTGCTGAGGTGTATATGGAGTAGTCTTTTATCGTGCTATACCACACTTCTTATAGAATTCTTGAAATTCCTTGCTGCAAAACTCTCCACCATTATCTGTCCTCAGCACCTTTATCTTCTTCTCTGTCTAACTTTCCACTAGAGCCTTAAATTCTTTAAACCTGTCAAAGACTTCAGATTTCTTCTTAAGGAAATATATCCATGTATGCCTTTAGAAGTCATCTATAAATGATACATAGTACACAGACTTACCCAGTGATGGAACTTTCACAGGTCCAAACACATCACTGTGCACAAGCTCTAATATTTGTTTCGCCCTCTTAGCACCAGAGGGGAAACTCACTCGATTCTGCCTCCCATATACACAATTTTCACAGAAATCAAAATCGAGAGAGCTA
Organism: Pinus tabuliformis; assembly: GCA_031772625.1. NCBI lineage: Eukaryota > Viridiplantae > Streptophyta > Pinopsida > Pinales > Pinaceae > Pinus > Pinus tabuliformis. The sequence continues at coordinate 1,569,686,100 of CM062820.1, forward strand.
TTACTCATACCTTCTACCATACCTTTACCATGAAGTATTCGAAGGCCCTTCTCTCTAATATGTCCAAGCCTTTGATGCCACAGCATGGTCTTCTCTCCAGAGACCACTAGATTTTCAGCTCCACTTTCAGGAACCACAGAACTGTTGCATCCATCAAGAACAGTGCTACCTTGCAGCTTGTACAGAGTTCCAATCCGAACTCCCTGCATCAATACTAGTGCTCCCTGAACCATCTTACAGGTATCCTTCTCGAACACTGTTTCTACACCTACATCATCCAACTTGCTTACAGAAATTAGATTTCTGGCCAATGTAGGAATATGCAGAACACCCGGAAGTGTTTTAACCCTTCCACCTTGCAACTTCAACTTTACTTTTCCATGACCAATGATTCTAGCCTTCCTATCATCTCCTAGGAAGACATCACCACCGTCGTATTTCTCATATTCATAGAACCAGTCTCTATGGGGAGTGAAGTGAAAGGATGCACCTGAGTCAATCAACATGCCTCATGATCTACATGTGTACTTGAAGAAGCCAAGTACACATCCCCACCTTCATCTGAGGTGGTTTTCACCTCTACAGAAGGAGCATCATCAGATCCCTTTCCTTTATCAGGAGCTTTAGATTTACAATCCCTTTTGAAGTGCCCTTCCTTTCTGCATTTCCAGCACACCACCTTTACAGGTTTTCCTGGAGATTTAGATCTCCCACTCGATGACTCATTTTTGTTTCTATTCTAGGACCGTCCTCGTACAGAAAAGGCATCGCCATTCTGGCTCTCCATATTTTTCCGTCTCATCTCCTCCGTCAGCAAGGCTGAGACTATTTCATCAAACTGCAAAGCAGTTGCATTGCTACCTATTGCAATAACCAAAATATCCCACGAATTTGGTAGAGAACACAACAAACTGATGCACTTATCTTCATTTGAAATTTTAATATCAATAGACGCTAACTGACTTACCACAATATTAAATGCATTCAGATGCTCTGTCACCTAGTCTCCATCTTTCATCCTCAGGTTATACAACTTTTTCCGCAGGAACAGTTTATACACCAGAGACTTAGATTGTTACAAAGTCCCTAACTTGTCCCACAAAGCCTTCGCCGTAGCTTCCCCTGATACATTCAGCAATACTGAATCGAAGACACACAATCGTATTGTGCTCTTTGCCTTCCGATCCAACTTCTTCCATTCTTCATCGGTCACTCCCGTTGGTTTAGTACTTGAATATACCGCAATCCACTGATCTTTATCCACCAACAGATCCTCCATCTTGAGTTTCCACAACTCAAAACTATGACCATTGAACTTCTTGACCTCTATCTTTCCGCTGCTCGCCATCTTCTTTCACCACCAGAATCGATCTCACAGATCTCCCACTGAACAGGGTCTACCACAGGCCCGAGCGAAACCCCTCAGCAACAAAGGCGTCCCGTTGAAGCCAAAACAACTCCAATACCAAATGTAGGTTTTAACCCCGTACAGAAATTACCTGCATACGAATTCTAAATCACAGAAAAATAAACAATGCGAGAGCATAACACATAAAACACATATACACAAAGATTTTCCCCTGGATCCCAAAACCGGGACTACTAGCTTGATTTTTCATTATTTTCTTTTCAATGTTACAATACATATTTATACATGCCAAAGCATCCAATACCATGGACCGAAAACCATAGGTAGGTCCGCCCAACCTAATATAGGGTCCAAAAAAAAATTTCCTGGGTGAGGTGAGGAATTTCACTCAGGGGAAATCAATTAATTATGTGAAAAAAAATGTAATCAAAAGGGAATTTTATATCGCTAGGACTATAGAACAAAATGGAGTAGTGGAATGAAAGAACCTATTAGTAGATTGCAATAACAATGTTGTTAGAAGTTGATTTAAAGGAAATACTTTGGAAGGAGGTATTTGGGGATGTAGTCTATATCATAAACCTCAGGTTATACAGCTTTTTCTACAGGAACAGTTTATTCACCAGAGACTTAGATTGGTACAAAGTTCCTAACTTGTCCCACAAAGCCTTCGCCGTAGCCTCCCCTGATACATTCAGCAATACTGAATCTGAAACACACAATCGTATTGTGCTCTTTTGTGTTCCGATCCAACTTCTTCCATTCTTCACCGGTCACTCCCGTTGGTTTAGTACTTGGATCTAGCGCCAGCTAAATAGTGATAAAAATCCATATCAACTATGGAAAGGAAGGATTACGTCTATGAAACACTTTAGAATATTTGGAAGAAAATTTTATATGAAGATTAACGATCAGTCACTCGGGAAATTTGATTCACATGTTAACAAAGGAATTTTTCTTGGATTCTCATTAAGAAGGAAGGCCTACAAATGCTATAAAAATTGATTGTGAAACTTAGTCGAAAGCATTGATGTAAAGATAAATGAAATTCTTCTAGAAAAATAAGCAGTTAAAACCAATCAAGAATATCCTATCTTTCTAAATTTAGAGAAAGGTGGTACAAGGAAGAGAAGGAGCCAAAAAATGTCATGAAACCAGCTCACAAAATAGTATAGAAGATAGATCAACGACTTAAAAATTATCCTCTTTAAGGGGGAAACCTCATTTACGTTACATAAATGAACAATACTTTAATGATACAAGTGACAATACCTCCTTTGTATATCTACGAATCTAAGGGATCACAATATAATCAGAGCCTACATAACAATAATAATGTAAAGGTGCAACAATTACAATAGTGGGCTTTTATGGGGCACAACAATAACAATCAGGGAGGTATAACAGTATTATATGGATATAACATGCCCCTCTCCTTCAAAAAAGTTTTTTCCTCAATGATTGAGTAGTTCTGAATGTTTCTGTATAAAATTCTCATCCTCCCATGTGGAATATTTAGCAAGTAAGTTCTTCCACTTAAGGAGATATTCTAAAATTGATCGATTTCTTAGTTGTCAGATTCTTGTTTCCATGACTTCTTCAGGCTCAAATATTATTTTTATTTCTTCACCAAGTCCCGGAAACACTGTTTGAAATGGAATCTTGTCATTGATAAACTTCTTTAAGCATCAAACATGGAAAACTAGGTGTACTCGGGAAGATGTGGGCAACTCCAATTTGTATTCCATAGTACCAATATTTTGCAACATCTTGTAAGGACTATAGTACTTGGGTGATAATTTAATGTCCTTCTTAGCTTTCTTGAGGGGCATTTGTTTGTATGGTTGTAGCCATACAAATACAAAGTTGCCTACCTCAAAAATTCTTTCATTGTGATGTTGATATGCCTATTTTTCTTTTGATGTTGTGCCAGAGTGAGGTTATCCTTTAAGTATTGGAGAAATTTTTGTTGATGCTCGATGTGTGTCAGCTCAATTTATTGTCTAAATTAAGGCATGTATTTCACTGTCAGTCCAGGTTGGTAATCTTAGAAGAAAACCACAATTTATGGATTTTTGGATAGGAATTAATATAGAAAGTAGTTATGAGAATAGAAGTGCATATTACAAATATAAATAATTATACATAACTAAGCAAAAACATTTAAGTCTATTTCATAGAAGCATACATGATTGGTCAATGAAACTAAAATATTCTAGAAAAACAAGGAAGAGCCTCTTTTCAGAGGGACCTGGTTGTCCTTCGTCAATATTTCTATAATGAATATTTGAATATCTCTGTAAGCATAAGAAAATGTAATGAAAGCATAAGAATTTAATCTAAGGAATGTTTGAAAGAAGTGAATCTTGTTCAATCTTAGCCCTAGCTCATAGAGAAGAGGCTCTTTTCTAAGAGACCTAGTTGTCCTTCGACATTCAAGCTAATTACTAAAAGGAAGCAATCTTCACTTAACACATGGCCATAAAATGAAATAACATTAAATACATTTACAAATATTTACAACAAATGAATATAATAAACATGGATAATTAAACTAACATATGCACAAATATGAACATCATACAACACAGTGTACTTAGCTTGGTATGAGGGCCCTCCAACCTTGCTGGTACATTGTTAAAATACTTAGGTACAAAAACTTATTCACTCCAGCAAACACAAAGAAATCATGAAGCAAAATCCCTATCTCCAATTATCTCAAAGTAATAATCTTCAAGTTTTTCTACATGTTCTAACTATGAATGTCTCTCTTTAAATATGCAAAATAATAACCATATAAGATAAAAATCTGAAACAAACATCATTAATTTTATCCCACTTCATCAGGTCAAAGCCATCCATTAGTTACAAGAAATCTCAAAGAATTCCAAAAATTCCTAAAAATACCCCTTTTAATAGGGATTTCTTGGTGACAGGTCAAGTTTGACCAGTGTTGGCCGGGCCTGTATTTGCTTAGTTTGACTAAACCAATAGATGTTCATCCTTTCATTGTTCCTAATATTTCCAAATATGTATTAATCTTGCGCCCAGGTGTCCGGGACATATCACTTTAATGGAGCTACTACGGGAATTTTGAACTATGTTATCACCCTGTAATTTGAAGATTGTAGGACAAATCACAATAATGTAACATCAAACCAACTTAAAGATGGGAATATAGCCCTTCCAATCCTAGAGAGGGCTCTCTCTATAAAATTTATCTTTGTTGCTTGAAAATCTTAGATTAGTTATGATTGTACTTGTGTTTTGGGTTTTGGAAGACTGATGTATTCAATTTAGTTATCATTTATTGGGCAATGGAGTCAAAAGTTAAACTGGATAGTTGCATCAATTTTTCACAGAGTAAAGTTAGGGCAAGTTAGGAATATTTACTAGATCTTTCAGAATAATAAGTGGATGATGGAAGAACAATGAAAACCTTCCGCGGAACTAAAGAGTACTTAAGAATTCTTTAGTGTGGCATTCAGTCAATCAAGTAGAACTAAAAAGCAGTCAAGAATTCTTTGGTGTGGCCTTCTGTAGAAAACATACAGATTGCAAAAGCAACCTGAATAAGGTACTCAAAAGTAAATCATGTTCATCACATTTCTATTTTGCAATTGGAATTTAGATGATTACAGTGAAGAGACGAGAGTGAAACACTTTAACCCAAGAAAAACATCACCAGTATTTAAGCCACAAGAATCCTATGAATGGTCTGCTTAGTATTGATTCTCTAGTGCTTAAGAAAAAACTAACAATGCTCCAACAGATCATTAATATTTCTGATCTCAAGCAATTGACCCCTAATACTTCAAGAGCAGAAGTATTTATACAAAATTTACAAAGTGTTTACAATAAATGTTGTCTCTAATAAATAGGACATCTTTAGACTATAGATGAACTAAAAAGCTCTAAATGTTAGAGATTAATATTTCTGGTGGCAGGGAAAAATTTAGGGGCTAATATTAGTAGGTGGGCTAATTTTCCATGCTTTAAAAAAAAAAAAGATTCGCTAATTCCCATTTTTTCTAAAAATGATTTGCCCAAATTTTATAGTGTAAAATTATTTGACTTTAAAAATTGCCAAAAAATTATATTGAGACTATATAAAATTATTAGAAATTTGAATATTTTTACAAAAATATTTTCAAACTTTTTATAGATTGCATATGATGGACTATGAGATTCGCCAAGCTTTCTACACTTTGAGAAAAATTTCCATCCTTAAAATTTTCCGTCTGGTGGAATGTGATGTGGAGATGTTGTTGCTGTGGAAGTGAGAGCATGTAGGATGTGCACCCAAATCTGTGGTTGTGTTGGCAGATGAACTAGCAGATGCAGATGTATCTCTATTTTCCTTAGTAATTCACTCAACTACTTGTTGATACTCTGACTTGATAATCTGAGAATTCCCTTGTTGTTTTATCATCCATTAGTATCACAAAATATTTTGGAAAATATGTAATAATATATATATTTGAATAATATTTCCAAAATATTTTAAATGGAATTTATAATTAAATTTCTACATAAGCATGTGTTGTTTCCAATCCATGCTTTTGTTTTCTCTTTCCATGAATTCACAAAATCATGTGTAGTTTTGTTCCTATTACTCCTTCCTCTGTAAATTCATTTTATCTGTATGTAAATTCCTTTTACCCTTGTAGAATACCTGGATGGTTTTGCAAAACCATGTGTTGATTTTTATGGTTGGAAGAGTATTCTCACTTTACTCTTTTACTTTCACTTGCAACATGATTTTACCCCTGTAAATTGATTTCACCATACTTGTAAATTGATTTTACCTTAATGTTCTATAGTGAAATGCATTTACATGGATGCTATCTTTGCTCTCCTGTACATTAATTTCATGTGAAATTTTCTCTTTTATTTTCTCTGATAAATTCATGGTATCCATGAATTTTATTTAATGTGTTGTTGTAAGACAATTTTAGCTTCGAATCTCATTCCACAACCTTAGTTTTATATTTCCTATAGCTATATAATTTTATCTCAAGTATGGTTTCACCCGTTGCTCTGAAATATTACCGCATTCTAATATATTTGTATTCCACTTCAAATTAATCCACCCTATATTCCCGTAACATTTATAAGATTCAAAGCCAAAACAGTTAATGATTTATCGCACCACTTTAAAGTGGTAGGTGGTATTATTTTAGAGGATACGATATAACATGGGGCTGCCAGGTAGCAAAAAAATGAGTGGAGAAAACAACTAATAGTGTGTGCTTTTGGGATGTTAAGTGTTGGATGACGTGCCATATGGAATTTTAACCGTTCATTTTTTTTTACGAATCTCGAGGCAAATAAAAATGAAGGGGGTTTAATTCTTAGTGCTCGGTGAGCCATTAGTTGAATTTGCAAGGGTAAGAGGTAGTATAGGCTTGCGGCGAGAAATTAATATAAAGTCTAAAACTTTATATTAATAGGGTTTTGTGAAGTAAGGGTTAAAAATATGGATTATATATATATATATATATATATATATATATATATATATATATAGATATATATTTAATTTATGGGATTTATCCCACATTCACAAGGGAAAATTCTTCATGATGGTTTATATAAGCCCATAGTTACATTGTGTTTTGAAAAAATAAGCCCAAGGCTACCCACTTGTGCTTGGTGTTAGGTGTGCTAGGCTTAGGTATTGTGAATGCAGGTCGCATGGAGATGGAGCGAGAGCTAAGCTTTCAGGCTTATTTTTTATAAAAATTTCAATAAAATCCAAGGCTTTAAAACCAGAAGCTCTACAATATATAACCTTTTTGTCACACAAACCTATTCTTAATGATTTGAAAGCAGGTATTCAGCTTATGCTAGGTTAATATTTAGATGAATTAACAAGGAAAGTGGTTGATAAGGTAGGAAACTGAGTAAACGATGATGCAAAATGGAGAGGAAGCTAAGCGAGTTAGCAAGCCAAAATATTCATCATCAGAGCAACAAATAATATTTGAATCATCATATTTCATATAATTATAGGACCCTAATCATGAGCCCCCAAATTGGGTAACCTATTTGGCTCATTTTGCCTAATTATCCTTGTTCAATCCTCCATTTTTCATAGATTATGCATGTTTTCCTAGTATGTTTATGTTATTTGAACGAATAAGGGTGGTCACTCTACCTAGGAGGCTAATACGTGGTTATTTCAGGATTTTTGGACAAATCTTGGAGCAAAACCAAGCAATCATGGGTCAGCTGACAGCCAAGCTTGAGGTGAGGATTCGTAGGGAGGTTGTCTCTTGCATTAAATGGCCTTCCTCGAAATCTCCACCCTCAACACCAAGCTCCACAGGCCACCAAAATGAGTTTTAAAGGCAGCCAAGTAGATTTTGGAGGAGTGATTGTTCACTAGCAGTTGGGACAGTCGAGTCCCTTGAATCTAGGAGGGCTGCTAGCCCCCTCGTATTGTACAAATAGGAAGGCCTCAAGCTTCGTAGTTTACTTTTGGAACCATTGTTATTTTTGCACTATAGTGCTGTCATTTTGCTCAGCCTGTTTTATTGTAGCTACTGCTGTACAACTTTCTTATGATGGTTATTTTTGAATAATGATAAGCAGCTCTACTTGGTATCAGATCTGAGTCCTTTATAGGAGCCTACAGCTCTTGGGGTTGGGCCCAACCCGAGTGCTAAGGCCTCCTCTATGTATTGCTAGTTGTTCTTTATGCATTTGCAAAAACATTTCTGTTAAGTAGGTTAAAGTTTGCTGATTAAATAGGTCACTGTAAATGGTTAGATAGACTTTTGAATGCTCAGATTTTGTTGATAGGTTGTTAATAGGAAAAAGCTTCAAGAAAAGGGCCATCAAACATCTCTGGTTTCACCTCTCCTTCAGTAGGATCTGGAGCTGGGATCAGGATAACTTTGCTGCCCACAAAAACACTAATTTTGTCGTGCCATGCAATCACTAGTGTTTGATTTTCATGTGTAGAAGTTGGTTGCAATTTTAGACTTTCATTTGCTTAGTTTCATGAGTTAAAATACATGGTTTCATTGTAGGTCACACTTCTGTTCATTCTCTTTATTGGTAGCTAGCAGATTTAGGTCATCATAATTAGGATTTTGAATTTATAGGTCTTCGTTGGATCAATTGGAAAAAATGCCTTGCAGAGTACCTGTACCACTCCTTCATCTGTTCATTCACCATCAGCACCATCCACTCCACCCTCTGCTTAGAATCCTTGCCTCCTGTTCACCATTTGCTCCCATAACCCTAGTTTTGTGTGTAACATTGCTTTAGTCTTCCTTGAACCAAATACAACCATCCACACCTGTCCACAACTCCATCCACTAAGTTCTAGACCATCTCCAACCCTCACCCTACCTCCACACTCACTCCTTCACCTTTACCTCTCCATTCATCCACCCAAAAACCTCATCTCTAAACATCCTATAGAAAATTCTAGACATCCTATAGAAAATCGCAGACATCCTGTAGAACCCCTAGAGACTTCCTGTAGAGGCTCACGAATGAGGTTTCTTGACAGCCAAACTTGGTGAAACTCTATGGAAGGGTGTTAGGGACCCCTTAGGTCCTCTCTGAACTATCTTGACCTTTCCCAAGAATTTATTCTTTCATATCCATCTCTGCACAACCCAAAAACTGTCAAATCATATGCATAATAACTCTGGCAATTTATTCAAAAATACAAAAAGATGTTTCTTTCAGATGTTACTGTCGACGTAGCTTAGATACATGTGTTTACCTTCCTAGGAGTCAATGGCATTTCCTTCAGTAGCTTGCATCCTCTTCCTGGCATCAGTAGGGTTAGCTGGTAGAATTAGGGTTTGCTAGGGTTTGCGTTTTCTTTTAGCTTTTCCCTATCTTTCTACAAGTAGATCAGCCTTCTTTAAAGTAGCTTTCATCCATCAGTTAAAAGGCTCCTTCTCAGAGCCCATAGAAGTTGGCTTGAGGCCCTAGCGGACTTGTGCCAGTTGACCAAGTGACAATTGCGGCAAGAGCTAGTACTTGTGCATACAACACCATCGCTTCCAAGTTTGTTACGAACTACCGGTTGATAAAAGTAAAGAAGGGAGTCCCAGGAGTTGTAGCATTATCGCTGCAATACTGGAGCTCACCACCTCTTTTTGGCGTCATTGCCAGGGAAGCGTCAGAGTATTTGTGATTGCTTCTTTTTTTCTATTTTCCTACTCTCACCTTCTGGTAAGTAGTTTATTTCATTTCCATTCTGCAATTTCATTTCTGCAAAAGTAAAAACTAGACATTTCCTGTTTTCGTAGATTAACCTTTCAATTTTGCAAGCGTAGAATAGAATTTCAATTTTGCAAGTGTAGTCTAGTATTTCCTTCTCCCAATTTGATTTCAGAAAAATAGATTAGTCTTTCCCTACTTCCATTTCAATTCCGCATTTTCATTTCTGCAAGATGGATTTTAGTTAGTTGCAATTCCATCTGTTTCAGTTTTGTAGGTACAAGCAGAAAAAAGTAGAAACCACCAAAAGTCCTTTCATGCCTCGTAGGAATAGAGATAATACTGGAAAATTGCCACCCAACACCCCCACCACTTCACTAAGTCACCCTTCTCTCTTCTTTGGTGGCAGTGATCCAGAAGAACCTATAGGTGAACCTACTGAGATATACGAAGATCCTATAACAGAAGAAGAGCAAGAGAACATTCCTTTTAAGACTATGGCTGACAACAGAAATTGTGGAGACGATGATGAGAGAATAGAAGGTACCTTCCCCATCCGAGAGACTAATGGGGACATGAAAATGAAGAAAATAAGTCCCTCAGCCTTACCTCATTTCCATGGAATGACCACTGAAGACCCTAATACCTTCCTGTTTGAGTTTTTTGTCCTTTGTCGAACTTATGACTATACAGAAGATGAGCAAAAGTTGAAACTTTTTCCCTCTACCCTCAAGGATGCAGCATTACGTTGGTTCATGGGGTTACCTGGAAACAGTATCACTACTTGGGCTCAGATGCAGCAAGCCTTTAACAACAAATACCGAGATTACTGTAGGTCAAAGGAAACCAATGGGGAAATCTTTCCGATGACCATGGGAAATGATGAGTCTCTAGAGGACTATGAGGAAAGGTTCCAACTTAGCTATAAACGGGCCAGGTGCACACTTGACCCTGAATCTCTAAAGCTAGTTCTGCTCCAAGGAGTCCCTAAAGACCTTCTAGATACCCTTCACATGCTAGCTAGAGGAGAAATTTACCAACTACCTTATGAGGACATAAAGACTGTGTTTAGAAACCACTCTAGGGTAGCCCGGAAAAGAGGTAGGGGGAATCCACTTTCAGCTAGTACTACCTTCTCCAAGCATGAGTTTGCTAATCAGATGGAAGACCTCAAAAGTGAGATGAGACAGACCATTGCCATGCAACTGGATACTTTCCGAATCCAACAAAAGAAAGAGGAAGCTGAGAGGGATTTGGCCATTTTCTGTCCCAGATGTACGAGGAAGCACCCTAAGAACGAGTGTCCATTGCACTCAGTGGAGGTATGTTTCGTTTGTGAGGAGAGCCACCCTACAAACCAATGCCCAACCTTGCCCAGATTCAAAGCCATGTAACAAGGGACTGAGGCACCCACTGAACCTCTCTACTTCCTCAACGAAAGGAGACTGCATGGACCTAGACCTTACCAGCAGGGGATGCAAGGGAAATCCTAAGCTTATTATAGCCCCAACCAATCTGCTCACATGCCTTCTTGGGGTTCCCCTGCTCATCCTTCCTGGTCTGCACCTCCTCCGTGGTCTTATCCACCTCAATACCATTCTCAACCCACTGCTCATTCGTTTCACTCACATGTCCAGCCACAGCCTCGGTGGAATGCACCTCAACTGGGGTGGAGACCCCAATACAACTCTCCTCCCACCATTCTGCCTCCACCACCAGCTCAACCACAACCATTACCTCCTGCTCCTCCAAGACAACCCCAGATGCCTGCCCAACTGAACCCGAACCCCAACAACCGACAGACCCAGCAGGTATACACTAGGGAAACAACATGTCCTATGTATGCTGTGGAGATCCAGGAGATCAACTTGCGATCTGGAAAGACCCTTCCAGATCGCCAACCTCCTCCCCCAGAGGACGAGGAAGAGAAATAGGAAAGTGAACCCAAAGCCATTCCACCCTTTCCTGAGCGACTAACAGTAACCACACAACCAAATCCAGAGGAGACTAAACTTCTGGGGGAACTAAAACAGTTATGTGTGAAAATACCCCTTCTCCAGGCCATCAAAGATGTACTGATATACAACAAATTGATTAAGGAGAAGTGTTTCAGGCACCCAGGTAGGAGAAAGAGAGATGCCTTGACAATCAATGTCATAGGACAATTGTCTGATCTAATGTTGGGGCAAGTAGTTTGTCCAAAGTATTTGGATCCTGGGAGTCCTGTAGTTGATTTCCACATCAATGGCACCATTATCCCCCATACCTTGATTGATCTAGGGGCTGCCAATAATGTGATGACCAGGGAAATCATGCTTAAACTCAACCTTCAGGGTTCCTTAAGGAAGACTTTAACAGTCTTGCAGTTGGTATATCGCTCCACCGTGACTCCCGAAGGGATTGTGGAGGATATCTTGGTCTCTGTTGACTCTTGGGAGTATCCTGTGGACTTCTTAGTCCTTCAGCCAAAAGCTTACTGGATACCCCCTCATTTTGGGAAGGCCTTGGTTAGCCACTGCGGATGCTTACATCAGTTGCTGAGCTGGAAACATGACCATAAAAAATTGTCCTATGTCCAAGCAGCTAGTCCTATACCCTCCTGCCCAGCCTCTACTAGAACATGACTTACCGCTCTAGCTGGAAGAAGGAGATGAGGATGAGGTATACTCTGCACCCTTGTGCACCATAGAAACCACTAGGGGAGGTCCTCAAACCGAGGATGATTTGATTGAGACCTTGATTCGGAATCCACCTCCTAGTGCATTTTCCTTAGAGGAATTGGTTGGGGATATGCAATCCAGCACCTTAGTGGACCTTTGTGTGACTGATCCAACCTCTCCCAGAATTAAGAATGTGGATTTTGGCCCCGAGAGAACTTTGAAGATCAGCTCCTCCCTATCTCCTTCCCAGGAGAAGGAGTTGTGTAGCTTACTGAACAAACATTTAGATTTTTTCGCCTGGAGCTATAAGGAGATGAAAGGAGTCCATCCTTCGGTTTGTACCCATCACATCTACATTAAAGAAGATTGTAAACTAGTCAGGCAACCTCAGAGGAGAATGAATCCAGCCCTTAAGGACATTGTCAAAGAAGAATTGCAAAAATTGTTGGATGCAGGATTCATCTATCCTATCTCCGATAGTGAGTGGGTTTCGCCCCTAGTGCTTGTGCCCTAGAAGAATGGGAAGTGGAGAATCTGTGTAGATTACTGAGAACTTAATAAAGCCACTAAGAAAGACCATTTCCCTTTACCTTTCATAGATCAGGCGTTGGATGGACTGGCAGGGAAGAAGTTTTTCTCTTTCCTAGATGGGTTCAACGAGTATAACCAGATCCAAATCAACCCAGAAGACCAAGATAAAACCACCTTCACCTGTCCTTGGGGTACCTTTGCCTATCGCGTCCTTCCCTTTGGGCTATGCAATGCTCTTGCCACTTTCTAGAGAGTAGTATTGAGCATCTTTTCTGAGTTGGTCCATGATTCGATAGAAATCTACATGGATGACTTCACTCCTTATGGGTCCAGCTTCCAAGAAACATTAACCAATCTGGGAAATGTTCTAACCAAGTGCATTCAGATGAACCTGTCCCCCAGTCCTGAAAAATGTGAATTCCTGATGACTGAAGGGACGGTACTAGGACGTACCATTTCTCGCTAAGGATTACAAGTGGACCCTAATAAAATTGCTATCATCCAAAAGGTCCCACCTCCTCAAAAGGTAAGAGATGTTCGGAGTTTCCTAGGCTTAGTGGGATATTATCAAAGATTCATTAAAGACTTCAGTAAGCTAGACTCACCATTGTTTGGAATCTTAGGGAAAGATGTTGAGTTTAAATGGACTGACAACTGTCAAGGGGCACTGGATGAGTTGAAAGAAAAGCTGGTGTCTGCCCCAGTCTTGAGAGGTCCAAACTGGACCCTACCTTTCCACATCCACACTGATGCCTCGAACAAAGCCATAGGGTCAGCCTTAGGACAAATTGAGGAGAAAATCCCATATGCCATATACTTCGTCAGCAAAAACCTGTCCAAGGTAGAAATGAACTATACTGTAACCGAGAAAGAGTTCCTGGCCGTAGTCCATTCCCTAAACAAGTTCAGACACTACATCACCGGTTATCAAACATTTGTGCACACTGATCATGCTGCGATTAGATATTTAATGAATAAGCTTGATGTCAATGCTCGTATTATTAGATGGTTAATTTTGTTACAACAATTTGATTTGACGATTGTCGACAAGCCAGGTAAGGAAAATGTTGTTGCTGACTTCTTGTCTAGAGTGGACTTGCCTGCAAGTGAAGAAGGAACAATGGATGACCAGATGCCAAATGAAAATCTATTTGCTATCTTAGTACTCTCTCCATGGTTTGCTGATATAGAAAGTTACTTGGTCTCAGCACAGTTTCCTCCTCATCTGTTCTCAAAAGAGAAGAGCAAAATTGTAAGGAAGAGTGCCCCGTTCACATGGATCGGGGGCAACTTGTTTAAGCTTGGCCCAGATCAGATCTTGAGATGTTGTGTTAGGGAGGAGGAAGTCTTTGACATCCTCCCAACCTATCATGATGGACCTTGTGGAGGCCACTTTGCAGCAAAAAGGACTGCCTTCAAAATTCTACAGGCAGGCTACTATTGGCCTACTCTTCATCAGGATGTCAGAAGATATGTCAGCCAGTGTGACTGATGTCAGAGGATGGGGAAACCGACTCCAAGAGATGAAATTCCTCTCCAACCTCAAGTGACCTTTAAGCCATTTGAGAAGTGGGGCATGGATTTTGTGGGTCCTATCAACCCTCCTTCAAAGCAACGGTCTTACATCATTGTGTGCACTGACTATCTGACCAAGTGGGCAAAAACAAAGGCAATCAAAGCAGCAACAGAAGAAAAGGTGGCTGAGTTTCTAAGGGAAAATATCTTCTACAAGTTTGGCTACCCAAGAGAGTTAGTCACAGATCAAGGAAGCCAGTTCACCTCCAACCTGATTGAAGATTTGCTCGCTCATCACAAGATCAAGCACAAGACTTCCACCCCCTATCATCCTTAAGCAAATGGGTAGGTGGAAGTCACTAATTGACCAAGGTTGTGAGTAGCAGCAGAAAGGATTGGGTAGATCGCCTAGTTGAGGCCACCTAGGCCTACAACACAACTTGGAAGACCATAACCAGTTTCACACCTTATGAGCTAGTCTACGGGAAGAAAGCTTTGTTGTCCATAGAGTTCGAGTATAATACATTGAGGGTGGCAGCTCAGCTGGACCTAGATCTCAACCATGCTCAACGTGAGATATTATTGCAGCTGAATGGATTAGATGAACAAAGAATGCAGGCCCTCTTCCACTCAGAAGTAGTTCAACTCCAGAGGAAGATATGGCATGATTGGCACCTTCATGAAAAGCAATTTCAACCGGGAGATTGGGCGCTGCTGTATGACTCAAGATACAAGGATTTCAAAGGGAAGCTGAGGAAAAGATGGTTAGGACCATATACAGTGGAGAAATGTAACGACAATGGTTCAGTCCTTATCAAGACCATTGATGAAGAGGCCATCCCCATGCTTGTCAATGGACATCGACTGAAAATCTACAAGAAACCCCTCTCGAGGCAGGAATTCATTGAAACTGTGGAAAAATCAGTGCTGGTAATAGAGCAGGGTTCTGCCTCTATTCTAGCCACACCTTGATCATCAAAAAACAAAAAAAAAAACAAAAAAAAAAACAAAAAAAAAAAAGAAAAAAAAGAAGAATAAAAAGATCCCTGGACAAAAACCTCCTTGAGGCGGCCAGGGCAGGCAGTGAGGGTGAAAACTTCATGGAGTCGCCCCTGCTGTCTCTCGAAAAATAAAGAAATGGAATAAAAAAGATCCTTGGGTGAAAACCTCTTTGAGGCACCCAGGGCAGATAGTGGGGGTGAAAACCTCATAGAGGTGCCCCTGCTGTCTCTCAAAAAAAAAGAGAAGAAAAAAAAGGAAAAAACAAGGAGAAAAAGGAAAAAAAGAAAAAAACAGGTCTGATCTTTGAAATTATTGCAGGTTGCAGGGATATAATGCAGATAAAGAGGGTCGCACAAACCAAGGACAGGGGTCCATCCCAAGCTACCAGGCATCCTCACTGACACTCCCTCCATGGCCACACACTTTTTCTAGGATTTGGACACATTCGGGTCAAGATTCAACCTCCTACAAGAAGTTTTAGGGCTTTCTACAGGAAGTTCTGCATTTCTACAGGAAACATCCTGTAGAACCTTTGGACGAGCCAAAATCGATTCTGGAGGAGGATTTAAGACTTGAAGTTTGTTGGTGAGGCCTGCAGCCACCCCTTTGTCCCATCCATCAGTTGTTTCCTCTCTTTCCACTGCCATTACCACCATTTGGTCCTGTACCCCTGTACAGTCATGTAAAAAAAGTCATGTTTTCCTCAGATTGCCATTTTTTTCTAGGGGACAGATCAAATACATGAAGGTCGGCATACTATACCTGTAGAAAGCTCCAAGAGGACCCTTCACCCGTGACTGTAGCCGTGCCCGTTTCAGCATGCAGCCCAGGAGGAGAAGCAGCTATAGGATGTCCTACAAGAATCCTCTAGCAGTTGATCCGCTTGGAATACACACTATGGAGTCAAGATCAGTTGAAATCAACATAGGAAGCATGCTACTAGCTCCGCAGAAATATGAACACCTTCCCCACAACTGAGAGTAGACGGGGCCGTGCATGCAACGTTCACCACCATAGGACCGGTTCCTGAAAGCCTTGCATCTGGCATCAGAAAATGAACAAGGGAATTACCACGCCTGTGCATGAAGCAATAGTGAGCAAAACCATTGCTTCATGTCCAAAAACCTGCGAAACACGTCCGCGGTCACCCCCAGGTAAGTGCCTAACCTTATTTCGTCAAACTAACATGAACTACACTATGAAACTTGCATGAATGTGAATGTGCGGATTGAACAAATTCAATGGTCAGTCAACTGGCCATCCACAGCGAGTAGAACTATCTCGTGGGATCCGAACGAGCATTGTTACGCTCGATTCTACCAGAAATACGTGGAGCTGACACGTGGGAAGTGTCCAGTCGGGGAAATTAGCAGATTTGCAATGAAATCGGCGGACTGACAGGGATGACAGCGGGTAATGCCGGAGATAGATATTGGTGGTCAGAAACACGCCGAGGAATGATGGCTGTGACGTTGTCTAATGGCTCGGCCTGGACACCTCACCCCTGTGCCATGAATTGCACCATATTTCAAAATCATTTGGTAGAGCACGCACCTCAACCACTGTCATTTACGCCACAACTGGTTTTTCAGCACCGTGAGTGTCCTCCTCCTCTGTAGTTCGTTAGCCCAAATTTCTCGGCCCAGTTCAAACTATTCCTGTGTTCGAGACTTGCTCTGCACCGCCGTGACGTCCTCCAGAAGTAGCAGAAGCTCTATACAGGAAGGAGCTCTATAGGATGCAGAGTGAAAGCTATCGGAGCAGAGAAACCCGTTTCTGTGCGTCGGAATTGGAAATCTTGAGGTGAGGTAGGCTCGAACATGCCATCCCCATGCTTAATTTTCGAAAGGTGGTGAATTAGCTTGTTTGAAGTGGGGAAAATTGAAACCAGTCTGCCTGTGGTCAAGAACAGTGGTTTGCTTATATAATACACAGAATTTCTTTTAAATGGTACTGCGTTGTACTCACCTCCATGATTCCCTGTTAACAAACTCTCCCCATTATTATGACAAATCGCTGTAAGGCTCACCTGTGCACGTATCAAAATTTTTTTGTGTGATTGTTATATGATTGGTATAAAAATTTGCTCTGCACTCTGTCTGTGAGAGCTTCAATCCTTTTGACAAGTCGAAGTCTTGGGTGGCAGCAGTATTTTAACTAGAGAATTGGTGGAAGGGGGAGATACAAACAACAGAGAAACCCTGTCCTGAGAACCAAGGAGGAAAACCACATTCGTATTTCCATTCTAACCAGAGCTCAAGCCAAAAAATAGGGTATTTTCACCATGCCTGGAGGGTTTATCAAGAAGGAACCCTCGGATTCCAAGAAATTGAGAGAAACTCCTGAGGTGGTAGAATTGTTTACCCGTGCAAAGTGGATGACCTTCTGTGATAAAATCCAAGGTCACGATAATGAAATAACAGAGGAGTTCCTAAGGTCCATGTAGCCCAAATCAAAAACATTGGCAACAGTAAATCTCAAGGGATTGACCTTGAAACTCACCCCACAACTGATTAGCTGGGTCACTGAATTGCCATTGGGGATGCCCTGGGATAAAGAGGAAAGGAAATTGGGCCAAAAATCCAAAAAGAAATTCTTCCTACCAGAAGAACAGTTTTCAGAGGATAAAAATGGGGTCCGGAGAGCTATCTTACAACCATTTTGGAGTGAGGTTAGCCTTCAAATTATGAAATATATTACCTGTGAGGGACGATTTAGTATTGTGTATGGGTATCACTTCTGCTTGTTAATTGAGCTCAGGCATAAGATGGATTTTCCCTCAGAACAAAAATTGAGCATCCCATACTTCCTCCTGCAGTCATTGATTGAATGTGGCACAAAAATGAAGGAGGGGACACCAGACTAGTTGGCTCATCATGGGCTTATCAAGCTCCTCATAGAAGATGCCCTCCATACTTATACCGTCCCTATCTCCTGGGAGATTTTCCGTAATATGACCAAGAATGATGATATCCGGACTCTGGCAGAAGAACTCACTTCATCCAGCAGTGAGGAGAAGGAGCATATTGAGGTAGAGAAGAAAACTGAGGGTAAGGAAGCTAAGGGTAAGAAAACCCATGATAGGCCATCACAGGAAAAGCCACAAGAAAAACAAAAGGAAAAGCAAGAAAAGGACAAGTTGTTGAGGCCAAAGCTGGGAGTAAAATAAAAACACCAACGCCAAGGGAGAAACGGTTGCAAACTCAGGCAGAGAAGACTGAAAGGATGCAAACAACACCCAAGGCAACCACAACACAAGTAAAAGAGAAGGCACCCTCATCCAAGCAAGCCAAATCAGGGAAAACTAGTTCTACAGGAAACCAGCAGGCTATTTCTACAGGAAGTCAGAACACTGCTTCTACAGGAAGCCAGAAAACGGCCACTAAATGACTTTCTACAGGAAGTCCAGGGAAAGGCCAGCAGAAGGAGAAATCGGCTGAGATTTTAGCTAGGGAGGTAGCAGCTGGGCTGGCCACCCTAAGCACATCCCCCAAGCAGAAGGCAAAGTGAAAGAGGGAGCCTCCCCAGTACTTTAAGGCAAGAATAAGTCTAAGAATTAAAACCGGCAGACCCCAACCTCCTCATAAAGAACCAATTACCATTGTAGACACCCCTACCACACCAAAGGAGAGGTCCCCCTCCAAGGCAGCCATCACTTACGAAAGGGGAAGCTCGAAGACATCCACCTGGAGGGAGAGGATGAAAATGCTGGACACCAAAACCTCTCTACAGGATGCTGAAACCATTCTACAGGAAACATTGGCTAGACTGAAGGAGACCGAAGAAATGTAAGGTGAGGCAGCCAAATCACCACAGAAGGAAGAAGAGGTCGAGCACATTATGGAACCTAGCCCCCAGCCCATCTTGGGCTCCTATTATAACTTCTTGGAGGCTGGAAAGATCATTCCTCAGAAATTCACAATGCCACTCTTCCTTCCACTAGAGGAAGAGAGGGTGAGGACCCACACTTGGATGAAAATCCCTAAGTCCAAGGGAGTAGTAGATATAGGTCCTCTGGAGGAGCAGCTAAAAGAGACCAGAAGAGAATTGGCTATGGTGCGACATGTGGAGAGCATCCAGCGGGTCAGGCTACATGAAGAAAATGAGCAGCTCAAACAACAGCTATAGTCACAGGGACAGAGGCAGGAAGACTGGCCTCACATCTTGGGGGAACAAGAGCAACAGGAGGGGCCCTCAACAGCCATAGATACTCCTTATGAACAACAAAGGAAGGAAGGGATACAAATTAAAGTTGAGGGAATGAACCAGCAACTCCAGGAACAAGAACTACAGATACATTCTCTAAAACAACAGCGGCAAGAAAAGGAGGCCCAACTGGCCTGCATGGCCAGCTAGGCAATGGAAGCTCTACAGTGCAGGCATCCTACCAAATCCTATGCCCTTTACCTCAAGGAACAATGGTTACAGCTTCAAATCAATACCTTGGCTGAAAGGGGCATCACCCCTTTCCAAAATTATCATCAGTTTGCAGCTTTATGTGGCAACAGTTCATCTGAGGATAGGGCCAAATTGGCAGAGTTCTACTTGCACAACTTTGCCCTTTCGGAGATGAACGCATGGGATCCTAACATAGTGATATGGGATGTCCAGCTTATAGCCATGGCCTCTTGGATGAGCCATGAGGAGAAGAGAGCAGCAGAAGTCCGCAGTATCATAGGCAGAGAGTTCAGTGAGCCTCTCATGATCAGAGTAGAGCTAGATGACCCATCAGCAGTGATAAGCGCCCACCAGCACTTAGCCAACAGTCCTCAGGATCTACCAGAATACATTGAGCAACAGGCTGAAGCCATTACCCATTTTGAAGACATGGAGAGATTTTTGGGAGAAGACTGTATGCATGCCTACACAAGGTGATGGAACACACTGCCTCACAGCCTGAAGATAAGGGAATACCACTCTCCCACTAGGATGAGGGAGGCCTTGGCAAGGGTACCTCTCTACAAAAAGTTGATGCAGGACTTGCAGGCCAATTGGGTTGACTTGAAATTCAGTCCTCCTTTACTTCTGGGATTGCTAGAAGGAGAGAAGGAAGAGGGGGAAAGTAGACAATGGGAGGTAGTGGAGAGGAAGGCAGGATTCCACTACCGGGAAGAGGATATCACAGCAGAGGCTTGGGACGTGAGGGAGGCGATCAAAGCCATAAAGGATGATGAGCTGGACTAGTTGCTCAGAGGATGAGCAATCGATTCAGCAGGGGGGTGATGATGAGCCCCCAAATTGGGTAACCTATTGGGCTCATTTTGCCTAATTATCCTTGTTCAATCCTCCATTTTCATAGATTATGCATGTTTTCCTAGTATGTTTATGTTATTTGAATGAATAAGGGTGGTTACTCTACCTAGGAGGCTAATACGTGGTTATTTCAGGATTTTTGGACAAATGTTGGAGCAAAACCAAGCAATCATGGGTCAGTTGAGAGCCAAGCTTGAGGTGAGGATTCGTAAGGAGGTTGTCTCTTGCATTAAATGGCCTTCCTTGAAATCTCCGCCCTCAACACTGAGCTCCACAGGCCACCAAAACGAGTTTTAAAGGCAGCAAAACACATTTTGGAGGAGTGATTGTTCACTAGCAGTTGGGACAGTCGAGTCCCTTGAATCTAGGAGGGCTGCTAGCCCCCTCGTATTGTACAAATAGGAATGCCTCAGCCTTCGTATTTTACTTTTGGAACCGTTGTTATTTTTGCACTATAGTGCTATCATTTTGCTCAGCCTGTTTTATTGTAGCTACTGCTGTAAAAATTTCTTATGATGGTTATTTTTGAATAATGATAAGCAGCTCTACTTGGTATTAGATCTGATTCCTTTATAGGAGCTTGTAGCTCTTGGGGTTGGGCCCAACTCGAGTGCTAAGGCCTCCTCTATGTATTGCTAGTTGTTCTTCATGCATTTGCAAAAACATTTCTGTTAAGTAGGTTAAAGTTTGTTGATTAAATAAGTCACAGTAAATGGTTAGACAGACTTTTGAATGCTCATATTTTGTTGAAAGATTGTTAATAGGAAAAAGCTTCAATAAAAGGGCCATCAAACATCTCTAGTTTCACCTCTCCTTCAGTAGGATCTGGAGCTGGGATCAGGATAACTTTGCTGCCCACAAAAACACTAATTTTTCCTTGCCATGCAATCACTAGTGTTTGATTTTCATGTGTAGAAGTTGGTTGCAATTTCAGACATTCATTTGCTTAGTTGCATGAGTTAAAATACATGGTTTCATTGCAGGTCACACTTCTGTTCATTCTCTTTATTGGCAGCTAGCAGATTTACGTCATCATAATTAAGATTTTGAATTTACAGGTCTTCATTGGATCAGTTCAAAAAAATGCCTTGCATAGTACCTGTACCACTCCTTCATCTGTTCATTTGCCATCAGCACCATCCACTCCACCCTCTGCTTAGAATCCTTGCCTCCTGTTCGCCATTTGCTCCCATAACCCTAGTTTTGTGTGTAACATTGCTTTAGTCTTCCTTGAACCAAATACAGCCATCCACACCTGTCCACAACGCCATCCACAGAGTTCTAGACCATCTCCAACCCGCACCCTACCTCCACAATCACTCCTTCACCTTTCCCTCTCCATTCATCCACCCAAAAACCTCATCTCTGAACATCCTATAGAAAATTCTAGACATCCTATAGAAAATCGCAGACATCCTGTAGAACCCCTGCAGACTTCCTGTAGAGGCTCACGAATGAGGTTTCTTGACAACCAAACTCAGTGAAACTCTATGCAAGGGTGTTAGGGACCCCTTAGGCCCTCTCTGAACCTTCTTGACCTTTTCCAAGCATTTCTTCTTGCATATCCACCTCTGCACAGCCCAAAAACAGTCAAATCATATGCATAATAACTCTGACAATTTATTCAAAAATACAGAAAGATGTTTCTTTCAGATGTTACTGTATAAGTATCTTAGATACATGTATTTACCTTCCTAGGAGTCAATGGCATTTCCTTCAGTAGCTTGCATCCTCTTCCTGGCATTAGTAGGGTTAGTTGGTAGAATTAGGGTTTGCTAGGGTTTGCATTTTCTTTTAGCTTTTCCCTGTCTTTCTGCAAGTAGATCAGCCTTGTTTAAAGTAGCTTTCATCCATTGATTAAAATGCTTATTCTCAGAGACCATAGAAGTTGGTTTGAGCCCCTAGTGGACTTGTGCCAGCTGACCAAGTGACAGCTGCGGCAAGAGCTAGTACTTGTGCATACAGCACCGTCGCTTCCAAGTTTGTTACGAACTACCAGGTTGATAAAAGTAAAGAAGGGAGTCCCAAGAGTTGTAGAATTATCACTGCAATACTGGAGCTCACCGCCTAACACAGTGTAAAATTAATTTTAAAACCCAATTTTTACAAAAAATTCTAAAAATTGAAAAACATAATCTAATTACCTGAATATGCAAAATAAGGGTAAAATGAATCATATGTGAGTGGAATAGGGTGGAATATTATGGTAAGTAAGTGTGTTTATGATAAACAAAAATGATCAAAATTGAGGGACAACATCTCCCCCTCGTTGATGTTGAAGCATGTCCTCATGCTTGCTTTCTTCGGTTGGACCTTCTGGGTGTTGATGCCCTTGTTGTACTTGTACCTATCCCTATAGCCTCCTCTTTTGCAGCTTGAAGTAAAATATCCATGCCCTCATTTTCCCCTGCTTTTTACACAGTAGCATTTACTTTTTGTTTTTCATATTTGTATTTTTATAGTTTCTTCTCTTTTAGCCATCTACAAGCTTTTTTTGAAATGAGCATGTTCTGAGTTTCAAGCTTTCTGAATTGCTCTTCCAAATTCTTGTTGTCTTTGGCCATGTTGTTGTTGTTTTCCCTGTACATCTTGTTTTCATTCTTCAAGTGTCTTTCAATGATTTTTCTATCCCTTATCTCATCAATCAACTATGTTATTCTCTTTAGATCTTCCTCATTGTGAAATTTTTCCTTTGCCTCCTTAGCATATGAATGTGATGAAGTCGCTTCTGTCCAAGGTGTTATGAAACTAGCTCACAAAAAGATAGAAAAGAGAGATAAACACCTTAGAATTCAGCCTCTTCGAGGGGGCAACCTCTTTTACATTACACAAATCAAAAATTCTTGTATGACTCAAATGACAAAACCTGATTTCTATATATAGGAGTCTAAGGGGTCACAATATAACCAAGCCGACCTAATAATAATAATATAAAGGCACAAAAATAACAATAGAGGGATTCTATGAGGCACAATAATAACAATATGGGGACAATAGGGGCACAACAATATTAATAATGGATACAACTACAATAGGAATGGGGGAATCACTAGTATTATAGGGACCTAACATTCCCCTCTCCTTAAAAAAAGTGTTGTCCTCAACGATTGAGTAGCTCTAGATGCTTCTATATAAAATTCTCATTCTCCCATGTGGAATCTTTAGTGGATAAGTTCTTCCACTTGATGAGATACTTCGAAATGGATCGATTTCATAGCTGCCAAGTTCTTGTTTCTGTGACTGCTTCCTATTCCAATATAATTTTTCCTTGTAAAGTTTTGGCAATATTGTTTGAATTGGGAGCTTGTAACCTATAACCTTCTTTAAACATGAAACATGGAAAACTCAGTGCACTCGAGAAGCTGCAGGAAGCTCCAATTTGTATGCCATAGCATCAATCTTTTGCAACACCTTGTACGGACCATAATACTTTGGTGATAATTTATTATCCTTCTTAGCTTGCTTGAGGGACATTTGTTTATATGGTTGTAGCCATAGGAATACCTAGTCACCTACATCAAAACTTCTTTCACTGTGATGTTGATATGCCTATTGTTTCATTCTATTCTGCGCCAACATGAGGTTATCCTTTAAGAGTTGGAGAACTTGTTGTTGATGCTCGATGTGATGTTCCACTACTTGAACCTTAGAATTTTCTCTTAAATATGATGTGATGGATGGTGGCCGATATCCATAAAGTGCCATAAATGGGGTCATTTTTGTTGCAGTAGGGAAGGAAGTGTTATACCACCATTCAGCCAGAGGCTACCATTTGACCTATTGTGTCTATTTATCAGATACAAAGCAACGAAGATATCCTTCCAAACATTTGTTTACTATCTTAGTTTGCCCATGAAATTGAGGATGATAAGATGAGCTATGAGCTAACTGAGTAGCAAGACAAGAAAATAATTTTGTCCAAAAATTTCCAGTAAAAATGGGATCTCTATCACTTACAATAATCTTTAGGTTTCCATGTAGCTTTTGAATTGTTTCCATAAATGCAGTAGAAAATATATTGGCTTTAAATGAATGTGATAATGCACAAAAGTGTGCATACTTGGTAATTCTATCAACTACCACCATGATGACACTCTTTTCCTTGGACTTGGGTAAACCTGTGATAAAATCCATAGAAACCTCCTCCCAACATTGGCTTGTAATGGATAAAGGTTGTAATAGACCTGGTGTCTTAATTGTTTCAACTTTACTTTGTTCGCAAACCAAACATTCTGCCACAAACTTTTGAATATCCAATTTAAGGCCATCCCCAAAAAATCTTTCTTAACCCTGTAGTAAACTTTTAAAAATCCTGAGTTCCCTCCTAAGTGAGAAGCATACAATTCCAAAAGAATCTTTTGTTTGAGTTGGGAATTCTTAAAGAGGTATAAGCGATCTTTGTACCATAAAGAATCATTTTTCCAGCTAAATGTATCAAATGTGTTGGAATCTTGTTGTAACTTTTGAATAAGTTCCCACACTTCTTCGTCATTCTTCCATTCCTCCCTTGCTTCGTTTATCCAATCTAGGTAGACAATAGAAATGGCGCACAACAATGCTTCCACATCCTCATCCTTCCTTGAGAGTGCATCTACCACAAGATTTTGCTGCCCTTTTTTGTAAATGATTTCAAAGTCATAACCCAACATCTTTGTGACCCATTTCTGTTGCTCTTTTGAGGATAATATTTTTTCTAAAAAGTATTTAAGGCTATCATGATCCGTTTTTACCTTGAAGTCTCTTCCCATTAGGTAGGGTTGCCATTTCTTAAGTGCATGTAGTATTGCCAACATTTCCTTGTCATAAATAGCTTTGTGTAAATACTTTCCCTTGATTGGATGACTTTCGAAAGAAACGGGTCTTTCATCTTGCATTAAAACAACACCAATTCCATTTCCTAAAGCATCACATTCCATAATAAAGGTTTTTGTGAAGTCTAGTGTAGCTAAGACCAATGCTTGGCACATTGCCTCTTTAAGATGTTAAAATGCCTTTATTGCTTCTGGAGTCCATGAAAATGCATCTTTCTTCAATAATGTTGTTAGAGGTGCTACTATTTTGCCATAATTCTTAACAAAGTTGCGATAATACCCTGTCAACCCGAGAAATCCTCACACATGCTTTATGGATGTGGGGATTTTCCATTCCTTAATGGTTTTAATTTTGTTAGGGTCTACCTTAACTCCTTCATGAGATACAATATGACCCAGATATTCCACCTCTTGTACTCCAAAGAAACATTTGGATATTTTTGCATATAATTGTTTCTCCTCCAATAGTTGTAGCACCCTGTCAACATGTTCAACATGATCCTTCTAAGATTTGTTGTACATTAGTATATCATCAAAAAATACTAACACAAATTTTCTAAGGAAGGGTTTGAAAATGGAATTCATCAAACCTTGAAATGTCGAAGGTGCATTGATAAGGCCAAAAGACATGACGAAAAATTCATAGTGACCCTCGTGATTTCTAAATGTTGTTTTCGGAATGTCTTCAGTCTTCATTCTGATTTGATGATATCCTGGATGAAGATCCAAATTGGTGAAGTAAATTGATCCATGCAATTCATCCAATAATTCATCAATTACAGGAATGGGAAACTTATCTTTAATAGTGAGCTTGTTGACCTCCCTATAATCTGGACACATGTGCCATGATCCATCCTTCTTGTGCACCAATACTACTGGAGTAGAGAAAGAACTTTGGCTAGGTTGAATTATACCAGCCACTAGCATTTCTGCAACCATACATTCAATTTCACTCTTTTGGGCATAGGGATATCTGTATGGCCTAATGTTTGGAGGGAAACTTGCTGGAATCAAATGAATAGCATGATCATGATCAAGAATAGGTGGGAGACCTTTGGAAGTCTCAAATTCCTTGGAATGATTGCCCAAGACTTTTTGGAGATCAGGAGAAATATATGATTTCGATGTGGAAACATCTAGCAAATATAATTGTGAAATTACACCTCGTTGTTCCCTTTTTAGAAGCTTTGTCATATTGTTAGAGCTGATTATCTTTCCTGGTTTCCCTACAATGCCCCTTAATTCAACTTCCTTTCCTTTCGCAGAAAATTTAATGAAAAGTTCTTTAAAGTTAAAATCTATTGTACCCAAGGATTGTAGCCATTAGACTCCTAGTACAACATCAACACCTCCCATTGGAATGGAAAGCATTGGGCTATTCAATACATATTCTCCCATGGATAGCTTGATATTATGGCACTTTCCAGAGAAATTTATGGTTCCTCCACCTGCAACCATCATTTGACACTCTGGTGCTGGATATAAGAAGTAATTCAATTCTTTTGCTATATTACAATGAATAAAATTGTGGGTACTTCCTGAATCAATCAACACTATTACCTTTTTCTTCTTGATATGTTCTTCTATCTTGATGGTTTGAGGAGTGGTAATTCTAGCCAATGCATTACAAGATATGGTTGGATTCATTTCTTCTTTATCTAGGCTTTGTTCCTGGAGTATATCCTCTTCTTTTGACCTTTCTTGTTCCTTTTCTTCCTCATCTTCACAATCTATGTAGAATAATTTCTTCTCAGCACACTTACGACCTTTAGTGTATTTGCTATCACAACTGTAACAAAGCCCTTTTGCTCTTTTCTCTTCCAATTGTTGTGGTGTCAACCTTATAGGTTGTGGAAGGCTAGGGGCAACAACACTTCCATATTTATAGTTGTGAGTGGTAAGCTTCGTGGTTGCCATAATTTTGCTTTCCATTTTTCTTGCTAACCTGAATGCCTTCTCCAATGAATCAGGTTCCCAAATGCGAACCTAATGTTGGATATTATCCTTTAAAGTCCCTATGAACACATCAATCCTATGCTCCTCTGGAATATCTTTTACCCTTATGTTCAATTTTTGGAACTCCTCAATGTGCTCCATCATTGAACCCTTTTGTTTGAGACTTATCAATTGGCTAAAAAGAGTGTTTCTTTTTGTATCCTCATAATGTGCTATCATTTCTTCTATAAAAATTGCGCAAGCGACAATTTGTTTATGAGAGAAAAGCCATTGATACCATACAAATTGATTTGGTTCCAAATATAAAGTTGCAATACGTACCTTTTGTGTGTTTTGCACATTATGCAAATCGAAAAATTACTCCAACTGTAGTATCCATGTTGCGGCATCCTTGCCATCGAACTTCCTCATATCGATTTTTGGAATATGGTGGGTCTTCAATCCAACATTAGAGTCTATGAAATCATGATTAACATTTCTTTTTTTCTGATCATGATTTTCTTTTACTACCCTTTCACCCATTAGTGACCATTTCTTGTAGCAAGTTATTCAAATTTATCTTCAATTCTCCCATCTTATCGTCCATGCCATCCATCTTAGCATCCATGCCATTCATCTTAGCTCCCATGCCATTCATCTTAGCTTCTATGCCTTCCTTTAAACCATCCATCTTAGCTTCCACGCCATACATCTTAGCTTCTACATCTTTCTTTACCATCCATCTTAGATTCTGTTACTTTTTGTGCGAGTGACATTTTTTGCACTTGGTCTCGTAATTTTGATATATCATGTTGCATTTCTTCCTCTTCTTCATGATTCATGCTAGAGATTTTAGGTTGCTTACTAGGTATTTGAATTTTCTTCCCTTGGGGCATAAATTACCGATAATAATTCTTTACTATGCCCTTTGAATTCCTTCAAGCTAATTTTTCAAACCAAGCTTATGCAAAATTTAAAAAAAAAACTACATACCTTTTTTTTTCACTTTGTAGGAGCTCGATATTGAATCTGATGTATCTCTGTAACTTCAGATCATCCAGTTCTAAAATTGTGACTTGCAGTAGCCCTCTGTGTCCTCTTTCCAATGCCACCATTCTGATCCAATTTAGATTCTCCAAGGCAAAGTTATGCACAATCTCCCAAGATGACCTGATTATAGACCTTTCCAGAAGAGAAAACTTGTATGAAGTGCCACATGTCACTATTTTGACCTTTGGATCTAAAAGATATACATATGAAACTAAAGTCTGTCCTCTTTCTATAAATTCTTACAAAATTTTATTCTGATGCTCAAAACGAAAGTTATGACGATTTTCCCCAAGTCACATGTTTGGAATGAAATTCGGGAGTCAGCAAAAAGTCCAACTTCCTTAGATCATATCTCCGCAAATATAGCGCGAAAAGCTTTGAAATTTGGACCCGAGGTTTATCACAATTGCGGCCCAAATGGGTTCGTTTTTTGGAATCTTAAATGTTGCATAAAAAAAATTATAGCACAAATTCCACAATGACCTATTTGGGGCAGCGAAACCCTAGAATCCAAAGCTCTGATACCAAATGTTATGAAACCAGCTCACAAAAAGATAGAAAAAAGAGATAAATGCCTTAGAATTCAGCCTCTTCAAGGGGAAAACCTCCTTTACATTACACAAATTAAAAATTCTTGTATGACTCAAATGACAAAACCTCCTTCCTATATATAGGAGTCTAAGGTGTCACAATATAACCAAGCCGACCTAACAATAATAATATAAAGGCACAAAAATAACAATAAAGGGATTCTATGGGGCATGGTAATAACAATATGGGGATAATAGGGGCACAACAATATTAATAAGGGATACAACTACAATAGTAATGGGGGCATCACTAGTATTATAGGGACCTAACACAAGGATCCTCAAAATAGGAGCCTTTTTATATAGGCTCTTCCTGAGCTTCCTCCTCCAATCTTTGTATGATTTCATTGATTTGTTTCAATTTTTGTAGAAGTTATTTCTAAACAATATCAAGTTACGAGTCTTTCTCTTCGTTACTTGGTCCTTCTTGGTTTCCTTGGAATGGACAAAAATGATTTTTCTTTCTCCACCATAACACTATCTTGTTTATTTTTAGATTATGTCCTAGGATATGAAGGGGAATTCATAATGTTTTTTGTAATATGTAGCCGCTCAAGCGTTTCTTCATTTCCTATTTCCTATTCTTCAAAGTTATTTTTGTCCAAGAATTCCCTCCAAGGTGTCCCTTTATTTCTCACTTGATATTGAACAAGTATTTTAATAAACCCACAATGGTATTGAGCTTCTATTTTGTTTTTGGCTCGTTCTATCATTTTAGCCAAGCTCTTTGAAAAGAAGGGATGTTGATTTTGCAATCTCCTTTAATATGTTGTAGCAGTTTTATATGATAGAGGTAGACTATGATGTGCCTATTTTCATAAGTGAAATATTTTTCGATGATTAGAACTAATTCTGACCAAGGCTCCATGAACTAGTCCCTTTGAATTCCTTTTGATCTACCAAAGGTGCCTTTCCTCTATTTTTCTAGGAAAAATGTCCATCTTTTTTCCTTAAAATGCAACCCCTTGTGATATTCTTCCCCTTCTAAAGGGAATTATAAAGCTTGTGTTAAACACACATGGGCAGCAAGAGAAATATGAAAAAACATGAGAGTACAATTTTTATTAACATCTGATATACATTTATAGTACATATTGTGACCGTTGGGTTCCACATCCCAAGGTCTCTTGGACTCCTTTTGTCCATTCAGCTTCAACACTAACCCATTGAGGATTAGGTGTCCAACATTCCCCCCCTTAATCTGAAGGGTTATGTATGAGTCCAAGAAGAGAGCTATAATACAAAATGTGCAAAAATGCATGGCAGCACTAGGCTGAATGTGCTCTCTGAAATGTTAGTATAAAGGGCGGTGGTTTACGGATGACCACCAACACTGGAACGCTTAGTGCAGTTCCCGGAACTCTTCCAAAACTGGCAAGAAGCTGAAGTCTTCTGCTAGAGGAAGTGCTCCTATTGATTTGAAGAGGGAAACCTTCAACCAATAAAGGGAGGTATCACCCCGCATAAAAGGGAGAACTTCAACCTGAAAAGGGAAGTCTCAACCTATGACGGTTTAAGGATGACCAAGAACTTTAGAATGCTTAATGAAATTCCTGGAATTCTTCCAAAACTGGCAAGAAGCTGGAGTCTTCTACTAGAGGAAGTGTTCTCAATTTTTCTCCCGCAATTCTTCCGAAACTGGCAAGATGCTGAAGTCTTCTGCTAGAGGAAGTGTCCCAGATTGCCAACTGAAGGCATTCTTAGGGGCATCTTTGTCTCTGGCTACAACTCTGAAACTGGTGTGGCAGGTTGTGGCTCAAGCTCGCTTGATGTGGATTTGAAGCTTGTAGATGACCATCATTTCCCCCCTGTCAGATACAAGGTGAGATGATGGAGAAACCTCAACTGTAAGACTGTTCAATACTCTCGAACAAGTTCTGACATGTGTTTGGAATATCTTCTTAGCTGTTGATGCCCATTGCCAAGAAGCGATCTATCCAAGATGAATCTTTGTTCTTGCAGGACGTTTGTTTCTGAAGAATCTGTGTGAAGAATGATTGGTTTTATGATAATGCTTACATGCATGAAGATCAAAACAATGATCTTTCAAATGGCCAACTCGGTCACAGTGTTGGCATTTCACAATCTATTGTTGTTGCTGTTGAAGAGGGGCAGAATCTGGAACAACTAGATGTGAACTGTCATGATGAGTAGGTGAACTATCATGAATGAATCCAGCACTCTGAAACTGAATGGGATTTGATTAGTCTAGAATATGAAAGGAAAAGTCATTGTCATATCCAAGTCCAGTTCTGTGCTTGTTGTGGACAAGCTGTTCCTAAGGTCTGATGATGGGCTTGGGAAGTGCAGACTGAGTCTTTGCATCTACATGTACAACTGCTGCTTTATTGGGCATTGGATCTGAATGAACTTCAACAACATTGACTTGCTGTTTATGGGAGTCTACTTCATTGTTCTGAACAGAAACACGTTCAAATGATGTCTATTTTGATGTAGCTCTTCTTGCTGTAGCTATGTCTCAAGCTGCAAAAACTAAATATTCTCATGTGCATTTTGTAGACAGACCTGAATGTCTGTGAGAGAAACTTTGCTGACTTTTAATGTATCATGATTAGAGGAATGTATCAGAGTTTTTAAGAACTCTAATATTTCAGTAATTCGAGCCATATTCTCCATTGTCAAAATTACACTTTTTTTTTTTTTTTAAACTGATCACAACTATGACCCAAAGAGTAAAAGTAACACCCACTCTCAGTACAAAGAAACAGAAAAATCCTTTGTAAATGTGCAACAGATGAATCAAGGAATCAATGCATATATATGTAAACAGAGACTATAATGAGTTTTAATACCACAGCTGGGGTAGCAGCAACTGCAAACTTGCTTGGATCCCTCAAATACTCCTTCACTTTCACATCAAAAATGATGGCTATCAAAACTTCAACAATTATAAAACAATTCTTTGATCTTGCCACTTTCTAGCAATGAAGATGAGCAAAGAGAGTAGATTCCAGCAAGGACTTTCAGACCCAGCATGCTGCTCTAACACTTTCTCAGGTCATAGGTATTGGAATGAGTCTCTAGCACACTAAAACAACAGTGATAGACCTCCTTACATGTCCAAATACTTAGAAAATTGTATAGTGCTGGTCCTTTAGCTTATATTAGTCAATAGTACAGTGTTTCGTGGCCCCCATAATGTCAGAATAAACTCCACGCAGAAGGTATCATAGCTACATCTAACAAAGGTGGTGCATTCCTCGTTGTTGGCTCATGTAAGTATATAATATGGTGGACAAATACTTGTGGAAGAACTTCAAAATTTTAATTTGATATCAACTTTAAACCCAGCGAGCATAAATCATATTAATAATACCAGTCATCCTTTCCTCCATGCACATCATAAGGAGAACTCCACACTTCCTAAGAAGAAGTCAACGCAGAAATTCTGAATCCAATATTAAAAGAGCCATCAAGCATAGTCGTCGAGTTAATGCACCAGAACAACAGTGTTCTTGGACAATAGTATTCTTGGACAGTAGATGGCAGGGGTATTCCAATAGGCAGTAAGGTCTAGCCAACAGAGAGCAGCGTGGAGGGTTAATGGTGAATGGAACACACTTAGGTATTGACACGTTTTAGCGTTCAATGGATGGGGTAGTGATCAATACATGTTGCATTCAATGTAATACAAAAGATATCGTAAATATAAGAACTGCGTTAACATATATATATATATATATATATATATATATATTTTGAAAAGTTCCATCCTTCAATTCTATTATAAAATTCAAGTTTAAAACAAATGGGTAGCCCCAACTCTCCAAATTGGCTGTCTTCTCAAAGCATGTAAATATCACCAAATTACAATACCATGGAGTGTCACAAAAATTCGGTTTTCCGGGACAATTCACCAAATTCCATCCCGCAGCTCCAGTTCACAAAATTTCTTACATACCTTTCCCTTTGGTTTCTACGTATGGTTATAGAACGAAGTCGCAAGGAAAACAAAGGAGTTCGGTTCAAGAATTCAAACGAGCTCCAAAGAGATTCGACCTTCAATGTGGGAAAGTTGAACCTGCTTCAAGGATCAATGCGATCTCCCAAAATATGCATAAACTTGGCCTCCATAGTAGGTTGGTTTAGTTTCCAAGGAAATTATGAATTCAGCCTACCTCAAAGAATTCAACCTTCAATAAAATAATTTCATCCTTAATGAATAGACAAACTTGATCCCTAATCAGAGATGCTTGATTACCAAAGGAAATGAACTCTCATCCCTGAGGAAATATAAACTGAAATCAAAGTCAGATTCCACTATCTTCTTCACTGTTTTCCTCATGTTCTCCCGCATTAAAGTGTAATTGGATTCTTCATCCGAACACGTGCGGATGTTGTCAATATTTCTTTGGATCATCCACCGGCTGCCCGTGTCATTATCATGTCGTACTTACAATTAGTTATACTGTTGAAATCCACTCTCAAGCATGTGACACTGCCACTTGATTGCATCAGATTGTCATGGCCCTGGCGGTTGAAATCTCCTGTTCATTTCCTAATATTAATCTCCTCCTGCTTCGATCTTCTGTCAATTTGTTCTCAGTCTTGATTCAAAACTCACCAACATATATGTTAGTCCAGCAGCACGATACCACAGTAATAATATACAACCCACCATGGTGAGATACGATTCATAGTAAAGTGATATGCCCCACAACAATGAGGTACGAATCTTGACAATGAAATACAGTCAGCAGCGAAAAGGTATAACTTACAGTAAAGACATACGGCCCTCAATGGAGAAATACGATGCACAGAAAGGAGATATGTCTCACGGTGAAGAGATGCGACTCACTGGGAAAAAATGCGATGCCAACATCACCATAGATATATGGAATTGGAACAACAGAAATATGTCATTATAACCAGAGAGACACATCAGTATAATCACAGTGATCTACATGGAATAAACCACTGGCTGATTCATTTCCTATGGGAAATGCTAGAGTGCTTAGGTAACGTTTAACTAACAAAGAATTTCATAATGGCAGAGCTGGACGTGTCGGAGTGCTCAGGTAACGTTCAACTAACAAAGAATTTCATAATGGAAGAGCTGGATGTGTCGGAGTGCTCAGGTAACGTTCAACTAACAAAGAATTTCATAATGGAAGATCTGGATGTGTCGAAGTGCTCAGGTAACATTCAACTAATAAAGAATTTCATAATGGAAAAGTTGGACGTGTTGGAGTGCTCAGGTAACGTTTAACTAAAAAAGAATTTCATAATGGAAGAGCTAGTAGAGGAAAGTCCAACGTTCAATCGAATATAGGCCGAGGAGGTGGTATAGTTTGGGCATTAACCAAACAGCTCAAGTCATAAAAATTACAGGTAATGAAGACCAGGCTAGCGCTATTCAAGGCAGCTCAAACCAGCTGCTCAGGGAATAAGAACATGTCATTTTTTTTAACTAAGGGATAAACTGTGAGGAGGAAAACTACACAAGACACACATCAATGCTCTGATACCATGTTAAACAGACATGGGCAACAAGATAAATATGAAGGATAAAACATGGGAGTACAATTTTTATTAACATCTGATATACATTTATAGTACATATTGTGACCATTGGGTTCCACATCCCAAGATCTCTTGGACTCCTTTTGTCCATTCAGCTTCCACACTAACCCATTGAGGACTAGGTGTCCAACAGCTTGAGATATAAATGTTTGGTTTATTGATATGGGAAGTTCACCCATCTTGGTTTTCCCATTTTCAAATTTTTTGATGAATTCCTATATAATCTTGTCATTATGGCCATTAAATTTCCTAAGTGTTTCAAGTAATCCTGCTTGAAACATTTTTTCCACTGCATCATTACTCCAATTTTCTAGTTTGAAATCTTTGGGTTCCATTTTTGTTGCCATGTGATCTGTATACCAATTAATATATCCTTGCCGAGTAAATAACCTCATAAAAATATATTTATGACAACAAAATATGCAACAAGAATTTTGGTAAATTTACTTACCAATTCTCCTTAGCTTTAAAACAAATGAAACTAATCTTCTTTCTTTCAATTTTTGTGTCTTTTGAACGAATAAGAGGAGAGAAAAAAAATTGGTTGTGTAAAGACCCAAAACACACAAAAAAAATCTTCACTGTAAATATCCTCTCTGTTCTGCAATTAGAGTTTTAAATCTCTTCATTTTGCAAAGTTTTCTTATGCAAAATATGAGAAAGAAAATGAACTTCTCTGTACTAAAATATACGTGTTGTAAACATTCACTGTGCAAAATCTTTAACAAATTTTACATGAGGAAATCGTTGTTTGATACCTGAACTGGAACAAGAACTTGTTGAAAACCTCATGTTAATGATTTCTCTTCCTGTTAGTAATATAGTTTAATTAAAACTACTTTCCTAACATCTCGAGAAATTTTTGATTCTATAGGTGACAGGGTATTTTGAAGAAAACCATAGCAAAACAATTCTGGTATTGAAGTCTCATGTGACACATTTCAACGAAATCTGAAGTTTGATTTTCCAAATTTTTTTTTTTAATTGTTAAGGGGACTGATGCTTACCTTCACTGGGAGTT
Source organism: Pinus tabuliformis (assembly GCA_031772625.1). Lineage (NCBI taxonomy): Eukaryota > Viridiplantae > Streptophyta > Pinopsida > Pinales > Pinaceae > Pinus > Pinus tabuliformis. Next base: position 1,569,721,571 of record CM062820.1, read on the forward strand.
TACTGCGTAATTCAAGGGATTCTCTACATAATTCGTTGCTTAGGTTGGAGCTTGGCGAAAAATATTCAAAACATTGTTAAATTCCTATTTAATGTTGCTCAGTTCTTCCCTTATTTCTTGATGCTTCTCTTCTTTTCTATGCAGCATAGGGTTTTACACTGCTCTCTTCACAATTTCCATGGCTCAATAATTCCTTTGATCAGAGCTTATGCGAAAAAAAATTACATATTATTGTCTACAACTCAAAGTATTCCTTTACAGCTCAGAGTATTTCTCTATGGCTCAGAGTATTCCTCTATGGCTCAGAATTGTGTGAATTCACTATGTTTCTAAGCTAAAAGAGCTATAATTACCATAGAGCTTACCTTTGAAAATTTGACCATTTTCAAATTGTCCCTTTGATGTTGACTTCCGCTATTGCCACAACATGATTTATGATTATGTACTCCTTCGATATTTGTTTAATTAGGACCTTAGTTTATGATTTACGTTTTATGCACTATACTCATACCTTCAACGCATGCCTTCAATGCATTTTGTATACTCATACCATACCATTATCCATTATGCCCACTTTTGATTGTTGTGTGTTTATCATTGTCTTTTGTCCTTTGTTTATCATATGTGCTCATGTAATTTATTTTTAAATCACCATAGTTGAGGTCATTTTAAATCAAATATCTTTACAATGATACTAACTTTTTGATTTCGATTTTGTAGATTCATAACCTAATCTTTCTTGGTGGCATATAAAAATCAAAAGGAAGGAGATGTGGTATAAGATTAGTCAAAATTTGTAAATGGTATTGTTGAGATGTGAATGTATGGTGGAATAATGAATGAATAAATGTATAGGGTAATGCTATAATGTATATGGCTAGGAATTTTCATATTCAAGCTTTTAGACTAAATTATCAGTATTAGGAAAAAAATTCAAAATCAAACGCTTTAAAAAAAATTAAACTTACAGTACTTTCCTTTTATTTGCTAACTCATTACTCTTTTGTCATCACTTGACTTTTCAAAAAGAATTCTCGTCAATATTGGACTATAGATAGATGTTTATAGTTGCTTCAGGTCCCTTTGATGTTAATTTTGTTCAGGTCCCTTAATGATAAATGTTGATGCGGGTCCGTTTTGTATATAATATTAATTTTGTTCAGGTCCCTTACTAATACTTTTTGATGACGATGTTTTAGGTACCTCTGTAGAACAACTGCTTGATATCAAAAAATTGCATGGTTTTTTGCTTTATTATGAATATTCCCCCCTTGTTGATCCTGTAAAAATAAAAATGGAAAGAAAAACATGAAAGAGAATTCATATTGGCCAAACATGTTGGTTTTTTTAGATGAATTCGAGTTTGTATTTTGACAATATCTTGGATTTTCACAACCAAACTCTTTTATTATTTTTTATTTTCATGGAACTAAGGAAGGCATATTGCTATGATTTTCCAATACTTCTATATCATTGTCTTCTAAAACTATTTTCAAAAAGTCTTCTCTGTTTATAGGCTTATGATAAACTTTTAGTCTATGACCATTAACCAGAAAATAATTTGTTGTTTCATCAATTGTCTTTATCTTTACTGCTCCATTGTCAAAGATTTCTTCTATTTCATATGGCGCAAGCCAATGAGTAGTAAAATTTTCTTTGAAAGCTTTGAAACTAGAGTCGAAAGGTAGTGCCCAGTTTCCTTTATGAAATATTTTATTTTTAATGAATTTGTCATGCAATTTGATTCTCTGTTGTTGAACTAGAGATGTATGTTCTATAGCTTATTTTCTGGTCTCGTCTAGTTCATTGAGTTGCATTATTTTATGTTATTGTGCTTCTATCATGTCCAATCCTAATTCTGATGCAATTTTAGACGTAGGGATCTCAAATTAAATCGATAACAAGACTTATTTTCCATAAACAAGCTAATAGGGGCTAAATCCAGTAGTATTTTTCCATGTTATCCTATAAGCCCATAGTGATTCATTCAGCTCTCTGACCAATGTTTTCTATGCATGTTCACTATATTTGTCACGATTTTCTCAAGTACTTTTTTTATTCATTCAACTTGTCAATTCTCCTGTGGGTGGTATGGAGTTGATTCCCTATGCTTGATCTTGTATTTCTGTGTTAGGTCTCAAACAAGCTTGGAGGTGAAGTGTGTCCCTTGATCTGTGACAATTTGTGTCGGAACTCCATATATTACAAATATTTCTTGATAAAGAAAATGAACTATTGTAGTTTTTGTTGCTTTGCTCATTGTTTTAGCCTTTGCCCATTTTTTTACTTAGTATGTACATACTAGGATGTACTTCTTACCATTTGGTGGTGGGTTGATAGGACCCACAAACTCAAGAGCCGATTTTTCAATTGGCTCTTTGAGTAGTTGCGGTTTCAATGGAATTCCATATAAAAATATAGGTCTACCTATTCTTTGGAAGCTATCACATCTTTTAGCATAAGTCTTTGAATATCTGAATAGTGATGGCCAATAGTAGCCTTGGTTTAATATCTTGTATGCTATCCTCTTCCGTTCAAAATGACCACCACATGGTTCATCATGACATTCTTTTAGAAAATCAATAATTTCATCTTATCTTATACATTTCCTAGTTAAAAGATCAGGTCCAGTATAGAAAAGATCTCCATTAATCCAAGTGTATCTTGCACTGTCTCTAATTATTTTCTTTTTCTACTTATCTAACATAGGTATAAGATTGTCAAAAGAATGAAGTCTTGATATAAAATCTGTTACTTGGTTATCTATTCCTAGTTAGCCTAAAACATTGATATTAGATTCTTGCATTAATAACAATAATGTAGTAATTCTTCCATTGGTAATTATCTTGTTCATTAAATATTTAATCGTTGAATGATCTATATGGACAAATACTTGATAACCTGTTATATAATGCCTAAATTTATTGACAGCATGGACAAGAGCTAGCATTTCCATTTCAGTTACTATGTAGTTTAATTTTGTCGGAGTTAAATTTTTGCTTCTGAAATAAATGACATAATTAAACTGATTTTCTTTTTTTCTTAAAGATGCTCCTATAGCTGTATCTGATGCATCAATAGACGTATGGAATGGTAATGACCAATTTGATCCTCTGAGAATGGGTTCTATAGACAATTTTTCTTTCAATATTTCAAATGCATTTTGACAATTTGTAGTCCATTGAAACTCAATGTCTTCTGCAAGTATTTTGAAGAAGGGTAAAGTTATCTTACTAAAGTTTTCAATGAATCTTCTGTAGTAGTCTTCATATCCCAAGAAACTTCTTACTTCTTTCTTTTTTTTTGGTGGCATTAAGTTTACAATGACTTGTATCTTTTTTGGGTCTACCTTAATCCCAAAAGAAGAAATGTGGTTTCCCAACACTATTCCTTCAGGTAGTATCATAAAACACTTTTCATTGTTGAGGGATAAGTTTGTCTCTATACATATTCTTAGAAATTTTTCGAGATTATTTAAACAAGCATCAAATTCATTTCCATAAACAGTAGAATCATCCATGTAAAGTTCAACACATTCATGTATACGATCTACAAAGATAACTAAGACTGCTCTTTCAAATGTAGTAGGTGCATTACACAGTTCAAAAGGAAAAACATTGTAAGAATATGTATCCCATGGAGAGGTAAATGTGGTTTTATCCTGATCTTCTAATGCTCTCCTGATTCGATTGTATCCACTAATTCATCAGGAGAGGAAAATAACTTTTTACCTGCTAATGAGTCTAGTACTTGATCAATGAATGGTAGTGGGAAATGATATGTCAATGTTTCTTTGTTCAGTTCCCTATAGTCTAAACATATTCTCCATTTTCCAATTTCCTTTGGTATCACAACTAAAGGAGAAACCCATTGACTATCATACATAGGTTAGATAAATCCTACCTATAATAGTTTCTGCAATTCTTCTTTCAGTGTCTCTTTGATCATTTGATTCATTCTTCTTTATGGTTGTATTACTGGCTTATTGTTTCATCTATTTAAATGTGAAGGATACATGTTTTTGTATGGATTCCTTGCATGTCTGTATAATCCTAGGCAAAAGGTTTTCAATATCTCTGTAATAATGCAATTACCTGTTGTTCCTGTGATGATTGTAGATTATTACCAATATTTAGATTCTTTACCGAATTGATTTCAATAGTTTTTCTTTGAGAATTGGTAATTGAGTTTATAGGAAAAATGCTTTCAAATGAATTCTGTAATGATTGAATAGTACAATTTTTCTGAAAACATTGATTCAAAATATGATTTGCAGCTTCATATTGTGGTATTTGTAATTTTTCAGAAATATTAGGTTCTGAGATAAAAAGGTCTATTAAATCGTCATTTTTTTCATCTTCTCTAAAATTAAAGGCTTGATTAATGCTTAAAATAGGTCGAGTATTTCCTTGTTCATCATCAAGCCATGATAGTAAATAAGGAGATTGAGTGGTAGGATAGAGGGTAATATGTTTCCTTCCATCTCCATGTGCTATGATCACACTTCCTGATCTGCATCAAATGAAGGCATCTGATGTGGCTAACCATGGTCTACCAAGAATTAGAGGATGGCCTCCTAGATTTGTTTTTGGTTGCAAGATCAAACAATCTACAAGGTATTTCCATTAATCCAAAGAAACAATGATTTCCTCAAGTATTCCTTTCGGTACAACTTTAGATGTATCTGCTAGTTCTAAAATTGTAGTAGTAGGTTGGATATTTAGCAATTATAAATATTTCATAGTTTCTATTGTCATGACATTTCTAGCAACTCCTAGATCAATTAAAGTTTTAGGAACTAAAAATTTATTGATTGAAATGGTAACCATATGTATCCCAGGATCAATACATTTTTCAATTGTTGTTTTTGTAGACATGAGACTAGCTAACTTTCCAATGACATGGATTGTGGGTGGATATATTTTCTTTCTTCCAATTTGCTTAATGCATAATTCCTTTATTGTTTTTGTATAAATTGGAATTTATTTAATGACTTGCAACAAAGGAATTTTTACATAAACATTATTTAATTCATCTATAATATTAAATTCAAGAAGATAAATTGAAGGTTTATGATCCACTAACCTTTCTGAGAAAGGTGGTGTTTGAGTCATAATAGTTTTACTTTCCTAAATTTGATTCCTTAGATAGATTTTTTAGATTGTTCTCCTTATTCAATTTATCTTCTATGATTGGTGGAGAATATTTTTGTAGTACTTTTCTAGACCTCAAGTGGATATCTTGAATAGTAAGAATAGAATATGTAGGAAATATTGTTTTTTCTTCCATATTATATGCGGGCCTTTCTATTATATGACTCGGATTTGGTACTGGCTGAGCTGGTAATTGAGTTGGTCTAGGTGGTGGTTAATTAGAAGGTAACTAAAGCTGCTGAGATTTAGTTAGTACAGGCATTGGTTTTTGTGTAAATGGATTTGATTGAGTGGATTGTTGGAATTGCTAATATGGGAAAGATTGTTGAGGATATGGTTGTTGATATGATTGATAATATTTATATTGTTGAGGGTAAAATCGTTGAGGAGGTTGGGGTCCATAAGAATATCCTTGCCAAATTTGTGAAGGTTCATTTTGGTTTTGTTGAGGAGACCAAACCTACCATGGCATAGGAGTATTCCATGAATTCTGATATTGAAAATTTTGGGGAATTTCTTGAGGAAATTGTTGATATGTACCTACAAAACGTGGTTGCCAAGATTTTCTTGGTGCCATATAATAAAATCGTTGAGTTTATTCTAATTGACCTTATTGCAACTCTTTTAATGTTGGACAATCGTCTGTAACATGATTTTCTATACATAGTCCACAAACATGTATATTATCCAAAGGACATTCTTGTAAAAGATGCTTCTTCCTACACTTAGGACAAAATATTGACATTGTTTGTTCTTATTCTTGTTGTTGGCTAATGTAAGTATATAATATGCTGGACAAATACTTGTGGAAGAACTTCAAAATTTTAATTTGATATCAACTTTAAACCCAGCGAGCATAAATCATATTAATAATACCAATCATCCTTTCCTCCATGCACATCATAAGGAGAACTCCAAACTTCATAAGAAGAAGTCAACGCAGAAATTATGAATCCAATATTAAAAAAGGCATCAAGCATAGTCATCGAGTTAATGCACCAGAACAACAGTGTTCATGGACAACAATATTCTTGGACAGTAGATGGCAGGGGTATTCCAATAGGTAGTAAGGTCTAGCCAACAGAGAGCAGCGTGGAGGGTTAATGGTGAATGGAACACACTCAGGTATTGACGCGTTTCAGCGTTCAATGGATGGGGTAGCGATCAATACATGTTGTGTTCAATCTAATACACAAGATATCGTAAATATAAGAACTGTGTTAACAGATATATATATATATATATATATATATATATATATATATATATATATATATATATATATATATATATATATATATATATATATATATATATATATATATATATATATATATATATATATATATATTTTGAAAAGTTCCATCCTTCAATTCTATTATAAAAGTCAAGTTTAAAACAAATGGGTAGCCCCAACTCTCCAGATTGGCTTTCTTCTCAAAGCATGTAAATATGACCAAATTACAATACCATGGAGTGTCACAAAAATTCGGTTTGCTGGGAAAATTCACCAAATTCCATCCCGCAGCTACAGTTCACAAAATTTCTTACATACCTTTCCCTTTGGTTTCTGTGTATGGTTGCAGAACGAAGTCGCAAGGAAAACAAAGGAGTTCGGTTGAAGAATTCAAGCGAGCTCCAAAGAGATTCGACCTTCAATGTGGGAAAGTTGAACCTGCTTCAAGGATCAATGCGATCTCCCAAAATATGCATAAACTTGGCCTCCATAGTAGGTTGGTTTTATTGCCAAGGAAATTATGAATTCAGCCTACCTCAAAGAATTCAACCTTCAATAAAATAATTTCATCCTTAATGAATAGACAAACTTGATCCCTAATCAGAGATGCTTGATTACCAAAGGAAATGAACTCTCATCCCTGAGGAAATATAAACTGAAATCAAAGTCAGATTCCACTATCTTCTTCATTGTTTTCCTCGTGTTCTCCCGCATTAAAGTATAATTGGATTCTTCATCCGAACACATGTGCGGATGTTGTCAATATTTCTCTGGATCATCCACCCGCTGCCCGTGCCATTATCATGTCGTACTTACCATTAGTTATACTGTTGAAATCCACTCTCAGGCATGTGACACTGCCGCTCGATTGCATCGGATTGTCATGGCCTTGGCGGTTGAAATCTCCTGTTCATTTCCTAATATTAATCTCCTCTTGCTTCGATCTTCCATCAATTTGTTCTCTGTCTCGATTCAAAACTTCACCAACATATATGTTAGTCCAGTAGCACGATACCACAGTAATAATATACAACCCACCATGGTGAGATACAATTCATAGTAAAGTGATATGCCCCACAACAATGAGGTACGAATCTTGACAATGAAATACAGTCAGCAGTGAAAAGGTATAACTTATAGTAAAGACATACGGCCCTCAATGGAGAAATACGATGCACAGAAAGGAGATATGTCTCACGGTGAAGAGATGTGACTCACTGGGAAAAAATGCGATGCCAACATCACCATAGATATATGCAATTGGAACAACAGAAATATGTCATTGTAACCAGAGAGACACATTAGTATAATCGCAGTGATATACATGGAATAAACCACTGGCCGATTGATTTCCTATGGGAAATGCTGGAGTGGTCAGGTAACGTTTAACTAACAAAGAATTTCATAATGGCAGAGCTAGACGTGTCGGAGTGCTCAGGTAACGTTCAACTAACAAAGAATTTCATAATGGAAGAGCTGGGTGTGTCAGAGTGCTCAGGTAACGTTCAACTAACAAAGAATTTCATAATGGAAGAGCTGGACGTGTCGGAGTGCTCAGGTAACGTTCAACTAACAAATAATTTCATAATGGAAAAGCTGGACGTGTCGGAGTGCTCAGGTAACGTTTAACTAACAAAGAATTTCATAATGGAAGAGCTGGTAGAGGAAAGTCCAACGTTCAATCGAATATAGGCCGAGGAGGTAGTATAGTTCGAGCATTAACCAAACAGCTCAAGTCATAAAAATTACAAGTAATGAAGACCAGGCCAGCGCTATTCAAGGCAACTCAGACTAGCTGCTCACGGAATAACAACATGTCATTTTTTTTAACTATGGTATAAACTGTGAGGAGGAAAACTACACAGGCCACACATCAATGCTCTGATACCATGTTAAACACACATGGGCAGCAAGATAAATATGAAGGATAAAACATTGGAGTACAATTTTTATTAACATTTGATATACATTTATAGTACATATTGTGACCATTGGGTTCCACATCCCAAGATCTCTTGGACTCCTTTTGTCCATTCAGCTTCCACACTAACCCATTGAGGATTAGGTGTACAACAGCTTGAGATATAAATGTTGGGTTTATTGATATGGGAAGTTCACCCACCTTGGTTTGCCCATTTTCAAAGTTTTTGATGAATTCCTATGTAATCTTGTCATTATGGCCATTAAATTTCCTAAGGAATTCAAGTAATCCTGCTTGAAACATTTTTTCCACTGCATCATTACTCCAATATTCTAGTTTGAAATCTTTGGGTTCCATTTTTGTTGCCATGTGATCTATATACCAATTAATATATCCTTGCCGAGTAAATAACCTCATAAAATATATATATATGACTGCAAAATATGCAACAAGAATTTTGGTAAATTTACTTACCAATTCTCCTTAGCTTTAAAACAAATGAAACTAATCTTCTTTCTTTCAATTTTTGTGTCTTTTGAACGAATAAGAGGAGAGAAAAAAAATTGGTTGTGTAAAGACCCAAAACACACAAAAAAAAATCTTCACTGTAAATATCCTCTATTTTCTGCAATTCGAATTTTAAATCTCTTCATTTTGCAAAGGTTTCTTATACGAAATATGAAAAAGAAAATGAACTTCTCTATTGTAAAATATACGTGTTGTAAACATTCACTATGCGAAATGTTTAACGAATTTTACATGAGGAAATCGTTGTTTGATACCTGAACTGGAACAGGAACTTGTTGAAAACTTTGTGTTAATGATTTCTCTTCCTGTTAGTAATATAGTTTAATTAAAACTACTTTCCTAACATCTCGAGAAATTTTTGATTCTATAGGTGGCAAGGGATTTTGAAGAAAACCATAGCAAAACAATTCTGGTATTGAAGTCTCATGTGACACATTTCAACGAAATCTGAAGTTTGATTTTCCAAATTGTTTTTTTAATTGTTAAGGGGACCGATGCTTACCTTCACTGGGAGTTTACTGTGTAATTGAAGGGATTCTCTACATAATTCGTTGCTTAGTTTGGAGCTTGGCGAAAAATATTCAAAACATTGTTAAATTCCTATTTAATGTTGCTCAGTTCTTCCCTTATTTCTTCATGCTTCTCTTGTTTTCTACGCAGCATATGGTTTTACACTGCTCTCTTAACAATTTCCATGGCTCAATAATTCCTTTTATCAGAGCTTATGCAAAAAAAATTACATATTATTGTCTACAACTCAAAGTATTCCTTGACAGCTCAGAGTATTTCTCTATGGCTCAGAGTATTCCTCTATGGCTCAGAATTGCGTGAATTCACTATGTCTCTAAGTTAAAAGAGCTATGATTACCATAGAGCTTACCTTTGAAAATTTGACCATTTTCGAATTGTCCCTTTGATGTCGACTTCCGCTATTGCCACAACATGATTTATGATTATGTACTCCTTCGTATTTGTTTAATTAGGACCTTAGTTTATGATTTACGTTTTATGCACTATACTCGTACCTTCAACGCATGCCTCCAATGCATTTTGTATACTCATACCATACCATTATCCATTATGCCCACTTTTCATTGTCGTGTGTTTATCATTGTCTTTTGTCCTTTGTATATCATATGTGCTCATGTAATTTATTTTTAAATCACCATAGTTGAGGTCATTTTAAATCAAATATCTTTACAATGATACTAACTTTTTGATTACGATTTTGTAGATTCATAACCTAATCTTTCTTGGTGGTATATACAAATCAAAAGGAAGGAGATGTGGTATAAGATTAGTCAAAATTTGTAAATGATATGGTTGAGATGTGAATGTATGGTGGAATAATGAATGAATAAATGTATAGGGTAATGCTATAATGTATATGGCTAGGAATTTTCATATTCAAGTTTTTAGACTAAATTATCAGTATTAGGAAAAAAATTCAAAATCAAAGGCTTCAAAAAAATTAAACTTACAGTACTTTCCTTTTATTTGCTAACTCATTACTCTTTTGTCATCACTTGACTTTTCAAAAAGAATTCTCGTCAATATTGGACTATAGATAGATGTTTATAGTTGCTTCAGGTCCATTTGATGTTAATTTTGTTCAAGTCCCTTACTGATAAATGTTGATGTGGGTCACTTTTGTATATAATATTAATTTTGTTTAGGTCCCTTACTAATACTTTTTGATGACGATGTTTTAGGTCCCTCTGTAGAACAACTGCTTGATATCAAAAAATTGCATGGTTTTTGGTTTATTATGAATATTCCCCCCTTGTTGATCCTGTAAAAATGAAAAAGGAAAGAAAAACATGAAAGAGAATTCATATTGGCTAAACATGTTGGTTTTTTTATATGAATTCGAGTTTGTATTTTGAAAATATCTTGGATTTTCACAACCAAACTCTTTTATTATTTTTTATTTTTATGGAACTAAGGCATATTGCTATGATTTTCCAATACTTCTATATCATTGTCTTCTAAAACTATTTTCAAAAAGTCTTCTCTGTTTATAGCCTTATGATAAACTTTTAGTCTATGACCATTAACCAGAAAATAATTTTTTGTTTCATCAATTGTCTTTATCTTTATTGCTCCATTGTCAAAGATTTCTTCTATTTCATATGGCGCAAGCCAATGAGTAGTAAAATTTTCTTTGAAAGCTTTGAAACTAGAGTCGAAAGGTAGTGCCCAGTTTCCTTTATGAAATATTTTATTTTTAATGAATTTGTCATGCAATTTGATTCTCTGTTGTTGAACAAGAGATGTATGTTCTATAGCTTGTTTTCTAGTCTCGTCTAGTTCATTGAGTTGCATTATTTTATGTTATTGTGCTTCTATCAGGTCCAATCTTAATTCTGATGCAAGTTTATATGTAGGGATCTCAAATTCAATCGATAACAAGACTTATTTTCCATAAACAAGCTGATAGGGGCTAAATCCAATAGTATTTTTCCATGTTATCCTATAAGCCCATAGTGATTCATTCAGCTCTCTGAACAATGTTTTCTATGCATGTTCACTATATTTGTCACGATTTTCTCAAGTACTTTTTTTATTCATTCAACTTGTCAATACTCCTGTGGGTGGTATGGAGTTGATTCCCTATGCTTGATCTTGTATTTCTCTGTTAGGTCTCGAGCAAGATTGGAGGTGAAGTGTGTCCCTTGATCTGTGACAATTTGTGTTGGAACTCCATATATTACAAATATTTCTTGATAAAGAAAATGAACTATTGTAGTTTTTGTTGCTTTTCTCATTGTTTTAGCCTTCGCCCATTTTTTTACGTAGTATGTACATACTAGGATGTACTTCTTACCATTTGATGGTGGGTTGATAGGACCCACAAACTCAAGAGCCGATTTTTCAATTGGCTCTTTGAGTACTTGCCGTTTCAATGGAATTCCATATAAAAATATAGGTCTACCTATTCTTTGGAAGCTATCACATCTTTTAGCATAAGTCTTTGAATCTCTGAATAGTGATGGCCAATAGTAGCCTTGGTTTAATATCTTGTATGCTATCCTCTTCCCTGCAAAATGACCACCACATGGTTCATCATGACATTCTTTTAGAAAATCAATAATTTCAACTTCTCTTATACATTTCCTAGTTAAAATATCAGGTCCAGTATAGAAAAGATCTCCATTAATCCAAGTGTATCTTGCACTGTCTCTAATTATTTTCTTTTTCCACTTATCTGACATAGGTTTAAGATTGTCAAAAGAATGAAGTCTTGATATAAAATCTGTTACTTGGTTATCTATTCCTAGTCAGTCTAAAACATTGATATTAGATTCTTGCATTAATAACAATAATGTAGTAATTCTGCCATTGGTAATTATTTTGTTCATTAAATATTTAATCATTGAATGATATGTATGGAGAAATACTTGATAACCTGTTATATAATGCCTAAATTTATTGACAGCATGGACAAGAGCTAGCATTTCTTTTTCAGTTACTATGTAGTTTAATTTTGTCAGAGTTAAATTTTTGCTTCTGAAATAAATGACATAATTAAACTACTTTTCTTTTTGTCTTAAAGATGCCCCTATAGCTTTATCTGATGCATCGATAGAAATATGGAATGGTAATGACCAATTTGATCCTCTAAGAATGGGTTCTATAGACAATTTTTCTTTCAATATTTCAAATGCATTTTGACAATTTGTAGTCCATTGAAACTCAGTGTCTTTTGCAAGTATTTTGAAGAAGGGTAAAGTTATCTTACTACAGTTTTCAATGAATCTTCTGTAGTAGTCTTCATATCCCAAGAAACTTCTTACTTCTTTCTTTGTTTTTGGTGGCATTAAGTTTACAATGAATTGTATCGTTTTTGGGTCTACCTTAATCCCAAAAGAAGAAATGTGGTTTCCCAACACTATTCCTTCAGGTAGTATCATAAAACACTTTTCATTGTTGAGGGATAAGTTTGTCTCCATACATATTCTTAGAACTTTTTCAAGATTATTTAAACAATCATCAAATTCATTTCCATAAACAGTAGAATCATCCATGTAAACCTCAACACATTCATGTATACTATCTACAAAGATAGCTAAGACTGCTCTTTGAAATGTAGCAGGTGCATTACACAGTTCAAAAGGAAAAACATTGTAAGAATATGTATCCCATGGAGAGGTAAATGTGGTTTTATCCTGATATTCTAATGCTATCTTGATTCGATTGTATCCACTAATTCATGAGGAAAGGAAAATAACTTTTTCCCTGCTAATGAGTCTAGTACTTGATCAATGAATGGTAGTGGGAAATGATCTTTCAATGTTGCTTTGTTCAGTTCCCTATAGTCTATACATATTCTCCATTTTCCAATTTTCTGTGGTATCACAACTAAAGGAGAAACCCATTGACTATCATACATAGGTTAGATAAATCCTACCTATAATAGTTTCTGCAATTCTTCTTTCAGTGTCTCTTTGATCATTTGATTCATTCTTCTTTATGGTTGTATTACTGGCTTATTGTTTTATCTATTTAAATGTGAAGGATACATGTTTTTGTATGGATTCCTTGCATGTCTGTATAGTCCTAGGCAAAAGGTTTTCAATATCTCTGTAATAATGCAATTACTTGTTGTTCCTGTGATGATTGTAGATTATTACCAATATTTAGAGTCTTTACCGAATTGATTTCAATAGTTTTTCTTTGAGAATTGGTAATTGAGGTTATAGGGAAAATGCTTTCAAATGAATTCTGTAATGATTGAATAGTACAATTTTTTTGAAAACATTGATTTAAAATATGATTTGCAGCTTCATATTGTGTTATTCGTAATTTTTCAGAAATATTAGGTTCTAAGATAAAAAGGTCTATTAAATCCTCATTTTCTTCCTCTTCTCTAAAATTAAAGGCTTGATTAATGCTTAAAATAGGTTGAGTATTTCCTTGTTCATCATCAAGCCATGATAGTAAATAAGGAGATTGAGCGGCAGGATAGAGTGTAATATGTTTCCTTCCATCTCCATGTGCTATGATCACGCTTCCTGATTTGCATCAAATGAAGGCATCTGATGTGGCTAACCATGATCTACCAAGAATTAGAGGATGGCCTCCTAGATTTGTTTTTGGTCGCAAGATCAAACAGTCTACAAGGTATTTCCATGAATCCAAAGAAACAATGATTTCCTCAAGTATTCCTTTCGGTACAACTTTAGATGTATCTGCTAGCTCTAAAATTGTAGTAGTTGGTTGGATATTTGGCAATTTTAAATATTTCATAGTTTCTATTGTCATGACATTTCTAGCAGCTCCTAGATCAATCAAAGTTTTAGGAACTAAAAAGTTATTGATTGAAATGGTAACCATAAGTATCCCAGGATCAATACATTTTTCAATTCTTGTTTTTGTAGACATGAGACTAGCTAACTTTCCAATGACATGGATTGTGGGTGGATATATTTTCTTTCTTCCAGTTTGCTTAATGCATAATTACTTTATTGTTTTTGTATAAATTGGAAGCTATTTAATGACTTGCAGCAAAGGAATTTTTACATAAACATTATTTAATTCTTTTATAATATTAAATTCAAGAAGAAAAATTGAAGGTTTATGATCCACTAACCTTTCTGAGAAAGGTGGTGTTTGAGTCATAATAGTTTTACTTTCCTAAATTTTATTCCTTAGATAGATATTTTAGATTGTTCTCCTTATTCAATTTATCTTCTATGATTGGTGGAGAATATTTTTGTAGTACTTTTCTAGACCTCAAGTGGATATCTTGAATAGTAAGAATAGAATATGTAGGAAATATTGTTTTTTCTTCCATATTATATGCGGGCCTTTCTATTATATCACTCGGATTTGGTACTGGCTGAGCTGGTAATTGAGTTGGTGTAGGTGGTGGTTAATTAGAAGGTAACTAAAGCTGCTGAGATTTAGTTAGTACAGGCATTGGTTTTTGTGTAAATGGATTTGATTGAGTGGATTGTTGGAATTGCTAATATGGGAAAGATTGTTGAGGATATGGTTGTTGATATGATTGATAATATTTATATTGTTGAGGGTAAAATCATTGAGGAGGTTGGGGTCCATAAGAATATCCTTGCCAAATTTGTGAAGGTTCATTTTGGTTTTGCTGAGGAGACCAAACCTACCATGGCATAGGAGTATTCCATGAATTCTGATATTGAAAATTTTGGGGAATTTGTTGAGGAAATTGTTGATATGTACCTACAAAACGTGGTTGCCAAGAATTTCTCGGTGCCATATAATAAAATCATTGAGTTTATTCTAATTGACCTTATTGCAACTCTTTGAATGTTGTACAATCGTCTGTAACATGATTTTCTATACATAGTCCACAAACATGTATATTATCCAAAGGACATTCTTGTAAAAGATGCTTCTTCCTACACTTAGGACAAAATATTGACATTGCTTGTTCTTATTCTTGTTGTTTCTTCTTTGATTTTAATACATAAACTTGTGTTCCTAAGGTATTCAAAAAATCTATTTTAAATTTTTCTAACAAACTCCCTATTTCTGCTCTTGTCACTCGTCTTGATGCTTATTTAGAAGCTATAAAAGTTGTATCTCTTTTTCCTGTTTTGGTTCTACCTCTGGAGTACCTTTGACATAATTCAGTAATCTCATCAAATGGTAAGTATGAAATGTCTCCTTTACCCATCACATTTAGAACATCAAGATATTAATCTTGTATTAATTTGAGAAAAATTGTTCTAACGGTATCAGGATTTAGAGACCGTTCTTTTGATTTTTGTAGGTTGTAAAGAAATCGTTCTAATGTTCTTCCAAATTCTCATATTCTTGTTGAGACATTCTAAAAATATCTTCTTTCGAATCTCTAGACCTGCAATAGGCTTGATATTTCTTAAGAAAATGCTTCTTCATTTCTTCCCAAGATGTAATAGAGTGTTCTCGTAATCCCATAAACCATTTTAATGCAGTTGCTTTAAGAGTAGCAGGAAAAAGATGAAGCTTATGTGTATCATCAGTGTAACCATAAGTTCTACATAAGATATCAAATTTAGACATGAATGAATCTGGATCTTTAGAATACATTCCATAGAAATTTGGTAAAACTGAAGGTGGAATATTCTTCATTTTTACTTTTTCTCCTAGGATTTCTCTACTATCTACAATCGGAAATCCAAAATTAGCTTCTTCATATTTTCTTCACTTATGATCATATTCTCTTTTGACATCTTCTTCTCTTTTCCTTTCTTCTTCTCTTCTTGCATCTTCTTCTCTTCTTCTTTTCCATTCTTTTGGTTGTTTTTCATATTGTAACCTTTGTTTTGGAGTGAGGATGGTAGATCATTTCCCTTCTTCTACCATAATTTTTTGGTAGTTTCAAATGTTTCAATATCAATTTGAGATTCAGCTTGTTTTATTTGTTCAAAGATAGGTTGATCTATTTGTTTAAGAGTAGACTGATCAATTTTTTTCTTGTTTCTCTTTGTTTTCCTATGGAAAGTATTTCTGTTTGTTTTTGTCTTCTTTTTACTTCATAAGCTAACAAAGTTTTCCTTCAACAAGAGTTAACATTTCTCCTGAAAGTTGTTTTTCCTCTAATTATTCCAGAGTTGGTTTTCCAGCAACTAGTGTAGTTAATTCCAATGGAGGTAGACCTAATTCTACCAATGGTTTAGTAGTTGGGGGGTCTTGTTTTATGTATCTTCCCATTTATCTTTATATCTAGGCATAAATGACCATAATGAAAAATACTATATATATATATATATATATATATATATATATATATATATATATATATATACATATACATATACATATACATATACATATACATATACATATACATATACATATACATATACATATACATATATATATATATATATATATGATCTTCCTAATCAGTTATATCCAAAATATGCTTCCTCGGAAATGGCGCCAAAAAGGCCAGCTCCATTTATTGTGTAAATTAAGGCATGTATTTTGCTCTGAATCCAGGTTGGTAAAGTTAGAAGCAAACCACAATTTATGTATTTTTGGATAAGAACTAATATAAAAAGTAGTTATGAGAACAGAAGTGCATATTAGAAATATAAATCATTCTACATAACTAAGAAAAAACATTTAAGTCTATTTCATAAAAGCATACATGGTTGGTCAATAAAATTAAACTATTTTAGAAAAACAAGGAAGAGGCCCTTTTCAAGGAGAGCTGGTTGTACTTCATCAATATTTCTATAATGACATTGCCAATATCTAAGTAAGCATAAGCAAATGTAATGAAATCATAAGAATTTAATCTAAGAAAGATTTGAAAGAAGTGAATCTTGTTCAATCTTAGTCCTAGGTCACAGAGAAGAGGTTCTTTTCTAAGAGACCCGGTTGTCCTTCCACATTCAAGATAAATACTAAAAAGAAGAAATATTCACATAACAGATGGCCATAAAATGAATTTATATTAAAGAGATTTACAAATATTTACAACAAATGAACATAATAAACATGGGGAATTAAACTAAGATATGCAGAAATATGAACATCATACAACAAAGTGTAGTTAGCTTGGTATGGGGGCCATCCGACCTTGTTGGTACACTATTAAAATACTCAGCTACAGCAACTCATTCACTCAAGAAAACACAAAGTAATCATAAAATAAAATCTTTGTCTTCAATTATCTCAAAACAATAATCTTGAAGTTTTTCTACATGTTCTAAGTATGAATGTCTCTCTTTAAATAGGAAAAATAATAACCATATAGGCTAAAAATTAAAAAAAACCATCATTAATTTTATCCCACTTCATCAGGTCTAAGGCATCCACTAGTTACAAGAAATATGGAAGAATTCCAAAAAATCCTAAAACTGCCCCTTTCAATAGGGATTTCTTGGTGATAGGTCAAGTTTTACCAGCATTGACCGGGCCTGTATTTTCTCAGTTTGATTGAACCAGGAGATGTTGATCCATATGTGGTTCCTAATATTTCCAAATATGTATTCATCTCGTGCCTAGGTGTCCTACACATATCACTTTAATGGAGATATTACAAGAATTTTTAATGCAGTCTAAAATTAATTTTAAAACCCAATTTTTACAAAAAAAAAATTAAAAATTGAAAAACCTAATCTAATTACCTGAATATGAAAAATAAGGGTAAAATGAAGCATATTTGAGTGGAATAGGGTGTAATATGATGGTAAGTAAGTGGGCTTATGATAAACGAAAAGACCAAAATTGAGGGCTAAGAATGTGATCCTCCACTGCTTGAACCTTAGAATTTTCTCATAAATATGATGTGATGTATGGTGGATGATATCCATAAAGTGCCATGAGTGAGGTCATTTTTTCTATAGTATGGAAAAAAGTGTTATACATCCATTTAGCTAGAGGTAACCACCTGACCTATTATGTTTGTTTATCAGATACAAAGTAATAAAGGTATCCTTCCAAACATTTTTTCACTATATCAGTTTTCCCATCAGATTGAGGATGATAAGATGAGTTATGAGCTAATTGAATACCAAGACAAAAAAATAATTTTGTCCAAAAATTTCCACTAAAAATGGGATCTCTGTCACTTACAATAATATTTGGGTTTCCATGAAGCTTTTGATTTGTCTCCATAAATGCAGTAGAAACTATACTGGCTTTAAAAGGATGAGATAATGCACAAAATTGTGCATACTTGGTAATTCTATCAACTACCACCATTATGACACTCTTTACATCAGACTTGGGTAATCCTGTGATAAAATCCATTGATACCTCCTCACAACACTGACTTGGAATGGCTAAAAGTTGTAATAGACCCAAGCTCTTAATCATCTCAACTTTATTTTGTTGGCGAACTAAACATTCTGCCACCAAACTTTGAATATCAGATTTAAGGCCATCCCAAAAAATTTCTTTCTTGACCCTGTGGAAAGTTTTTAAAAAGTTTGAGTACCCTTCTAAGGGAGAGGTGTGTAATTCCAAAATAATCTTTTGTTTGAATTGGGAGTTCTTACAATGATATAAGCAATCTTTGTACCATAATAAATCATTTTTCCAGCTAAATGTATCAGATGTATTGGGATCTTGCTGCAACTTTTGAAAGAGTTTCCACACTTCTTCGTCATTCTTCCATTCATCTATTGCTTTTGTTATCCACTCAAGTTGGGTAATAGAAATGGTAGAAATCAATTCTTCAACATCCTCATTCTTTCTTGAGAGTGAATATGCAACAACATTTTTCTTCCCTTTTTTGTAAATTATTTCAAAGTCATAACCCAACATATTTGGGACCCATTTTTGCTACTCTTCTGAAGATAATCTTTGTTCCAAAAAGCATTTAAGACTATAATGATCTATTTTTACCTTTAAGTGTATTTCCATTAGGTAAGATCATGATTTCTTTAGGGCATGTAGTATTGCCGACATTTCCTTCTCATAAATAGGTTTTTATAAATACTTTCCTTTTATTCAACGACTTTCCCGAGGCATCACATTCCACAATAAAGGCTTTTGTGAAGTCTAGTGTAGCTAAGACCGATGCTTAGAGCATTGCATCTTTAAGATGTTCAAAGGCTTTAGTTACTTTTGGAGTCCAAGAAAATGCATATTTCTTTAGTAATGATGTTAGAGGTGTCACTGTTCTCCCATAATTCTTAACAAACTTGCGATAATACCTTGGAAACCTAATAAATCCTTGAAGATGCTTTATGATTGTGGCAATTTTCTATTCCTTAATGCCTTTAATTTTTTTAGGGTCTACCTTAACACCCTCATAAGATACAATATGAGCCAAATATTCCACCTCCTGTACTCCAAAAAAACACATAGAGGTTTTTGCATATAATTGTTTCTCCTCCAATAGTTTTAGCACCGTATCAACATGTTGAACATTTTCCTTACAAGACTTGTTGTAGATTCATCAATATTAAGACTTGTTGTAAAAATACTAACACATATTTTCTAAGGAAGGGTTTGAAAATGGAACTCATCAAACCTTGAAACGTGGAATGTGCATTAGTAAGGCCAAAAGCATGACCAAAAATTCATAATGACCCTCATGAGTTATGAATGTTTTTTTTAGAATGTCTTCATTCTAATTTGATGATATCCTTAATGAATATCCAGCTTCGTGAAGTAAATTGCTCCATGTAATTCATCCAACAATTCATCAATGACAGGAATGGGAAATTTATCTTTAATAGTTATCTTGTTGAGTTCCCTATAATATAGAAACATGCACCATGATCTAGCTTGTGCACCAATACTATTGGAGTAGAGAAAGAACTTTGACTAAGTTGAATTATACCGACCTATGGAATTTCTGCAACCATACGTTCAATTTCACTCTTTTGGGCATAGGGATATCTGTAAGGCTTGATGTTTGGAGTAACAATTCCTGGAATCAAATGAATAGTGTGATCATGATAAAAAATAAGTAGGAGGCCTTTTGGAGTATCAAATACCTTGGAATGATTGTCCAAGACTTTCTTTAGATCTAGAGAAATAGATGATTTAAATGTTTGAACCTCTAGTGAGCATAATTGTGCAAGTACACACCATTGTTATTTCTTTAGAAACTTTTTCATGCCATTAAAGCTAATTATATTTCATGGTTTTCCTGTGATACCCCTTAGTTAAATTTCCTATCCTTCCCAAAAACAATCAAGAAATGTGCTTGAAAGCTAAAAGCTACCATCCCCAATGATTGTAACCATTAAACTTCCAATACAACACCAGAACCACCCTTTGGAATGGAAGCATAGGACTATTCAATACATATTCCCCCATGGATAGCTTATTATTATGGAACTTTCAAGAGAAATGTATAGTTCCTCCATTTGCAACCATCACTTGGCACTTTGGTGTTGGATATAGGAAGCAATTCAATTCCTTGTCTATCTTATAAAATTATGGGTACTACTTGAATCAATCAACACAATTACCTTTTTATTCTTGATATGTACTTCTATCTTGAGAGTTTGAGGAGTGGTAATTCCTAACAATGCATTACAATATATGGCCAGATTGATTTCTTCTTTCTCTAGGGTTGGTTCCTATTGTATATCCTCTTCTTCTGACATTTCTTGTTCCTGCTCCTCCTCTTCAAAATCTATGTAAAATAATTTCTTCTCAGCACACTTATGACCTTTAGTGTATTTGTTATTACAATTGTAACAAAGCCCTTTTTCACTTTTTTCCTCTAATGTTTGTGTCATCAACCTTGCAGGTTGTGGAAGGATAAGAGTAACAAAATTTTCATAGTTATAGTTGTGAGTGGTAGACTTCCTTATTGCCATAATTTTTCTTTCCACCTTAATGCCTTCTCTAATGAATGAGGTTCCGAAAGGTGAACCTCATGTTTGATGTTATCATTTAAATTACATGTGAGGACATCAATCCTATACTCCTTCGGAATATCATTTACCCTAATATTTAATTTTTGGAAGTCCTGAATGTGCTCTGCCATTGAACCCTTTTGTTTTCAATTTATCGAATGGCTAAAGAAGGTGTTTCTCTTTGTATCCTCATAATGTGCTATCATTTCCTCTGTAAAAATTTACCAGGTGGCAATTTATTTATGATAGAAAATCCATAGATACCATACAAATTGATTAGGTTATAAATATAAATATGCAATGTGTTCCTTTTGTGTGTGTTGCACATTATGCAGATCAAAATATCGCTCCATTTGTAGTATCTGTGTTACCCAATCCTTGCCATCAAAATTCCTCATATCGAACTTTGCAATATGGTGGGTCTTTAATCCAAAGTTAGAGCCCATGAAACCATGATTAACAATTTTTTTTCTCATCACGAGTTTCATCTAATATCATTTCACCATGAGGAAGCATTTCTTGTAGCAACTTTGTCAAACGTTCCTTCAAACATTCCATTTCTGCTTTTAAACCATCCTACAAACCTTCCATTTTTTATTCTAAAGCATATGTTTTCCCTTTCAAACCATCCATCTTAACATTCATCATCACTTCCAATTCATTTATGGTAACTCTTTGTGAGAGTGAAATTTGTTGCACTTGGTCTCGTAATTTTGATATATCATCTTGCATTTCTTCCTCTTCTTCATGCATTATAGAAGAGATTTCCAGTTTCTTACTGTGTGCGAATTTTTTTGTTTCAACGCATTTTGGAATCAAACAATTATATCTATGCTTCTCTATGCCCTTTGAATCACTTCAAACTAATTTTTTCAATCAAAAGTTATGAAAATTTTAAAAAGATTTCACACATTTATTTTTGAGGAGCTCGATCTTGAAACAATTGTAAATCTATAATTTTGGATCTCCAAGGTCTAAAATTTTGTCCTATGGTAGCCCTCTAAATAATATTTCCAATGACATAAGTCAGACCAATATTGGATTATTCAATTAAGGGTGATGCCAAATCTTCTCAATGACTTAAATATGTACTAGGTCATTAGAGTGATGTTGTATTGGATTCCATGTGTCACTATTTCAACCTTCAACCCTAATAATAATACACAAACAACTACAGTCCATGAACATTTAGAAAATTTTTACCAAATTCCAATCTAATTCTCAAATAGAAAGTTATGATGATTTTCCCCCAGTCACCTATTTAAGACTGAATTTTGGAGCCTGCAAAAGCCATAACTTCGTCAGATCATAATTCCAAAAATATAGTGAACCAAGATATTAAATTCGTACACAATATTCATCAATATTTCCTCTACATGTGATTAAAATTTAAGTTTCTGAAGCCTCATAGAAAAAGCGTTATTGTGAAAATTCCAAGATGTCCTGTTTGAAGAAGCGAAAACCTAGAATTCCAAAGCTTTAATACCAAATGTTATGCAACCAGCTCACAAAATAGAAGAAAGGATAGATCAACGACCTAAAAATTATCCTCTTCGAGGGGGAAACCTCATTTACATTACATAAATGAACAATTCTTGGATGATAAAAATGACAATACCTTGTTTTTATATATAAGAGTCTAAGGGGTCACAATATAATCAAATCGTACATAGCAATAATAATGTAAGGGCACAACAATAAAAATAGTGGGAATATGTGGGGCACAAAAATAATAATATGGGGGATACATGGGCACAACAATAACAATAAGGGGGCTACACTAGTATTATAGGGACGTAACAAAAAATCGAAAGGAGGAACCGTCTTAAACATCGTTTAAGGTAACTTTTGTAAAAAAAATCATCAAGAAGACCAAATCAATGGAAATTTGGATGGAGGAATAAAAAATCAAAGAAATATGACAAGCACATATAAAAGGAATGATATTTCCTTGCTCTCCATAATAGAACCAAACAAATTCACTCAAGTCAGGATCCTCATTAGATAAAAGAAATGTAAGAATAGATTAACCAAGTTGAAAGGAATGGAACATGGGAGCTAGTACCACATCCAGAGGACAAGAATGTCATATGAACCAAGTGGAAGTATAAGAACAAAATGAATGAAGATGGAGAAATCATCAGAAGTAAGGCAAGATTGGTACGCAAGGGATACACTCAAATTGAAGGAATTGACTTGCAAGATACTTTTGCTCTTGTTGCCATACCAGAGGCTATAAGGATGTTTTTAGCATTTTCTTGTTCAAAAGGCTTAAAAGTCCATAAAATCAATTTTAAGTCATCTATTCTAAATGGATATCTAAAAGAATAATTATTCATGGAACAAAAGAAGGGTTTGACTTGTCTAAAAATAAGGACTTTGTATCAAAACTAAAGAAGGCATTGTATGGATTAAGGAAAGTTATAAGAGCTTGGTATGCTAAAGTTGATCACTATATTCAACAAAAAGGATTCAAGAAGGTTTGCAAGAAGTAATATTTACATGAATATGGACAAAGAAAAAATTATAATCACACTACTATATGTGGATGCTCTAATATTTGGAAGAAACAATGATGAAATGGGTCACAAATTTCCCAAGATATGTCAAAATAATTTGAAATGTCGATGATTGGTGAGTTGTCTTACTTTCTTAGACATCAATTAATTCAAAATTAACCAAGATTGTTCATATCACAAGAAACAAATGATCTCAGGGATATTCTTAAGTGATTTGCGATGGAAGAATGTGTTATTGTGAGCACACCTATGACTGCGGGTTGTAAGTTATGTAAATATGATGAATACCCTATGCTAGATTCTACTCTTTACAGTTCAATGACTGGAGGTCTTTTATATCTGACATCTTCACAGCCAGATATCATGTATGAAATAGGAATGGTGGAAATATTCCAATCAATCCCTAAGGAATCTTAGATGCTAGTTATAAATAGAATACTCAAATACCTAAAAGGCACTCTTGATTTTGGGATACAGTACCTGTTGATGCCCCGAAAATCGTTGTATCAACATTGGGGGATAACCACCCGGTCCAGACCTTAATATAGCTCCTTTTCCGTTTGGAATGGTGGCTCCGACTGGGGATAATGGGACCAGCTTCCCAGCAATGAATAAACGGAATGAATGAATGATCGATTGACTAATCTAATGATAGGCGAATAACTTAATTTATTAGCAAAATAAAAAGAATTACTACTAATCCCGGGAACTATTGTACTTCGAAGTGTAGCGCTTGATGATCTATGTTTATTAACAGGTATGTAGATGACTCCATCTAATAAACATGGACATTTACTCATTCAAGGATTACTTTGCTTAAATAGTTAAACAAGGTGATTAACGCAATATTGCTACACTCGTCATTTATATCATCAATACATATATGATCAAAAGAAAAGCATTACCATAAACATCCAATAGTGGAGGGAATTAAGAAATGTTGTTAAAACACATATATATATTCGATAATAGCAAAGGCGATCAAATAACAATTCATATAAAAAGAATGGATTCAGACATAGATAGTAGTACTGTATGAGCTACGAGTCACTCTCCAATATCAATCGCTATTTGAAATTCTTCCTCTAATGCAGAAATACTTTCAAACAAAGACAGTAGTTCACATTTGCATAAAAGCTTCTTTGCCAAAATCAGAATGATTGGTCCAGTTTATAAAAGAATATGCCTGAAGCACAATAGTGCAACTTCAGGTTTTAAGTCAAGTACAAAACTTTACGACCCTTTCTAAAAACATGAAAGGGTCTATAAATACTGAATTAAACTAACTATCTATGAAACTGAAATCCTATTTAATTGGTATCAAATGATTTTGAATATCTCCTTCTCAGCAACCTGGCAGTCGGCGGCATGAATCATAAAGTAGGATGTTTGCCTTTAAACTTGAGCTGACTTATCGCAAGCATTGGCTCCACTTCGGGCGGTCTGTTGAGGCGAGAGTTAAGTTGGCCGACATAGGTGGCATCCTGAATATCGGGGATAATATACTCGATTGGATCTGTAAGGCATTTGAGGGCGGCTCTTTGACTGTGTGGTTTTACCAAGAAGAACCAATAGGTATCCCATGTTAAAATGTTAATTCCAGTAATTAATCTCCCTTTTTGCTCTAGATCTGGATAACGTGACTGCTCCAATGTTTTGACCGCTGTCAATTTACCTGGAGTGCATTGGGAAATCATGTTTGACAAGTAGAGAGTATTATTAACCAATTCAACCAAATTACTTGTGGTTGATTTGCACTTTGAAATTGCCCTCTCTTCTTTCATTAACTGGGACTGCCATTCTGTAAACAATATTTCTTTATGTAACTCTAAAATTCTTGGTAAATTTGCCGCTTGTCCCTGATCGGTATCTTGCTAGTCAAGAAATTCAGTTAATGTTTCTTCAGCTTGATCTAATTTTGTTCTAGCCTTTTCTGTTCGTTTACTTATTGATGCCGTCAATTCGCATAGTGGTTCCGCCTGGGCGATTTGTTGACATAGAAGCTTGATTTGTGCTATTAATGCCTTATTTATCTGTAATGCTTCTAATTTGAATTCGGTTATTTGTGGAACGCCCTTTGTCCTCTCAAGCTGTGCTGATAGTTGAGCAATCTGCTCATCTTTTGACTTCAGCATTTGTTCATTTGCTGCCCTCAGTTGTGCCAAGGCTTCAGACAACTGTTTCTGCTTCTAGATTGCGTTGTGATCAATCCTCTGTTTCTCTTCTCGCAATTGTTGAGTTAATTGATTATTTATTTGCTGTTGTGTTAACAATTGCTGTTCTGCCTGCTCCGCTTTCTGCTATGCTTCTGTTAGCTGTGCTTGCAATAAAAAGATTTCCTGGTCTTTTGTTTTTAATAAAAGACTCACCTCTGATGCCTTGTCTATTGTTGCTGCCGAATAGGCTCCAGCATACTGTGATAATTTTGTTAGGTCATCAGAGGGGTCAAATTCCTCCTTCCAAACCACATTGCCCGTGACCGTTTGTTCTGGGAAAAGGGAAGGTTGATCAGTCCTTCTTCTCTTCCTCTGTCGTTTTACCACAGCTTTGTGCCTTGGGCTATAGAAGACATCCAAGGGAGGAATTTCTTCTATCTGCAAAATGATTTGATCGAAGGGGTCCTTTGGGATTATTTCTACTTCCTTTGAACTGGGTAGGCCGCTGGTTCCACTTGGAATCTGTTGTGAAGTGGTTTCCTATGTATCTGCTGCTTTCCAGGTTTCAGTGTCCTTTGAACATTCAAGACTACTGATAATTGAATCAAATTGTTGCCATTCCTGGAGCAATTTTGGATCAATATGAGTATCCACATTTACCTCTATGTTGCTCTGTTTCTGCTCTTCAGTATGGGTTTCCTCCTGCACTTTCTCTTGTTCTTTTGTTGTAACTGGAGGTTCCTTTGAATGTTGTTGTTCAGGCTCGCTTGGTCTTGTTACTGGGGTTGTTGCTAACAGATCTAGAGGCAGAGTTTGCAACCTCTGTTCTCTAAGTATGTTGAATTCAGTTAACCCTTAATCTTTGTATTGCATTATGGCCAGTGATCTAACCTGATACATTGATAAAGCTGAAGAGAACAGGTCGTCAAACTTATCTTCTACATGATAAAACTTTGTTAATTTGGCCTGTTCAAGTGCATTATAGGCGACTTTGTTGGGATCAAATCGCCTATTTGGGAGAGTCACTAGAGTTAATGATTTCATTTTTGTAGCTTCTTTTTCTGCATGTTTGAAATCATGCAAAGTGTAGACACCACATCTCAGAGGAATGGAGGGCCAGACCTGCTTCTTATTTTTCTTGAGAGTTTGTGTAACATTTTTCTTGAGAGTTTGTGTAACTCCCTCGGCAATAATCTGATAGGCTATCTCCGTTGCTAGCAGTTTGTCAGGTATGTACAAAGGAAGGACATGAGGTTCGGCTTGGCTGCCGAAAATTATTACATAAGTAAATTTCTCCTCTCCGAACCATCTTCCTATTGATGTTAAATCAATCCCTTCTTGGTAAGAAATTTTGGGAGCAGGTTTATTAAAAATAGAATAATGAATGGGTAACATGAAGCCGTTGCAGACTTGGTACAAATGGTGCTTATAGGAAGTCTTCCACAATTTCTGATGGTATATGTGAATAGGCGTGGGGTCTTGTGGAGTCCACCTCCAGCTGAGTACAAGAAACTCAGAATTAAAACACAAGGTATCTAGAATATAAGCATTGTAGTAGAATGGGGGAATAATCCTTTCTGAGACAGAAGTTTTAGTTCTAAAGCTAAGAACTGTTGTCGCTAGCTTATCTGACAGTATGGTTGCCCAATCCATTATCTCACTATTACATGCCTCTTCCATCAAGGGAACCATTTCTACAGTGAAATTAGCGGAATCGTGCAACCCCCACAATCTACACATCATTATCCCAGCATAACAATACGGAGAACATAGAGAATCAATAGAGTACTTACCGGAAGTTTCATGCTTGTGTTTTGCCAGATTTTGCCTCCATTCCTGAATGGGTTCGGATTCAGTTTCGTTCTCATTTCGGAATTTCTCCAGAAATGCCTTGTTGTATTTCTTCTCTGGCTCAGGTAAATGATACATTTGCCTCAAATCATTAGCCTTGAATGAACCGAAGATTCTCCCATCTCTGGTGCAGAAAGTTCTGTCTGTGATTGGGATTTCCTCAATTGCCCACTTTACTACATCCGTATATGGGAGAATTTGCTCCCGAGTTGCTATCTGATGAAGGAAAGAGTCGGCCAAGTCTTTCAAAGTACCATCAGGTTTTCTACTGGAACCCGCTGTAGCTTGTACTGCTGTCACCTTTGGTTCTTCGGCTTCGATCAAATTATAGGTACTTTGCCAAGTGGTCTTGGCAAGTCCTGAACATGTAGTATCAGATATTAATCCTTTATTTTTATTTGCTGGATCAGCGACGGCTTGTCCTGTGGCTGGTGCAGTGGAAGTGACTGTGGTTTTCTTAGACTTCTTCCCCATTCTGCTTGAATCTATTACTTCGGAAGAATTCTGCACAATAGTGGAAATAAGCGTAACACAGAGAATTGGTAGTGAAAACCAAATACGAGTGAGATATATTGATCAATGTATGATGAGGGATTAACTTTAAAGTGGCCGCGGATACAATCCATGAGAAGATTTTTTAAGCTTACTATTTCATTAAATGGCCATTAAAACCTGTCAATACTTTAAATGCTCATCATATCTCTTATCGGCCACATGATTTGTTTAAGCGTGCCTTGGACGTTTTGGCGGTTGAGTGCAGGTGAATCACTGTTTGAAAGATAAGGCCTTAAATACGAATTAATCGTAATACCTCTGCTTTAACGGCTTTTTGAAGTTTGCGCTTTTGGCCTTATCGCAATCGGGTGTCGGGGAAAACTTATATCTTCATATTGACACCTTTTGAAATCCCCGATCGCCGATAGCGATATCGCATCGCATCGTATTGGGAGTATGGGCACTTTAAAAAGCATGCATGGTGTATCGCCGATCGCCGATAGTGATATTGCATCGCATTGGGAGTATGGGCGCTTTAATTATGGGAACTTATGATTGCCGATGTCCGATAAGCTATTGCATGTTATCGCGTCGGAGCAAACCAATGGGTTTTTAAGTTATGCCTCCTTTGTCATTGCGATATGCGATCTTGCGATCGCTTTATCGCAATGATAAAAGATTGATTATTTATATTATAAGACCAAAATTGGTTTGTCAAAAAGGTTTTTTGTAATGTTTTCATTTTGTTTTCAAACCTTTTCGAATAATACAAAGTTGATACCAATCAAAACTAAAAGGGACCCATTTCATATGATAGTTTTGTGAATAAAAATGATATGAAATGGGGGATTGTTGTAGAGCACAACAATTGGCGATTCACTAGAAGAAACAGTAATCTCTGAAAAGTATGGAAATACTTAAACTTTTTCAAAATAGAGTTCTAATCGAAGGGGAAAATTCTAATATAACTAGGTATATATGCATTCCGAGTAAAATGAAACTATCTTTGCTAATTTCCTCTCTTATTTATAATTAGATACATTCTAAGTTTAAATAGGCCTCTTATTGGTTTATAATGATAAAACAGAAAACCTTTCCAAATAAGCTTTTATAGTTAACTCGTCTGTCATAGGTAGAGCCTCTGCTGCCAGCAAACGTTCATAGTTTCGACAGGGATACCTTTTAACCATATTATTGTCCATTATTCCATCCATTTAAGAGTGTGATTAACAAAATGAATTCAAAACATGTTTTCATATTTTGTATTTCCTTTCCTTTTTCTGTTATTGCTAAGATAAAAAACCATTGTCCTGGTTTGGTGGCTAGTTGTTTGACAATGCCATCACTGGTAGTAATCTAACCGAACAAGCTGGCTCGTGATGAGACCCCTTGTCTTATAATTCTAAGCCATTACCCTGTTTTGGTATGCAGTATTGGTAATGTCGGTTAAACTATTTCCCGATGATCATGGTAAGCAGGCTTGTAATAAGACCTCTTATCTTTTATATCAAATATTTTAGAATTACACTCTGAGTAACCATAAACTTTGGTGAATGGGATGGACAATTTTCTCCTTAAGAGTAAATGGATGACAGGGTAAGAGTTGAAGATGCTGAAATTGGATTAGTTTCTGTTTTGAGATTGATAACCTTTTTGTGACCAATTTGAAAACAGAAAATGATTTACAATACTTCTAAACTTTGAGAAGAGTTCACAAAAATTGAAGTGTGGTTTTGGAATGCAATTATACCTAGTTTCCTAGAAATTGTTCCTCTTATCTAAGACTTCTATTATTTTAAAAGTAAATATCATCACTACTTCTGTTGAGTAACTTTTAAGTACAGAAAAGGTCAATGGAAGATACCTTACAACTTTATTTTCTAATGGTCCTACAAACTACAAAATTCTATTAAAAAGGAGAAGGGGTTACCTTCTCAATTGAAGAATTTCTTTAAGATAAGGCCTTTAACAGGAAGAGAATCTCTCAAACCTGATAAATCTTGTAATATGAAGGTCGAATGGCCTATCTTCTCACAGATCTGAAATGGCCCAAGCCACATCTTTTGGAACTTGGTGTGTTTTCCCTTGTCTTCATGGGCTTTGTCCCATTTCAGAACTAAATCACCGACTTGAAATTGTTTTGAACCGGATGAGACTGAATCAAAGGATGACTTGATGATTTGCTGATGTTTTGCATGAATAACCTTGGCCTTTTCTCTTTCCTCTTCTAATTTTAGAATTTGGTCATGTCTAAGTTGAATAGAAGAAGAAGGGCTTTCCTCAATAAACTGAACTAGGGCTAGGGAAGGAAGAACAAGATTTGTTGGTAGTACTGCTTCTTTTCGATATACAAGGTTGAACGGAGAAGATCCTATGGAAGCCTTCTGTGTTATCCTATCAGCCCATAGTGCGAATATTAAGGATTTGTGCCATTTTTTATGATTCTGTTGGATGGTTCGCTTAATAATTTTAATCAGATTTTTATTTGTAGACTCTGCTAAACCATTACCCTGGGGATAGTAATTAGCAGAATATTTTAATTTAAATCCTCTTTTAATAGCAAAATCAAACATAGCATTTCCTGAAAAGTAAGATGCATTATAAAAAACAAGAGCATTTGGGACACCAAACCTGGTAATGATGAATTGATCTATGAATTCAATTATTGCCTCAGAATTTGTTGTCTTCAAAGGAATTGCTTCAACCCACCTAGTAAAATAATCAGTAGCAGTAAGGATATACTTATGTTGTTTGGAAGAATGAGGAGTAATTTCCCCAATGATATCTAATCCCCATTGCTCAAATGGTTGTTCAATGTTGACTGGTTGCAAAGGGAAAGCTGGTTTTCTTTGCCTTCCACTAAAAGTTTGACAATTTCGGCATTTCCTTACATATTCATAAGCATATCTAAATAGAGTGGGCCAATAATATCCAGCATGAATGATTTTTTGGGCTGTTGTGTCAGCTCCAAAATGTCCTCCTGCTGGTCCATCATGTAATTCCTGCAAGACGTTTTGTGCTTCAGGATTTTCTAGGCATCTTAATAAGATTGAATCATAATTTTGCCTAAAAAGCACATCATCAATAATTGTGAAATTTTTTGCTTTTAATCTAATGGCCCATTTGTTTTTGTAAGACAAGTTAGGAGGTGCATATCCATTTTTCAAATAAAAGATTAAGTCCGCATATTGTGATTCCGAATTAGTAATACTTATCTGGTTGATTTCTTTGGTTTGATCTGTATCACCTGATTCTGGAATGTTGGATGCGCCTGCCAATAACCTGCAAAAACCTTGGCCTCTAACAATATTTGCTGGTTTAATTTCTAAATCATATTCTTGAAGTGTTGTAACCCAGTTTTCCCTTTTTTCACCTAGTTCTCTTTGGATTAATAGTTGCCTTACTGCAGGGAAAGGAACTATAACTTTTGTGTGGGCTTTTAAAAGGAAGGGTCTGTAATGTTTGACAGCTCTATATACAGCAAAGTCTTGTTTTTCTACCTCGGAGTAATTCAATTTAGTACCTTGAAGATTTGAACTATAGAATGAAATGGGTGCTTCCAAATTGTGATCATTAAGCTGTGTGAGTACTGCTGCATAAGACAAGTTGGATGCGATAGTATACGATGTGAAATGATTAGAAAAATTAGGAGTATTTAAGGCTGGGGCATTGATTATTGATTGTTTGATTAAATCAAACGCTTCCTTTTCTGTTGATCCCCACTTAAAGACTGAATTTTTCTTAATCATAGTTTGAAGTGGCAAAATGATTTGAGAAAAGTCTGGAACAAATCTTTTGACAAAATTGATTTGGCCTAAAAATGACTGCATGGATTTTTTATTATGGGGGAAAGGGATTTCAGAGATTTCTTTGATCCTATCAGGATCAATATAAATGCCATCTTTGGACACAATAAAGCCTAAGAGCTTTCCTTGGTCAAGAGCGAAGAAAGATTTTTTAGGGTTAAGTGAAATACCATATTTTTTGCAGTGTTGAAAGATTTGATTTAAATCATGCAAATGATTGGACTTCTCCTTAGAAAATACAGTAATATCGTCTAGGTAGACGACTACTGTTTTGTTAATCAACCCTTTAAAAGCTATCTCCATCGCTCTTTGGAACGTCGCTCCTGCATTAATAAGTTCGAAAGGAATTTTCTGATACGCATATGTTCCCCATTTTGTTCTGAATGTGGTTTTGAGTTGGTCATTAGGATGGACCAAAACTTGGTTATATCCTAAGAAACCATCTAGAAAGGACATTAACTCAGAGCCTGCTACTGATTGGAGTGTCTGATCCATAGTAGGTAATGGGAAATTATCTTTTAAGCTCGCCTTGTTCAAATTTCTGAAATCTATGCAAATCCTAATGTCACCATTTTTCTTTCTGACTGGCACCATATTGGAGACCCAGTTTGAGTGCCGAACGAGAAAAATAATCTTAGCTTTCAAGAGTTTATTAAGTTCAGATTTTATTTGACACTCTAAGTTCGGATGTATTTTTCTCAACTTCTACTGAATTGGTTTCGGTTCGGGAAGCATTGGAATGGTATGCTGGATGATGGATGTATCATATGTCTTTAAATCATCATATTTCCAAGCAAAAACATGTTTATTCTTCCGTAACAGTTTAATGAATGCTTCCTTTTCTTCCAAAGAAAGTCCTAATCCTAAATTAATGTCTTGAGGAGTTTGCTCAGTGCCAAGGTTTATCAACTCAAACCTTAGGGTAGAACTTTGGAGCTTTGTATTAGTCACAGGTTTAAACCTGTCTTTAATATCATAAAGATCCTCAAGCTTCAACACAGGCTTAGGGATTGAATTCTCCTCGGGTTTACCTGTCATTTGATGGTCATGCTCATTTTCCTCGATGATTTGATCATCATAGGACTTTTTGGAAGTTAAAAACTGTAAAATGTCTTCATCATGGTTGAATACTCTCCAATTAGTTACATTGTCGGGAATTGATGGCCTAAAAAGCAATTCTACTGAAAATCTATCTGGGCTATAGTCTTCGGAAGGTAGGAGCTTGGAAGCAACATTGGCTAGCAGGTCAGCTACCGAATTTTGAGACCTGGGAATAGAAGAAATATTGAATGCTGAAAAGTGGGAGGTGAGTTCCTGTACCAGTGATTGATAATGTTTGAGATGGGTGGAAAGACAATGAATTTTATTCCTTACCTGTTTGATAATAATTTCAGAATCTCCAAACACTTTCAAATATTGGACCTTGAGGCCAATAGCTTTATATAGTCCTTCGACTAAGGCTTCGTATTCTGCTGTGTCATTTGTGCATTCAAATTCTAACCTACAGGACAGCATTGTTTTTTCTCCTTCCAGGCTAATCAAAATGCATCTTGCTCCTGAGCCCTCACTAGATTTGGGCCCATCGAAATATAACGACCAAAATAAAGAAGTATTAACAATTTTATTTACAGTTTTCTCAGTATCATTGAAACATCTTGACCTATCTGTTTGTGAATAATTTTCGATCTGAGATGTAAAATGGTTTACTGAGAAAGGGGATGGTTGGGCAGCGAAGTTGCCAAAGAATGACTCTGATGAATAATTCCCCAAAATGTTGTTATTAAATGCTATTGGTTGGTTTTCTTGTTCAAATTCAGTAACTGTATGGGTCATAAGCTTTTCCCGATTGATTCTTATTTGATTTGGCTTACCCTTATAGGGAAGCCACATATGTGACCAATCAATAGAAATATACCTATGTAGTTTTTCAGACCAATCCCTACTCAAGATCAAACCATAAAATTCAGGTATATCGGCGATTAGGATATCAATTCTTTGTACTATTTTGGGATTAGTAGATAACCTGATAATTACAGAGTTGATCTCTCCCAAAACCTGTACTTTAGTCCTGTCCAACTTTACAATATCAATAGTAGACTTCTGGGGTTCAATGTTCAGTTTGGAACAAACTGAAGCTGGCATTATGTTAGAAGATGCCCCTGAGTCAATCAAGCAGTTGTGCAGGTTTCTCTTGTAGATCTCATAGGTTAGAAGGAAAGGTGGAGTATGAGAATTTGATCTATCTCCTATTAGGACTGCATCAGTAGCTTCGACCATACTAGAAGGTGGTTGACCTGTATCATTTGCAGCTTTAGCAGTGGGAAGAGGTGAAGTAGGAACAGCATTTAATTCTTTGAGAAGCAATTTTTGCTGATGTTTCAATTTACTAAGTTCAAACATGGTAATGTTTGCCTTGGTCTTTTTCATGTCATCAACAATATTGTAATCCATTGAATCAGACACTACCATTGTCTTAGATGTTGATGGGATTGTTGAGGTTGAAGGTTGGTTTTGTGGAATTGTTACAGGTGGCTTCTTTGGGGGTACCTTTTCCTTTGTTATAGAAGCACCTGCACTTCTTTTCTTCGAAGTTGTCTGAACGGGTTCAGAGGTACCTCTACTCCTGGTAGTGACAGGAAATGCTTCTTCTTTGTTTTCTGTATCGGAGTTAGGTAATATAAAATCCCACATTCCATGACATTCAACAACTTCCTCTTCTTCATCAGTTGGTGTAGCTGTTTCTTCTTCTCCTTCTTCAAGATCTGAATCTGCATTTGATATAACATTTGGTGGTTTTTATTCAGTTTTCTTATAACTTCTAAAGGGTCTTTTGGTTGAGGTTTCGGCTACTTGTTTTTTTATTTCAACCATTTCATTTGACATAGTCACGAGGACCTTTTGAAGACCTTCCAGGTCATATGGATCTTTAGGGGTTTTCTTCTTTGAATCATATTTAAAAGAAACTTTTTTGGCTTTTCTATCTTCTAGAGCAGCTTTCTTTTCTAGAGCATTAATACGTTTCTCCACAGCAAGTGCTTGCTTCATGTTTTTAGCTAAAGTAGGTTTTCCAGCCTTGTCTACAAAAATAGCTATATTAGCAGGTAGGGCAGTTATGTACCATTCGCTTCGGATTTTCTCACTTGGTTTGGAGGCCGTTGGGATTTTATTCAAGAGTTTATTGAATCGCGCGTTAAATTCCTTAATTGGTTCCCTATGCTCTATCCTAAGATTGGAGAGAACGTTTATTAGTGTAGCCAAAGACCTATCGTCTCCATACTTAGTAAGAAACTGTTCTTCGCAAGTCGTCCAACTGGTAATGGAACCAGAAGGTAAATAAAAATACCAGGATCCTGCTGATCCTTGCAAAGTATAAGGGAAAAGCCTAATGACAACATCTTGCTCTGTTACTCCCTTCAAGTTAACTGCCAACATGAAGTTATTAATATGTTCCTCAGCTTGCGCTCCATCATCTGGGTTAAACTTGGGTAGCCATTTTTCAGGAGCATCAGGTAATGCATGCAATGGTGCAGGCATGTTGACTGCACCAGGCTTGGTCCATGGATCTGCCATTATAACAGCAGTAGTAGATGATACTACTGTTGAAATTCCAGATGTCTGGGAAGGAATTGATGTTGCGGAGTGAGCAGGTTGGGATGTTGAAGTTCCTAATCCCTAATGAACAACAATATGTAATGGCGAAGTGGATGGTTGACTTCGCATGGGGGAAGGTGAGATGGAGGATGTGGATGAAAGCTCTTCATTGTCAGATCCTTTAGTGTTTTTCTTCGCCTTTTTCCTTTTGGGTAAAGGGAACTCAGTGGGTTCAATACCGAGCTTTCTGCTCTGAAGTCTAGTGAGAGGGTGAGGTAAATTAAACTGCGAAGTCGCACTGCTTTGAGATACCTCAGATTTCTGTGGTGAAATCGAGAAGCTCTGAAGC
Organism: Pinus tabuliformis; assembly: GCA_031772625.1. NCBI lineage: Eukaryota > Viridiplantae > Streptophyta > Pinopsida > Pinales > Pinaceae > Pinus > Pinus tabuliformis. Next base: position 1,569,757,476 of record CM062820.1, read on the forward strand.
TTGTGGATACTAGACTGGACTTCAGGGGATTCAAGACTTAGTTTTTCTGGAGTATGATGGGTTTGAGCAGTGGTAGTTCATTCCTCTTCTTCTTGTTTGGATACTGGAGAACCAGCATGCAATTGGGAAGTACGAGGTGATGCGGAGGGAGAATTACACTTAGAATGGCCTGCAGATTTGGGTTTTCTTGCCATTCACAGTTGAGGCCCTCCTTCTAGCGCCAAAAATGTTGATGCCCCGAAAATTGTTGTATCAACATTGGGGGATAACCACCCGGTCCGGACCTTAATACAGCTCCTTTTCCGTTTGGAATGGTGGCTCCGACTGGGGATAATGGGACCAGTTTCACAGCAATGAATAAACGGAATGAATGAATGATCGATTGACTAATCTAATGATAGGCGAATAACTTAATTTATTAGAAAAATAAAAAGAATTACTACTAATCCCGGGAACTATTGTACTTCGAAGTGTAGTGCTTGATGATCTATGTTTATTAACAGGCATGTAGATGACTCCATCTAATAAACATGGACATTTACTCATTCAAGGATTACTTTGCTTAAATAGTTAAACAAGGTGATTAACACAATATTGCTACACTCATCATTTATATCATCAATACATATATGATCAAAAGAAAAGCATTACCATAAACATCCAATAGTGGAGGGAATAAAGAAATGCTGTTAAAACACATATATATATTCGATAATAGCAAAGGCGATCAAATAACAATTCATATAAAAAGAATGGATTCAGACATAGATAGTAGTACCATATGAGCTGCGAGTCACTCTCCAATATCAATCGCTATTTGAAATTCTTCCTCTAACGCAGAAATACTTTCAAACAAAGACAGTAGTGCACATTTGCATAAAAGCTTCTTTGCCAAAATCAGAATGATTGGTCCAGTTTATAAAAGAATATGCCTGAAGCTCAATAGTGCAACTTCAGGTTTTAAATCAAGTACAAAACTTTACGACGCTTTCTAAAAACATGAAAGGGTCTATAAATACTGAATTAAACTAACTATCTATGAAACTAAAATCCTACTTAATTGGTATCAAATGATTTTGAATATCTCCTTCTCAGCAACCTAGTAGTCGACGGCATGAATCATTAAGTAGGCTGTTTGCCTTTAAACTTGAGCTGACTTATCGCAAGCATTGGCTCCACTTTGGGCGGTCTGCTGAGGTGAGAGTTAAGCTGGGTGGCATAGGTGGCATCCTGAATATCGGGGATAATATACCCGATTGCATCTGTAAGGCATTTGAGGGCGGCTCTTTGACTGTGTGGTTTTACCAAGAAGAACCAATAGGTATCCCATGTTAAACTGTTAATTCCAGTAATTAATCTCCCTTTTTCCTCTAGATCTGGATAACATGACTGCTCCAATGTTTTGACCACTGTCAATTTACCTGGAGTGCATTGGGAAATCATGTTTGACAAGTAGAGAGTATTATTAACCAATTCAACCAAATTACTTGTGGTTGATTTGCACCTTGAAATTGCCCTCTCTGCTTTCATTAACTGGGACTGCCATTCTGTAAACAATATTTCTTTATGTGACTCTAAAATTCTTGGTAAATTTCCCGCTTGTCCCTGATTACTATCTTGCCAGTCAAGAAATTCAGTTAATGTTTCTTCAGCTTGATCTAATTCTGTTCTAGCCTTTTCTGTTTGTTTACTTATTGATGCCGTCAATTCGCATAGTGGTTCTGCCTGGGCGATTTGTTGACATAGAAGCTTGATTTGTGCTATTAATGCCTTATTTATCTGTAATGCTTCTAATTTGAATTCAGTTATTTGTGGAACGCCCATTGTCTTCTCAAGCTGTGCTGATAGTTGAGCAATCTGCTCATCTTTTGACTTCAGCATTTGTTCATTTGCTGCCCTCAGTTGTGCCAAGGCTTTAGACAACTCTTTCTGCTTCTGGATTGTGTTGTGATCAATCCTTTGTTTCTCTTCCCGCAATTGTTGAGTTAATTGATTATTTATTTGCTATTGTGTTAACAATTGTTGTTCTGCCTACTCTGCTTTCTGCTGTGCTTGCAATAAAAAGATTTCCTGGTCTTTTGTTTTTAATAAAAGACTCACCTCTGATGCCTTGTCTATTGTTGCTGCCGAATAGGCTCTAGCATACTGTGATAGTTTTGTTAGGTCATCAGAGGGGTCAAATTCCTCCTTCCAAACCTCATTGCCCGTGACCGTTTGTTCTGGGAAAAGGGAAGGTTGATCAGTCCTTCTTCTCTTCCTCTGTCGTTTTACCACAGCTTTGTGCCTTGGGCTATAGAAGACATCCAAGGGAGGAATTTCTTCTATCTGCAAAATGATTTGATCGGAGGGGTCCTTTGGGATTATTTCTACTTCCTTTGAACTGGGTAGGTCGCTGGTTCCACTTGGAACCTGTTGTGAAGTGGTTTCCTGTGTATCTGCTGCTTTCGAGGTTTCGGTGTCCTTCGAACATTCAAGACTACTGATAATTCAATCAAATTGCTGCCATTCCTGGAGCAATTTTGGATCAATATGAGTATCCACATTTACCTCTATGTTGCTCTGTTTCTGCTCTTCAGTATGGGTTTCCTCTTGCACTTTCTCCTGTTCTTTTGTTGTAACCGGAGGTTCCTTTCAATGTTGCTGTTTAGGCTCGCTTGGTCTTGTTCCTGGGGTTGTTGCTAACAGATCTAGAGGCAGAGTTTGCAACCTCTGTTCTCTAATTCTGTTGAATTTAGTTAACCCTTCATCTTTGTATTGCATTATGGCCAGCGACCTAACCTGATACATTGATTCAGCTGAAGAGAACAGGTCGTGAAACTTATCTTCTACATGATCAAACTTTGTTAATTTGGCCTGTTCAAGTGCATTATAGGCGACTTTGTTGGGATCAAATCGCCTATTTGGGAGAGTCGCTAGAGTTAATGATTTCATTTTTGTAGCTTCTTTTTCTGCATGTTTGAAATCGTGCAAAGTGTAGACACCACATCTCAGAGGAAAGGAGGGCCAGACCTACTTCTTATTTTTCTTTAGAGTTTGTGTAACTCCCTCGGCAATAATCTGATAGGCTATCTCCCTTTCCAGCAGTTTGTCAGGTATGTACAAAGGCAGGACATGAGGTTTGGCTTGGCTACCAAAAATTCTTACATAAGTAAATTTCTCCTCTCTGAACCATCTTCCTATTCATGTTAAATCAATCCCTGCTTGGTAAGAAATTTTGGGAGCAGGTTTATTAAAAATAGAATAATGAATGGGTAACATGAAGCCGTTGCAGACTTGGTACAAATGGTGCTTATAGGAAGTCTTCCACAATTTATGATGGTATATGTGAATAGGCGTCGGGTCTTGTGGAGTCCACCTCCAGCCGAGTACAGGAAACTCAGAATTAAAACACAAGGTATCTAGAATATAAGCATTGTAGTAGAATGGGGGAATAATCCTTTCTGAGACGAAAGTTTTAGTTCTAAAACTAAGAACTGTTGTCACTAGCTTATCTGACAGTATGGTTGCCCAATCCATTATCTCACTATTACATGTTGCTTCCATCAAGGGAACCATTTCTATAGTGAAATTAGCGGAATCGTGCAACCCCCAAAATCTACACATCATTATCCCAGCATAACAATACGGAGAACATAGAGAATCAATAGAGTACTTACCGGAACTTTCATGCTTGTGTTTCGCCGAATTTTGCCTCCATTCCCGAATGGGTTCGAATTCAGTTTCGTTCTCATTTCGGAATTTCTCCAGAAATGCCTTGTTGTATTTCTTCTCTGGCTCAGGCAAATGATACATTTGCCTCAAATCATTAGCCTTGAATGAACCGAAGATTCTCCCATCTCTGGTGTAGAAAGTTCTGTCTGTGATTGGGATTTCCTCAATTGCCCACTTTACTACATCCGTATATGGGAGAATTTGCTCCCGAGCTGCTATCCGATGAAGGAAAGAGTCGGCCAAGTCTTTCAAAGTACCATCAGATTTTCTACCGGAACCCGCTGTAGCTTGTACTGCCATCACCTTTGGTTCTTCGGCTTCGATCAAATTATAGGTACTTTGCCAAGTGGTCTTGGCAAGTCCTGAACATGTAGTATCAGATATTAATCCTTTCTTTTTATTTACTGGATCAGCGACAACTTTTCCTGTGGCTGGTGCAGTGGAAGCGACTGTGGTCTTCTTAGACTTCTTCCCCATTCTGCTTGAATCTATTACTTCGGAAGAATTCTGTACAATAGTGGAAATAAGCGTAACACAGAGAATTGTTAGCGAAAACCAAATACGAGTGAGATATATTGATCAATGCATGATGAGGGATTAACTTTAAAGTGGCCATGGATACAATCCATGAGAAGATTTTTTAAGCTTACTATTTCATTAAATGGCCATTAAAACCTGCCAATCCTTTAAATGCTCATCATATCTCTTTTTGGCTACATGATTTGTTTAAGCGTGCCTTGGACGTTTTGGCGGTTGAGCGCAGGTGAATCACTGTTTGAAAGATAAGGCCTTAAATACGAATTAATCGTAATACCTCTGCTTTAACGGCTTTTTGAAGTTTGCGCTTTTGGCCTTATTGCAATCGGGTGTCGGGGAAAACTTAAATCTTCATATTGACACCTTTTGAAATCCCCGATCGTCGATAGCGATATCGCATCGCATTGTATTGGGAGTATGGGCACTTTAAAAAGCAGGCATGGTGTATTGCCGATCGCCGATAGCGATATCGCATCGCATTGGGAGTATGGGCGCTTTAATTATGGGAACTTATTATTGCCGATGTCCGATAAGCTATTGCATGTTATTGCGTCGGAGCAAACCAATGGGTTTTTAAGTTATGCCTCCTTTGTCATTACGATATGCGATCTTGCGATCGCTTTATCACAATGATAAAAGATTGATTATTTATATTATAAGACCAAAATTGGTTTGTCAAAAAGGTTTTTTGTAATGTTTTCATTTCATTTTCGAACCTTTTCGAATAATACAAAGTTGATACCAATCAAAACTAAAAGGGACCCATTTCATATGATAGTTTTGTGAATAAAAATGATATGAAATGGGGGGTTGTTGTAGAGCACAACAGTACCATAATATCACAAATATTACTTTGACAACATATGCTGATATAGATTGGAATGAAGCATTGGTGATTGAAAAGGTACTAGTGGGAATGAATTCTTCTTGGGAGACATTCTTGTGTCTCGGCTTAGCAATAAACAATCATCTATATCTCTCTCTGTAGTTGAAGCCAAGTACATAGTAGTAGTAGATTGTTGTACACAAATCCTATGGATTAAGGAAACCATGAAGGATATCAACACAGAAAAACATTATCCTATCACCATCTACTATGAAAATACTAGTGCAATCATCCTCTCAAAGAATCCATTCATGCATTTTAAAGAGAAACGTACCACATTATTTGAGAATAGGTTGGAGAGAAAAACATCAAAATGGAGTATGTCAAAACTAAGGAACAAATTATAGATATCTTCACAAAACACCTACCTTGTGAAGCATTTGAATATCTTCATCAAAATATGGGGGTCATGTTTCTTCCATCCCATTATAACATCATTTTTCTATTGATGTCAAAGGGAGGAAATATGATAGTGGGAGTAGAAGAATGATACGAGGAGTAGCATATGAAGAGATTATTTGCATCAATACCAAATGAGAAGATTGTTTGGAAATTAATTTCTTATTGATGTCAAAGGATTATTTGATGAAAATAACGATGTTATAGATTTTTTTTCCTCGGGGAAAAATCACAATTTTTCATTAATATAGAAAATTTACATGTAGTAGATTCCTGTATGGCATATGCAGTATGTTTGGCCATGGCCATAAAAAATATAAGTCTGTGTAGTAGATGCCTGTATGGCATGTGAAGTAAGTTTGGCTGAGGCCATAAAAAATATAAGTCTGTACATAATTTACCACACAGGGTATATTGAAACTATTCATAGAAAGGATATATACAATGTATAAAAACAAGTATTGAAAGTAATCACTGCTACATACAACAAAAATTAGGGCTTGTTAGCCCTCTGATAGAACTGGTCTATGTAGGGATGATGATAATATTGGTAATGTTCTTCTCCCTACTGCTTCTGAATTATCCACAGTCCTCTGGGATGCACTGTGGCCGCCTTGGAAAGTTGGTTGGCAACCATATTATGCTCCCTGTAAATATGTTGACAAGAAATGTAAGTAAATTGAGATTTTAGGAGCATGACTTCATCCAAAATGTTTCTGAGAGAGTGCATATGACATGCAGATATGTTGTTGAACTAGTTTATGATGATTTTATAATCTCGAAATATTTGAATATGATTACATGCATTTGCAAGGGAAAAATGGAGGAGGTGTCTAAGAGAGATCAATTCAACATAATTGTTTGTCCCCATCCCCAATCCCATCTGAATTTTGAAGTGATGATTTTCATATTTATGCAATATTATACCCCCCCCCCATCCCTATGCTTGTGCTGCCCCATCAAAATATGCCCAAGATAGGTTGCGATCAATGACTTCAAGTGTCACAACTCGGCCAACAGGTGTGGGATTTTCTTCCGGTATTCCATGGTAGGTAGATACAATTTGCACAATAAATGATGGCCAACGAGCCACCCTATCTCTGAAAATGATCCTATTTCTATTGAGCCAAATGGCCTAGTAGGTTATCAGTGGAAGAAATTCAACTTTTAGGTTTGAGGACCCATCCCTCCATTGGTTCTAGGATTCTAAAACATTTTGTTTGTGACATCCATTAGGCAAGAATAGAGTAGCTAGAACATGATCCCAAAAGTGATTCACTAAAGGGTAGAGAAGAAAAAGATGATCATTTCATTCCTCTACTTGTTGACGGAGCACACACCAAGGGGGTCTGGAGAAGGATCGTTTCATAAGATTAACCCCAGTTAGTATCTTGTCCCTTAACATATTCCACATGAAAAGTTTAGTTCAAGGGGGTGCTTTTAATTTCCACAGGCTACGCCACCATTCCATTAGCTCAGGTACCATGTGGGCAACATGAATGATGGGATAGCCAGCTTTGGGAGTGTATGCATCATGCGGAGCAGACATTGCTATAGATTTGAATATAACATTAAGACCTTTCCAATGAGTTATAGCATGCCTTTGCCCTATTCCAAATATTGATATGATAAAGTTTGATGGCAAGGATATGGTAACTTGGATACTACAAATGGAGTAATATGTTTATATTCATAATGTGCAACATACACAAAATGTATGCATTGCAAATTTATATTTAGAACCCAATTAGTTTGTTTAGTATCGATGGCTTTGCTCTCGTAAACCACTCGTCACTTTGTCAATTTTTACAAATAAAATGATAGAACATTATGAGGATACAAATAGAAACACCTTCTTTACCCAATTGATAAATCTCAAACAAAAGGGTTCAATGGTAGAGCACATTGAGAACTTCCAAAAATTGAATATAAGGGTAAATGATATTCCAGATGAGCATAGGGTTGATATCTTCATAGCGACTTTAAGGGATAACAACCAACATGAGGTTTTCCTTTGGGAACCTAATTCATTGGAGAAGGCATTATGGTTAGCAAGAAAAATTTAAAGAAAAATAATGGCAACAAGGAAGCGCACCACTCACAAGGATAAAGTTGGAAGTGTTTTTTCTCCTAGCCTTCCACAACCTACAAGGCTGACACCACAACAAATAGGAGAAAAAAGAGAAAAAGTGCTTTGTTATAGTTGTGATAGAAAATACACTAAATGTCATAAGTGTGCTGAGAATAAATTAATCTACATAGATTGGGAAGAGGAGGGAGAAAAGGAACAAGAAATGTCAAAATAATACGATATACACCATGAACCGACCCCATACAAAGAAGAAATGAATCTGACCATATCTTGTAATGCATTGACATGAATTACCACTCCTCAAACTCTCAAGATAGGACATATAAAGAAGAAAAAGGTAATAGTGTTGATTGATTCGGGTAATAACCATAATTTTATTCATTGTAAGATAGCCAAGGAATTGAATTGCTTCCTATATCTAGCACCAGAGTGTCAAGTGATGGTTACAAATGAAGGAACCATAAATTGCACTAGAAATTTCCATAATATCAAGCTATCCATGGGAGAATATGTAATCCAATGCTTTCCATTCCAAGTGGTGGTATTGATGTTGTATTAGGAGTCCAATGGTTACAATCTTTTTGTATGATAGCTTTTAATTTTCAAGACAATTTCTTGAAATTTTTTTGGGAAGGAAAGAAAGTTGAGTTAAGGGGTGTCACCCAAGAAAGATAGTCAACTCTAATGGCATGAAAATGGTTATAAAGAAAGAACAATAGGGCATAATTGCACAATTATGTTCACTAGAGGTTCAAACATCGAAATCATCTAATTCTCCAAATCTCCAAAAAGTCTTGGACAATCATTATAAGGTTAAAGTAGTAGAAGATCACATCAAGCATTGTTAAGATTAGGTATGTTCTATGCTAGAGCAATTTATTTAAATTTTCACAGTTAGCAATCACATCAGCATTATGATAAACTGCAGATAGAACATAAATATAAAACGCAAAAGACAAGCCAAGACAAGAGGACACAAGATGTGGCACTAGCCAGGGACAAACCCCACAATGTGTGGGGAAACCCTTGATCAATTCTTCTTTTATGTTCTTCAAAGTTCAGTAGAGAAAGAGAGAGAGAGAGATAGTACATTTACAATAGAAGTCAACACTTTGACTCATCTAGATCTAACATAGATCATTTCGTATAACGATGAGATCAGTTGAAGACATTCTACTTCAACTGATTCTCAAAGGTGATGGCTTTACATATCGTAATGTTTCCTTTCGTCCATTTGCTACACCTTACCATGTAGCATCATCATGCATCATCATGCATACATCATGCTACTACCTTTGCCTTCATGTATCATTGTGCTGCTCATGCACAATATCTCATAGTGTTGCCCATCATGTTGCTGCCTCTGCCTTTATGTATCATTGTGCTGCTCATGCACAATATCTCATAGTGCTACCCATCATGCTGCTACCTCTGCCTTCATGTATCATTGTGCTACCTATGCACAAGATCTCATAGTGTTGCCCATCATGTTGTTGCCTCTGCCTTCATGTATCATTGTGCTACCCATGCACAAGATCTCATAGTGTTGCCCATCATGTTGCTGCCTCTGCCTTCATGTATCATTGTGCTGCCCATGCACAAGATCTCATAGTGCTACCCATCATGCTGCTGCCTTTGCCTTCTCATTGCTTTATCATGCTGCAACAATTTGCTTCTGTTGATATCAGCCTTAGCTGTTTGCTATGGCTTGCAGCCTAGCAAAGCAGCTAGGCTATAGACCCTATTCAGCAGACTTCTTAAACTTTCTTTCTGCGTTAACAGGTCTCTTCTATTATAGCGTTGACAGGTCTATAGGGTTTCTCAGCGTGTGAACAATGTGTATGATCCTTACTGCATGTTCCTTACTTGACTGCGTTCATTACGCTGTGTTCCTTATACTATATAGATTATATGAACGTGGTTCCATATTCCATATATAAACTTGGCTCCATATTTCTCATATGACTGCGTATATATATTCCTCGTATGACTACCTGTATATGTATGAACGTGTTCTTATATGACTGCATTTACAATGTATATGACCGTTTACATGTATGCGTTCCAGGTATAAGACTGCGTTCCAAGTATAAGACTGCGTTCCATATATCAGACTGCCCAACATATAACCATAACTGCATTGCCTCTTCATTACTGTGGCCTGCCCAGCGTATAACCATAATTGTGTTGCCTCTTCATTACTGTGGCCTGCCTAGCGTATAACCATAACTGTGTTGCCTCTTCATTACTGTGGCCTGCCCAGCGTATAACCATAACTGCGTTGCCCCTTCATTAATGTGGCATGCCTAGCGTATAAACATAACTGCGTTACCTCTTCATTATCGTGGCTCAGCTTCACTTGGTGCATATATTGCTTGCATTATAGTCATGAACAGTGTTTACCATGATATACTACAGCACCTCTTCATCACGGTGGTTCATTACCAGCGTATCAACTGCGTGTAAGTGTCCAACATTTCTATGGACTGCATGGTAAGTGTCCAACGTTACAGCATTGAGTTTCTACTGCGGCTACCTGCGGCTACCCTTCACGTAACTGCGGCTTACCCTTCACGTATCATCTCCATTGCTTGTGAGTTCATGACTGCGTTATCATTTATGGCATCATCATGGGTTGGTAGGGCATCATCTTAAGACTAGCGTGTGTTTCTCTTGGTGTCTCACTCCTTCTCCAAAAACCCAAGACGTGGAGAGGAGGAGATCACTCAAGAATTGTGTCTACAAAAGACATCAAATCCTCATCTATTTATACCAAAAATGTATTGGTTGAATAGACATGACGTTTGGGCTTCTAGAGCCTACATAAGTGCTGGTCGGCTTGATAATAATTACATAAACAAAATAAATTCATATCTCCATAAATACTTATCAGAATCGGATGATCTTTGGATCAATCCTACACCTCTCGACGAGGGCGATCCAATAAAAATATCAGCTGCCAGAAGTAAGCTAACCCACATGGAGTTTGGCCCTAGTTGCCAATTTAACACTCCCTCTCAACTAGGGAGAACTCCATCCGTTGATCCATATGTACAACTGTACTATCTCTGCCATTAGTGCCTTGCACTACTCTGCCTAGCTCTACTGGCTCTGCTGGCTCTGCTTTGCTCTGCTCAGCTCCACTGGCTCTGCTCTACTCTGCTCAGTGCTACTGGCTCTGCTAGCTCTGCTCTACTCAGCGCTGCTGGCTCTGCTAGCTCTGCTCTGCTAGCTCTACTGGCTCTGCTCTGCTCTGCTCATCTCCGTTGAACTATGAAGAAGAATTGATCGAGAATGAGTCATAGCATTCTCCACTGACCTGAAGTCAGTGTCAGAGTGCATACTACTGGTCCCAGACCAGTCTCAGCTGACCCGAAGTCAGCTTCATAGTAAGTACCACTCCTACCACTAGTCCGAGATCAGTATCGCAGGCTCAGAGAGTGTACTACTTGTCCCAGACAAGTCTCAACCGACCTGAAGTCAGCGTCATAATATTTACCACTCTCACTGGTCCCAGACCAGTCCTGCACTGACACAAAGTCAGTCTCGGAGTATGTACCACTAGTCCCAGACCAGTCTCAGCCGACCCGAAGTCAGCGTCATAGTATGTACAACTCCTACCACTCGTCCCAGACCAGTGTCATTGATCCCAGATCAATGGAGGACATCCTAGCGTAGGGAGTACGGTAGATACAACGATGCGTCCATCGGTACTACTATGGTCCCTAACTTCATGTCCCTGCTCATTGATCAGATGAGAGGTACTTCCCATGAGTCCCAGACTGCATGGGTAGGATGCCTCGACAGGAGAACTTAATCAATCCTGTCCTCACAGGAGAACACATCAATCCTGCTACAATCTCCATGGAGAACACATCAATCTAGGCTGCCATGGAGAACACATCAATCCAAGCCTCACAGGAGAACACATCAATCCTGCTACAATCGCCATGGAGAACACATCAATCCAGGCCTCACAGGAGAACACATCAATCCTGCTACAATCGCCATGGAGAACACATCAATCCAGGCCTCACAGGAGAACACATCAATCCTGCTACACAAGAGAGCGAATCATCTTGTCCCACAAGAGAGCGAATCATCTTGTCCCACAAGAGAGCGAATCATCTTGTTTCAGTGCGCACCACCAGGGGAGGGTGAGTCACCCTGTGGTCGTATGTTGCTCCAATAGAACTGCAAGCCCCCCAAAGCTCCTAGAGCTTAATGTATGTAGCATGCAGGATCCTTTTACAAAGGTCTCTCGATGACTCCAAGTCGTTCGGGAAAATCACAAATTTGATCTTTCCTCAGGGCTCTGTCTTGTACATCATCTCAGTGTGATGGAGCCTCCTTGATCATCGACTTACCATATCCCAGATAAGGCAATAATTGATGTCTATCTGCTGGAGAAATTGTCAAATACGGGATTCCTCAATAATCGATTCCCATCTCTGGTTGTCACAGAGAATCACAGTGGTATTCATCATGTGTACAAACAACTCACTGAAGAGGTTTAGCAACCAGACTGCCTCACAGAAGGCCATACTATCAGCAATGTACTCTGCCTTGGTGGTGCTCAAAGTCACTCACTTCTGCTTCCTGCTCATCCAGGATATCGAGGCAGATTCCAAATAGCATTGAGAAGTGCTCTAGTGATCCTCCATACTTCCTGTCCACTCATCATTCGAATAATCATGTGGTTTCATATTTCCGGCAGTGTATCTCAATTCATGAGAGATTGTGCCCTGAAGATATCTTAGAATATTCTTGGCACCAATCTAGTGAGGCTCAACCAAATATGAGCTCACCATGCTAACTGCAACACAGATGTCCGGACGGAGGTTCTCCAAGAACATCAACGCGAATGAGTTTATGAAACTCAGAGGCATTTCCCAAATCTGGTCCGACATCATTACCATATAACTTCTGAAAGTTAAGATCCTTGAGGCAGTCACAAGCTTGCAGCTTATCTTCCCACATTCAGAATCCAACTCCCTCTGTCTCTTATAAATGAGAGGGTCTGCACCTGTCAAACATAGGTGTTGGTACGAGAGGTTTATCATCCACAACCTTCGAGTGATGGTTTGGATCGGTTTCACTCCTAGTGAATCTCAGCTACATTAGACAGCTATCAATCCTCTCATATTATGCCTGAGGTGTTTTTCTTGAAGCCATAGAGGGCTTTCTTCCACCTGTATACATGAGATTCCTTGATCATGATTCTCAAACTCCTCGGGTTGTTCCAAACCTGTGAAGCTACTGCATGAGGGGAATGGTACCCTTATAATATTTTCCTTTGGTACATTTCAGACATGTATCTTCATGCTTCCTTTTGAATTCAGGCATCCTAGTCACCATCTGACTCACAGACCTCTAGTGCTGAGTCAATGGACATGGTCCCCAGTGGACTTCCTGCAACTTGATACAACCCTGAACTCAAAAACATCTTTAAAAGATCTATTTTCAAACACGTACCTTTCCATCGATAAGTGCCGCCCTGCAACCTTTGACTTCCATTTCCGAGATGGACATCAGGTTCGATCAGGTACATAAAAGAGATTTTGGGGTTCCTTGCTTTCGTGGAAGAGTCGACCATTTCCTTGATGACCTGCATTACCAATCATTATTTTGATCACAGAATATGTCCCAGGAATGATTTTTATCTTCATCAAGAGATGTGTCTCTGCCATTCGGACACTCCTTCGCATAACGACCGAACTTATTTCAACAAGGCATCCGCCTTTCCTTCCACCCTTAGATCCAAACTTCCCAATGAAGTGATCTTAAGATGGACCAGCAAAATCTTCCGCTGCGCCATTCTGATAACATTCTTTGCTTTGAATTCACCCTAGGTGAATTATGAGGAACCCATTGATCCTTCTGTCTTGTCCCAACCGTCTTCGGTGATTGCTATTTCACTCTTGCTTGGGCATTGTCTTCACCTCAGCTTTGATACCATGTTAAGATTAGGTATGTTCTATGCTAGAGCAATTTATTTAAATTTTCACAGTTAGCAATCACATCAACATTATGATAAACTACAGATAGAACATAAATATAAAACGCAGAAGACAAGCCAAGACAAGAGGACACAAGATGTGGCACTAGCCAAGGACAAACCCCACAATGTGTGGGGAAACCCTTGATCAATTCTTCTTTTATGTTCTTCAAATTTCAGCAGAGAAAGAGAGAGAGAGAGATAATACATTTACAATAGAAGTCAACACTTTGACTCATCTAGATCTAACATAGATCATTTCGTATAACGATGAGATCAGTTGAAGACATTCTACTTCAACTGATTCTCAAAGGTGACGTCTTTACCTATCGTAATGTTGCCTTTCATCCATTTGCTACACCTTACCATGTAGCACCATCATGCATCATCATGCATACATCATGCTACTGCCTTTGCCTTCATGTATCATTGTGCTGCTCATGCACAATATCTCATAGTGCTGCCCATCATGCTGCTACCTCTGCCTTCATGTATCATTGTGCTACCCATGCACAAGATCTCATAATGTTGCCCATCATATTGTTGCCTCTGCCTTTATGTATCATTGTGCTACCCATGCACAAGATCTCATAGTGTTGCCCATCATGTTGTTGCCTCTGCCTTTATGTATCATTGTGCTACCCATGCACAAGATCTCATAGTGCTACCCATCATGCTGCTGCCTCTAGCTTCTCGTTGCTTTATCATGCTGCAACAATTTGCTTCTGTTGATATCAGCCTTAGTTGTTTGCTATGGCTTGCAGCCTAGCAGAGCAGCTAGGCTATAGACCTTATTTAGCAGACTTCTTAAACTTTCTTTCTACGTTAACAGGTCTCTTCTATTACAGCGTTGACAGGTCTATAGGGTTTCTCAGCGTGTGAACAGTGTGTTTGATCCTTACTGCGTGTTCCTTACTTGACTGCGTTCATTACGCTGTGTTCCTTATACTATATAGATTATATGAACGTGGTTCCATATTCCATATATAAACTTGGTTCCATATTCCTCATATGACTGCATATATATATTCCTCATATGACTACGTGTATATATATGAACGTGTTCTTATATGACTGCGTTTACAATGTATATGACCATTTACATGTATGCGTTCCAGGTATAAGACTGCGTTCCATATATCAGACTGCCCAACGTATAACCATAACTGCGTTGCCTCTTCATTACTGTGGCCTGCCCAGCGTATAACCAAAATTGTGTTGCCTCTTCATTACTTTGGCCTGCCTAGCGTATAACCATAACTGCGTTGCCTCTTCATTACTGTGGCCTGCCTAGCATATAACCATAACTGCGTTACCTCTTCATTACTGTGGCCTGCCTAGCGTATAACCATAACTGCGTTGCCTCTTCATTACTGTGGCTCAGCTTCACTTGGTGCATATATTGCCTGTGTCCTAGTCATGAACAGCGTTTACCATGATATACTGTAGCACCTCTTCATCACGGCGGTTCATTACCAGCGTATCAACTGCGTGTAAGTGTCCAGCGTTTTTATGGACTGCATGGTAAGTGTCCAACGTTACAGCATTGAGTTTCTGTTGCGGCTACCCTTCACGTAACTGTGGCTTACCCTTCACGTATCATCTCCATTGCTTGTGAGTTCATGACTGCGTTATCATTTATGGCATCATCATGGGTTGGTAGGGCATTATCTTAAGACCAGTGTGTGTTTCTCTTGGTGTCTCACTCCTTCTCCAAAAAACCAAGACGTGGAGAGGAGGAGATCACTCAAGAATTGTGTCTACAAAAGACATCAAATCCTCCTCTATTTATACCAAAAATGTATTGGTTGAAGAGACATGACGTTTGGGCTTCTAGAGCCTACATAAGTGCTGGTCGGCTTGATAATAATTACATAAACAAAATTAATTCATATCTCCATAAATACTTATCGGAATTGGATGATCTTTGGATCAATCCTACACCTCTCGATGAGAGGGATCCAATAAAAATATCAGCTGCCAGAAGTAAGCTAATCCACGTGGAGTTTGGCCCTAGTTGCCAACTTAACAAGCATCAATAACAAGTTCTCCAACTCTTAAAGGATCACCTCACTTTGGTGTAGAATAGAATGAAAAAACAAGCAGATCAACATCAGAATGAAAGAAGTTTTGATGTAGGTGATTCACTATTTTTATGGCTACAACCATACAAACAAATGTCCCTCAAGCAAGCTAAGAAGGATAATAAAGTATCACCAAAGTATTATTGTCCTCACTGTTGTCCTTTGATATAACCTAAGGTCAATTGGTTATGCCAAGCATATATAACATTTTGTTGTTTTAAATGGTTGGATGACCAGTGAACTGTTTATAAACATGTGCGTTAAGATTAGATAGATTTCAATAAAATAAAAGTTTGTTCTTTGCATGCACATGGTTATTTTGATTTTAGTTGGATGGATAAGTAGAATATGAAGAAATATACTTGGTTTAATATTCAAACTAAGTATTTAACCTTTCATAAGAAGAAATCAAGAAAACAGTGTTTCCTTGATCAACATAATATAATTAAACTGTTACACAAATTTAGTGTAATTTACATTCAAAGGGGAATTTACAATAACAAATAGTTCTGCAAATTAATCTCTTATTTAAATTACAACTTCACAGAGGATTCAAAATGAAACTTATATTCAATCAAATTTTAAATTGGATGACTGTAAAAGAATTAATTTAGATGAATAATAAATAATGAATAAATAAGATGAAAACAACTCCCTGAGAGATAAACCATATGAGGCAAACCCAAAATCTTTTATTATCTCAAAAATGCTCTAGCTAGTACAAATCTGCTTGATAACTGGTTCAAGGGTTCAACCCTAAATACTTCGACAGAATGAAGTATTTAAGCAAAATTACAAAAATATTACAATTAATGCATGAGTGACATGACATTCTATTACTAACCTAGAACTAATAGAAAAGAAGTAATACGGTCAAAAGGAATGAATATGCACATCTCTCCCTGCTTTGAAGGAGAATAGTTACTGAATGGCCACTATTCAAGTGCTACACTAGTGAAGTTAACCTGTCCTTTAATCCTGAAATTTGCTCAAATTATCCCACCGTTCTTCATCTAGAATAGAAATATTGGTTACCTTGCGGTAGATTTCATCTACCTCAGTATACCAAGAAGAAGCAGCTTTTACTGTAAAAATTTGTTTTATCTCATGTTGGATAAAACTTATGTTGCTGATAGCTTCATAAAAATCTCTACCTATCATAGAACCTTTGATGTTGGAAGACTTAGTTGTATCCTTGGAAATTTCCTGAAGCTTCTTCATGTAGTCTTACCTGGTCTTTATTTTGTCATTGATTACAAACATTGGAGGTAGAACATTCTTGTTCAATGCATCAATCCCAGTGAACAACATGTTAATTGCTACCTCTAGAGTGTGACACTTCATTGTCAGTTGTACAACTAAGTTCTTCTTTATTATAACTTTATTTACCTCCAGAATAGTTTCTATTCTGTCATCCACTCCTAGATCATCCAGCTCATATCTGTTTTTGGAATTGAGGAACTTTATGATGTTGTTGGTTGTAGCAGGCATTTCTCCCAGTTGAGCATTGATAGTGGCAATGGTCTGCTCTGATTTTTCCATGACTTAATTCTGTTCGAATATAATTTGGATACATGGCCAGATTTCATCTATTTCTTCAATGATATTATTCCAGATGATTTCTTTAACATGACCCAGGGTGTGGCCAATAGAAGATTCAACTGCTGACTTCTTCCATGTCTCTATTTGATTTTGAGCTCTCTGAAGCTCTACTGCATGAAAAATATCAGTTTTCTTTTGATGATCCTGTAGAAGTTTCACTTGATCCTGTAGCTTTTTGATCTCTTTAGTTTGGAGAGACATGTTTTGTAATACATTTTCCAACTGATTTGCAACATCCCCTGTAGTTTTTATAGAAGATATGGTTGTAGGAATGGTTATAATAGGGAGTTCTTACAAAGGGACAATAGCCATTTTGGGAGTTTTCTCCTTCTCTTTAATCAATTTTTCCATTTTTGTCTCCATTTTCTTCAACTGTGTACTCTTCTCCATGATGATCTTCATCATATCTGTCTTTTGTGTCTCTTTTTCTTTAATATCCTCGGCTAGAGGATCTTCTGTAGATGTGAAATTTAACTTCTTCGTTAATGTTGCTATGTCTAAATTATTTTTCTTTATTAGCTCTTCTGTAACATTGATGTTCAAAGGGTCATAACCGATTTTGATTACCAAATCCTCCAGAGTTTTAGTCTTGGTGTCTTTGGCAAGTGCAAAGAACTTCTCCATCTCAGTTGTGATTGGGCATTTTCTAACGCAACCTGTAGTTTTGAAAAACTCATGACAGTGTTAGTGACAATTGAAAATATCATTTCCCCAGTCTGCTTATGCATATCAATTTGGTCAATGGGATGTATATCTTTTACATCAAATTCAAAAGTTGTCTTCTTGTAGTTTGATGTTGCCTTGGGCTGGGGAACCTGTGCTTGGAGGAATGCCATTTTCATCTTCCATTTTTATGAATTAAAGGTTGACATAGTCTTCTTTGAGCACTAGAAGTCTACTTCCAGAACTGATTGTAGGTGTTACTTTTCAAGGCCTCATTCCTCACTTTTATCTCCTTAAATATGTCCATTATACTTTTCTCTGTCTTCCCTGAAGTAGTTGTGATGGTCTACATAATATGTTGCTGCTCCTGTGAAGTCAATGATGTGGTGGGAGACTATGTTGTCTGATCTGCCACTAATGAGGAAACAAGTGGCTCATTGTGGTGATAATGGTCTCCTGCTCTGAATCTTTATTGAGGCTTAGTTTGGAACTAAGATTGGCCTTATTTTTGTACATGATATTTAATCCTTCACTGACAATGTCAGTCCTTGAAAGGGACTCCTCCTCTCTTCTTCTATTAGTTGTTTTCTCTTGCATGGTAGGAGTATCTACTGTAGATGATGATACAACTGTTCTTCTGCCTCTTGCAAGGTATTCTCAACCCACTCTAACTTATTTTTGTACTTCTCTATCTCTGGCCTAGCTGTGTGAAAACAAGGAGTAGATTCAGTTTCTACTCATAATTTAGAAATGATCCCTAATGGATTATATGACTAAATAAAGCTTATGCTGGACTTCATTTCCTTTAGTAGCTTGTCTTCTTCTTCCCCTACTTCTTTTGTGTTGCAAATTAAAGGCCCAATCTGCATTTTGATTTTAAACTAGGACTTCTTCTTGTCAAAAACGAAGTGGATTTCATCCATAGTGGTTTCACCTGAGGGGGGTCCAAAAAGCCATGGTGCTGACACGTAGGCGCAGCCGCGGTTTCATATACCGCCTATTTCGAACCCCCCCCGATGTAAAGTTTGGATGGTAGGGGGGGCCTAAACACAGAATGGGTCGTTAGATGTCGATAGATGGGTGTAGATGGAGTGAGAGGTGGCGAAGAATTATCGTGATATGATAGGAAAACCAATGGTGCCAGCTGGAATTATTTAATGCATAGAGGGATATTTGTAATGTATGAGAGAGATGTTAAAAAATTAGGTTTAAGTGAGTGGAGGATAATATGAGTGAAGTGATGATTTGGGGGTTTTAAACTTAGGAATAAGGATTAATACCAAAATTAATTGATACATAAAACCTTGGAGTGAAAGCTTTACTCCTTGCTTGTTTTCTTCTGCACATGAAAATCACATTTGATATTTGACTTGTGGTGCATTTTGACTAGTAGCCTGTTCATTTATAAAATATGAAATGAAGCCATTCTTTTCTTTTTGCTTCCCTAGAATTTTATTTCTCTTTTGCCTCCTTTATTGAGAGAAGCTAACACCTAACATTTTATTGACATGTACGCCTATAAAACATTAAATTGGCCTTACATTTTAACTTTTCTTACTTTTGCGTCCATATCCTAACATAACACTCTAAAATTATTTTTGGTTAATATACTAATTTATCAAAATCGAATGATGTTTTAACATTGGATCCATTTGGGGACTGCTTCGCCCTTTGGGATGCAAAGAACAAGCAGATCCAAATGCCTTCTACTCGGGATATGCAGGCTTTGCTGAAATAGATACTCACTTGAAATTTTTTCAAAAATCAAATAAACTCTCCAGATATTTACAGATGACGAATGAATGAAATATCAATAATGAATGTAATTTTTCAAGTATTTCCCATTGAATGGCAATGAGGAATACTCTCCTTCCAGATTCTATAGGATGAATGTATTATTCCATTTGACTTCTACAATGGTAAATGGACCAAATGAGAGGTTTTCAAATTTTGCATGGTTTCCTTTAGCTTCTCTCCTTGTATCACATCTAAGCACTAGGTTGCCTTTCTTGAAATTTCTTTCCCTAGCCTTTCTGTCAGACAGTTCTTTCATCTTGTTTACGTATTTCCTTAGCTTGTATTGAATTTCATCCCTATCTTCATTCAACTCAATAATTTGATTAATCCTTCTTGAGAAATCATATTTTTCTTCATAGGATTCCTAAAGGAATCTCACAACAGGTAAAGCTAAATGAGTAGGAAAAATTTCTTCCTTGCCATAAACTAATTGGAAAGGAGACTTTCATGTTGATCTCTTAGGAGAGACTCTGTTTGCCCAAATTGCATGGATTAGATGGTTGTCCCAACTATTTTTATGGTCTTCACGAGTCTTCTTCATGACCTTAACTAAGCTCTTGTTGGAAGACTCTGCTAGGCCACTACCCCGTGGATAGTATGGTGTAGAATGATGTAATAGGATTGAATACTTTTGATAGAACTCAATCATTTTAACACTACTGAAATCTGTTGCATTATCTGTAACAATCTATTAAGGACATCCAAATCTTGATAAGATGTTTTCTTCAATAAATTTAATGAAAACAGTATTAGTTTCATTTTTAACAGGTATAGCTTCTACGCACATGGTAAAATAGTATGTAGGAGTTAAAATCCATATGTGTTGATTACTTGATCGTGGAAGAATTTCCCCTATAAAGTGAAATGCCCTTTGTAGAAAAACAGCATGAACCAATACTAGAATGAATGGAAGTGCCGACAATTTCTGTTTTCCTGAAAATAATTGCCATGGTATGCAACTTCTTACTCTTGCTCAAACTTCTTTAAAGACTGTGGGCCAATAGAAACCTCCTTTTAAAATTGTGTAGGCTATTGCTCTCTAGGCATAGTGTTCACCACAAAACCCTGCATGGAACTGATCTATAATTCCCTCTGTTTCATTTTCATTACAAAGAAGAAGGATATTAAGAGTGTCTTTACAATATACATTACCACTAATAATGCAATATATTACTACTTTAAGCTTCAAGGATTTGCAATGCCTTAAGTTAAAATCAACTGGACATTGAAAATCCCTAAGAAGCTGCACAATATCAGAGTGCTAATCAGAGAGTAGAGTTTTTTGATCTATGTGAACAAGAATGGATTAATCTAAAGAAATATGTTGTTGTGGATTCTCCCCTTCTATAAGAGGAGGAGGTTCTTAGGGATTCTCCTCATATATTAAGGAAGGTTATTGTGAATTCTCACCTAATGTTAAGGAAGGTTCTTCTGGATTCTCCCCTGATGAAATTTCAAAAGCCAGATTTATTCCCAATACATTCCAGTTGGTTTCAACCAACAATTTGACCAAGCATTGGCCTTTTAATAGCTTTTTGGTCTTAATTTCAAGGTCAAATTCAAGAATTTTAGTAATCCGCCTCCCTCTTCTTTGATCATTATCAGGCTGGGTCAAAACAGTTTTAACAACATGATATGGGACATAAGTTGTAAAGTGTGAATGCAAGGAAAAACTTCTAAAGGCTTTGAGGGATTGAATTAAGGCATAAGCTTGTTTTTCAATAATATCGTACCTAATTTCAACATCCCTCATAACTTTGGAAAAGAAGGCTATAGGCTGGTCATCACCATTTGTGTTCTTTTGTAAAAGTACAACAGCTAAGGTTATCTCGGATGAAAAATAAAATATGCTAAAAGGTGAATAATAATTAGGGCTAACTAATGTAGAGGCCTTGGATATAGCATTTTTTATTTGATCAAAAGCATATCTAGCAGGAACTATCCATTTCACTTCATTGTTTTTCTTCAGCATATCTATTATATCTTTAACTATCTCAGCATAATTTAGGATGAACCTTCTGAGAAAATTGATCTTTCCAAGGAAGGTTTGCATCTCTTTCTTATTCCTTAGTAGAGATAGGGTCTGAATAGATGAAACTCTGCATCAATTATAACACACTCTTTGGAGATTATATGCCCTATTAATTTCCCCTCCTTTACAACAAATAAAGATTTCTTTGGATTGATGGATATGCCAAATTTCCTGCACCTGTCAAAAACCTTGCTCAAGTGTTTTAAATGATTTTCATCAGAATCAAAGAAAGAAGTTAAATCATCTAAACAAATGTCAGTAAATTCAGACATTTTACCTACAAATGATAAATCCATGGCTCTCTGGAAAGTGGCTCCAGTGTTCGTTAACCCAAATGGCATTCTAGCATACATAAATGTACCCCAAGGTGTGGTGAAAGTATTTTTGTCTTAAAGCCTGACTTACCATGATCTAGTAGTAACCAGAAAATCCATCTAGCATAGAAATCCTATTTGCACCTAAAAATTTGGGAAGTAGATGTTCCATTTTGGGCAATGGATAATTATCCTTTAAAGATGATTTGTTTAGATTTCGGAAGTCTACACATAAACTAATCTCAACATTTTTCTTTCTGACAGGAATTGGGTTGACTACCCAATCAGAATACATTAAAGGTATTATGATATGAGAATCAAGCAGATTTTTAAGTTCTTTCTGAGTGGTTGGAAGTAGTATGGGATTGATTCTTCTTAGTTTTTGCTGAAAGGGTTTTTCTTTTGGTTTCAAGGGAATCTTATGCTCAATCAAAGATGTATAATAATTTTTTAACTCATTATAAGACCAGGAAAAAACATATTTGTAATTTTTAAGAAGACTTATGTATTTGATTTTTACATTCGAAGGTAAGAATGATGACAATTTAATATTTATCACACCATTCAAAGTACCAATATTACATTCTTCAATTTCTGTTTCAGGTGAGTTAAACAGGGTATTTTTAGAGACATCATTATTATCAAATAATTTTTCCAATGGAACTAATCCTTTGGGAATAAAATTATTAGATAATTGGATGATATCATGATCAAGAATTTTAGGACTGAATGGAGTTTCTAGACATAGGTGATTTGATTCTTGAACATCATTTTGATGTTCCTCAATTTGCATATTTGAGAATTCATCAATGAATTGAAGAAAATATTTTAATTGTTCATCATCTTCAAAAATCTTCTAGTGTTTAAGGTTATCAAGAATCAATGGTCTATACTTGACTTTAATTTGGTATTCTAACAATACTGGCTTAGGGTTTTTGAAAGATCTTGTTGATACAACTAGTTAGTCAGCATGCATATTTTCATCTCTGAGAATATAAATTATGTTAAATCGTTGAAATAAATTTTCAATTGTGTCCCAAGCTGCATTTCTATAGGACCTAAGCCTTGGGTGTTTCGTTTGACAGAGATTTCTAACTTGGTTCACTATAAGCTCAGAATGATAAAATACAGTCAAGTTTTTAACCTTTAAACTCCTAGCTAGCTCAAGAACAAGAATAAAAACCTCATATTTAGCCACATTATTGGTGACCTCAAATTCAAGCTTTAATGACTGAGTTATGTTTTCCTTATTTGGTAAAATTAAAACAATTCCTACTCCTGCTCCTTCCTTTGAGAAAGAGCCATCCAAATAAAGTTTCCAAATATATGATTCTACAATTTTAGGTTTGGAAACTATATTTTCAATGGAAAGTTGAGTTTTTGATGCATTTTGTGAAGATAAATGAAAGCAACCAAAATCTTGATCTATTGCATAGATAGGGTGTTTTTTTTCTTGATCAGATCTACAAACAATATGAAGGAATCTGACTTCCCTATATAACCTTAAATATTCACCTTCGTAGACTGGAATAGTAGCAAAAGACATGTCCATCCAAAGTGATCGTCCAAGTTTAGCACAACATAATCTAGATAGAAGCATGCGAAAATTGGCAAGAATATCAATGACAACTATGTCTTAAACTATACTCTTGACAGGTATTTGAGCTAAGGTTACAACTAGGTCTTTGATCAATTCTAGGCATGGCACTTTCTTTGAATCAAAGGTGTAAAGATCATGATAAGAATAGGTAACTTGTAACTGAAGCTAGTTCATAATTACCTTTGGCATAAGGTTATGCAAAGCTCCAGAATCCAGCATGCAGTTATATGAAAGAAAGTCGTGAGCCTTTAAAGTTACATACAATGGTGGAACAATTTCATCGATCATATCAGAACTAGGTCCAAACACTACTGAGGGCTTTTCATCTTGTAAGCTAATAACATCTCCCTATGCATCTACACTAGAAGACTGTATCCATTTGCACACTATATTCATTATAACCAGGGTTTTTGGAAAGTTCAACTAAAGGTATAGAAATTTTGACCCTTTCCAATTCCTTTTCAATATTAAAAGTTGCCAAAAAATTCTTTTCAGATGAAGAGGTTATAGTGGATGACTCTGTATTCTGAGGTTTTGGAGTTTGTGTTTGAATGGATTTTATTACACGTTCAATTTTAGTGGTAGATTTTGAAGGTCTACCAGGACGTGATCTAGGTATTAGATCATACCTCTTATTCAATTCTGCAATAAAAAGTTCAGAGAATGCTAGGTACTTTGAAAGCTAAGCATCTACATGTTCTTGTTCAAAAGACTGAGGTGAAGATGAAGGAAATATTTGCATTTGTACTATTGAAGAATCAATATTATTGATATCTTCAGTGATTAAAGTGCATGTATCATGTGGTTGTTGATCATCAATCAACAAAGGTGGTTGAACATTTTGATTAGAAACTGGTCTCTGAAGAATCTGCATTTGAGGAGTTCTTCAAAATTGGAGTTTGAGCTTCAGGTTTGACAATAGCTTGCTAAATAGTTATAGGTTTTGTTTCAATTTTAGAAATCCTATTAGAAAGGTTTGTCAGTAAAGATGTAATTTCATCAATTTTCTGATCTTCAAGTTTAGATTTGGAAGAAGATGAGTCATCAACCCTAGCTTTTATTTTTATTTCTTCTTTTTCTACTTTAGCTTTGAGTTTTCCAGAAGTTAATTCTTGGCTTGTATGGGCCTGACTCAGGTTCAAAGGTGATTTAGACAAGCAAATCCTAGTACTATTGTCCCTTTCGACAATAGTCCACAAAGCGTGGACTGAGGTCTCACCCGAGGTAGTATGGGAGGTTGGTAGAACCAGGTTTCTGCACCCTGGGGATGTCTGATAAGCTTCTGGAGGTCCACGGTCTGACCCATTGCTACGCGCACTTGCTATCCCTTTGCAACCTATGATGGTGCTTCCACACAGCCATATTCGGGGTGCAACCCGTATAATACCCAAGTCCCTTGCTATTTAATTTGTTATTATCTGATTACTTAACTTGTTTAGGTAAGACTAATGATTATTATAGCATATTCAACAATCATATCAGTGTGCGTGATAAATAAAGCAGTATAAACATAAAGAAGGAAATGCACAGTAGATACACAAAAATAGGAATCAACTTCTCTTTATTAATCCTCAATCTAGATTACAGACTCGACATCGCCCTGCGCACTTAGCTACAGGGGTCAACACACTCAGCTATGGACTCTACTAAGCATCTATGCACTCAGCTGCAAAGCCTCTTCCTACTACTACGACCCAATAGACTTAGACTCCTACTCTAAGCTCGAACCATTCGTATTATTCTCTCTTATTCCTTAGATATATTTACAACTTAGAGCCTCGCTAGGCTGACATGACATTACATTACATTACAATACTTTAGGGCAGACAACCCTATAACTTAACCTATACATCGCACTCCGCGCCTGTGATATGCAGACTCTCACCAAACCCTTGACCAAAACTTGGGCTTTAAGCCCCAAAACATGCTGTGGGGGGATTCCATGCCCAACAAGCCCCTAACACAATCATCATGACTCGTCTCGAGTCACTCTGCTGGTGCGGTGACCTTGGCTTGGAGGCTCTCCAACTGGTCCCGTACTGCTCGGAGGTCCACGACGCACTGTTCTGTAGTTTGTTGGACCTGCTGCATGCGCTCTTTTGATGCTTCTTTGTGAGGATCCACTACCTATCTTAGTGCATAGAGTCCCTGCATCTGTGTGAGCTTCCTCTCAATATCGTCCGTAATGGTGAAGGCCTCATCAATCCATGCCTAGACGCGCGCCTTGAGAAGTGCCTCTTTCTGTCTGGCAGCATCCACCTACTCTTTTAGTGCCATTGCTTGCTACATCTTGGCCATTCGTTGGGTGAGGATGACTATTTGTGCAGTTCCCCTAATATTATCATAGTGTTCCTATAGTTCGTGCACCTCTATTTCCAAGCACTGTATGTTGTGGTCCTCCTGCAAGGATGTGAGGACATCAAAAGCTTGGTCCAACATAGTGGTACAGTCCTACTCTGCCCATTCAATTTCTTCTAGTCCTGTTTGAATCACGCTAACGCACTACTCTCTAACTTCTAGAGGAGTGGAAGGTTGCGCCTTCAGCCGCATCTCTACAATCTAGAGGTTCAGCTCCAGCTGCAATCGGGTTATTTACTCGTGTGCACTTCGGACTCCACTTGCCAAATAGTGGATCCACATCTCTGTTGGTAGGTCTGTGGCGATGGACAACTTTGGGACTCACCGACATGCTTCATCAACAATTTACATGATCTGCTAGTTCTGTGACACTAGTTTGTCCTGCTGCAGGCTGAGTTGTTTGATGTTGATCTTCTACTCACTCATTACCTAGATCTTGTGGCCCGGCACATAGCTCTACTGTGATGCCATCCTATAGTTGATACAATGTGTCTCGCTGAAGGGAAACCAAATTAAGGCCCATTCCCTTGATCCTGCTTACTTCGACTCTGTCATCCTCTTACTCTGTTGTTAGTGCTCCTTTTGGTAGCACTATGTTGTTGGCCATCTTTGCGCATAACAACTACTATGTTGTTGATGTGTCTGCTATGCCGTAGGTGGCTATGGTTCCTTCCTATGGTGGCTGCACCTGTAGTTCCTACAGCGGCACCCTTAGGGCCCCCAACACAATCTACTGCTCTGACATGGCTTCCTAGACTGCTTCCTTGGTGACTTTGTGAACTGTGTTACCAATGTCGTAGAGGTCGCCTTCTGTTAATGTGATTGGCTCAATGGCCAATTTGGATGCCTTGACCTTTTTCCATGGACCTAATCTCTCTGTGATGCTCGGTATTTTCAGCTGGTGGAATTTGTGCCCGGGTCTGCACTTTCTTCTATGTCCTTTGCTCCCTTTCCTGTAGACAATTCATGACCTTCATCTTGCTGTGTTGTGGTGGCCCCTATTTCCTGCACTATTGTTGCTTCTTCAACGGCCTTTGCCTACTCCGAGGCTACCTTTGCTGCCTCATGAACAACTCTTACCTCCGCGGTTGCTTTCTCATTACGCCGTTGCTGGGCCAACATCATGACATGCAACTTGGTTGCATCCTTCTACTTCTGTGCTGCTATTCTATCCATACGCCAGATCCGGGGTGTGCCACTCGAGAGGCCATGATTCTAGCACTGAAAAGATTGCATCATCGATAGCGATGAAGGGGAGCTTGATACATTGTTGTGCCGGATCCTTACGTGCCTTGATGTACACATTACACATGTCCGCCTTGAAGTTTGCAAAGCTCTGCAAACTATTGGACACTGTGGGGATAGGCACGGCTATATGTTGATCCACATAAATATTCTCACCTTATTGAGCACCTAGAAGATCTTGGTCTCGTGAATCTTCTTGGTGTCCTTAGTGGCCCAGAGCGACAAGTACCTTGCGGCCTCTGGTATGTCATGTCAATGCTGGGGAACTAACTATCCTCGGGCAGTTCCCTTGTCACCAGTACAATGGACAAGAGAAATCGTGCGTAGTGGAAGGTCTTACCCTACTCCTAGGCTTCCTTGTAGTTAGTTAGGAACTCCTCATAGAGGAACTCGACCCAATTGAATTGGACCCCTTCTGCGCATTGTTCTTCCAGTGCAACTACCAACACTGGTACTTCATCTCTATGGAACTTTCTTATTAACTTCCCAGGCAGGAGTTGGGTGGCTACGTGTACCCTTTTATCTTTAATGTTGCTGATTGCGTAACCCCTATTTTTCTTCTCCAGTCTGTATTTTTTCTTCATGGCCTCTACGAGCACCAAATCTTCGCTTTTTCCTGCTATCTTCACGGAGTCCTGTCCTTTATAGGGGAGCCGAGAAATCCTATGGATGAGATCCGCTATGATGGGAATAGGCTCCTCCAGCCATAAGCACCCATTGTGCACAAGGCAAAGCAGCTGCTTGTTGACGAAAATAGTGATAGGCATGTGGTGGAAGTGTGGAATCCACAACAGATGAAGTAATCTAACCTTCTCCATACCGCACAACCATTTCCACAGAGCTAGTGTTGTGACTAACCCCTTTTTGCTTTGCTTCATGAGGCTCCCCATCTCCAAGTGTGGGAACTTCTCACTGTCTGCGAGGTCCCAATATTCAAACTTCATTGTGGGTACACGACCTAAGTGCGAGCCCTCAAACACGTGCGAGTCCTCAAACACAATTCCATTGGGGAGGAGCGGGGTCTGGAGTGTGCTCTTAGTGGCATCCAAGCCCTTGGGTATCTTAGCTTTCCCTTTTTGCAGAGGGAGATACTCCGGCAATTTCGCTGTAGCGCGCAGTGGATGGATGTCCTCTTCCATGTCTGCTACTGCCTCTATCTCATCGACGAGAGCTTGTCGGTCCTCGTCCTCATCATCTATCTCAATAGTGATAGCCTTGCCCTTTTCTTCCATTGAAAGTTTACCAAACCACATATTCCTTGGGGACATGCAAACTGGTCCCGCTGCCTGGTTATCTTTTTTGGCCCTCGGCATTTGAGGCGATTTCAGGATTTCTAGCGCGCCCCCAGTGTCTCTAGGAACATCATGTATCGTGGGTTTCTACAGCCTCATCAGTCGTTCCTTCTGCCAAGCCCAAACCTCTCCTGCTAGCCGTCATCCTATTTGAGTTATCTGTGGTCATTTGCGAACTTCAGGGCTCAAATCTTGCTCGGCGCTCAACACTCTATGCTCTAATCAACTGCTCAAATCTCAAATGAGAAAGTGTTGTCTCGTGGTTAGCCCCCGGAGTTTTATAGTGCCTTTTGAATTCAAATTCGATCGTTCGCCCCAATTTTGACCCATAAATGCTTTCTTGGTGATAGATTGCCCCAAATATAGCCCTTAATTTGTGTCTTAAATGCCCACCACCTACTCCCTTTTGCCTTAAATTGGACATCTTGTCATAAACAGTGACAC
This sequence comes from Pinus tabuliformis, assembly GCA_031772625.1. NCBI lineage: Eukaryota > Viridiplantae > Streptophyta > Pinopsida > Pinales > Pinaceae > Pinus > Pinus tabuliformis. Next base: position 1,569,786,530 of record CM062820.1, read on the forward strand.
CAATGGTTACTTCCCAGCCTACCCGTGTGGCAGTGTAGTCCCCCGTGTCCAGCTACGAACCTTGTGTCATGCTGATTTTGCACACACCTCCCTCATCGCACAACTCCCAAACAGACTCCTTCATAGTCCTGTGCTCTCTTTCAACTACCTGGGGCACTGAGACTATGCTCCCTATGGCTAGTCAGGTGGTTGCACAACCTCTACAAGACTTCAACTTGCCTTCTAGTATAGTCCATGGAAACTCCTCAATTTCCTGCATGACCGTCGGCGCCGTGCATTCTACTATATGCAGTGCACTCCCCTGGTTACCGCGTTTGTTGAGGTGCGGTCGTAGCCATGGTAGTAGAGTCATAACTTCTCAGTGAAAATCTTCTAATGTAGTGGTATGATTATCTGTATCGTGCCTTGTCATTCTTGCCTTATCGACGAGACATGCTTGCATGATCTTGTTTTCCAGCTTCTTGATCGCAGCGTCCATTAAAATGCTTTTCTTCCTCAATCATACCTAGTTCTTTTCAAGCTCGCGAAGTCTAAGGTTCCCTCACCGGATGTTTTCATGAATCCTTATATGTTCGACCTCACGTAGATGTGTGATTTCTTCCTCCGGGTCATCGCGCACTGTCACCACTGCAGGGGCCCATACGTGCAGATTCCTTTTTGGATTTCCCTTAATAATTATAGTTTCCACTCTATTCCGTACCTTTGGAATTGTCTCCGTGTTCAGGGTTTTTCACATGGTCCTATAGGCCCATCGAACCGCTGGTACATGCAGGTCCCAATCAGTTCGTCTTGCCTAGTGAAACTTATTCAGTACTCTGCACACTCTATCCAATTCTTCGTCGTGGAGAATTGGTAGCGCACATCGCCTTTCTTGCTACTGTGGTTTGTTCTGATTATCTATTCTCAGGGTGGTGTGCACTTGTGCAGACTGTACAACATATGTTATACCCATCAAGAAAGGTGGGCATGCAAGTTGTCCCACCCATGCTGATTGGCTTTTGTTTGAAGCTGAGGTTTTCCAAACCATAGGCACATCATCCTTCTACATCTGCGCCAGTCCTCAAAATTTCCTTGTTGTGTACCCCACCATCGTGCGGGTGTTGCGTGCAATGCCCACATCAGAGCATCAAATCACTGTTGTTCTGGTACTACGCTTTCAAATTTACTTAGAAATTCATCCACCATTGTTAATTCATCATATGTCGATAGCTCCCTTTCCTCTATTGTCACACAACGCAATGATCTAATCATCATGTTGCAATTAAGCTTTATTACTTTGTGCAGCCAATTCTACCATCTCTCTATCTCTTTGCCTGAATCCAAAGTGTAGGAGCTTTCACGCTCCCACGAAAACCTTCCATCTATAGTCGGATTCACCCAATCCTCTTCTCGCGCCATTATCTTGTAGATACAATTGAGATCATCATCACTATCATCGTCGCACACCAGTTTAGTGTATCACACTCATTCAGCTAGATCTGGCAGTACTATTACACGTAGTGAATTTTTCTCAAAGATAATTTTGTGCTTCTTCATATTTATGACTCCATTCATATCGGCAGCCTAGTCTATTCCTAGTAGCGTGAGATAGGGATTGTTGTCATCGACAATCTCTATCACTTCAAAATTTTCCTGCGCGCTTGCACCTTCAATATCGACTGTTACCCCTTGCAATATTCCCATGGGAAAAATCTTTTACTGGTTCACCATCCGTAACTGAATAGGAGACCACTGTAGTGTAGGTCTTCCCATGAATTCCCATGTTAATCCATGATTACCTAATCCATTTCATACTTGCTTATTTGCGTAGTCAACCTCATTTCTCTTCCTATGCGCAATGCATGCTTTCCAAGTTTCTGGACCACACACAGTTTTTCTGACCTTGCGCACCTAGTGATAAGTTCTTGTAGTCTTTTGACTACCTTGCTATCGTGCAGTAGTTTCATGCATGTCCCCAGAAAGGTAGTGAGCATTGAAGGATCCATCCCTGGTTCTAGTTGATCCTTACTACCTGAAGTGGAGGCCTCCTTGAAGCTCTTCTTAGCTTGCATGAATGTCTCCTTCATGCATTCTATGTCAAATTTGGGTTCCTTTGTAGGAGCCTTGCGAACCCATGCACATTCTTCTGGCTGCTTCCATTTATCATCTCCCATGGTCATACCGCTCTTGAGCATCATATTTACATTCGGGTCTTCTTCACACGGCTCGAATATCATCATTTATAAGTTCTGAGTTCGAGGGCGCTGGAGTACCCTCTTTTCACGCAACCTTGCTACCAGTGAAGAGCAGTCTTCTACCTCATGATCAAACTAAGTACACTACCTACATGATATTCTTGTCGGGTTTGTACAATCATGGGCATAGTGCCCTGGCCCTTTGCAATTGTAACAAATTAGTTGTTCGTGACCCCTTCCTGGCCCCATCTCACCTCGACCTCATCCGCACCACTGAAACCCAACATGCACCATCACTACATTTGGGTCAAGCGATCGCGTTTCGGTCTGTACCCTATAGGTAGGAATCCGATCCATCATTAGTTCGTAGCTTTGGCAGGTGTGTTTGTCATGGCCTATCGACCTGCAAAAATTACAAAATAATTGTTGGGACATCTGCATATACTTCTGCAACAGATGACAATTATCCATGGTGTGTTTTCCTCCTATCTAGCAGATCACGCACCATAATTCAGACGCCACACTTGGCCCTTCCTGTGCCTCAGGTCTTAACGGCATCGACCCTCCTCCTGCCATGTAGTTCGCGAACACTAGACAGTGGTCCTTGCCATGCCCCTGGTATTTGCATTTTATGCACCATACTTCCTTGCACACTTTCTCGTGAGGTGTCCTATCCTGTTTCAAACTTTGAATTTACAGATTCTATAGTTGTGCATGGATTTGTTGGACTCCCAACCCCGGGTCTTGTATAGGGGTCTCATGTAATCTCATTACCATCACTAATCCTTCGGCCTGGGTCAAAAGTTTTTGCTGTGATAGCACTGTCCTTAAGTGTGGCGTAAGTGAGGCCACAAACCATGCGTGATGTTGTGCATTTGTTAACATCATATGAGCTTCACAGATTGTACTCTTCAGCCTTTGGTCTAGATCCCAAGGGATCTGGCCAAAGAGCATCACAATCTCCTTACACCCAATGATTGATGTGTTTTAGATTTTGGCTTGCTAAATTCCTTGTTCAACGCGGCTTGGATCTCTGCAATTCCTATGTTCAAGTGGTCATTAGAATGCTTGATATACCACGTTAATGTGCGATGCTACAAAACACTCACTAGTGTAGCCTTTTTAATATTATCATCCACGATGCATTGTGCTTCCCATACTGCTCTTACCACAAACCAGAATTGGTCTAGATCCTCATTTCCCACTCCTCTCAATACCAGTAGTTTGATCGCACTCACCATACTCAACTATGGTGGTGGCCAAGGTGGGGTGGGTGGAGATGGAGGTGAGGAGGGTGAGACGGGTGGCGGTGTGGGTGGAGGTGGTAAACGCAGAATACACTGCCTTGTCACACTAACTGCACTTCTTGGAGAAACTTTTGCAAGCTCTTCCTCACTTTCCCATGAGGGTGAAATTAAGAGATTGTTTTCCAATTCTTCACTAATTATGCTTCTGTAAATCTTCCCACTTCACATAGTCCCAAACATTAATTTATTCGTAGAACTTGCTTTTCACATAATAGCATCCTAATCTAAGTGTTCAACGATTTAATATACTTAGCTCGTGGTCCCTTGAGAAAACGTCGCTCCGCCTCACTATAGCTGATGGTCGTGTCGACTGTGAACTCAGTGATAAATCCTCCTTTTATTCGATCGAGCCAATGGTCCACAGCTCACGCTATCTTATCACCTGATGCTTCTAGTTTGTGCATTAATTTCGGAGTCCACACTATTGGTTTGTCGAGCCTAAACCTTCCTTGGTTGTCTGCTAACTTCACGATCCACTCATACAACTCAGTAGGAAAGGATGCAAAGAAAATTTTGTGGATTTTCGTATATAGGTAGCACTCCAACCACTGTTCCTTAGATACTCGTGGATTCCTATTTTCATGCGTCGCAAACTCGTGAATCTTCTTGTCCAACCACTCTTCAATTTCTTTCTTTGTTGGATTCCAGTGGCATGACATCAGACATCCTTTATGCATATCCCAGTCCCAGTAATGAAACCATTTGTTTGCTTGTATGGGCCTGACCCAAGTTCGGAGGTGATTTAGCAAAGAAAATCCTGGTACTACTGGCCCTTTCAGAAATAGTCATGAAGCGTGGACTGAGGTCTCACCTGAAATAGTATGTGAGGGTGTTAGAACCAGGTTTCTGCACCCTTGGGATGTCTGATGAGCTTTTGGAGGTCCGCGGTCTGACCCATCGCTACGTGCACTTGCTATCCCATCGCAACCTACGATGTTGCTTTCGCGCAGTGCTACTCGGGCCGCAACCTGTATAATACCCAAGTCCCTTGCTACTTAATATGATATTATCTGATTACTTGACTTGTTTAGCCAAGACTAATGATTATTATATCATATTCAACAATCATATCAGAGCACAAAATAAATAAAACAGTATAAATGTAAAGAAGGCAATGCACAATAGATACATAGAAATAGGAATCAAATTCTCTTTATTAATCTTCAATCCAAATTACAGATTCGACACCACCATGTGCACCCAGCTGCAGGGGTCCGCACACTCAGCTGCAGACTCTACTAAGCCCCTGCGCACTCAACTGCAGACTCTACTAGGCCCCTGCGCGCTCAACTGCAAAGCCTCTTCCTACTGCTATGACCCAACACACTTAGACTCCTACTCTAAGCTTGAACCATTAGTATTCTTCTCTCATATTCCTTAGCTATCTTTACAACTTAGAGCCTCACTCTTATTTATACAATCCCATGGTCCACGGACCATGGGTAGGCTGACATAACTTTACATTACATTACAACACTTCAGGGTGGACAACCCTATAACTTAACATATACATTGCGCTCTGCGCCCGCGATTCATGGAGTCTTACCAAACCTTTGACCAAAACTTGGGCTTTAAGAGCCAAAACATGTTGTGGGGGGATTCCATGCCCAAAATTGACCTATTCGCTTCTACCTCTATAACATTTGTCTGCATATCTTCTAATGTATTAGAAACCCTTTCCCTTAGCATGACTAAAAATTCATCATCAAAGGCTTTGGAAAATCTAACCTTTGGAGCTGCTACTGGTGGTTTACAATCAACAGGCATTTTATGATATAGTTTGTTAAATCTTTTGATGAATTCAACAACTAGCTCACCAGGGTTTCTCTTCAATTCTTCAAATTTAGTGAGAAAGTAAACATGATCTTTCTTTACCCCACATTGGTTTTTAAAGATAGTTATGAGCTCATTCCATGTTGTAATGTATTCACCTCTAAGTTACTTAAACCAGATCCTAACATTTCCTTCTAAAGATTTTACAAATAATCTCATATAAATATTTTCCTCTTATATGTTCATATTGTCAGAAAAATCAAGGAAATATGATGCGTGATCCTCTACTGAGGGACCTATTTCTCCATCAAATATTGGTAGATGTTTTAGGTATCCCTCAAGAAAATTTCCTAAGTTTGCAGGGATAACTATAGTAGCATACATTTCTTCCATAATGGGTTGAAAAGCCATAATAGGAGGAGGAGTATGGGCTAGTTGAGTGGATGAGGATGAGGAAGAGGAGGATGATGAAGATCAAGATGAATCTGTAGGGGTATTAGTATGTGGAGGAGAGAAAGAGGGAGGAGACCTTTTAGAGGATTTCAAAGGGGTTTTAATAGCCAACTTTTGAACTCTTGGTGGAAAGTATTCCTTATTATCAAACAAAGGATTCAAATAGAGAGAAAATGTCTCTTCAAGATTAGTAGAGGTTGATGGAATAGAATAAGGAGTTGTAGTAATGAAATCTTAAGGCTTGAATTCAGGTAAATGTAAACCCAATTCTTCCTCAAATGAAGGTGACTTGATAGGAATGGATGGGACTTGATATGACTCAAGTGACTGTATTAAAAAGGTTTACTGAAGGTCTACTCCTCTAGAATGGAGTTCAGAAATCCTAGGAGGTAGTTCAGTCTAGTCAGGATGAGATGGTACAGATGAAAAACGATCTATATGTAAGATGTCTTCAAGGTGTAAATATGAAGAAGAAGGGGTTCTATTTCTTCTCCTTGAAGAGACTCCCCTAATAAGTCTTTCTGGGTTCGGTAGAGGTTTAACAATCTCAGAATCAGAATGTGATCTAGTGTGCTTAAAAGGAGCTAGCTTGGATGAGTGGAATTGCCAAGTGAAATATTTTGACCTATATCCTTATCCTTTATTCACGTTAAAGGAAAGGGAGAATTGTTGCCCCAAGGAAAATATAGCTTTCAATTATTCGCTCCCTAACAATGGCGCCAATCTGATGTTGTCCTTTGAGATAACCTAAGGTCAATTGGTTATGCCAAAGCATCTATAATGTTTTGTTTTTTTAAATGGTTGGATGACCAGTGAATTGATTATAAACAAGTTCTTTAAACTTAGATAGATTTCAATAAAATAAAAGGTTGTTCTTTACATGCACATGGTTATTTTGATTTTAGTGGGATAGATAAGTAGAATATGAAGAAATATAATTGGTTTAATATTCAAACTCAGTATATAACCTTTTATAAGTAGAAACCAAGAAAACAGTTTTTCCTTTATCAACAGAATATAATTAAACTATTACAGAAATCTAGTGTAATTTATGTTCAAAGAGGAATTTAAAATAACAAATAGTTATGCAAATTAATCTCTTATTTAAATTACAACTTCACAGAGGATTCAAAATGAAATTGATATTCAATTAAATTTTAAATTGAATGGCTTTAAAATAATTAATTTATATGAAGAAGACATAATGAATAACTAAGATGAAAACAACTCACTAAGAGATAGACCATATGAGGCAAACCCAAAATGTTTTATTGTCTCAAAAATGTTCCATCTAGTAATAGAAGACATCTTTTAAGTCCCAAGTTATGATATGGATGGCTTATTTGTTTCTCAAGGTAACCCTATTTTAGGTGTTCATGTATACCATTATTCAGATGATTTCCATGAGGTGAAATTCCCTCAAAGAAGCTCCTTGGCCAAATCAAACGCTTTGTCATGCAATATCTGATGCATATGGGAAATTTTCTTTTAGTTTTATTCCATGTGGAAAATAAAGGTTGTTACAATTCTACAAGGGTGAGAATACAATATTTGATGTTTCACTTCCATTTATAGAGGTTCTTGTTGAGCATAGTCATGTTAATATATATCAACCATTTTAGTCACAGGTTTCTGAGTTGGAGGACATGTGGTGACTTCTGAAGGAATTTTTTTTTGAAGGTGTTAAGATACTAGTTGTGTTAGTGTTGGTATCCTCATCCCTCCATCAATGATCAAATTCTCTTCTTGCATCACATATTAGGCATCTCACCCGATCAGCTGCATTCCATTAGGATCATGGATCATCTGATGGTAGGGGCATATTATACATTTTCCCTCATGTTCTTTACCTGCTGTGTTACACAAAAATATTGTAACCATGACTATTTGCAGTTAGTATGGGTCTATCATCACTTGTATTGTCCTCCTAAGCAAGTCTCAAACCTCAGCTCTTCAAGTCAAGCTTTGAAAATGAGAGAAAGACATTGAAAATCAACAAAGCTCTGGTTCCACACTTTCTCTCACTATTGCCTGCGGTCCTGCACCCCTTGTTCACAATACCTGCGGACCTGCCCGCTCTGTCCCTAAAGGAGTGGGTGCGGACCCCTGTGAAAGTCAAAAAGGCGCAAGTTTATTCTAAAAAACTCACTTTGGGTTAATTCTAGATGATTCTAGAAGGAATTTTGACGTGGATTGGTCGCTCTTAGGTGGTTCATGCATCCCAAAAGAGAAGGAGTTAATCCCTTGATGAGAGGAGCTATCCCTTTGAAGGAGGGCTTTATCCCTTTGAAGGAGGACCTAGTAACTTCCCTCCATTGCACTATAAATTAAGGCATTGGGCTGGTTGCTAGAGAGGTTAGAAGCTGAACATTTTTTAGGGTACATGCTGGTGGAATTGAGACTTCCTAGTTAAACTTGAGAGGAGAGATCACATACCTTTTTGGCTTCACTGGGAAGAGAGTGAAACTTGTCAAAGTAGAGGAGACTTCTTCTTGGACCCTGGGAGGAGCTTGTACAGCATCAAGGCATAGGTTGTAAAGTTCTTCTTTGATTTGAATTAATACAATCAGATTCATTTTTCTCAACAAATTGTCTTATGTCATTTGTTTCATGAATTCCTTGATCATCATGTTAGGTATGCTTTATGATACTGGCTTTTCAGGTGCTATTTAATTTGTTTTCTTGTTTGTGTTTGTAGATTCACAACAAGGGAGCTCATTTGGATCAAAGGAGCGAGGCTTCCACAAACTTGCATTAGACCCAAGGTAGGCCTAAAACACTTGTTTGCCTATGTTTATAATTGCATTTTTAGAGAAAGATAGTTTTTGATTGGCTTGCTTGTCACTAGATATCGTTAGATTCTAGGAAGGTCTATCTTGTCCACAAGATCGACTCATTCCATGTGACAAAATGGCGACTCCACTGGGGACTTGATTTTTTCCTTGTTTTTACTTTGACCTGAGAAACTGTGTTTTCGTTTCTGTTTTTGGCTTGTTGTGTGTGGAATTGGGTAGATTTACTAGATCTAGCATTATTTTTTGTTTTTCATAACTTTGGGAGAGGACCGCACCCTCGGCTTGTGACACAGTGTGGACCTATCCGCACTTTTTCTTTTAGCACAGAGCGGTACCGCACTTGTGTGAACTGTGAGCCTGTGGACCCTGTCAAAATTTTGGAAAACCTAAGATTTTCTCTGTTAGTCAGCTTAGTTTTTGTTTAGATGTTATTATCCCCTGCCCAGACCTGCATGTGACTTGTCAGAAGCTTTTCTTAGGTTAATTCCATTGGTGTTAGGGTTTTAGGTGAAATTCCTATAAGTTTTGATTGTTGGGTTTGGTTTTCATTTTGGTCTTGTAGTAGCTCTGAGCTTAGAAGCTGTAGAAGCCTCAAATCACCTTGGTTTTTACTGGCCTTCTTATGACTCTGACCATTTGCAAAATCTACCTTTATTGAGGAATCCACTTTGTGTTTTCTCTTTGCGAAACTTAAAAAAGGCTTGTGTTAAAAGTTTGGATTTCATTTTTAGAAAAGAAAACAAAAATTGGTTGGTTTTTGACTGATTTGTGATTCTGGACAAATTAGTCCTTAGTTTGCTTATAGCTAAGTAAAAAATCCTTGAAAAAGACATCTTGTAAGCTTTGACTTCAAATAGTTTTTTTATAGTTTATAGATCTCAAGATTAGTCATTTCCATAGTTTTGAGTGTTTTATAAATAATAAAAAAAATCTCTTTTGAAAAAAGTTTGTTTTTGTAGTATTTGAGTGTTTTGAAAGAAAAGGGAAATTTTTGGGAAAATAACTAGTTGTCTCGTTTTGAGTGCATTGGAAAAGACAAAAGCTCTTCTTTTAATTTGTTTGTTAAGAAAGATTTGTGTTTACAAGTATTTGCATTCTCAAACCCTTTCCTAGCTAGAAGTTCATTGAAGGGAAAATAACGCTTAAAGTACCTCTTGACTTAAGCAAAAACCAATAAAAATAACGCTTAAAGTAAAATCTATCTAGTAATCATTTTATTTCTAGGGCCCTATTACACCAACATAGCTTAGGCTAGTGTCTTGGAGTAGGGAGTAATTAACTCTCCAAGACAGTAAAACAAACAAGTAGCTATATCTTGCAGTAGGAGAAAAACCCAATTGTTGCATTTATGCTCTGGGAAAGCTCCTCTTAAAGGAGAAGCACGAGATCGTGTCCGAACCAGTGTGGGAATCAATCCTTCCTCATTGGGAATGACGCTAGATTTTCACGTATTAAAAATGGTAAACCTCGGATTAACCATTGTCGAGGAGCTTGGGGTCACTTGTTGGTAAACCTTGGATTATGTCAAGGAGCCTTCAAGGGGATTGAGCTTTTTACTCTGCCCTTGCATGCGTATCGGATCGTAGACTGTTCTCCTAGGTATATTTGTTTCCGTTGGTAACCTTAGTGACCATATTCTATAGGATTCTTCCTAAGGTGACAGTGGTGGGAAGATCCCACTGTACCTAGAGTAGACGTCAGCTAGACTCACTTGGATTTTCTGGGGGGTTCTCTTCAGTCGAGACGGTTTAGTGGAGGAGCTTGTGCCAGACTATTCATTAAGCAAGTTGCCAGGGTAACTGTTCCAACCGCCATTTCTGTATTGAACTCTGCAACGTTGGGTTTCATCACCAACTAGTGTTTTTAGTATGGAAAGTTACTGTTTGTGTGTGGTTTGATCTCCTAGATTCCTTAGGCATGTGATTCAAGTTTGTTTGGTTCTTTAAAGGCTTTAGGTGGTTTTCATTGAGATTTTACTTTGTTTGCGTGTGAAGTAGTTAAAAATTTTTAATCGTGGCTGAATTGCCGACGAAGTCCTGTAGACTTCGAGGCCAACCTCCTGAGTTTTCACCGAGCTAGCCTGAAGGGTTAAGAGCCGTCGTAACTCCTAGAGACAGTAGAGTTGGGTCCCCTGAAGAAGGAGAGTCTTATTTGGTGGTACATCCTGATTTTCAAGCTTTAGTAGCAAATTATAATCCACAATCAGTGTCTGTTTCTGAAATTACTGGTAACATTTCATCTACTAGTGATATAGGTGAGGAACCTGAAATATCCGAACCTGAAAGTGAATTTGCTACTACTCCAACATCGGGGTTTACCTCTCCAACTTCTAGTGGTCCTCGTTCACCCAGGGTAGAAAGAATAATTACCCAAAATCTTCCTTCTGGAATTATAGCTATTGAAGAACTTGTTACTCCGGAAGAAGAAGTAGGCATCCCTATCCCTAAAAATCAACCTGTTATCGAACTTAGGGAGTGTGAATCAATCTTTTACAGTCCACCTAGGAGTAGTGCTTGGTGTCTTCCATTGACTAACTTTTTGGAAAACCCGAGACTAAGTTTTTTACCACCTCGTATTCCTTATCACCCAACACCTAGAGGTTACTATCCTTCGTTAAATATGTCAAGACAGTCGTCCATGTTTTCTCAATCTCCAGAAACCGTTTTGTACAGCGGTCCTTCTGTTACCTCTGGGTATCAGTCACTTTCTGGTACTTTTGCGGGAGCATCTCCTAAACCCATTGAACAAGGGTTATTAACTGGAAATAATGCCACCAAGTCGTTGAGTGTAGAAGATATTCTCATGATGTCAGGTACTATTCCTAATCCTCAACCTCAAGGTGGCCAGTTACCGCCTGGGGGGCAACCTCAAAATCCTCAAGTATCGCCTAGGGGGCAACCTCAAGGTACCCAATTTGCGCCTGGGGGGCAACCTCAAGGACAGTACATACCTACGGGACAGTACATTCCTCAAGGTCAACCCCAGACTCAATATGTACCTCAAGGTCAGCCCCAGTATCAATATGTACCTCAAGGTCAACCCCAGTATCGGTACGTGCCTCAAGGTTATCAACCCCATGGTCAGTACTCGAACCAAGGTTTCCAACCACCCTCCGGTCAATCATATGTTCAAGGAACTAGAAATGTACCTTTGAATTATCAACCCTATCCTCAACCCGGTTATGGTCCTCAATATTCTCAACCTGTTATGGGTCCGTACCCCAGAATGAACTTAGTGTGGGATCCATCGCAAACTCAACAGGTCTTGCAACTGAATGTACAGTTGTCATCTCAAACTGGACAACCCTTAGTTTCTGGTTCACCCCAGCAACCTGTCTAGTCTACTATTCAAACTTCTGTGCCTTCGGTAGTTTCTCAGCCTGGGCCTAGTATGCCTCGTACTCCACCTCAAATGGCTGCTACAACTGCTGCAACATCTGTTCAATCAACCCCACCTACTTCTGGAGTATCGATAGCTCCGATTTCTATTGTTCCTGTATCAACTCCTCAGACATCTTTACCTCAGTCTGGATCCACAATTCAAACTTCGGTTCAGATGCCTGTAGGATAACCTGGTTCAAGTACAGTTGTCACAAGTCAACCACAATTTACTTATCAACCGTACCAGGGATAGTACCAATTCGGTCCTCCTGTGCAGCAGCCAGTCTATCAGTATCAACCATACCCTGGGTATACATATCAACAACCTCAACAACCCCAATACAGTCCAGTTCATCCTGGTTTTCCAGGAGGATACAATATCCGAAATGCAATTCTAATCCCTAGTTATCCTAGATATCCTCCTCCTGGGGCTGGTCTCATGACCCATAGTTTTAGGGACCCTATTCATCAGTTACCATTTATTGCAACTTTGGACTTGCCTGACTTGTCGTGCCTAACGAACGATCCCATTAACTATCTTCCGTTTTGGCCGCCAATGCCAAATAAGTTGCCTAGTGATATTCCTAAGTTTGAAGGCAAATAAGGAGAGGACCCGTCGAACCATGTGATGACTTATCACCTCTGGTGTGCATCTAATTCCATTTCAGATGATTCAATTCGTTTAAGGCTTTTCCAGCGCACTCTAATTGGTCTTGTGGCCAAGTGGTACATTGAGTTACCGCGAGCCACTTTTTATAACTTTAGTCAGTTAGCTACTTCATTTTTAACTCATTTTCAGTTGCCTGTCAGATATGACAATGGCACGAAATTATTAACTTCGTTAAAGCAGTCAATGTCCACTTACATTTCAGATTACATTCATGAATGGAGACGTCGATGGCGTTTAGTGAAGGTTTTTATTCCGGTTCAGATCTTAGCTGAATGGTTTGTAAAATCTTTATTGCCAAAGATCACTGAGGATGTAGCTAAGGCCAGAGTTGTTACCGAGGAGCAAGTAATTGCTCAAGTGCAGTACCTTGACTTAGTTTATACTCAATCAGGTACGTTACATGAGAAAATTCCCAATCTTCCTAAGCAAAATCAAATCGCTGCAGCTCCTTCAGGGTCTCATGCCGCTGACGGAGTGATTGGTACGGTTAATACCAAAAGTAAGAAGAAGTCTTCCAAGAATTCTTCTCCTATCATAACCTTGCCAGATTCCCTGACAGGAGATTCTTCCGTGGAGATTTCCGCCGATATTCATGTTGTAGAGTCATCTACAGCCAAATCAAAATCCAGTGATAAGAAGAAAGGGAAGAAGAAAAATAAAACAGATAAAATTTGAAAGCGAAGCCAGAAAAAGCAGAATCAATTGATGAGAAACGCAAACCTCATTATCCTTGTCTCATTTGTGACAAAGAGCATTTTACAAGAGACTGCCCTCATCGTGTAGAGGTTGCGAAAATTGTCAAAGGTTCCCAAATGCCTGTTGTTTTGAAGGATCCTTTTCCAAGTCAAGACAGTAAGATGATAGGTTCTTCCTCAAATGCCAATGAAGAACCCATACTGATGATGTCCCATGTAAGGATTTCGACTCAATCGCATGATTATGGTAGTAAAAGTCCTGTTGATGGTAAAGAAGCAGAATCTTCTTATTCTATCCCATCAACCTCAGCTCCCGATTCCGATCCACTACAGATTGAGAAACCTAATCCAGACTTAGTAATCAAACTGCCCGCCAAGGGTATACTTCGAAATTCAGCTTTCAATCCACATGTGAGAGCAGCTCAGAACTATAACATTGTTGAAGATTTAGATGTTTCACCTTCAGCAATGTCGGCTTTGGAAGTGCTGCAATTATGTCCAGCATAGCGTAAATTACTTTTGTCGGCTATAGGAGTTGTTGACGTTTAGGACTCGAACCTAATAATTTTTTATCTAGAAAATAGTACACCGTGCTTACCTCATCAAATGGCTTTCTAGATCCTAGTGATAGTCAAAAACAGACCTATTCATAGGACTGTGATTGATGAGGAAGCCTCAATGTGTATTATGTCAATATAGTGTTGTAGATCGCTTGGTTCTCCTTAGCTAAATCAATCCCCGATGATTCTAAAGGCGTTTGATGGCCGTGGGTTTCATCCTTTTGGCATTCTACAGGATTTACCTATAGGGGTTGAAGGAAAAACTGTTAATCTAGATGTGGAGGTGGTTGATGCCCCTCTAGATTACAACCTTCTCTTGGGTTGTAGTTGGTCTTACGCTATGAGAGTTTTCGTTTCATCGGTATTTCGGGTTATAAAGTTACCTCATAATGGAAAGATCGTAACAATAGACCAGTTGGCTTACTTTTTGTCTGACCCAGCCTCTTCTGAAAGCATTCAGCATGTCGGTAAAAGGACTATCTCGTATAAGGATGTTGGAGTAGGACTAATTAAAGATGTCGGTTTACTGGGAACTTTTCCTTTTCCTCCTATCAATGCATCGTCTTCTTTTGCAACCATTCATATGATTTCATCAGACACCATTGTTTATGATGATCCTTGGATCGTACCTTCTGAATCTAAGATAGAATCATTTGGTGATGTTATGCCTTTGAGTCCATATGAAATTGCGTATCAGGCCGTGCAATCATTTTCCGACCCATCTTCAACCAAAATTGACTTAATGAATGTGGTCCATGAGGAATCACTTTTCACATCAAACTTGGATTCAATAATGTTTTCTGAACTTGTTCACACTAATGAGCAAATTCGTGAAATCCTATGTGTCGATGATTTACCATGGGAAGATCTTCATCACAGATCTTTGTTTTTACCCGAGAATGATCGTTTTGAAAATGATTTCTCATCAATTTTCACGACTAAATATGTCAAGGAACCTCAAAATCCAATGAAAAATCCTGATTCCAAGTTAAATTTGGGAAACATTTCTTGAACTATTCCTATTGATATTTCGGTTAAGCCTGGAATTGTTGAAAACATTCATATAGGTGCATCGTGTACGGAAGATGAAATTCAAATATATAAGGCCCTATTTCAAGAATTTCGCGACGTGTTTGCCTGGTCATATGAGGAAATGCCAGGAATTGACCCCGCAATTATTGTTCATGAAATCAAGACTTACCCGGATGCTAAACCCGTCCGGCAACGTTTGCATCAGATTCACCCGAGAAAAGCTGCTACTATTAAAGCAGAAGTTGAAAAATTACTCAAAGCAGGTTTCATTTATCCGATTCCGTTAACGGATTGGGTATCGAATATTGTTCCTGTTAACAAAAATCAAGGGATAATAATCATATGTATCGATTATAGGGACATTAATCGAGCCTATCGAAAAGAAAATTACCCAACTCCCTATATCGATCAAATCATTGATGATTGTGCTGGCAGTGAAATATTCTCCTTCATGGATGGTTTTTCCGGATACAATCAAATCAATATTCTACCTGCCGATCAACCAAAAACGGCTTTCATTTGTCCGTGGGGGACATTTTCTTATTGCGAATTACCTTTTGGGCTCAAGAATGTCAGGGCAACTTTTCAAAGGGCCATGTCTTATGCATTTCATGACATCAAGCACATTGTGCAACCCTATCTCGATGATTTGCCTGCTCATTCATTACATCGAGCTGATCATCTCATCCATTTACGAGCAATATTTATGAGGTGTAGGCATTATCAGATTAGGTTGAATCCACACAAGTGTGTTTTCTACATTGAAACAGGTCGGTTACTGGGGTTTGTTGTTTCGAAAGCCGACATTCGTGTCGACCCCTCGAAGGTTGAAGCTATTGTAAAATTGCCTCCTCCTTCGAGTCTTCAACAACTCCAAAGTTTGCAAGGGAAAGAAAACTTT